>OX578136.1:55997655-57197655 GCA_951213105.1 Amaurobius ferox | reverse complement strand
TCAAAATAGTCCTTTTGTGAAAAAAAAAACAAAAAACAGGGCAATAAACTATTTATAGTATCAATCAAACACAAATTCTGTTCTCAGCATGCTCATACTTCTAGTACTTGGCTAATTTTTAGAACATTTTTTAACAAAAGATCTTGACCTGCAAATTTATCCATGATTTTTTACCAAAAATCAAGAAAGTGTTCAAATTCAAATTACAAGTACTTCTTGAATAAAAGTACAGCTAAAATTTGCTCCAATGTGTTGTGTTTAGTACTATTCAATATGTCTACTATTTTCTATGTTTCTCACCATTTCTAAATAAACTGCAATATATTCTTTATATCTGCTCTTCTGATTTTCATAATTATTAAATGAACAGCTGAAATAAATTGCAATTTAATTGCATATTTGTGTTCAATTTTTTAATTAAACTAGGGGGCTCCGCTCGCTGACGACACTCACCCTACTCATTGAAGATGCTCACCAACTCCCGTAACTCACTTTGCAAGTCGGGAGTCACTCTTGCGCTCGCTTCATGAGCTCTTTCTTGCCACCTACTGTGCAGGTGTAATGCATCCATTGAGGGGGTCCCTTGTTCGGTGATTCTCACCAACCCTGGAGCTCTATATGCGAGCTCTTTATATCTGACCAGTGTATGCGACCGCCTTTATGTTCCCCGGTTGAATATGCTCACCAACTTCTGGTGCTTGGGAGCTGCAGCCCAGGTTTGTTGTTGCTCATTAATAGCTGAATTTGCTTAGCAGACTCTTTGGTTATGATTACGTCGCAGGCGTAAAACGCATGTTGGAGTTTCGCCCCTTGTTCACTGATGCTCATTAATCCCAGGAACTCGCTTTACAAGCTCTCACCCTTATCCACGTTCTGACCATGAACGCACGTCTGGGTGTTCAATTAATAATCCTACTCCATACCTGCCAACTTTTACGCATTATGCGTAAAATTTACGCATTTTAACTGCTCTTTACGCTTTTACGCATATATTGCTATATTTTACGCATTTCCATATTTATTTGAATTTTTTAACATACTAGGAAATCAATCTCCGGCGACATGCTCCGGCTTTTTTTGTTTGAAATTTATCAATTAACCATACATGGTATAATTCCTTGGAAACACCGATTTTCCGCTTTTTTAGCACTGATATCTAGCATTCCCGGGATCGTAGCAAATCCATAATAAAATGCAGGGTAATGCCAATCAAATTAACGGAGATTTACGGCCGCGTGTAATGTAAATTAAGATCTCGATCGCTTATTTTATGAAAGTAATAAATATACTTCTTTAAAGGTTGCCTAATCAGCATAAATCGCTAAAATGTTATTTTGTTCATTAATTTCCCATAAACACTGCGATTTCGCAATTCAGTTTGTTCTCATGAATTGCCGAGAGTACAATAGTATATTTTTCCAACCATCTCAATCTTCTAAATATTGCATTTTTGATTGACTAAACTAGCTTATTTTCACATTCTAATTAATTATTACGATTAATTTCTTAATTATTTTCGCATAAACAGTGCGATTGCGCAATTCAGTTACATCGCGTGAATTGCCGAGAGTACGTTAGTATCTTTTTCCATCCATCTCCATCATTTAAATGTTGCATATTAGATCGACTAAACTAGCTTATTTTCATATTCTGATTAATTACTACGGTTAATTTCTTAATTATTTTCGCATAATATAAATTTTTCTATTTAAAAAATGGTTATGAACTCTGTGAAGAGATATTTTCCAAAAAGTGGTATTAAAGTAATGATTTAGGCAAATAAAAAGGAAACCATTTTGGCAGGAATATAATTCAGTGCTATATATATATATTTTTTTTTTCTTTTTATTAAAGATCAATATTTGTTATTCTCTTTAGTGAAAACCTGTGTTTTGCCAAACATAAATATTTGTTTTCATTATAAAGTAATTCTCACCGGATAAAACCTTTATATATTTTTTGTTTTATAATTTATTGTCCTGAAATTTTATAAAATTGGTGTCCTGAATTTTCATATTCTACCAGTACTATGCCTGATATTTAATGCAGTATTTTTTTAATGCAGGTACTTGTACGTAGGTAATTCATTAGAAATGTCGTTTGCGCTTGTAGTTTAAAAAAAATCATTATAAATGTCATTTACGCAAAATTTTACACATTCCAATTTTCCCAGGTTGGCAGGTATGCAGTACTCTATCAAAGGTTTAGCCATGAGCCTTGTTAATTGTCAAAGCATAAGCTAATCGTACAAAAAACTGGCAACGATACAATGCAAATAGTAGTGAAAAGTGACTTGCTGATCTACCTATTCGGTTGCATTCTAGACATATCCACTATAGTGTTTTTCCTTAACACCAGTATTATATAACATGTTAAAACTCTGTTTCTTATTTTGATAACAGTTAACTGTGTACCGTTACAAAGACTGTCCACTATGGATAGGTTTTTATTAGCATTATAATGCAGCACACTTTTAATTTTTGTCAATGAGGTGGCAATCCAGAAAGCATAATGAAATTTAAATGCTCAGTTGGGTATCTAAGTGTAGCTTCTTCTTCTCTTTCATCTGAATTGTCTATCCCAACCAAAGTCACCCTGTCAATACTATAGCAAATCACTTCTCCAGGTATACAAAATAAAATTTTATTATTTACAAGATTAACTTTTTCATTTTGAGGTAATAATACGATCAGATTGAGAAGGTCACAACTGATGTCTCTTACTTCATTGAAAATCCAAGCAATAAGATCTCTGCAGTAAAAATCGGAATTTTTATCTATGAAATCTAATGAACATTGTCTGCACATAACAGCCAGCCTGCAAAAGCGTTGGCTTTGGGTGCCGTTAGCATATTGACAGTCAAATAATGAATTTCAAATAAAGACCACAGATATGATAATCCATACCCAATGTTGGCTGCATTCCAAATGTTTCCTTCCATATGGTCGACTATTCCTTGATAACACTCTGAATGCAAGGTTCCCAGGTTGTGTTTGATAAAATCAAATGTTTGACGTTCCACCATCACATAACAATTTATAACATATTGCTGTGATAATCTTCTGCAATTTGGTGTAGGATTGAAAAGTTCATTGAATATTAAAAATTGTTTAAAAAATATATGTTTATAATTGAATGGGTGAGTACCATGAGATAAAAGAGACAATTTGATGGACGTTGAGTTAAGCATAATATTTAGTGTTGTTAAAGTATTTTCCTTCAGCTGAATCACTTGCAAAAACAATTATTTATTATAGTTTTATAAATCTTAAGAATTTAATGCTGAAAGAATGAGCTTCTAAAAATTTTACTTACTGTTTTATCAAAATGAGTAAAAGGTCACTTGTTTCCTTCTAGTTCGTCTATCCCTTTTCTTCCAAATAAGCATTATCTATTTTCCTCCTCAATATTAGGAAACTAAATAATCAAAAACTTCATGTGAAGTTATCAGCTTTTCAAAAAGCAGTGTGGAAAGAGTATTACATTTCATTTACAAATGAATTAATAAAAGATATATAAAACATGAAATTTTCCATTTCTGGGAAAATTTTCTGACTCACATCTCTACTTCTGAGAGACACTAAAATTTAATTACTTTAATTTTATTAAAAAAATGCAAATGCAAAGGCTTCTGCAATAACTGAGTATTATGACATTACACAGTATCTCCTGAGTATTACACAGGAGTTATCAGGTCTCCCCCTTTTTTTTTAATTGAACTTCAAAAGGTCAGAGGGGTGTGGGGGTAATTATATTCTCCAATATCTGGTTCATATTTGATTAAATCTTGCAATTGCTTTTGATATGAATAACCATTCTTGTACGAAAGTTAAAATAGAGTTCAGTATTCAGCCTCATTGTCCTACTACTTTTTTTACTTATTTTACTTGCATCTTTTCCCATAAAATTAGCTTTTCATTAGCCGAATAAAAAGTAGAAAAGAAATAAGAAAAACATCTGCCATGACATCTCCTAAAGAAAAAAGAAAACAGTAAATGAATAATACTAGATGTAAAGGTTTTGAATGATGTGATTCCCCATCTGCCTGATAAATTGAAAGTTCTTTTTACTTTCCTTATATACATAATGTATAAGGAAAGTACTGTGACTGGGTCAAAAATTCGAATTCGAGTTTTCGATGGGAGAGCACGTTTCAAGCATCCCTGATCACGAATCAAGCATTTTTGAGGTGATGTCTGTGTGTGTGTGTATGTGTGTCTGTGGAGACGATATCTCACGAACAAATGGAGCGATTCGAATGAAATTTGGTACAAAAATCACAATCCGTGAATACTGGAAGCCTATTGTTTTTAAATACAATCGAATGTTCAGAACCTCCCTAAATTTTCGAGTGAAATTTTGAAAAAATCATCAAAAAATCAAAACCTTTAATAAAGTTATGCAAATAGACATTTCTTATGTAATTTGTCCTTAGAAAATGATTGACATAAACTTTAGAACACTAGCATGAACTGTTCTCGAGATATTGCACATTTTTCAAATAAATTTATCAAAAAATTCCATAAATTAAAAAATATATATTAACTGTTGAAAAACATGTTCACTTTTCATATGTAATATCATGTGATAAATTTGGTGACATCATTCTCGTGGATTTAGCTCGTCCCATTCATGAGAAAAGATACTTTGAGTAATACTTTTGTATTTGAACGCCAATAATTATTTATCTGCTAAAAGAATAACTTATTTCTCTGTCCATAATGCTTGGCGAGAATTTGGCGGGATGTTGCTAACTTAGCGACTTTTTTAAATGTTGCCAAATTAGCAAAAATCTCGCCAAATGGATAACAATGACGCTAAATCACTGAAAATAACGACTAATTGACGAAAATTCAATATCTTGAAAAGAATATAAGTATCTACTATAAAAATAACCTATTTTTTTGCTGTAAAAGTAGTCAATTCTTTGCATTACATAAGGAAACTCATGTGCTGCCCACATCAGATTTTTTTCTTTTGAATTTTAGCTCAGTTATTCCTTATTTGGTGTGCATTTGGACTACAAAGTTCTGAAAATTTGAACTCTTTAAAATTGTTGGCTCTAAAAATAATATTTACAGATATAATTATTCGGATTGGGATTCCCTCATGTTCTTCATTTGCGAAAACCCTGTGTTTATGTTGAGTCAGCAGTCTAAATCAGAGCAGAAATGAGAATTGGCGATTATGATGCTGTGATTAACGATTTTATTATGCCTTTGTCTTTTACCTCTGCAAAACTAATTTCTCAGTTATTTTTACTTCCTCATGCAAAGGAAAGTATTGTTAACACAAAAATTTTCGATTTCGAGATTTTGATGCTAATTTATGTTTTAGGACCTTCTTGAATATGTTTTGACAATTTTTAACATAATATCCATCTGTCTGTGGTCGGTTTTTTGTGTATGCAATAGTTGCCACAAATATTAATGGATTTTCATGAAACGTTTATTCAACTTTGTTAATGAAAGTTCTAAAATTAGATAGAATATATATGTTTTTTTAATTTAAGCAACAATTAATTTAATTCAAGCAACTTTGAAATTTATTCAAAATTTTAAATTTACTTAACATGGCAGCATGGGACAAAATTTGACATAATCATGCATAAAAGGAGGAGTTACTTTTACCTCAATGATCATGAATCTTTTTGTTTCATTGTGAAAAATAATCATGATGCAATTTTTGTGCTCATGATCAGAGTTTTATAAAATTGAAAACTGTCTGTGAATAAAAGTATTTGCCTAAAAATTTTCTGCAAAAATCTGCTGAGGCATATACAGTATATGTGCACACATCTCGCACAAAAATATTGATTTTCTCGTTACCTAATTTATTCAGGTAATATTTTCAGGGTACCAGTAAATGGAAAAAAGGGGAGGAAACATGATTTACCAGAGTTAGATATATAATATAGTTTTTTGCAAATGAAAGTAACAGTGCATATGCATTGCTCATAACAAAAACAAAAAAAAAATTAATAATTCTCTAAAATTTCTGCAATTCGAAAAACTTTCTGCGAATGGCGTTCATGTGTTCGTTTATATTCTCTGAGTATGATGTCATTTGACATCATTAACACTCCTTTGGCAAGGGGGGGAGTACTAGTAAGAGTGTGATCCATGGATAGCTCAAGTGATCCATAGTCGGCTGGTAAAGTGGCATGTTCACAGATAGGTGATTAATACAGTTCGTTTCCACGCCAAAACAGTAGTTCTTTTCTATTTAAAAATTCCTTAAATACTTCAGTGTACTTAAGTGTTAAATATTTCACTGTAACTGATATTTCAAATAGTATAACTTACCCCGCAGTACGTTACAGCATGTTTAGTTAGTTGCATAAATTACAACATATTATTGCAATTGAATTGGAGACGCAGGCTCGTGACCAATGCCGCCAACAAAATTTTCAAGACCCTATGCAGTAAACTCCCTCTACTACCTATTTTAGAAATTATTGACCTGGGATCCCAAGCCTTCCGGGCTCATATGCAAAGCATTCTTTTGCTCCTACCTGTCAGCGGCCCTATTCACAATAGGTTTACTTTTGGTTTATTCATCACATGACACATGCATAACTGTTCTTTTCCATTTTCTACTTCCTCAGCAATTTTTCATTGAACTATTATGCAATCACGGCGGCAGATGATAATTTTCGGAAAGGTTGCCATGAATGTTTTCCTGCTACAAATGATTTCTGCCAAAAGTGCAGAGAAGATTATTAAATGATGTTTACTACAATTAACCAGCACGGATATAACTAGCAATGCACAAACACATCTCATTAGAAGTATAATTGATTGAAAAGTTTTTATTTATGGTATGATTTATTTTATTTGTGTATTTCTATTCTATTATATCTGTGATTACAATCTGAAATCTTATATTTTATACAATTCTTTCCTATTGCTATAGAACAATTTTTTTACTCTGTTCAGATTAAAGAACATTATTTATTATTTTATGATCATTCTTTTACTATGATTTTCAGAAGAATGTTTAAAATATTTATTAACATGTGTATTATAAATGTTTCCATTTTTTAATATTTATGAAGGTGTCTATTTAATTATGGCTGAAGTTTTATACTTAAGTTTACAGAAATTATAAATTTGTTATACATTATAATAGTAATATATCGGTATCTGATCATATCAATTCTTCAGTAATCTAATAGTATCAGTTATTTGGTATCTGATCTTTTTTGGTTTCGAGACATCTCTACTGTTAAGTTCAGTTTAAAAATAGCGCCCTAATAACTGCTGTGCCTCATGCCATAATACTCAATGAAAATGTCTTTGCATTTAAATTTTTTTTAATAAAATAAAATTAATTAAATTTTAGTGTTTTTCAGATGTAGACAATAATACAGTATTTTTTCTGAAATCTATACACTTTTATTGATATGTGGCAAATATTTGGTAGTGATTTGTGGATTAGGCACAAATATATGAATTTTTTCAAGTAGTGTCTCCAAAAGCAGAGTCTTGGAAAAATCATTTATATGTAATTTCCCAAAACTTTGATATTTTATATCTCAGAAACTATGTGGCCTAAAGAAGAAAAAATTTACATAGATATATAACTTGGTGGTAGTAGCAAATAAATAAAGTTTTGTGAAAATCCGAGTTGTGTGTGTCATGGCCTGGGTGACTTGACATGGGACGTCCCCCCTGTTGCTATTTTTGTGACACTGTCAATGTTTAACAATCATTCTGTTTGCTTGCATTCATAGTAATAATCACTTATGTTAGTATAATAAATAACACCTTTTATGCATTTTTATATTTTGAACATTAACATAATATATATTTTTTGGTTTACAGATTTTTAAAAAAAATGGAAACTGAGATCATAACAGCTCCTAAGTCAGAGAGCAAATCAACTACTAAATCATTGAGCACAACTACCACCCAAAATGATCCAGACGCTGTTGAAAGCAGTCCTGATATTATTCAAATTGGTTCTATGCGCATTCACTTTGATCCGCGTTATTGCACAACGTTACCTGGAATTCTAAAGGTTATTGAAGCTGTAAGTGATTTCATTTTATTAATAAAATATTATGTTGTCATTTATATGTGTTCTAATGTTCTATGGTAAGTGCTGCTAAGTTGACCACCAGGTTTCCAAAATTTAATTTTGATACTTTGTAATGCACGTTATGTCTAGACATAGTTCAATGCTTGATTACTTATCAGATGTTTACTTGCCAATTCTTTGACAGGGTGCTACCATTCTTCCCATGATTATCATGCAGACCATGATATCAAATTATGCCATATTTATTATGATGCATTCGATCATAGGCCATAGCTCATCAAATGTCTGTGCTACACTCCAAATAACATCCTTATTTCAGAAAATCCTATACAAACTCCTGAATGCTTTTACTACTACTATTTACAAAATTTAATATGTATTTGGGGAAGTGAAAAGGGATTAATTTTAGCGACACTTCTCCAAAGTGGAAAAATACTTTCACTATTTCATTAAAAATGGAAGAACTGATAAAAATGTGTTTAAATATTTTATATCAATTATATTAGTCTTAACTATAATTATTTTAAATTTTATTTTACACCATAAGTAATAACAATTAGTTTAAAACAAAGTATTATATAGAGCAGGGCTTCGGATTCATTATGAGTTTGATTTTAATTGAAGTTTTGGTTGTTGCATGTTCAGAAACATTTTACTGTTGCCAAATTTTTTACACTCCCCACATTCAGTTACGTGACCCCATATAGGGTCTCAATCCACGGTTTAAGAAATTTTGATATAGAGCATAAAAGAACTTCTATAGATCATTTAGGATGATAACCATATATAGATAAAAGCAATAAAACAAAATTTTGTTTTCAAAAATTTAGGCATATTAAAATAATACACACGTGTTATTTTTTCTGTATATTATTATGTTAATAGTTATAGAATATAAAAACTTTAAGTCCAAAAACTTTAAGTAAACTTTAAAAACTTTAAGTCCAAATTTTAGAAGTCCAAAACAAAGAAAATATATTTGGTACCCTCCCAGAAACTGAGATATTCACATGCAGCAATAAATAATGTCAACTTAACTTTCAAGGCCATGACTACAGTCCAATTAGGAAAAGATTTTCGTCTAAGGTGTGCCACTAGGGCTTCTTTGTGGAATCCAAGGCTATTGATGACTGTAGTTAAGAATGTGCAGTTTCCCACTTTTAATATATTTTAATATAATCTTTTTTGCTAGCTAAAAGTATTAGTGCAAATTTTATCTCATTGTTTTTTAAATAATGGCCTCATACACTTTTCAGCTTACAATAAGTATATTTTTTTCAAAATTATGTAATAAAAATAAAAAGGACATTTTTAATTATTTTGTAATGATCAACAGCTTCTTATATAGGGAACATATGATAGTATACATCAAGATGTAACTGTGTGCGTTCATCATAAACAGAAATTTTAAAAAGGGTTATGTATGCATCCAGAAAAGGTGCTGTGATCTTTTTAATTGCCACAAGAATGATATGAAATCAAAACTAAAATGTATTACATTACAACTTACGAAAAAGTTAAAAGAATGTTTATTTTCGTTAAAAAATTTGTATCACATTCCAAAAAAAGAAAGTAAAACAAATAAATAATGATAAATTTGATTTTGATGATTCTTCAAAATCTACAACTGAAAAGTATGAAGCGAAGCCACAGTTATATACCGGAAGCGTGTAATGAAGAAAAGCAAGGTACTAAAGCATACACAAAATTGTGTTCAGCTATTTCTGCTTCAAAATCTAAACTAGTTTTTGTTTATGTAGAACAATCTTCTTCTTTAAGAGCGTAACAACCTGTTACAGGTCTTAGCTGCCTCGACAGCACGCCTCTTCCAACACCGTCGCTCCAAGCGACTCTTTGCCAGTTTTTAATTTTCAAAATGTTGATGTCATTCACAATGTCATCTAACCATCTAGTCGAAGGTCTGCCCCAGGCGCGGGTACCCCCAGGGTTCTTAAAAGTGTACAATCTAGTCGGGTTGTTTTCAGGGGTTCTCCAGACATGTCCGAGCCATCTCAATCTGTTACTTCGGATGATTTGTGTAACTTGAGGTTCTTTGTAGAGTGTATAAAGTTCAAAATTATATCTGGTTCTCCAGCATCCTTGTTCTTGTACAGGCCCGAATATAGTTCTTAACACTTTTCTTTCAAAAGTCTCCAGGGCACACGCTGGACGTCTAAATTTAAAGTCCAAGTTTCTCTAGCATACAGCAGCACAGGTAGTATAAGTGTCTCGTATAGTCTCATTTTAGTTCTTCGGCTAACAAGCCTTATGTAGAACAATAGAAATGTGAATATTCAAGTACAATATTCAAAGTTCAGTCCAATAATGTAAAGGTTAAGGAAATAGAAATATACTAGCCGAATACCCATTGAAAATCAATAGTCTCCTAATAAGCAACCCCCGAATAATACATAAGTTGCATTTCACATTTAATCGGCAAATCGAATATTTTGGTGGCAGAAGTCCTTAAGGATGAAAATATTGGAAAACTTAAACATTACACACTTCTATTGCACACTTCTTCTTTTCGAACTATCTACCCATACACAAAATTAAAGTCTCTATCTCATCCCGAAGCATTCTATTGTATCATTTCCCCATTCAAATGTCTTTCTGTGGAGCACAGCCATAAATGGACATTTAGGAAAAACTATTCGTCTTGGGTTTTTTATCAGATGATTGGCCCGTTTACCAAATATCAAACCTCTACCACATTTAAAAGGAAGTGTGTATAACTTATTCGAAAATCGAACATTTTGGTGTGCAGCACCCCCTAAAATAGCAAACTTCTTCTTTTCGAACTATTTACCCATACACAAAATTAAAGTCTCTATCTCATCCCGAAGCATTCTATTGTATCATTTCCCCATTCAAATGTCTTTCTGTGGAGCACAGCCATAAATGGACATTTATAAAAAACTATTCGTCTTGGGTTTTTTATCAGATGATTGGCCCGTTTACCAAATATCAAACCTCTACCACATTTAAAAGGAAGCGTGTATAACTTATTCGAAAATCGAACATTTTGGTGTGCAGCACCCCCTAAAATAGCAAATATTGGAAATCTGAAATTTCACACTTTCTTCTGTTCAAACTATCTACTCATACACCAAATTTGAAGTCTTCCTATCGCGAAGTATGCTTTTACTATCATTTCACCTTTCAAGCTTTTTTATGTGTAGCAACCCCTCAAATGAACATTTTTGAAAAACTGTACTCATTAAATGTATTTATCAAATGATTAGCCCATATACCAAATTTCAAGCTGCTGTCACATTGTAAAGGAGACGTTTTTTATTTGTTCGTCAAATTAAATATTTTAGTGTGTGGCACTCCCTACATTAACAAATATTAGAACACTGAAATTGCACACTTTCTTCCAATGCAACAATTTACCCGTACACCAAATTTGAAGTCGCTATCTCATCGAAAAGCATGCTTTTTTTATCATTTCACCTTTCGAATGTTTTTGTTTGGAGTACCCACCCCCGTAAATGAGCATTTTAGAAAATCTCTTATTCTTGGGTTTTCTGTCAGATGGTTTGGCCATATATGAAATATCAAGCCTTTATCACGTTTTTAAAGGGGCGTTTCTCCTTTATTCCAAAAATTGAACATTTTGGTGTGCCGCACTCCCTAAAGTAGAGAATATTGGGAAACTGAAATTGTACACTTTCTTCCTTCCAAATTATATACCCATACACCAAATTTGAAATCTCTATCTCATCCTGGAGCATGTTTTTTATCATTTCATATTTCGAATCTTTTTCTCTGGAGCACGCCCTTAAAAATCTGTATCCCATCCCGAAGCATAGTTTTTCGTTATTTCAACTTTTGAACGTTTTTCTCTGGAGCACCCTCTTAAATGAACATTTTTGAAAAACTCTTTTGTCTTGGGTGTTTTCATTAAATGATTTGACCATATACCAAATATCAAGTCTCTATCATGTTTTGAAAGAGGCATTTCTCCTTTATTTTGAAGATCGAATATTTTTGTGTGCAGAACCCCCTTAAGTAGAAAATATTGGAAAACTGAAATTGTACACTTTCTTCCTTCCAAACTATCTTCCCGTACACCAAATTTGAAATCTCTATCTCTTTCCGAAGCATGTTTTTTTATCAATTCATCTTTCGAGCATTTTCCTCTGGTGCACCCCTTTGAATGAACATTTTTGAAAAACTATATTCGTCTTGGATGTTTTTATCAAATGATTAGTCCATATACCAAATTCCAAGCCTCTATCAAATTTTAAAGGAACCTTTTCTCATTTATTCGGAAAATCGAACGTTTTGGTGTGCTACACCCCCTTAAGTAAAAAATATTGGAAATCTGAAATTGCACACTTTCTTTCTTTCGAACAGGTTATCCATACACCAAATTTGAAGTATCTATCTTATCGCAAAGCATGCTTTCCTATCATTTCACTTTTCGAACGCTTTAGTGTGGCGCACCCCCTCTACAGAACGTTTTCGAAAAATTTGATTTTTCCAGGGGTTTTTATCGAATGACCGAGCCATGTACCAAATTGCAAGTCTATCTTCAGGAAGTGTCTAAAAAAAGCGTGACAGACAGACACTTGGCAATTAGTATATATAGATATGTTAATCAGTTAAAGATTTTAATGAACACCAAATTCAAAAGAAAGTAAGCCAGGTTATCGTGAAAAAATTCAGTTATTAACCTTAGCTCCATTATCCTAAATGTGCAAGAAAGTCAGTGAAACTATGAAGTTCGCCAGTCCTGTAAATTATTAAAAAGGGAATTTTATCTTTATCATAGCCTAGAAAAGGAAAACAAATTTTACAAGTGATTATGCAATGCTGATGAATTTTTGAGAATAATGTCAGGGCAGAAGAATAAAGTCAGTGTTAATATAAAAAGCAACAATATCCATGCATGTTAATGATAAATTAGAGTTTGTGATTTTAAATGATAATTTTTGTGTACACAGTTTCTTTTATTTATCATTAATAACTTTCATAATCCTTAGTCAAAAATATATATTTATTTTTTCTCTCTTTTTTTCTGGTCAACCAATGTTAGCCATTCACAATTTCTATTTATTCATAGAACAAACTCTAACAATTTTGAAATCTTGCCAGTAAGTGTGGAAATTATTTTGTATAAAGTACTTGTTAAATACTTGTTTTCTATTTATTTTGGGGTTAACTATTCTACTTTATTTTTATTCTTATTAAACATTTTTTCCCACATTGCCATATAATAAAAAACATTCACTGATAATTTTGGATCTTTTTGTTTTTTAATTTCAGAAAAATTTCTTACAATTCAATTTTTATATATTTTTGATGATTATGAACAAATTTCATGGCCTTGCAGAAAATTATATAGTAATTTTGGCTTAATTAATGGGATATTTACCCAATGCAACTGGATTTGATTTTGAATTGCTATATTTACCTATATCGAAAAGCAAAACTCAAATCACCTCTTGTGAAACAGTCACCATGAAAACCTACTAATGTAATGCTAATAATAAAATAACAATTTGAAAATTATCAGTTGGAAATATTGAAATAAAGTAACATTTTTTTTTCCTGAAATACAATAAAACATTTCTTTAAATCAAGAGTTTCATTCTTTCTGACATTTACAGATAAATAAAATGTTCTTTTAGTTTAAATAAAATATTCTTTCTTTTTCTTTACAGGTAAATAAAATGTTCTTTCTTCTACATTCCTCCTATAAAATTGATATGAATCAATAATAATTTTTTAAGTGTTATGTTTTTAATATATAATCTAATGTGATTAATTATTAATACATTATTTACTAGATCAATTATTTTTACTGTTAACCTAATGAAAATGCAGCCATTTTACATCTTACAAAAATAATTTTAATATTTAATATTTACCCTATCTTAAGCATATGGTATTTAGTTATCGATTTTAAAGAAGGAATGAATACAAGGAAATATTTATCTTTTAATTTACTGCATTGATAACTAAACTGCCGTATTTTGATCATACATCTTATATATGAATTTTATAGTTATTTAAACCAATAACAAAAAATTGTTTACAGCTATTGGTTTAAATAGCTATAAAATTCATATATGTATATGATCAAAATAGGTTTTCATTTTTAATATGTATGTGTTTAATTAGGTCAATTATTTTTACTGTTAACTTAATGAAAACACAGCCATTTTACATGGTTCAATTTAAAAAAAAAATCTCATATTTTCCAAAAAAAACACCTCTCTAATTTTTTTTTATGGTAAGAAGGTTACTATATAAAGAACATGTAAAAAAATGATCTGGAAATTTAAATATGGAGCTCATCTTGAAAAAAATTGTTTTTGCTGAAATAATTTTTTTTTTTTTTTACATTTTTCAACTTTGAGGCAAAAATTGACAATATTTTAATTAAACTGTTATCAAAATGCATTCTGTTTGACAATAAGCATATTCACAAAAAAAATTATGTGTTTCTGATAATTAGGTGCAGAGCAAGAAAGGATTTTATCAAACACAAGGTTTTTATTTCATGCATCCGTAGAGCAGCACCTTGTGAATTCTCCATTTCTTTGAAAATTTATTACTAAAAAACTAATGTATGAAATCAACTAAAATTTTGTATGGTATTATAACTCTGTTATATGTAGCTTTAAAAAAAAAATTGAGAAAAATCTAAGGAGGGTGGCATTTTCAAATTTGTTTGATTGAATTGACATGGAATTGCCCGTTTCTCATTTGTTCATCAAATCGAACCTTTTAGTGTGCAGCACTCCCTGAAGTAGCAAATATTGGAAATCTGAAATTGCACGCTTTCCTCCTTTTGAACAATTTATCTATACACCAAATTTTAAGTCTTTATCTCATCACAAAGCATGCTTTTCTATCATTTCACTTTTCGAATATTTTGGCATGGAGCATCCCTTCTACAGAACATTTTCTTAAAATTTGATTTTTTCCAGGGTTTTTTATCAAATGATCGACCTGTGTACTAAATCTCTTATTTATTCAGGAAGTGCCTAAAGAAAGCGAAACAGACAGACAATTCATATATGTAGATGGCAATTAGAATATATAGATGTTTTGACTTTTAACTTCATTGTGTTATGAAATATGTCTAGACATGGTTGCGTGAACTCTCCTGATAACTTTTACTACATTTGTGGTGAATTTTTAAGTAAGAAACATAAGAGAAATGTTACAGATTTCATCAGTAGTGTACTTTTCCTATTTTAAAGTGAAACTTGGAAATCAGGGCAACCAATCAAAGTATGCTATATTTATGTAGAGGATTTAAGGTGGGTTAATTGTAAAAAGCAAGCATTCAGATTTGGTATCCCAGTGGTGTAGAGGGAGCCTAAAAACCACACTGATGATTGCTACTTTTGCTAACGTGAAGTTTGTGGCTATAATTCTTAAAACAAAAGGTTACTTTGTACCCAAATCTTCCATTAGCTTTACAACCTGTTCCACACGGTTCAGAAATTCTTATCCCTCTTTTACCAAAAACATTAGAAGATTGATCAGTTAACGATTTAATCAAAGACTTTAGATTATCTAAAGAATCTTCTGGCTAAAATATTAGGATGTACCTATTGGTCATTCTGTACATCTCTAAAAAAATCTATGGAAATTTAGAATCAGTCCTCACACATATAAAACAGAATGATCATGAGTAGTTGAATTGTTGAGACCTTGCAATACTGTGTTTCTTGGTCAGCAGGGTGGTTATACTAAGTTCTCATGTTTCATTTATGAGTGGGCAGTCTAGTAAAATGGAAATACTGAGAGCAACAACACTGGCCACTAAGAAAATACATCTTGAACCTGGCCACAAAACATTTTACACAAAGGCCTTGTTAGCACAAAAGAGATTCTTTTACCACCCATTCATATAAAACTGACTCTTATGAGACAGTTTGTAAAGACATTGCCAAAAAGTGGTAATTGCTTTAAGCACGTATGTGAGAAATTCTCTCACTTATCAAAAGCCCAACTGAAAGTAGGTATTTTCATTGGAGAAGACAAAAGAAACTTTTGTCTTCATGTTAATGAAAACTTTCCACTTATAATGAATAAAGCTAAAAAGGAAGCTTGGATTGCCGAAACAGATTATGTTTTGGGGTAACAATGAAAACCTTAATGATGTGGTCATAGTTGAAAGTGTATTACAGAAATTCAAAGCTTTAGGATTCTCAATGAGCATAAAAATTCATTTTTTAAATTCACACCTGGATTTTTATCTAGAAAATTTTGGTGCAGTAAGTGGCAAGAAGAGTGTTTCTTTTAGGACATTAAAGAAATGGAGATAAGGTACCAGGGTCATTAAATTGTTGATATGATTACAGATTACTGCTGGATGTTGCACTGCGAAAATCCAGAGGCATCACATAAGAAAAAATCTGATGTGGGTAACACATGACTTTCCTTATATAATGCAATAAATTTACTCCTTTTACAGTCAAAAATTAATGCAAAAGATCCATGGTACTGTATTTTTAACATTGAATTGTACATTTGGCAATTTTCCAGATGACAACATGTAATACTATTTCAAAGTACCTAATTAACTTATATTTCACTCAACTCTAAATTAACAATTATCAATATTGATAGCATCCTCAGTAAGCGATATAGTCCATATATTAAAATGTTTTAATAATCAATTCATCAATTAGTTATCATTTTCATTAATTTAGTGTCATTTCTGCAATTTTGATGAAATTTTCGTCAATCTGGGGCAAAGTATTGCCAAGTTAGCAATACTTTGCTAGATTATTCACTAAGTTTTCCAAATACATCACAAAGTGTTCAGAGAAATGGAGAGAAGAGCATATCTTATATACTAGAATATATGCCTATCATATGACGTTAATCATTTGCGAAACATTAATCATTATTTGGCATGATTTTTAGCAATTTGGCAACATTTTTGTCACTTTAGAAACATTTAAAAATGTTGCCAACTTGGCGATGTCTCACTCAATTCATTATCAAAATTTTATCCAAACATTACGGATAGAAAAATAGATTATTCTTATAGTACTCGTAGATTCTTATATTCTTTCCAAGATATTGAATTTTCATCAATTAGTCCTCATTTTTATCAGTTTGGTGACATTTTCGTTAATTTAGCAATATTTAAAAAGTCGCCAAGTTGAGAATATTCTTCCAAATTCCACGCCAAAATCTCACCAAGTGTTATGAATGGAGAAAAGAGTTATTCTTATAGCAGATAAATGACTATTGGCATCCAACTACAAAAGTATTACCCAAAGTATCACTTCCTGTGAATGGAACGAACTAGATCCACGAGAATGATGTCACCAAATTTATCGCATCACATTACATATGAAAAACAAACATTTCACAATAGTTAATAATTTTGTTATTATTATTATTGGATTTTTTGATAAATTTATATGAAAAATGTGCAATATCTCGAGAATGGTTCACGCTAGCATTCTAAAGTTTGTGTCAATCGTTTTCTAATGAAAAATTACATAAGAAATGACTGTGTAACTTTATTAAAGGTTTTGATTTTTTGATGATTTTTTTCAAAATTTCACTTGAAAATTTAGTGGCGTTCTGTACATTCGATTGCATTTAAAAAAGAATAAGCTTACACTATGGTAATTTTTGTGCCAAATTCTGTTCGAATTGCTCGATCGTGAGATATCGTCTATACAGACTCACTAACACACACACAGACATCATCTCAAAAATATTTGATTCATGTTCAGGGATGCTTAAAATGTGCTCTCCCATCGAAAACTCAAAATCGAATTTTCGACCCCATCACAATACTTTTCTTATACATTATATTAATTATGTATTATATATATAAGGAAATTATATATTATTATATATATAAGGAAAGTAAAAACTGAGATCATTTTTGGAATAAACACCCCAGAAAGCTATAAACCAAAACATGTATAAATTTTTAAAAAAATATTTCACAAACTTAAATTTTGCAGGCTTCTGTTTTGCAACAGATAAATTTTCAAAGGATATGCACAAGAACAAAAATTGCAATTTATTTTGACTATAATTTGTACATTTTTTTAAAGCATTCAAAACTTTTGCACAAACATACATATTATACACTGCACAACTTTTTTAACTTAAATTAAGCATTTAATATAAAACACTTGCAGATATTATAAACATTAAATTGTCTGCATTCATTATATGAAATTCACACTGCATCTGAATGATACTGTTGATTGGAATACCAGTTGAATCCCACACATTACTTAAAAGTTTGGAATGAAACTTTTATGTATGTTCATCTTTTAATTTGTAGAAAATATTCATCACAATAACTTTTGTTCTACTACGAAAAGGGTTTTTAAATTAAGTGGAAATTTGTGTCACTGGCAATTTGTTCAAAACTTTATGTAAATAAATAATCAAATATTCATGTAAATAATTCAGAAGCATCAAATTATTTTATTTCAACTAAATTTTAATATACTTATATGGTTTTATTGTTTAAAAACAATTTCAAGACGTACTGAGTGTCACCTCCATGGTATGTCCCCACTGTTGATTTTGTCATCATCATCATCATGGTGCTACAGTCCTTGTAGAGCCTTGACCTCCTTTAAGATTTTTGACCATTGCTTTCTATTGGCCGCTTTCCTCTTCCTTTCTGTGGTCGTTTCCAAAGATCAGTCCGGTTTCCTTTCTTAAAGGTTTCGTCACAAGAATTTTTTCCGGGGTGGAGTTGTTAGCCCCACATCCAACCCCCAACCTGGAGGACTAGTCCCCTGATATAATCCCCAAGGGCAGGGTACCAGGCTATCCCCCCAGGCACTGAGGCCCCATTTTTCGCCTTCTACGAAACACAGGGGGGTGGTAGGGTTATTCTACAACCCTCCCCTACACGGGGATCCACTGTTGATTTTGTATAATGTAACTGTTTCTTCTAAAATATAAGAGAAAACACTAAATATAGCAATCAAAGTTAATAGATGATTATTATGCTGAGTATATTTTAAAACTAGCCATTTCATCCATGCTTCGCCCATTCTTATTGGTTAGTCGCCACTAAATGGTGACATCTACACAATCAAAGTTCAGAATATCAAAAACTGTTTCGATTTAAAACAAAAAAAGAAAGAAAATGAATTTGCACGCATTTTTGAGAGTCGAAATGATGCAAGTTTTTTTTTAAAAAATCCCTTTGTATCTCCTAATTGCAATTTTTTATTTTTTTCATTGATCTGGAAGCTGAGACGGATCAAATGAGACCACAATCAAAATTCTCACCCGAGTGAAAGTACTTGATCTTTTTTGAAAAGTTGTTTTGAATTGTTTAATTATTCTTTTGCATCGTCACCCCTAATTCGAATTTTTTGAAATATTGTATTTTTCCGTTGACCTAGAAGATGAGACCAAAACCAAGATTCTAACTAGATTGAAAGCACTCTATAATTGGGCAAAACGGTTTTGGGTTTTTCTCTTATTCTTTCGCACCACTAACCCTAATTCAAAATTTTAGAATTATCCTTTAGTCTTAAAGCTGAAACGGATTTGAATGACATCAAAACCAATATTCTAGCTACAGTGGAAGTGCTTAATAATTTTGATTCATCATTCACTCAGTTTTGTGTATATTATATAGATATATTTTTTTAATTGATAACATCAAGGATTAAGGATCATGAGAGGCAAAGGAGTACCTGAACACCAAAAATAGCACTTTAAACCTCCTAGTCGTAAAAATAAAAAAGTAAAAATTAATTAATAAAAATTTTGTGAGCATTTGTTTATTCTTGTGCAGATTTGTTGTATATATATGTAAATTTGTGATAAAAAAGGCTTTGAACGAATTTCTACTGCTACAAATCATTCAAATTGTACATTGGTCTGCTATCAAACTGACACAATAGCTTAGATTTACATGCTACAAAATAGATACACATCTTAGTTTTACCTGATACTTATTTATGTTATTAATAACACTTGATTGTATATTGGAATTATTTAAAGAAATTTGTAATTTAAGCATCTACACAGGTGTTAATTAATTTTTTGGAGCATATTTTTCTTTGGAAAATAATGCTGATATAAAGTAGAGGGTTTGAGTATGTAATCTATAAACTCCTTAAAAATTTTTGATATGCCATTAAAAACTCCTTAATGTTTGTTTTCAAAATTGAGTACGAACCCTGTAGTAAATAAAACTGCTTTTAAAAATAATAGGAGGTTTTTTTGTTTTGTTTTTTGTGTAAATTATAAATATAGATACTATGTAAAAAAAGTCTGTTATTCTGTAAAGAGAAATTAAAAAAAAAAAGTTCATCAGCAGACCACTTAAAATATGGTGCTGGACCTTGAAATAAAGACCACTAGTCACACTGTTAGTAAATATTTTCTCTGACTGCATGACCTGCATAAAATGTGTAAATGATTCTAGTTAAAAAAGTGTTGTTTTGATGCAGATAAAATGATTTTCTAAAAATATAATGAAGTGTATGTTTTTGTTTATATCAGAAATATATATACTCATTCATTCAATTGATTTTTTCCAGGTCATAAGCTTAGTTGGCGGCATATGTGTGCAAACTATTTATTCTCCAGTCTTTAAGTCAGCTGGAGGTTACTACACATTTGTTGCATTTTCTGGATGTTTGATTAGTTTAGTGTTTATTATATTCTACATTTTTCATGTTATTGAGAAAGTAAAGTTCGTTCCATGGTTGATTCTAGTAAGTATATATAGATATATATACAGTGAAACCTGTCTATAACGATATTGGCTATAACGATAAACTTGTTTATAACGATATTTTCTATGGTCCCTTCGGATTTCTTAAGGTTTTAGTGTATATCGAACTTGTCTATAACAATAATTTGCTTTTGAGTGAACCTTTGTATAACCATAATTTTGAGTATTTCAAACTTTTTCCCTGTGTTATGTTCAAGACTTTTTGGACTTCGGACCAAGACTTTTACAATGGCAGACTTAATACAAAGGCAGTTCATCCTAAAGGGGAATAATGTTCTATCTACCGACTAAGATCTATTCAAGATTACCAAACTACTCTGTACTGTTATCTCTACTTTTCAAGATTACCAAACCCTTTAACATAAATGTTAAACAAGCATATGATATGATATATGGCAGTTAGAGTTCTGTGCAGTCATCTACCATACGAAATTGTTGGTGGAAGGCAGGTTTTAATTTCAGCTCGTGCAGTGATGAAGAACAGTCTGACAGTGATGAGAATTCTCAACAACATTTTTCTGAAGAAGAAAATTGTGTGCTGCACCTAAGTAATTCTTTGAATGCATTCAAAGTTTCCACGAATATGCACTCTTCAATAAACCCAGAAGGCTATTTGAATTTGGATGAAAGTGTGTTCAGTGGGAGCACTGATGAGGACATAATTGTAGAACTGAAAGAAAATGATGATGTTAGTGAAGTGGAAGATGAGGAGTGTGGAATGGAATCACCACACAACACAACAGCTGAAGATGCTCTTAAAATGATCGAAACATTACAGAATTTTATTCCTACTTTACCAAATGTTTCAGATGTATATCTGAATTCGCTAGAAGGTTTAGAAAATATGTGTATGACGGCTGCATTCTCTGCAACATCCAAGCAAACGAAAATATCGGATTACTTCGCACGCTAAATTTTCCTTTGTCCTATTTAAGGATTCGAATTGTGTACGATATGTATTTCATTTCCGTTTCAACGTATTCTTGATTTTTTAATTAAAAATATTACTCCAATTTTATTTTTATCATTATAATTATCCATTTTTTAATTGCATAATAGAAATATAGTTAAAATATACGCTGTGTTACATTTTCGAACTGCAATTTGAATCTTATGATTTAGGTTCATAAGATACTACATATGTTTTATATTTTTTCCCTAATATGTAATACATTGAAAATGTAAGTTCAACATAATACTGTAGTATTATTCAGTCATGCAAGTTCAACATATATTATTATAATAACGTCACACCTATGTTAAATAACTTCCATTATAGAGTGTAGCAAGTTCAGCTCTGTCTATAACGATACTTTTTCTCGGTCCCTAGAGTATCGTTATAGACAGGTTTGACTGTATATATTTTTTTTATAGACCTTATATGTCCAGCCATCCATTTAGATGTATTTTAAAGTAGTTTCGAATCTTTTACAAAATTTCAGATACCTTCAATATCTAACCTTCAAAATTTCAAAAAAGGAGTTTCATAAAAAAAAAAAAAAAAAAATTATTCTAAAAACTAACTTTTACAGACATTTGATCAAACATTTAAGTTATTTCACCTACAAAATATGAACTTTTAATCTGAGTAGATCACACACAGCAGAATATGAAAATTAATTTTCTACTACTTAACAGCTTTTTAGTGTTTTACGTTTGAAGCATAATTGGGGTTAAAAATTAGACATAAAAAGTATTTTATCAAAATATTTTCAAAGAAATTCTAAATATAAAAAAATAATTTAAAATGAAAAAATCCAATTACCCAAATTTAAAATATTCAAATATTCATATTACTCAAAAGTAAGCAAAAACACATTTAAAAATATTAAATTTTGATCTCATTATTACACAGTGTAAGAATTTAAATAAAATATTTTCTCTATATTTAAAAAAAGTAATTCCTAGATTTATTCCTGTTATCTTAGATGAATAATGACTTAATTGATTTGGTTTCAACAACAGTTTAGCATGGAATGCCAGATGTGAAGAACTAAATTTTTAAGACTTAAAGAAAAATCATTGCAGGTGAACCCCCATTTTACATTGCTAAAATTTTAGATATTTTAATTTTTAAAGTTCACATTGCATAGCCATTTTAAGAACAGAATAAGAGCCGTGTTTGGGGTTGCATGCAGACCTGGATCAACAGCATGTCAGTCACAATCGACAAGTCGATCACAAACCCAGTATTGGTTGGAGATTATTTTTTTTAATATTTTTTTCAGTATTCCAATCCATGCCTGTTGGATATTCTTGGTCTTAGACATTTATATGTTAATATACACTGCTCACAACTGAAATCGCAATACCATGAAGAAATTGATGTATCCTTATGAAATTTACAGAATATACGTGTAACATGGAGATGTGCAAATGATCAAAATATCATACTTGAAAAATGAAAGCATGGAATTTTATTGACATCAGATCAATATGGAATAGGCCCACCGCGAGCGGCTATGCAGGATTGAATACGACGAGGCATCCCGTCAATGAAATGGACAACGGTGTGCTGAGGGATGGCATTCCACACAGCATACAATTGGGTTTGTAACTGAACATGGTTTGCTAGAATTGGGAGTTCTCTTAATCGACGACCCATGATGGCCCAGATATGCCCAGTTGGCGACAAATCCGGAGAACATGCTTTCCAATGCAGGATATCAAAACCTTGTAGACTATTCATAGTTACCCGTACAGTATGCAGGGGTGATTGTGTTCCGGAATTTCCGGAAATTTTAACTTGCTACTTCCGGGATTTTTTTTATGAAATTGACATTTAATTTTTTTTTTTTTGCGGTTTTTTCTTCTAAATTTTTTTTTCTAAAATCCAGGTATGAGATTCTTCCGCTTTTCGGCGGAATTCCGCTTCTTTGCTTTTCCACAAAAATGTCCGTTTTTTTGTTTTGCTTTTATCCCAAAAAAATCCGCTTTTTCTGAAAAATTCAATTTTTTTCGAAATAAATTTTTTCCCTCAAAGTTCCGCTTTTCAAAGAAAATCGCAGAGAGGTTTCAACCAGAGCTATTATCATAATTGAGTTTCGGCCTACGACTGATGAGCGTTGTCCGCCTCCGTTTTATAGACGCTGTGTGCGGGGGGGTAGGAAAGAATAAATGTAGCTTGTCACACGAGAACGCAGACGTTCTTGTGTGGCAAGCTGTATTTATTCGGTACTCCCAGCACGCAGCGTCCAAAAAACGGACTGCAAGCAAAGCTCGCCTTTCTAACCCGGAAGTGGAGGCGTAAAATCCCCCACAGAAGGGAAATCAAAAACAAGTCGTAAATTTTTAGTCTCCGTAATCGCCGTGATGTATGTCATCATATATGTCATTAATATATATGTTGTCATTGGACTCAAAGGGGAAATAGAGAAAAAATCTTCGCGCAGCACTTGAAAATCTTTGTTTTACGTTTACCCCTTTCATATCAGTATATAATTTTTATAGATACGACTAGTGCAGAGATTACAACTTTTACGGATTTTCAGTACACAGTTTGTACCGATTTTTACTTCATCTTACGGTTTTACGGACAGTACTCCCAAGACTACGGAAAATCCCAAGAAATCCATGCATCCCACCATTCAATTCATATTCCCTGCTTTGTTGATAGTCCAAAATTATCAGTTTGCATCTAATTCTTCTTCTTCTAATGATTTCATATCAGAACAATAGACCTAATTTATTTTTATAGTGCGAGTAAAATAAAGAAATATTTTACTAAACAAATTATATTTCTCTTAAATTATAAGATTGCGCAATTCAGTCTTTATTTTCGGGCTTTGCTGAGAGTACACAATTGCCCTTTTCTATCCATCTCCATCCCCTTATTATTGCACAGTAACTTTACTAAAATAACTTATTTGCATATTTTGGTTGACTATAAAGTTTACCTTTTTAATTATTTTTATATAAATAGTACGATCGTGGAAATTTTTTTTTTTTTTTTTTTTTTTTTTTTTTTTTTTTTTTTTTTTTGCGGTCGTTGCCAAGAGAACGCTATTATCCTTTTCCATCGATCTCCATCTCCCTATTGTTGCACATTAACTTGACTAAACTAACTTATTTTCATATTTTTGTTGATTATAAAAGTTAATTTTCTAATTATTTTCATATAAATAGTACGAACGTGAAATTCAGTTTTTTTTTGTTTCTTTGCGGCCGTTGCCGAGAGTACTCAATTATCCTTTTCCATCGATCTCCATCGTCCTATTGTTGCACATTAACTTGACTAAACTATCTTATTTTCATATTTTGGTTCATTATAAAAGTTAATTTTTTAAATTATTTTCACATAAATAGTACGATCATGAAATTCAATTTTTTTTTTTTTTCGCGGGCGTTGCCGAGAGTACGTAATTATCCTTTTCCATCCATCTCCCTATTGTTGCACATTAACTTGACTAAACTGGCTTATTTTAAATATTTTGGTTAATTATAAAGGTTAATTTCTTAATTATTTTCACATAGATAGTGCCATTCAGTTTTAATTAACTCAGTTAAGTTAGCAAAACTACATTTTGAATTTATTCTAAGATTTTAAAATATATATTTTCAATATACTTAAACGATGCGGTTTTACTGAAAACTTCTGATTTTTCTACTGATGACTCCTTTCAGAGGTTGGCATCTGTCCCAGTGGAAGTATATTTTAATATTCTTTGAAATAAACCTATTAAAATATCTAAAGCCTCTGCTACATTTTTATGAAAATATATTTTTGAACAAAATAAACATTTTCATTAAAACACACATAAGATACTGCCACCAAATTTTATTTATGTGTAGACACTATACAATGCACATTTTAATAATACATGATAATTTTATAAATGTGTTTAAAAATATACTGCACTTTAAGAACAAAAAATTTGTATCTTGCCAATTGTAAAAAAAATTGTTTTTTGTGAAATTAAGTTCGTAACTCCTGACTATTGTTGTAATGATATAATCAGCAAAACTTGCAAATAAAAGCATGAGTTACTGTAGATAACAAAAGCATAGTTTAGAATTAATATGAAGGAATGCGTTAAAATTAAATTTGCCCATGTATTTAAACAACCCTGTTCTTAAACGCAATTGTCAAATTTGCATTTTCTAAATATAATAGAATTAAATCATTTTTCCAATGTAGTTGCATATAAGATGAAATATGGTTTGGCAAACACTCTTCAAAACAGGATTGTTGAAACATTGAAGAAAGTAAAATTCTCTTTGAATTTGGATGAAAGTACAAGTAGATCATTCAAAAGTATATTTACTGTGCTTGTTCAATATTTTTGTCCTGAACAAAATGATGTAGTTATTCAACATTTAGTTTCTTTTTCTTTTAATGTTGGTACTGCTGCCACCATTTACAACCAGTTGGTAAAGTTCATAGAAGCAAATGAGATATCTTGGGTAAACTTGGTCAGCGTGCTTATGGATTCTTGCAACACTATGCAAGGAACTAAGAAAGGAGTTGAAACTTTGATAAGGACTAAAAAGGCTCCACATCTTTTGGACATAGATGGGGATGCATTTAAACACACTGCAAACAATAGAGTTACACGGTTTATCAAGCCATTTATTACGCACATGAAATCTTTATGCGTTAACATGCATTTTGATTTGAAAAGTGCAGATAAACGACACTTGTTTTTGGAAATATGTGCTGGCTTAGAAATAGATCAACTAGCTCCCCTATCACGACCTTCACATAGGTGGCTGTATGTTTTATCTGCTATCGATCAGATAGTTTTTTTTGTGGGATGCACTATTAATTTTTTACTATTCTTTTATGTCCAAAAGTGACCAAGAATTGCACAATATTGCGTAAATTGCAAAAATACTGAGAGTGAATTGCAAAATTATTGCGTAACTTTTCAGGAAATTTCTTTGTATGTTCAGGAAATTGGACTTAGACTCACAATCACCCCTGAGTATGTAGCCTGACATTACCCTGCTGAAAAAGCAGTCCAGGCCTGGTTGACAGATATGGCTGTACCACAGGTCTCACAATGTTAGAGACATATCGTTCTGCCGTGATACGGCCAGAAATGTGGATCAAAGATGTTCGTCCACCAAATGTTATATCACCCCAAACCATAGTACCACTTAGGGGGACTGTAGAAGACCCAGACCGTCCGACTCGTCCAGAGGACTAAGAGCAACTATTTGGACGGCCGGACTTAGGGGGACTGTGTGGCGACTGATAAAAAAAGCTTCCTGGTGGCAATGTTGCGTGAGTGCGGCCATCTGGCATGCCAAAATATTCGTGAACAGAATGTTTCACTATTCTGTCAATTGTGTCTCATTTGACACCACTGGAGATGATGTAACCGGTGAAGACGTTGAAACAGCAGATGTCGAAAAGGTCGTTTACCTCGAAGTTCTGCGTCATGCAAACGGTTTTGAATTGTTTGCGTCCAAACCACGTCACTTGTAGTGTGGGATAAATGTCGTTGTAACACGGTTGCTATGGTAAATGGCTATCGTGCAACGCTTCTCAGAAGCATACTATCTTCACATGGTGTGGTACACCTGGAAGCTCCACTGCCTGATCTTCATGTCATTTTGTTGTCACTCAAGAACTGTAACACACACCATTGAAAAGTGCTCACATCATAACCCAATAGTTCAGCGATCCTTCGAAGGTTCATTCCACCCTCACATAAAACAATGATTTGTTGCCATTCCATTGATGACAACTGAACGTATGCGATATGTTGACGTATTCTTGGCATACTGTGATAATTTTTACAACCTGAAACCAATGGCACTACAATTTAGCTGTGATATTGCTCCTCCTTGACCTGACACTTTTAAGCTGCTTGGCAAGATGCTACGTCACTATGTGTAACAAAACTGTGATCATTTGCATATCTCGCCTTGCTGCTTCCATTGCCTGATTTACATAAAGCTATACTCACCAGGGAGATGTCATTATACTTTATTGGAATGCTAGGAATCTTATGGAATGATGAATATCTGCCACCTCTTTGCCGTGTGCTTCCTTGGACTCTTTTCTTTTGCATTGATGGTGTTCTCTATGTTCCCCTGTTTGCTGCTTTGCTTGTTCTTGTTATTTTTCTTTTGTATGTGATGAGATCTCTATTTGTATGGATTAGATTCCAATAAAGCCATATTTTACAACAACATAAAGCTATGCCTACAACTTTATAGTGTTGCGATTTCAGTTGTGAGCAGTGTATAAATATCTAAGGAAGCCATAGTAAGGAAATCATAGTCAAACCACAAGAGTTTAAATTACAAATTTTCTTTACAAATTGGGAAGAACTTTGGCAGGTATGAATAATATTACTAAACAGAGGAGAGATTCCAAAAACTAAATGTTTGCTAGTTTCTCTCCTCAGCTTTCCTCCTTTGTCTATGATCTGCTATGACGTCAAGTCGTTTACCAATGTCCCTGTTATAGGTGCATTGTCATGTCTCAGGAAAACGTTTGCATGAATTCCATTTTTTTTTTTTAATTTCAAATTGATGAGCTTGTTTCTTTTACCAGCACTTGTTTATCTCAAAATTATTTTGTCTTTCATAATAAATTCTACAGTATATCTGATGGCTTGGCAATAGGTAATCCACTCAGCCCTACTCTGTGACATTAATATGCATTATTTTGAAGTTAAATTTTTTGAAATTATCCAGTTTGTTTTTTTATACTTGTTATATTAACAGTTTTGCTCTTCTGGGTCACACTTTGAATATCGATGGTATTTTGGATAATACTTTGAATTCCATTGGTCCTTGCATTCAGTTTACCTATGAAATGGAAAAGAACAATCGTTTTATGTTTTAGGATGTCTTGGTCATCCGCACTGATGATGAATTTCTCACTATGATCTTTCGTAAACCTTTTTCGGTCTCTCTACCTTCACATAAAAATTCCTGCCATCTGCCCAACCAAAATATTGCTGCATTCAATACATTTGACCATCGAACTTTGAACGTTTGTTCTACTTTGGATTTTCTCAATTGCGAGATCAATTATTTAAAAGCTGTTGCTGTCGAAAGGGGTTGTTGTTGTTGTTGTTGAAACCCAGACCTGTCGAAAGGGGTTAAGATCTCTCCCAGCATTATAGATCTTGCAATTCAAAAAATTTCTAAACCTTTCTCCAAATTAACTTCTGAAAAAGATTTCAATAACTCTCTCATTTTACCATTTTTTCCAAAAATCAGTCAAAAGATTGGTAAAATCCTTAAAAAATTTAAATTCAATATTGTATTTAAACCTTCTAATAAACTCAGATTTTCTAATCTTAAATATCCTATTGAAATTAATAATAGTTGGATCATTTACAGTATTTCTTGCCAGTCTGGTTTTTTATGATGGTCAAACTAAGCATGCTTTAAAATTTTGTATTATGGAACAGGAAAACTATGTCGAAAAACAGGAATTTAATAAATCTTCAATTGCTCAGCATTGCTATAAATTTGACTACTGTTTTGAGTTTTCTTCAGCAAATATCATACAAAACAGGCACTTCGATCTATGATCTTAACATCTTTGAAGCTTTCCACATCCAGAAAAATTCTAGTAATTTAGTTAATGACATGTTCAGTGGCCCATTTTTGTCTATTGTTTGGCACTGTAAAAATGTTTCACTTTATATTCTTTTGGGGCTCTTATGTGTCATTTTAATCTATTTTTCGTTTTGTTGGGTCTTGTTTATTCTTGTTCAGACTTGATTTGCCTTGTCGGGATATTCCTGTCTTTGTTTTGACTCACGCCAATCTTATTGTTGTTACTTCTCATTTTGGATTGTCTGGACTGTTGTTTAAGCTGCGTTCTGATTGGCTCTCTTGTAATCTCGATCTTGGGTATATAATCCTCTTGCTTCTTCCTTCCGTGCCCATTTGCTCAATTGGACTTTGGGTTTGTTGGTTCTCTTGCACTGATGAAGGGGATCCAACATATCCTTGAAACAGCTGTGTGCTGCATTTTTTTGTTGTTGTTGTTTTTTAATTGTTGTTTCTGCTTATTTACGTTGCTCTAGTTTTCCTTTTTCCATACCTGTTCTCGTTGTGCAAAATTATCTGCACAGCAAATCTGAATAATCTTGGTCCCTTTTGTGAACAAATTTACAAAAAATATAAAATTTAGTCAGCATATGCTAAAATGACTAAAATAAAAAATGTACCTCTGTACCATTTTTATCTCATTATAACAATTGATTAAACATAAGAAAAAAGATATTGAACTTGAGAAATTTTTCCAAAATGAAACAGATGACTTAAAAAATTGAAAATATCAATAATTTCCATAACCTTATATCCCAAAGCCATAACTGATATTACCAAATCAAAAATGTAATACCGTTTTATAAAATTTATCTTTATATCCATTTCCTTATTTTTTAATCAGATAAATTCAATAAAAATTGTTTCTCATATAAACACGTCATCTAATTCCTTAACTGAACAAACAACATGACATAATTTCCTTGAAATAAAATTTCAAAAAAAAAATTATCTGCAAATGAATTGTTTTTTATTAATATTTCAACATTGAGCCTTGAAACTCTTGAGTATTAGCAGAGTTGCAGACTTTTACAGGCCAAGAGCTACTTCTAATTTTCTCCAATTGTTATGATCCACCATATATTTATTTCAGTGTAATAATAATAATCACACCATATGATCAACTACTGTAATTAAAAAAGGAAAATTCACAACAACAAAAGTTTTAGAATAATTGAAGTTCATTGAGTTTCACTACATACTGTCCACTAATTTTAAATAGTTTTTTGGTATACTAACTGTCAAGCTTGCATAGGGTTCTAAGCAGTCAGCTGTGAGACCAGTTAGAATTGCTATTTTGTCTCAATTATGTTTGTCAAAACTGTAGACTCACATACGTAAGTATACTATAGCAAAAGCAATGTAAAGTTAAAAGCAACTTTTTTAATTTTTGATACTTTTCTTCATCCATTAGATTCCAAAAGTGATTATTAGGTTCTGAACTGTAAACTTTTAAATACGTTACTTTAAAGAAAAATTTCATTTTCCCTCATGGATATGTATTATTTATCATTTCTGGCATATGTTTCACACCAATAATGCCAAACAATTCATACAGGAATGTAACATTTGGTTCTAGTTCAGTAAATTCTTATAAACATCACTCAAATTTGGAGTAACGATTCATTATTTCCTCATAATATATGTCTTTGTTGAATGTACTTTTGGGCAATTCATCAGAAATATCTATGAAATTTTTCACTTCAATTTTCATCAGCTAGAAAGATATGTTTTTGAAAGTATTAATAACATATCCTGTCATTTCAACTGTTTTGTTTTATCCTTGCAGTTATGAGTTCAACATATGATATTAAGACAGTTTGTTGTATCCACAGCAAAAACTAAATCCATAAACCAGAGATCATCACTAAATTCAATATATCCTTCATCTTGTAATTTAAAAAAATATTTTGCTGTATGTAGTAAGTTCTTGAATCTGTAAAAATATTCTCTAACTTAACTAACAAACATCTGCATATTATAGCAATTCCTCATACTCAGATCCTTTTCCTTCTCGTTGAAACCTAAACATTCTGGAAATTTTTTCCTCAAATAGAATTCTCAATTTTCATGCATATTATGATGCATATTCAGAATTTTAGAATAAAGGCTTGGCTGATAAATAATGCAAAAATATGAAAGGAAATCTGTAAAGTCATTGTCTCTGAAAAGTCCATTAATGGGTCCTTGATAGCATCCCATCACTTGTCATTGAATTGAAATTTTTTTTTCACTTCTATATATTGTTTGAAAGCACAGTAAACATCTTCACCATGTTTTTTCTTCTTTAAATGTAATGTTATTAATAATTCTTATTTCACACTGATGTCCTTAAAAACCATTCTTGTAAAAATACAAAGCTGAGAAATATCAATTATGTTAGTGAGTTCATCAAACTGCATAGAAAAACAAATGGTTTTACTGATTTTTTGAAATTTCTGGAAACATCATTTAGATTGGCCATAATAAAGTAAAGTTACTTCAACCCTCAGGGTAGTGGAAGCTCTTTTTACTTCCCCTATATACATAGTATAATGTATAGAAAAAGTATTGTGACAGGGTCAAAAATTCAAATTTTTATGACAAAAGAGCACATTTCAAGCATACCTGAACTTGATTCAAGCATATTTAAGGTGATGTCTATAAGTCTGTGGATGTGATGTCTCAGAAATAGAGCATTTCAAACGAAATTTGGTACAAAAATCACAATAAGTGAATATTGGAATCCCATTAATTTTAAATGTAATCAAATGTTCAACCCCCCTCCCCCATTTTTGAATGAAATTTTGAAAAAAAAATCATCTAAAAATCAGAACCTTCAATCATATTACATAAATTATAATTTATCTAATTTTTCATTAGAAAAGGATTGAGATAAACTTTATAATGCTAGCATGAACCGTTTTCAAAATATTGCACTTTTTTTTTTTTTTCAAGTAAATTTATCAAAAAAATCACAAAATTTAAAAGGTAGTGACTATTGGGAAATATGAGCCAACAATGTCTTCAAATTTTGTAATTTTTGCATCGTTATCCATTGATTTGTGGATTCTTTTTATTCTGACTACTACCACCATCTATGAGTAAACACATTAAATATTGTGTGTTTTCTCCTGAGCGATCGAGAAGTTTGCCAGACTTTTCATCTCGAGGAAAAACCAGCTGATCAACTGAAGCACATTTATTTTGGGAGGTTTTCTATCTTTGAATTTAAAAGTTGTTTTCCTAATATTTTTAATTTGGTATTATATTATCATTGTGAGTATTGTGCTAAAATTTAACTGGAAATGGATGAAAATTTACTGCAATAGCAATAAATTTTAGGTTTAAAAGAACTTTTTTGCAGTTTCAAGTATTTTTATTTATTTTGTCTCAAAAATGATTTTACACTCACAGATAATGAAAGTTGCACACCAAGATGGAAGTATAAGATGGACCTGAAATTTTATTGATGGAAGGATATAGATGAATGTTATACATGATCACAAAAACAGCGCAACAGAACATGTACAGAGGGAGCTGTAGTGCACAGTCCGGTCATCTTCAAAAGCATGTTGTATCACCTCATGCTGCGATACAAGCAGCAATACTGTCCGGCATGGTGTCGAGCAGACGCCTGATGTTGTCCTGCAGCAGACAAGTTCACACTTGTTGGACGTTACATTCCAAATCCCGAAGATTACGGCAATGAGGAAGCTAGTGTTTCAACTGGTCCTACATACGCTCAATAGGGGACAGGTCTGAGGAGCGGGCAGGCCATGGAAGTGTCTGGATATGACTCAGGTAGGCATGGGCAGCCCGAGCTGTGTTTTGCCAGGCATTATCCTGCTGGAATTGCGCACCTGGAATCCCAGCAACGAATGAGAGCACATGGGGCCATAGAATCTCATCCACGTACCACTGGCCCGTCAATGTTCCAGGTACCACTACTAAAGCAGATCGGCTGTAGTAGGCTATGGCTCCCCAGCTCATGCTGCCCGCCGTGAGTCTGGTGTAGCACTCGATGTCAAGATTGGGATTATGGCATTGTGCAGGGGACCTCCACACCCGGGCACGCTCCTTCCCGGCCGTCCAACTAGTTACTCTAAGTCCTCTGGACGAGTCGGACGGTCTGGGTCTTCAACACCCGGGCACGCTGTCATTACATATGTCATAACATTATTAATAGTTAACATGCTCATGCAATGCTTTGAATCTAAAGACTTTTTTTTTAACATTTCAGGTTTTCAAACAGTTATGTTGAAGTTTATTATCTTTCTCTCTCTCTTTCACACACACACACATATATATATATATTCTACAAGGTATGCTTGTCATATTATGGGAAGTAAAAAGTTGCAAAACGTTACCTCCCAATCGCCAACCGGCAGCTGCTATCCATGGGAACACGAAAGTCATGCACTTCTCCCAATCAATATTATTATTTATTATACGTCTACCTAACTACCTAATATATGTGTTATATCAACCTCTAACAAAAGGTAATTAATTTACGATCTCTTAACAAAATGTATCTGTCCCCCCCCCCCCCACACACACACACACACACACGAATTAGTGGAACACACTTAAATTTGAATTAAGTATATTAAAATAAAAAGTCCTACAAAGTGACAGGGATTATTAAGGAAATTGAACTTAATTTTGCAAAATACTGAATTTGCATCAATTATGCATCATTTTCATTAATTTAGTGTCATTTTATCAATTTGGACATTTTATTAATTTTCCATATTCTAATTTTCTCTATTTTGCAGAGTTTGTAGCTTTTTTTTTAATTTTTTTTTTAGGAGTTTATCATTCCTATTTTTTCTTATTTTTAAACGTTTATCCCTCCTATTTTTTGGACTCAACCCTCCTATTTCCGTTACTATTTTTTGGAAATTTTGGCTGCTGACCCTGAAAATGATGCATGTAAGTTTTTTCATGACTTTGATGTTTTATAAGGTGCTAATGAAGAGGATATTAAGTTACTGTGCCTCTAAGCAGAGCTTCCGTATAACACCATTAAAGCAGCTGTTTGGTTACCAACTTCAAGCACTTATCAGATGTGAAAGATAAAATTTTCTTTAGTTTACCCTTCCCTTCATCCCTCCATTCTATATTAAACTACTTTAAATATCTTAAATTTTAAGGACTCCTGAGTAAATCTGTACCATTGTATCTTAATTCCAGAATTATTTCTGTATCAGAATTATTCATGAATGTAATTGCAGGAGGTACATTCATAGATAAGAAGTGTGTGATATATATGTAATGCATTTCATTCTCTCCTGTCCAATGGGCATTTGTGCAGATGTCTGTCAAATGCTTGCGCACAACGCACATGCTTTGGAACTCCCAGTGCAGTTTAGACCACTCCTTATCTCGTTGAGAAGGAATTGCATTTCGTTTATTTATTTATTTTTGTTTTCCATGATTGCAAAAAATGCATAGAGGGAAGAAGGATACAGAAATGTTGGCTGATGTGTAGGGAGATGGGAATCATTTTATTTCATTCACACAGTCGATTGCACACTGTATGGAGATGTTTTTTGCATATGCATGGGGATTTGGATTGAAATACAGTAAAGCTTCGATTAACCGTCACTCATTTAATCGTCAGTTTGTATTATCCGTCATGGTATTACGATATTATATTTATGGTATTACGATAATTTTCTGTACATTACTACTCTTATATTGAAGTTTATATTGATCGTTTTGTAAAATTAAATGCAATATGTATGTATTGTTCACTTTTAAAGGATTTTATTTTCATTTTCGTCCTAAGCCCGCAGTGAAATCACATTACTGTACATATGTATTAAGAGATTTCTGTTATCCCGTTATTCGGTTATCCGTTACAGCCCTAGTCCCGACAGTGACGGTTAATCGAAGTTTTACTGTAAATGAAGAAAATGATTTTGCTTCCTAACACATGATTTGGAAATTTAGTGGTGTTATCTGTAAATGTATAATTTAAATAGTGGGCACACACACATATTTAGGACCCAGTCAACTCTGGGTAGTTCATTGTAGCATTTAATGGAATAGGCTTCATTAAAAACTGTATCATTATATTTTAGTACCAGAATCACATACGTATAGGAATTATTTGTGAATGAGATTGCAGAAGGTACACTCTGGCAGATTTTAAAGAAATTTATTTTTATTGAAATAGACTTTGTTAAAAACTTATTTGTCCTTTCTCATTTTCTAGGAAACTATATTTGCTGCTGTCTGGGCTGCACTTTACTTGATTGCTTCCTGTATTGCTACTACTCATTTGAGAGAAGATCCTGGATGGGTTGCTTCAGCTGTAAGAAATCGCTTATTAAAAATTGAATCTTTAATAAAAATTTATATTGGGTAAATCTGGGAAACATGCCAGTTTGTATTGTTTTCAAAACTATTCATAAGACACCACTTCCAACATCCTTATGAATTGCTTAGAAAGTTACTTCAATTGGATTCATTAACCCCTTGATCCCAGCCAAATTTCACACATTTTGATAATATTTTTATTAACGTTTATTAAATATGGTATTATTCCTTTTACTTTTAAATTCTCAATTAATTTCCTTTTTTGTGTGAGGAAACTGTGATGCTGTGATGTCTGAGATTTTATTATATATTAGCCCCCATAGAATGTATCAAGCAAATAAAATTACATTTAATACAGCCATGTTAAGAATTTTGGCTGATAATATATTCAAACTACTTTTGGGACAATATGCCAGTGAACACCTAAAAGATGAATCACCAGAGAAAACTGCAAGTCTTGCAACTTTAGAAGAAATTTTCCCCATTCATAAAATTAAAGTCAGAACACACTATTAGAAAGTAGCATTAACTTATCCTGAGCATCTTCTTTTTTCTTCTAAATCAACTAGTTATTCAAAAATTAATCTTCTTTTCATAATTATGTTTTATTGCTATTAATTTTCCTATTCAAAAACATTGTAGTTTCAGTTGTATTTTTAATTCTTAAATTGTTCTTTGATTTGTGTTGGTATTTTTCCTAGACTGATATAATTCCTTAACAGATTTATTCTATGAAAAAGGAATAGCATCGTCACATAGTATCATAAATCGATCATATTTTTTTTGTGTATAGTAATTTCTCATTATGTGCAGGGGTTATGTTCCACTAACATGCCTTGGATAATGACTAAGTGTCTATACAAAAATAAGGAGTGTGTCTACCAACTATCTCTATTAATCCATAAATAGTAAAAAATTTGACTAATGTTATCTGTTATGGGATAAGTTAAAGCCAAAACGGCAAACTTAGATATTTATATATAATGGAAACTCTATCTGTCTGTTTGTTCTGTATACAAACAATCATACTTTCCTTTATACAAAGCCATAGATTTTGATGGATTTTTTCAAAGTTGGTATGGTTATTCTCTACTATACTATGAGTAACCCTATCTACATTTCGAGTTTCTAGATCCAGGGGTTATTGAGATATTTATAAAAATGCACAATGATATCTATATAAATAAAATTGATAATCTGTCTGTCGGTATGTTTGTCTTATTATCACGGGAGAACGGCTGAACCGAATTTAATAAAATTTTGTGGGTAGCCTTAACCCTTTCGCGACAGTGGCATTCCGGAGCTGCCGCGGCCCAAAAGCCCTCGCTTTGCTTCCGAACTGTTCCCAAAGAACGGCAAATTTTTTGCACTAAGCCTAACTCTCGAAAAAAATTCACTAAAAATCACCTATTCAACACAGAAATCTACTTTTTTCAGGAATAAAAGAAATATTTATTTTCTATTTGATGTATATTTTTCATACAAATCTGAATACAAAATGCTCGTCTATTGCTCCCATTCTTTTATTCGAAATAAACAAATAATTTCACTGTCTCTAAAACCCAAACAAAAAAAAATACTCTCTTATAGTCCTATGATTCACCAACGAAATCATAACGCTGAAATAAAAATAAAACCCGAAACTCAATTATAAAATTGTTGATGCTGCGAGAATTGTTCTGTCTGTTTATATTACAAAATCATGTTTCACTGCTCCAAACGGAGAAATAATTCATTCGATCGTCCTTACGCCAAGGTCATGCATCTGCAAAATACATTGAAGTTAGTTCCACGGACATTTAACGCCATCTAGTAAACAAATTAAAACGTCACACGTGAAGGCACGCATGCGTGCCACTCTCCATTTACGGTAAAGCTTCCTCCGTCACGAGTGCTTGCCATCCGTCCTTGAATGCAAGTTCACAGCCGACATGCGGGCGTGCCAATCGTCCCGAAAGGATTAAAATAGCCCCACTTAAAATTTAGTCCATGTTTCGAGTTTCTAAGACTAGTAATTGTCTAGATATTAATTAAAAATGAACAGTTAAACCTTCCATAGAGATAGCATTATGCATTCGATATTTTTTCCACCAATTTATTTGAAGAAAATTATATCATGTCACTTAGCAACGGATTTATATCCAATGTGTTTATGTGGCAGACGATTTTTATTAAATCTTTTCCAATTTAAATAATAAAGATATGTATATAAAATAAATTTTACCGATATTGCAGTTTTGATTGGATTATATCACTTATGGTCTTCAGGTTTAAACATTATTATTATTGATATTTTTGGGAATTATTGATATTTTCAATTTATTACATCATTGTTTTATTTTTGCAAAAATTGTTGAAACTCATATATTGTACGTAGTACAGGTAATCTTCTACACTGGCATATGTGCTAATATATGAGCGTATAAGTTGTACAGGTATATTGGCACATATTTTGACATATATTGGAATCAATTATGACCTTTAGGTTGAAAGATTACAGTATTATTGTTATTTTCAATTTATTATGTCATCTGTTTTATATTAGCAAAGATTTTAGAAACTCATATATTGTAGTACGTGTAATCTTCTACCAGTATACAGATACATCTTTTAATATTCACAGATATAAGTAGTACGGGTCCCATACAATTTTAGCGCTTTTATTTTGCATATATTGGTTCAGCTTCATATTTTTTGTAAATTTGTTTACAAATGAGACCAGAATGTTTTATTCTTCAGATCTGCCCTTAAAGATAATTTTGTGTAATGAGAACAGAGGTTCTTAAACTTTTTTCTAGGAGCATTAAATTAGATATTTTAACAGAATATTTTGATTAACAATGTCATTTAGTATACTATAGTAATTTGCACATGATCGTGAATTTTAATTTATTTATATTATATACTCCGTACGAAGAGCAGGTATACTGCTAGTCTTTCATATAAATAGCATAATGCTGGCGATATATTTTCAGAAAATTTATTTGAAGAAAATGGTGGTATGTTGCTTAATAACGGAATTAATTCACATGTATTTATTCACATGTAACTTAGAAAGACATGGATATAAAAATAAATTTTATGAATAAACCATATAGCATTTTAGATTAGATTCAGTTAATCAGCATTATAATTGGATTTAGCAAAGTTAGAAGTACCCTTCTGACTCCTTGGTTATAAGATTACAAGAAATTTCAATTAATACTTTCAGCCATTTTTACCCCAAAATATTTTTTAATTCTTTAATTTTGTGTTTTTTATTGTGTTCGATTGTAATAAAAAATTTAATAAACAAATGGTATTGTAATTTTTATATTATTATATCTGTTATGGCCATGGAATATAAGATTGCCGGGATATTTTGGAAAAGATTTTTTAAATTCATATATTTCCAAATGTATTTAAATGATTGTTGCAACAAGGTAAAAAATTCTTACGGAATAACTTTGTTACCATTTTAGAGTCTTCATTTTGCCATATATTTACTAAACTTCATATATATGTACATTGGTTTACAAATTTAATCAGAATGATTCTTCTGATTTGTCTCCGCTTATACTTTATTTAAACTATTTTAATAGAATTTTTTTTAAAGCAGTAAAAATGCATTTAGATATTTTTCAAACTTCATATTTTCGTACATTGGTTTGCAAACGGGACCAGGTTGTTTTATTATTCAGATTTGCTTCCACTTATACTTTTTGTTATAGAGAAATTAAATTTAATGTTATAATGGAATTTTTTAAAAAAGCAATATGAATGCAATATGAATAAAAGCAATATGAATATATAATTGCATTAGAAACCCATTGATTGTTTAAAAAAATTTAATTTTTTAATATATACATGTCTTGTAGTAATTTTTTTTAAATTAATGAAATACAAAAATCAAACTTTGGTATATATTTTATAATGATGTTACAAGTAGTCTTAATTATATTTTCCTTTTCGAGTTTTGTAAATAAACAAGCTACTTTTATATTTTCTGGTTCATTTACCCAGCAAGCCAAGTACTTTAATTTTGTTCACGTATTTTTTAAACATTGTGGAAATATTATTTTCATTGACTCAGGAGATCAATCGGATTCGAACAATCAATCAAAAATTTTAATTGAATTAATCGATTTCACCATTCAACCAAAATTTATAATCATGACTAAGGCTCAACTAATTAATTGGCACAGCCCTAAAATAAATTAATTCTTATAAAGATATATGACATCTATATATTTATTTCACTTGGGTACATTGCACAAAAAAGGCTTATTTATTATTTACTAAATGAGTATGAGTTTAGTCTTAATTACATTATTTGAAACTATCTTCATAGTTTAAGAACTTATATCAAATACTTATTAATTATTTTATTTAGTCTCTTGTTCAATAATTATTGATATTTTCATCAGGCTTTCACTCAACAATGAAACATATAATAACTTCAAGATAATTAGTTATTTAATTATGATCATTTTATGTTAGTTATTTAATTATGATTTTATCATAATTACTGTAACATTTTTGCAATATAAATTATATATTATTTGATCTGAAATTAATTTAATTTAAATAAGTATATGATTTATGTTACATTAGAAAGTCATATAAAAATGAATATGTCTGGGGATATTAGGAGTGCAGGTACTATACCTTCATTCTGATAATGACTGTGAGACAAACCGAACTAAATACTATGGAATATTAATGTTTGAAAAGTTGAATGGAGACACACTTCAGAGATTGGGTAGTAAGTTACCAACAGATACTGAGCATTAAAGGACACTAGAGTGCAGATGCTCTGAGTGGGTACAGCTAGTAATAAAATATGTCTTATATCAGGAATTAGGGTTGTCCAATTGCCATGACGCCTAGAAATTTTATTTTGGTGCTAAACATTTACAAACATCTATAATCAATTTCTAATTACAGTTCTTTAAACATTTTACTTTTGTAAATCCTTAAAACATGGGTTACAGTAGTTTCAAGGCTTGCATTTTCTATTATGATCAGAATCCAAATTGTACCATATTATCATTGATACGTACAACTATAACTCCATAAAAAAGGAATGGGAGGAAATTTTTTACATAACTGTGCAACCTGCCATATAATGGATGTAGCATATAGTAATTTAATAATTTTTGCTGTTTAATTTCAGGTTTTTGGATTTTTAGCCTTGCCTGTTTTTGCATTTGAAACCTTTAGAAAGTACCGTGCCTGGAGACGTGGTGAAGTTCCTCAAGGAGAAAAAACAAGGTCTAATGCAAATACAAATACTCCTTCTGGCTCTAACTACCCATCATACTAATTAGTATATGTAAGTTTTTCAATTACTTAGTCATCTAAAATTTATTTTTTTAATTGTAATGTGCATAATTTGAAGACAAATTATTCAAAATTTAATATTTTCATACTATTATTTTTTGTAGGAAACAAGGGATTTCCAAAACAATGGTCATAATGTAAGTATAGTGTATGCAGGAGATTATGCTGTACTTACTTTTTGAAATACACTATAGATGTAAAAAATATATGGGGTTTCTAAGAAAGTCCTTAAGCACCCAAAAATTTTGAAATGAAAGGTCAGTAAGTGTACTCATTATGCCTATCTATAGTAAAATAACTCTACCCCTTTGAATAAAAGGAATTGCAGTTTCTTCAAAAGAGAATTGAAGAAGTTAAAAATAAGAACTCAACAACAAAGCGCGATAGAAATAAAATGTCAATTACAAAGTTGTTGAGCATTGTCTTGTTAGTAGAAATTGTCATCAGGAATGCACAAACCGAATACATGGAAGACAATGAATACCCATCATCTCATCATCAATTGCTAGATGCTGTAACATGGTGACACCTGCAATCATTTTAAAGTATGTTGTTACATTCTATCCTGAATTCAGATGTGCATTGTTACTGATGGAGGGTATTTTGGACAGGATTCTTGTGCATGTAAGTTATTTTAGCATTTCTGAATAGGACAGAAAAATTGCCAATAATCAAATAAATGCCTACTGTAAAGGTTTTATTATCGATACATACTAGTTTAACTCTGCTTTACAACTTTGTAATTGGCTTTTTTTGTATATCTCGCTTTGTTGCCAAGTTCATATCCTAACTTTTTTAATTTTCTGCTACGGGCACTGAAGTCTCTTATTTGATCAGGCATGGTCACTTTACTATAGGCAGATCTAACATTTACACTCATAGACCTATTCTTACAGAGTTATTGGGGTTGCTTAAAGACTTTCCTAGAAACCCTGTATGCACATGTCAAATGCATCCAATTCATTGGCATTACTAGCAACAACAGCTTATTTGTAACTTGTAAAGAATAATTTAAGAACAGCTTATAAGAAGATACATTTTTTTTTTACATTCAGACACTGATTAGGATGTAAGTGAACCTAAACATGCTGAAGGATATATCAGAAAATTCAGTAGAAACTTGCATGGTGGAGTATTTTGCAAATGAAATTAAAATTTGGAATTTTGGGTTTTAAAATTAATAGTTTGGAGCAAAAAAATCATATCAAAATTGTATTTCTACATTTTTCATTAAGAAAATTTTATTTGAAAATTCACAATTTGAAAATTTCGATTCTGTTATAGCTTCAAAAAGAATGATAGTCATTCTCTTTTTCAAAACCGTACCCACTAATCTATACAAGAAGCTTTTAAAAACTTAAATGTAGGGCAAAGGAAATGTAGGGCAATGTTAAATGGCAATGTTAATGTTAAATGTAGGGCAAAGGAATTAAAGATTATTAAATTAAAAATTAATTCAAAAATAACAACAAAAGAAAAACAGATTAAAAAGCTCTAAAATATTCTGAGAAATTTTGTTCATTAAATGAGTTGATTAAATAGTAAAAAAAGTCGATATTTGTATACATACTTATTCTAAAAGAATTAGTCTCTAAAAGTTTTTGCACTTTTCCTTTTAGTTTCAACATTGTTATGTCAATTGTTTATACATAAGTTACTGTAATGAAAATCGCTCAATGTATGTAATTTTTAAGATATCACAAACATATAAATAAGAATTATCCATTTTTAAAATGATCAATGTCATCAAATGTTTTAAATGAATCATATATAATAGCAAAATTTCTGTCCAGTTAAGAAAGAACTTTTACACAAAGGAAATAATACACATTTTAGTTGAATTACTCGACAATGTAAGTATTTACTATTACCTAGATTTTACTGGTCTAGACATGTGAGGGAAAATGAATAAATATTTGTTGCTTATGAAATTTTCATATGCGTTTATTATTAATGGATGTTAATGAACAGCAGTCAGAGCCCTATATATATCTATATATATATATATATATATATATAAATTGAAATTTTTACTCGAAAACTATGCATAAACTACAGTAAGTACAAAAACAAGAAAGATCAATCATGCTTAAGCATTGATTATGAAACACTTTCCAACTGAAATGTAATTTCATTTAAAAATTTCTAAAATGTGATTCATTCAGTGGTAATATCTTTTACATTATCACAGTACTACAGTAATTTATTATACTTAAATATTTAAAACTGTATCGAAATATAAATCATCTGATTCTTTATGCAAAATCAATGAATATTTCATTCATATAACTTGTATTCCAGACTCCAGAGCTAAATAATTTTGTGTGAAAAAAATTCAGCAATTCTTATGTAATTCATCTTACAATCGCTTGAGATATTTATTTGCATTCCGCATATGTTAAAATTAGGCTTCCTTGAAGAAATAATAAAAGTTTAGGGATCATTTAAAATCACAACTATTGTAATTGCATAGGCACGGAATTTAGATACACAGATAATATATATGTGTATGTGTATGTACTCAAAGTATTGGAATCGTGCCGAAGATCGGAACTCGAATTTTCAAAGTATCTACACGTTTTGGGACTTCTAGAACACGAAAAAACTACTTTTAGGAAGACGTTTGTGTGTGTAAGGGTGTATCTGTGTATGTTTCTGTGTGTCTGTGTGATATTACATCCACTCTAATTGAAAAACTAATGGACCGAATTTCATACAATTTGGTAGGTATGTTTTTTGTGGGAAATCCTGATGTTCATTAGATTATAGTACGATTCGTAATAAAAGAATCTGCCTTCTTTGCGAAATGGCCGCAGAAATTGCCTTTATCCACTCTAGCTAAAAACTAATGAACCAAATTTAACAAAATTTGGAGTATAATATTTCAATAACCTACAAGTGATTTATATACCAAATTTAATAAAATTTTGTATATAAATCATTTGTAGGTTATTCTACTACGATTCGGGAAAAAGGAACGGGCTATTTTTGCGAAATGGCCAGCAAAAATCGTTATATATAAAAATAAAAGACTACGTGTGCTCAATTATATCAATTAAATTCCTATTTTATATGTGATTTTTGACAACAAAAAGAATAAGACTAACCCCATTACTCTAGGACTAGCCGTTCTTGAGATATTCTAGTTTTTTCGCGTTTTCGCTACGCCACCTTTGACAATAAGTCCAGCTATCAAATGAGAACCAAATTTAAGTTTAACGTGTAAATTCAATGTCATTTAAAATACTTATGTTGTGCAGATAAACTCAAATTATCATTGAATAAATAAAGAGAACGAATATGAGTCTGCAGAGAAAGACATGTGCTGTCCACATCAGAATTTTTAACAATATTACACCAATGATTTATAGAAGTGAACGGGGATTATTTTCAGGCCATTTCGAAAAAAATGTATAATCTATATTTAAAGATCCATCAAATTTTTGTCGAATAAAATGTTCAACAAATTTAAGCTGTGTACCAAATTTTAACTCTCTAGGACGTAGGAAAGTGCATTTAAAATGCCATCAATTAAATTTATCATGAAGAGTTATATAAAATTTAAAAAAAATGAAAAATTGTTATCTACCAAATTTATCTTAAAATATGAAGCCACTCCCATATGCAAAACGTTTAAACAAATGGAGAGATATTTATTATATAATATCTCTCTCTTTTCTTTCTGGAAGATATCCCAAAGTCAGAATTTAATTGAATTTGTTTTTTTCCCTATATTAAATAATTTTTTTAATTAAAAAACTACTTAACATATTTTACTGAATTTTTTTATATATATTCTATGGGATAATGTGAATATTTCCTAAAAATTTCGAAGCAATTCGTGAATTTTAAATTTACTTAAAAAATGTTTGAAAAATTAGGTCCCATAGGGTTCAATGTATTTCATTTTTTCAACCCGGGTTCAATAAAAAACTAATTGGGTGATATTATTTATTTATATTCCCATAGGTCCTACAGACCGTCTGAACAACATACTAAAATTTCATTTTGATAAACTCATTTTTACGGCAGTTATCGTGCTAACGGACAGACAGACAGACAGACAGACAGAATGAACAAAGTCATAAACACTTTTCAACTTTGTTGTAAAGTGTTAAAAACCATCTCTAGCATATCTGTTACAAATAAGTAACTATAAACTAAGACTAAGAATAAAAATAGAAGGTAACTTTTCACTATAATGGAAAGGGGGTGAGGGGAAGATGAGTATACAAAAATCATAATTAAAAAGGTATATATAAATATATATAAAATGAAAAAGCAAACACAGCAAAAATGAGAAAAGGCAATAATAAATAGCTCAAGATTGAAGATCAAAACATAGAGAACAATCAGTTGAAACTACACAAAAGACGACGGTTAGTTCGAAATTGCATTCTCGTCAGGACAGCCATACAATTTGAATTAAAACTGATAGAATATCCAGTTTCTGGCAATGGCGATAATATTTACCTATGGACACCATTGGAACTGTCTACTGGCTAGTGGAAGGACAAATAATAAAAACCAAGTGAATTATAAACCAGAAATATTAACTCACAGGCACAGCCACCACGTGGGAGTCTACATGTTCTCAGGGGAACATTCAACAAAGCGTTTTACATCTCATCTTCAAAGCAAGTGGACACCAGAATGATAGCACTTGAACGAAAAATAATGTGTATGAAGACTTTCAAAAATAGTAAGCAGTATAGGACTCAGGACAAGTGGAAAGTAGTCTTTCAAAAATAGTAAGCAGTATCAGACTCAGGCCTAGTGGTAAGTGGGTGATAAGAACGGGTGAAATTCACATAAAAGAGTTATCCAATCAAGGATAAATAATGCATTTGCAAAATTATTACGTGGTGTATTTGAAATTATTAATAATATTATTTACAAATACTTCCAGATAGTGGTAATTTTGACAAATGCGTTTAATATTATTGATGTGGAGTAAGTGAAACTGAGGATCAGAAAGTCGATGTATTCAAAATAGCTGGTTTAAGATGATGTTTCTAAACAATTGAATAGAATTAGGAAATAAGATCGATATGATAGCTGCTTAATAATAGTGAAGTTATAAGAATCTTTTTTATCATATAGATTGGTGATAACATGATTATTGAGGGTATCTAAATTTAGGTCTAAATAATTTACAATTTGACTAACACTAGGCTCATTAGGGTTAATTCTAGGTTAGAGGGGTAAAAATCAATATGAATGGGATAGGAATCATCAATGATAATACAAATTAAGTCGTCAATATATCGATATATAATATATAAATTAGAGATAAAATGACGTTCATAATAATAAAGATATGTTAGCTAGAGTACTACTACTACAGCTCCCTTGAAGTACACCAGATGTTTGTAAATATATGTTATCACCTTGGATAATATAATTGTTGTATAACACAAACTGCAATAGCATAGGAAAGTTTTTGACATTAAATGGAACATTATTGGAAAATTGATAATCATAATAAAGAGAGATAATAACTTTATATAAATCTTTAATATCAATATTATTAAATAGGTCTTTAACATCAAAGGTATGGAAACCAAGAATATGTGGAAGCTTGCTAAGGTGATTAACTAAATCAAAACTATTGTTCAATATGAAATAGCCTGAATTCTTAAATTTAAGAGATTCATTAATTCTATTTAAACAGTTTAGCAAGTACTTACTAGCTGTAATGGTAAAGGTATTATGTCCACAAGTGACCGTTCTAAAACTGAGAGGTGATTTGTGGAATTTAGGAACCAAAGTAACATATGGAAATTTATAAAACTTACAATTAATATTTAATTGCGTATATAATTTTAGCATTTTAGTTTTGATTTTGATAGACTGATTATTAATAGGTTTAAAAATATGATTGTTTTTTAAGTAATTCTGTAATAGCGAAACATAATATTTTTTACAAATAATGGCATAATTATTAGAAGCTTTATCTAAATAAGTTATGACAAAATGTTGTTGTAGTTCTTTAATAGCAGAAAGAAGTTGTTTATAAAGATAACTAGGTCTCATAAATTTAATATTTATAATAACATTTTTAAGAAGATGTAAGGTAGTATACTTCCATAGATGGAATGCTTCAATAGGAATGGAATGTGAACAAGCCTGTTAGTATATGAATTTATCAAAATCAAAAGATAATATATATATATATATACAGGTTGTCCCAAAAAGATTGAAAAACGCTTTAATTCTTTACCTGTTGAAGATTAGTGGGCAATGTAAATTGCAAAAATGTTGAAAGTAAGGTAGGAAATAAGACAACATTAATGAAATAGTCCTCCCATTAATTTTCAAAAAGCTACACTTTTTTAATTTTTATACGACCACCTTAGACAAATTTGGTCAATCAGAAAATTTTTATTTTTAATGCAATAAGATCATTAAAAAACCCTGCATATCTGTATCTTTAAAATCAATTGAATTATGATAAGGGAAAAAATCGGACTTATACCACTTTTCCGTACCATGTGAAAGGCTGTTTCATCAGTGAAAATAGGGATCATAAACAAATTGACAATGAAAATTGTTTAGTTCAAAAATATGTTAATATGTGTCAAAATTTTTTATCACAAATGCATCTAAATAAAGCAATACACAGACAGAGATCATATAAAGCAGTGGTATTCACTACATGGTTGGGTATCCTATGTATTACCATCCAGTTTTATCTTTTTCGTGATATGTCACAAATTTACATTTCTAATTTGATATACGGTCCCCATTCACAATGTTCAATTTTCAATTAAATATAACTCGCTCAATTTTAAAGATACAGATATGCAGGGGTTTTTTTAATGATCTTGTTGCATTAAAAATAAAAATTTTCTGATTGACCAAATTTGTCTATGGGGGTCGTATAGAAATTTAAAAAGTGTAACTTTTTGAAAATTAAAGGGAGAACTATTTCATTAACGTAGTCTTATTTCCTACTTTACTTTCATAATTTTTACAATTTACACAATGTAAACTAACTGCAAAAATGTTAAAAGTAAGGTAGGAAATAAGACTATATTAATGAAATAGGCCTCCCATTTATTTTCAAAAAGTTACACTTTGAAATTTTTATATGACCCCCTTAGACAAATTTGGTCAATCAGGAAATTTTTATTTTTAATGCAACAAGATCATTAAAAAAAAACTGCATATCTGTATCTTTAAAATCAACTGAATTATGATAAAGGAAAAAATCCGTCTTATGCCACTTTTCCATACCATGTGAATGGTTGTTTCAACAGTGAAAATAGGGATCACAAACAAATTGACGATGGAAATTGTTTAGATCAAAAATACGTTAATATGTGTCAAAAATATTTATCACAAATGCATCTAAATAAAGCTTTACACAGCCAAAGATCATATAAAGCAGTGGTACTTACTACGTGGTTGGGGCACATAATTAAAATATGCATGCATTGATCTTTTTTGTGATATGTCACAAATTTACATTTCTAATTTAAGATATGGTCCCCATTCACAATGTTCAATTTTCAATTAAATATAACTCTTTCAATTTTAAAGATACAGATATGCAAGGTTTTTTTTTTAATGATCTTGTTGCATTAAAAATAAAAAATTTCTGATTGACCAAATTTGTCTAAGGGGGTCGTATAAAAATGTAAAAAGTGTAACCTTTTTAAAATTAATGGGAGAACTATTTCATTAACGTAGTCTTATTTCCTACCTTACTTTCAACATTTTTGCAATTTGCATTGCCCACTTATCGCCAGCAGGTAAAGAATTAAAGCGTGTTTCAAGCTTTTTGGGACACCCTGTATTTAACAACTAAAAGTAAACTATCACAGACCAAACACTAAAAGCAATGAGGTGTCCCAGAATTAATAAAATATAGCCATCATGTGAAAAGAGGTGAATAGCACTTGGCTTAAGTTGGAAATTAATTCAGAATTGGATTCATTATCAAGACTGGCATCCAATCCTAATATACCCAAACCATATGCTTGTTTCTGGATATGAGGATAGCTAATTACTATTTACAACATGTGCATGACTGATAAGCATAAATAGATAATTAAGATTGAAGATATATATATATATATATATTTATATACACTCTATAACAAAAAAATCGACGCACCAAAAAGAAGTCGTCCGATTGTGATAAAAATTGGTGGATGTGAAGAACCTACATAGAAAAAGAAATGATTAAACTTTCAGAACAATTTAATGATTTAGAGTTTGACCGTATACAAAGAGAGGAAGTCAATAAGGTGTTGGTCCACCTCTGGCCTGGATGCAAGATGTCACCTGGCATGGCATAGACTGATAAAGTTCATTTATGGTGTCCTACGGAATGTCTTGCCAAATTGTCTCCAACTGTTGGGCTAAATCGTCAACATTCCGGAATGGTTGCAACCGCCTTCCCATAACATCCCAAATGTGCTCTATAGGAGAGAGATTAGGAGACCTAGCTGGCCAAAGAAGTGTTGGGCAAGCTTGAAGACAATTCATAGCAACATGAGCCGTGTACGGCCGGGCATTATCTTGTTGAAAAATAAGTCCGGGGTGTCGCAAAAGGAACGGTAACACAACCGGTCGTAGAATGTTGTCTACGTACTGCTGTGCTGTCAGTGTGCCAGAAATAACTACCAAAGACGTAAGATATCCGCAGTCGAAATGCAACAGAAATTTTGCTCACGGATTCAGAATCGCTCCTTATATACACCTGCTGAATGCACAGTTGCGATGCACTAGAGCTCCCAATATTTATTCATTGGACACCAAATTTTATTCATTTGCATGTTCGCTCAAAATGTCTTTGCATATGAAATTTCATTACAATCGGACAGCTCCTTCTTGGTGCATCGAGTTTTTTGTTATAGAGTATATCTCTATAACAAAATTACAGATTATGTAATTTGTTTTATTTAATAATAAATAGTTGAGATGTGAGATATTGAGTGTCAACTCTATGGATAAATGAAGTCCTTTTGTCCACTCTTCTATATTTCTTTAAAACAAAACAGAACAATATTTAGCACATTTTACAGATAATGTAATTTGTTTTATTTGCTAAGGATTTATTATCTGTATCAATCAATGATTCCAAATCTATTTTGTTTGAACATTATGAATAGCCCTTTAAATATTTTATAAAATCTTGAAGAACCTCCTTCCTGGCAGATAAATATTGAGCCCTATAGGAGTAAATTACAAAATATGTAGATATGCAAAGCAATAAATAATAACTAACTCATTCTTTTGAACAAAATATTGCAAGAGCATTTAATACCTATATCCATTTATTAATTACTGTTGATAAAAAGAAAGTTCTCTTTCCATCTGGCTTACTTGTCACAAATAAACATTGCATATATATTTTGTGTTAATATAATTGTTTTTTATACTATAATTGTTAAATGAAAAGACAAATTGCATTTTATTATTCTATATGGTAGAATCTTAGCTAGCTAAATCAGCTTATTTGAAGAGACCTTATTTTTTTATTTTTTTTTTTACATAGTAATTTAGGCTTATCTTTTTTGCTTACACTTTTTAACACTTTACAACAAAGTTGAAAAGTGTTTATGACTTTGTTCATTCTGTCTGTCTGTCTGTCTGTCTGTCCGTTAGCACGATAACTGCCGTAAAAATGAGTTTATCAAAATGAAATTTTAGTATGTTGTTCAGACGGTCTGTAGGACCTATGGGAATATAAATAAATAATATCACCCAATTAGTTTTTTATTGAACCCGGGTTGAAAAAATGAAATACATTGAACCCTATGGGACCTAATTTTTCAAACATTTTTTAAGTAAATTTAAAATTCACGTATTGCTTCGAAATTTTTAGGAAATATTCACATTATCCCATAGAATATATAAAAAAAAATTCAGTAAAATATGTTAAGTAGTTTTTTAATTAAAAAAATTATTTAATATAGGGAAAAAAACAAATTCAATTAAATTCTGACTTTGGGATATCTTCCAGAAAGAAAAGAGAGAGACATTATATAATAAATATCTCTCCATTTGTTTAAACGTTTTGCATATGGGAGTGGCTTCATATTTTAAAATAAATTTGGTAGATAACAATTTTTCATTTTTTTTAAATTTTATATAACTCTTCATGATAAATTTAATTGATGGCATTTTAAATGCACTTTCCTACGTCCTAGAGAGTTAAAATTTGGTACACAGCTTAAATTTGTTGAACATTTTATTCGACAAAAATTTGATGGATCTTTAAATATAGATCATACATTTTTTTCGAAATGGCCTGAAAATAATCCCCGTTCACTTCTATAAATCATTGGTGTAATATTGTTAAAAATTCTGATGTGGACAGCACATGTCTTTCTCTGCAGACTCATATTCGTTCTCTTTATTTATTCAATGATAATTTGAGTTTATCTGCACAACATAAGTATTTTAAATGACATTGAATTTGCACGTTAAACTTAAATTAAGTTCTCATTTGATAGCTGAACTTATTGTCAAAGGTGGCGTAGCGAAAACGCGAAAAAACTAGAATATCTCAAGAACGGCTAGTCCTAGAGTAATGGGGTTAGTCTTATTCTTTTTGTTGTCAAAAATCATATATAAAATAGGAATTTAATTGATATAATTGGTCACACGTAGTCTTTTATTTTTATATAAATCGATTTTTGCTGGCCATTTCGCAAAAATAGCCCGTTCCTTTTTCCCGAATCGTAGTAGAATAACCTACAAATGATTTATATACAAAATTTTGTTAAATTTGGTATATAAATCACTTGTAGGTTATTGAAATATTATACTCCAAATTTTGTTAAATTTGGTTCATTAGTTTTTAGCTAGAGTGGATAAAGGCAATTTCTGCGGCCATTTCGCAAAGAAGGCAGATTCTTTTATTACGAATCGTACTATAATCTAATGAACATCAGGATTTCCCACAAAAAACATACCTACCAAATTGTATGAAATTCGGTCCATTAGTTTTTCAATTAGAGTGGATGTAATATCCACACAGACACACAGAAACATACACAGATACACCCTTACACGCACAGACGTCTTCCTAAAAGTAGTTTTTTCGTGTTCTAGAAGTCCCAAAACGTGTAGATACTTTGAAAATTCGAGTTCCGATCTTCGGCACGATTCCAATACTTTGAGTACATACACATACACATATATATTATCTGTGTATTATCTGTGTATCTAAATTCCGTGCCTATGCAATTACAATAGTTGTGATTTTAAATGATCCCTAAACTTTTATTATTTCTTCAAGGAAGCCTAATTTTAACATATGCAGAATGCAAATATCTCAAGCGATTTTAAGATGAATTACATAAGAATTGCTGAATTTTTTTCACACAAAATTATTTAGCTCTGAAGTCTGGAATACAAGTTATATGAATGAAATATTCATTGATTTTGCATAAAGAATCAGATGATTTATATTTCGCTACAGTTTTAAATATTTAAGTATAATAAATTACTGTAGTACTGTGATAATGTAAAAGATATTACCACTGAATGAATCACATTTTAGAAATTTTTAAATGAAATTACATTTCAGTTGGAAAGTGTTTCATAATCAATGCTTATGCATGATTGATCTTTCTTGTTTAATATTGACACTATAGTTGAACATGCATTGATGATAATGACTGATTGACAACAATGTGAAACATATGATGCTGTAGTGATTGTTACAAAATATGTGATATACATAATGCATAATCAAGAAATATTCAAAAACTGCTTAGTACCATTGTGTAGGCAAAATCATTTTATTTCATTACAAATTAGATAGTGATTTTCTTCTACTGCTTAATTTAAAATTGCTTTAAAGCTATTCCACCGTTTAATAGCACATTAGAAACTGTTACATTATCTTGTACTGTAGTATACCGAAATACTGCATCTAGGATCTTTATATCCTCAGTGTGCGTAATGTTGGCATTTTTTCATTTAGCTCTTCTTCAACAACCTCATATCCTTTATTCACTATGACAACTATTTTTTAATCCTTTCTGCCCATCAGTATTTGGGGCAAACCAGACCTCAAGGTTGGATATTTTCCAGGGAAACTGGGAATTAAAATTTTAAATTGTTCAAATTTACATAATTGTACAAATTTGCATAAATACAAATTATAATTTGTTTAGTATTTTCTTTGACGAGATTATATCATACTCTAGCACATTGGCTCTTATATACCACTTGCAACAAAAATTTGGATTATAGGAAATAATTCATTAGTCACAGAATATGATTTATGTGTGCTAAAATTGTACATACTTGTGGTTGCCAGGTTCATTATCATAGGGTCGGACATAAGAGTACCTAATCACAGAGTGGCTGTACTTCCAAGATTTAAGTGTACAGCTGAGACTTGACAGTAATTCAACAGAGCTCTGAAAAGAAAAGGGGTGAAATTTTTAAAAAGTTTAATTTAGTGGGGGGAGCAAGAGGATTCCAAGCCTCACGAGGGAATGGATAATTTTAGTCAATTGGTTGATAATTGGCAATTAGGATCATCTCAAAGCTATTTTTTAATTAATTAGTTAAAATAATTGGAAGATATTAAACTATGAAACAAAAAAAATTAGAGATAAAGAATGGCACGAGACTGTTGTCACTTCTGCTGAAGAGGGTCATATTGCGGAATGCTGCAAATTTCTTCATTAAGGATCTTACTTACATTGCTATAAAATTTTAAAGCAATTTTTTTGTACTTTTTATTTATGCTACTGATTTTGAGGTCTCCTGTGCATCACATTATTCCTCAGAAACCAGAGTGCTTTGGTAGTCATATGGATGGTTTTATTCTATGCCATTTAGATTCCTTGCATAGCAGAACCTGAAGCAAAGCCCCAGACTACAATACCATAGAGGAGAATGGGTCAAAGGACCATTGTTATAAGTTATTTAAATAAAAATATATCATTATTATAAGTTACTTTATGTAGTAATTTCTACACTGCATTAATCATATTCAGCATATCATAACTATGTGCATTAATTAAATCAATTTTGCATAATTACATTATATCGAGAACTTTTAAATAAATTTATTCTTCATGCTAGAATTCAAACTTCACTAAATTATTTTTATAGTTTCTACAAAAACTTTGCAACACTTATAAAAATGATATGTAAATTGAACAAAATATTTAGAGATATGGTATTATTTCTTACTTTATATTACATAATAAGTTTATTATTATACAATGTTTAATGAAATACAACATTATAATATAGGTATATACATTCTTGCAGAAAAATTAATGGATATTATCTACTTTAGAGGAGACAAAAACTAAATTTAGGAATAGAAAATATTTTAACAAGAAAGTATCATAATTATTTTAATATTTTATATACATTTAATTTATTCAGATAAATTATTTACATTTACTCATTTTTAAAATTTTTACTTTGTCTCTTTTGATATATTTGTTTCTATTGATACCTCTGATATAAAAATGAAATCCGATTATCAAGCAAAATCTCAACAATGTTTTTATCAATTCAACTTTGTGGCTTTCACATCCTATAATGTTTAATGTGGAGTGTGATAACGTGTCAAATAAGTCATTTATACTATCTCTGTGTAGTAAATTTACAGAGAAACACTTAAATTTGTTCTAAGTTTTTAATAAAATAAAAAAATTATTAGGATCTAGTAAAATTTAAAAAGGCAGTTTAATAGCTAACTTCAATTGATGACAACAGATGGCGCTACACTCGCTCCTCACCCGATGTGTTCTGAATTATTGGAATAAGTTTTTGAGTAATTCTCCCTACGAATGCGACACTGGATATTCTAGGCACTGTAGTTATGCTGTTAACTGCTGAAATTAGTCAAATCAAACCACACTGTGATGATTCGATCTTGTAAATAGGCTATGTAATCTTTTGTGGTTTTCTTAACATGTCGTATGTTTAAGGCGAAAAGCGTGATTTGTGAATAGTAATCAAATCCGACCAAATTTCCATTATCATTTATTAGTACTTTGTAATACAATACATAGTAATGTATAGGGAAATTGGAACTCAAGTTTTTGACGGATCTGCATATTTCCAGCACTGTAGAACACGAAATACCTATTTTTAACATGGCGCCTGTCGCCTGTGCGTGTCTGTCACCAGTCTGTCTATGCAATGTATTTATCCACTCTAACTCATAAACTATTTAACAAAATTTCATAAAATTTAATAGACAACTCACTTGTGGGTTAACCTGGGGCTGATTAGATTTTGGTACAATTCAAAAAAATGAAACATATATTTACAAATTGCCAAAATCTGAAATAAGCGATTAAATATGCTTAAATGTATTAATTAAAGCTTCTATTATGCATAATTTTAATTATGCAAAACAAATAAAATTAACCCTATTACACTAGGATGAGCCATTCTTGAGATATTTCAGTGTTTTGGAATTTTAAGAAGCTGGCTACATTTCTAAATACATAACGTTGCCAAATAAAAAGCTGTATTAAAGTTACAAATTGGATATAATTTCAAATAAGTATTGATATTATTCTATGCAATTAAACTTACTTTAATGCATTATAAAAGGAAGACAGAGAAAACGAATTTGATTGTGTAGTGAAAGTGATGTACTGCCCACAACGGATTTTTTTTCTTTGCAATCTTTTGTAAATTGTTATAAAAGTCTGGTTGGGAATCACTGATCTGGATGCTTCATTGTTCTTTCTCAAAAATTTTAATTTTAATATTAAGCATTTTTAGTTTAAATATTTGGTGAAATGTACAAACATTAATGTATGCTAGTATTATATTATTCATTAAGATTTTAGTGAAACTTAGTTTTTGTAATATATCATGCATTCAGGTATTTTACTTGTCACCGACACTGAGCTATATATATCTCGGTCTTCAGAAACAAAGGTTTTTTTGTTCATTTTGAATAGATACTTGAACCTAAAGAAGAATTTCTTCAAAATAAACAACTTTTTATGCCTAGTGCTTATCCACGTATATGGCTTTAATGCTTGGTTATTTTTCGTTTTTCAATTTTTGAATTCTCACCATTGATATTTGTTGATTATATTTATCTTGATGACTAGATATATGCATTTTATTCTTCTCCTGATTGATGATTCTCTATTTTTTACATCCTTTTATGTTAGCATTTTTTACATTAAGGTTTTATGAGTTGCAACTTCTCTCTTTTCTATCATTGGAATTTCATATTATAATTTTATTATATATAAATATAAAGTAATGACTGAGCAGTCCATCTTGAATAACTGCATCAATACCCTTTCTATCTAGTATGGCAAGACAATGTTTGTAATGTTATGTTTCTAATTAGGGCTAACTTCTTGTTAAATAAAAATTGTCTCTCCAGTTTTTAACAATTAGTGCAACTGTATAGTGCACAATATGTACCGAAATTACATGGCAAAATATTATTCATAGAAATAATATCTTGAAAAATCTAAATTTGTATTTAAATCAGTTAACTTACTGACATACTCAATTTGAAACTAAATATGCACCTTCCAAATAAATCATTAAGAAGAATGTTAGGAAATGCTCCATATAATATTTAGCTCAGTGGTCTCTAGACAAGCAAGATATTGCTTTTGTAGTCAAAATTCACCTCAAATGTTTAATACTTTTATCAATATTTTTTCTTTCCATTTTTCAGGTTTGCATCATTTAGCATTTCAAATTGTAACTTCTAATGTCTTGGATATAGACGATGCATATTGACATCAGCAAATTAAGAGTTCAGTGTTCATTTTATGCATGTTTGTGGATTTATGTGACTTTTATTTCAAATTCATTGTGGTAACTACTTGCACTGAGGCTTATTGTTTTGCTTAGTGTACAAAATAATTTCCATTTAAATGCAGTCTATTTTTTTTCTTTATTAAAATTTCTTGAATATATATAATTATGCTTCTTTGTATATTGCAATATAATGATGTTAATTTTTCTATTATTGTTGCTGTAAATCACTTTCTTTTAAAATTTTATAGAAGACTATCTTTTGTTCAAAGTTGTATTTTAATACATTATAGAAAGCACTGAGTATACACTACATAGTTTCTAATTTTGATATGGTTTATATACAAACCCCCTATGATAGCATATATGCATTTAAAGGAGCTTTCTATGATGGTTGCTAGCTTTTTTTTGTTTGTTTTTGTTTTTTTGTTATAAAATATAGAAAGCATAAACTGGTGACATTATTTGTTATGATTAAACTACATATTAATGCTTGTAATGTCAAAGGCACACACATTTTTATCCACTCATGATTAGTTAAAATAGGATTATAGCACCGTATTCATTTTCATGTAACATATTTAAGGTAATGTATTAAATGAAATATTACTTTATATAAGATGTTCTTTTGATGTGAAACATCTTTAAACACACTCTTATATTTTGACACAGTAATCTTATTCACTTGCAACATAAAAGTAACAAAATCCTGTAAATGAAGTCATTGTCATTTTAATGGATCATATTATCATAATTTTAAAATTCTATTTATCATACCATCCGTTCTCAACAGGAACCATATGACCCCTCGGGGAGCCACATTATATTTCTTGAACCATAAATAAAAGCAATATTGGGGGGGGGGGGATATGAAAGTCTTCTAAGTAAGCCACAAATCTAGCTACTGAGAGTTCAAATGCTTGTAACTCTCTTGTTATTGTGAACTGGGGTGATCTTCGATTATCACCAATAAGACATTCAAAAATTCATTATTTGCATCAGCCTCAAAGATATCACTAAATAAAATGACAATATAAGCTAAATATTTATCGTGCATTTTTTATTATTAAATCAAATTATTATGAATATATAACTACTTAATTATGTAAAAAATAATTTCAAACTTTTGATGTTTATATTATAGTCATTTTTTTTAAGGTAAAGTTTACTTTCTTTATTTTTTATTATATAGTTTGTACTTAACTGACTAAACAAAACTTGTACATACTTATACCAAAAATAAAACACTACGTATAGCAGTGTTTTATTTTTGGTGGTTTTATTACTTTTCTGATAAATCAACCAATCAGAAAGCAATGTCATTTTATTATTCTTCACAGTATTCTAAACTGAAACAAAATTTAAAGTATAGAGGAGAGGAGGTCACAGAGGTAAGTAACATTTAGAAGTGGGTTGTGAGTAAAAAAAAGTTGATAAATACCATACTATACAATATATTTGCTCTTTAGGATACAGAATTTGTATGAACCTTAAAACACTTTATATTGAGTTTGAAATTAAGCACCCTTAGTAATACTTGAATTACATAGAAAAATGCAGTTCAGTAATATGATGCTGCATGCTTATGTTATGCAATTGAATACCAAGTTTAAATTTAAATACTACAGAACCTTAACATGATGTTCTCTATAAGGTGAGAGATCTGCTTATTGCCCAGTATCTGATTGACAACTAGTAATGGCACAAGTATTTTGTTATTTAGGGTGCTTGAGAGTCCTTAATTTTAATTTCTTAAAAAGAATATGAACACTGCTATGCTATGAAAAGTAATTTCTATTTATTTCAAAAGATAAAATCTATAGTATTGTTTCACAACATTATTACTGCATGCCCGGAACATAGGTTTTTTTTTTCTTCTTCTTCTTCAATACTAATGCTATACTGTCTAAAAGTAAATTAGCAAGGTTTTATTATCTTATGAACTGCCATGTCAGCCATATGTATTTAACACTTTTGATTCTTAAGTGCCACATCAGACATATATATCTGACATCTTTCTTCAATTGAAATTATATCAGCTATATAATACTGACAGTATGTGAGAATTTATATTATATTTGAAAAGTGTAGCCCCCATTATATAACCTGATAAAACTTTTATGGCACTAAGATAAAAAATAAGTGAATAACTATTGATTATTGATAGTTTTATAAGTTCCTCTTCTGCAAGATTTAAAATCATTCAGCATATTTTCTTTTATTGATTGTTTTCTAAAAAAATTTTTTAATATACAGATATATGTACTTTAGTGAAAAACATTTAGCATGTAACAGAATATAACTGATAATACAGAACACTATCATATTCTCTTTACAAGCTGTTTAACAATCTTATCAAGTGTTTATTTCATCTCCTGTGCTCATTTAGATAAATTCTTTATGAACTTGTGTAACCTATGTTGCTGACATGGCATCTCAAGAAATAAAGTAGCTTAACTCAGCCACATATATATATATCACAAAAAATGCTCTTTTTGAGAATTTAAATGAAAAAATAAAAAACTGACATTAAATATATACTTTTTAATTAGTAATTATATTATTTACTAATTATTGTTTGGCCTTTGGAATAATTTCTTTAACTGGGGCTTGAAAATCTGTATGTTCAACTTTTTGTTTTGTTTTTAAGAACATATTTGGTAACAACTATTATATAGTTAGTTTATTCGTCTTCCTATTGTATATGAAAACAAATATTACAGAAAAGCTATTTTAATTGTCATTTCATACATTAGTATAACTTGACATTTTAAATTACACAATTTAATAAAAACTTTTTTATATTCAATCTTGTGAAATTGACTTTCTTGCATCAAAAGCCATTTGAATTTAGAATTATATTTAATCAGACTTCTTATTTCAATAGAACATAATTGATAAGTACCATAAACATAAAGACCGTTTTTGTAAAAATTGCATCTTTAAACAGAAAATACCTTTTGAAATGTTTATTGGTTTTTTAAACTGTCTTTATCTAAGTACACTTAAAATTAATGTGAAACAACTGAAATTATATATTCTACAAAATTGAGCAAACTTTTATGTAGAATTCCACTGTTTTAAATCTTTTATTGCCTTTAAAAAATTATCTGATATGTCCACTGTATATAATTATAAGTTTTAACTTCTACCACAATTCTAGCCCATTCTGCTTTTTGTAATTCTCATTTAGTAAAATGGATTCTTCTATTTATATTCCTTTATAACAAATTTTGTAGCAATTTCATTTATTTTTAGAAAGTGCTGTGTTTGTCTTATAAAACAATATATTTTGATGCATAATTTTGTTTATTATTAATCTATATTTATAAATACTTTATAAAAAATAATTTATAATACTGCCTTTAATACTTAATTAAGTACACTTATAATGAATGTGAAATAACTAAAATTATATATTTGCCCCTTCCCGGTTTATCCTAATTGAGCTCAGCAATATGGTTTGCCATTTGCATTCATCCCAAGATTACTTTAGGTATAATGGAAATCAATAGCAGAACTTCAAATTTAAATATTTATTCTACACTTTTCTCAAGAGTCCCTCTATAGCACTTTTCTCAAGAGTCCCTCTATAGCACTTTTCTCAAGAGTCCCTCTATAGCTCTGTTTTTCCTCCCTCACATTGCAGAGTTTAGTAGTATAGTAGTTCTGCCCATGATGGAAAGTAATCATTTAACATAGTTTATCTCAAAATTTTGTGCTTATCAGTATTTTTTGTTGCTTTTCAGTATTTAAGAACTTTAAGTTTGTGATCTTAAGATGGTAACACTTCTTTCTAAAATGTTCTTTATAAAATATTTTTTGTAATTTATATACAAACTGAATTACACTGTAAAATGTTGGAAAAAGTAAAATTTCTAAATTAAATGCTTATTTCAAAATTGCTTGAAACTCCTTCATCAGTATGCCTTGAGCCTAGAACTCAACTCCAAAAAGATTTTGTGCATTTCATTTGTGCAGCATTTTATGCTGTAATCTAGGTTTATAGCTATTTATATTATGAAATAGTTGCACCAATTCAAACAAAGGCTCATCTTCCTTATCGTCATGTATTTATTCTTTTTATGTTAGATTATTTTTGACTCATCTTTAGAGTCAACAGCTAAAAAGAAAGAAAAATGCTGCCAAATGGCTGAAATATGGAAGATGAGCCAATTTAAGTTTTAGAAGTATGTATGTGATATTATATGAGTGATAATATGATTATAAGTGCTGTTATATTTATGAAATGTGATATTTTAGTATTTTATGCATGTGATATTTTATTATATTTTAAAAGTTTTTTTATATGTAAGTGATAATAGGTTCCTTTGCTTCACAACTTTACCTCATTTGCGAGAAGTTGTAATCCTCATCTTGTCAAATAGAACATGCTATTACTTTAAAATCTTCTTTTATATTTAAAAAAAAAACTTCCTTTGTGCACACTTCCATTTGACATTGATTTTTACTTTTTCAAATACTTATAAACTGTTATTAATGCTTAATAGGCAACTATAATTTATGTGTAACAAAGTTTGGCAAGCTTTTTATGTGCAGTCCACTCTTCTGCTCAGTTAAATATATACCTTTTGCACCATTTTTATATAAAAGCATGTCTACATTTGGATTTTTCTATTTTATTTGCCTATATAATAGGTTTCACATTTTTACCCTAGTTTTCTTTTTAAAAATTGCATGCCATGTAAAATTTCCTTTGATATTTATTGTTGCATTTTGATGCTTTATAAACTGCTATTAATGCATAAAGTTCAATTAATAAACTAAAATAAATATCAAGCAATTGAAATCTTTTACATGTTTGAAAATAAAGTACAAATATTTTTATATAGAATTTGGACATACTTTTGTATCTGCATTTGAATATGTCCTTTATGCCTTTATATAAAGACTGTGATATTGCTACTGCCGTTATCAATGATAATGCATTTAGTATTCTGTCACTGATGTATTTCTATTGAAATGTTGGCTACTTGTTGTCATTTGCTGAAATAAATTCCTAAAAATCTGATATATTCTATTTAACTTTTTATTTAGATATTAATATTATAGGCTTACATTGGTCATGTATCAAATTTTTCCTCAAACAAATTTACTCAAGTTTCTTTTCTTCACCAATGTGTTTAAATATACATTCATGCTTATGTTTTGAGAAATACATGTATGATTGGATAGCTTGAATTTTTGATTCAAAAATCAATATTTTAAACATAATGTTAGTAATTAATAGTTATGATATTTATTCATTTTATCTGTTTTTATAACATTCTGTCTTTAAGTGAGAAAGATATGCCACTTATGTTTAAGATTTTGCTGTAATTACACATAAAATCTTTGGCTAGTCTTAAACTTGTGGAATTATTTTGTTTCTTAAATGTACAGCAGAAGGAGGATCATTAAATTTTTACTCTTAAGACCACCCATCACATATTAAATATTTTAAAAATCACAAGCATATATAAATACAGCTCAAACTGCTGCTAATTTAATAAAACTAAAATGATTTTGTTAAAAGCACCATACAACCCAAAAATAATTTATGTTGTATTTTGTTTTTAACAAAATTATTTTAGTTTTATTGCAAGCATATCAGTTGCAGCAACTGTGGAAATGCTGTGAGCTACCTTAATACCGCCACAACAATCAATGGTTCTCTCAGCAGGCTTTGCTGTGAGAATTTATAACCTAATGTTTTCATGGAAAAGCTAAGATGCAAGATTTATTACAGTTATTCTGAACTGGTATAAACATATGTCAAACCTGCAGGTAATAATAGTGATATTAACTTTTAAGGAACTGCAGTAATTAAAAATACACAATTCTGAAAACCATTCGAAACATAAGGGCATATATAAGCTGCTGAAATATTTTTATAATTCAGCAAAAAATTTGCACTGAAATTTAGACATTTCGATGGTTAAGATTGCCATGAATTAAATAGTTTGTGCTGCTATAACTTACAAAAACTCACAGTAGTATCTGCTGCCAATTTTGAAATATAAATGTGTGAATACATATTAAAAATCAAAATGGTATAGTCTGTTAAAGTAGTGTAACCAACATTTTAGTCAACTCCATGAACAGGTCAAAGGCTAATCTATGGCCACCATGTTGCATCATACACTAAGAAACACCTTGACAGCAAGGAGTAAGAACCAGCACCATCTCAGTGGAACGTACTCTTTTGGCACACATATCACTAACTGCAACTAAAAACTATGTTCTTGCATTCATCTCTTCTACAATTGATTCATTTTTACTTTCCCTGCAATACATGGTAATGTATAGGGAAAGTATTGGAATCATGCCGAAAATCGCAACTCGAGTTTTCGACGGATCTACACGTTTCGAGACCTCTAGAATATGAAAAAACCATTTTCAGCGTGACGTCTGTGTGTGTGTCTGTCTGTGCAGATTTTGTATCCACTCTAACTAAAAAACTAATGGACCGAATTTCACTAAATTTTGTAAGTAAGTCACTTGTGGGCGGGGCTGGTGCTGATTAGTTTTGGGTACGATTCGGAATAAAAGAACTCGCCTTTTTTTGCGAAATGGCCCTCAAAAGCTTGTATCCACTCTAGCTGAAAAACTAATGGACCGAATTTCACAAAATTCGGTAGATAAGTCACGTATAGGTCACCCTGGTGCTGATTAGATTTTGGAACGATTCAGAAAAAAATAACCTGCCTTTTTTTGCCGAATGGCCCGCAAAAATTGTCAAAATCTAAACTAAAAAACTACGTATGCTCAAATATATCCATTAAATGCGTGTTTAATGCGTAATTTTTAACGAAGAAAAGAATAAAACCAACCCCATTACACTAGGACTAGCCGTTCTCGAGATATTTTAGTTTTTCGTACTTTCCCTACACCACCTTTGAAAATAAGCCCGATTACCGAATGAGAACGAAAATTGAATAAAAGTGAAATAAATTTAATTAAAATAAAGAGAACGTTAATAGAAGTCTGCAGGGAAAGTCATGTGCTGCTCACATCAGATTTTTTTACTTTCCCTGCAATACATGGTAATGTATGGGAAAAGTATTGGAATCATGCCGAAAATCGCAATTCGAGTTTTCGACGGATCTACACGTTTCGAGACTTCTAGAATACGAAAAAACCATTTTTAACGTGACGTCTGTGTGTGTGTCGGTCTGTCTGTGCAATGTATGTATCCACTCTAACTCAAAAACTAATGCATCGAATTTCATAAAATTTGGTAGGTAAGTCACTTGGGTATGACCCTGGTGCTGATTAGTTTTTGGTACGATTCGTAAAAACAGAACCCGCCTTTTTTTGCGAAATGGCCCGTAGAAATTTCATGTATCCACTCTATCTAAAATACTAACTGACCAAATTTCACAAAATTTAGTAGATAAGTCACTTGTAGGATGATCTGGTGCTGATTAGATTTTGGTACGATTCGGAAAGGAACAACCTGCCTTTTTTAACGAAATGGCCCGCAAAAATCTAAAATAAAAAAACTACGTATGCTCAAATATATCCATTAAATACTTGTTTTATACGTAATGGTTAACGAAGAAAAGAATAAGACCAACTCCATTACACTAGGACTAGCCGTTCTCGAGATATTTTAGTTTTTTCGTATTCTCTCTACGCCACCTTTGAAAATAGGTTCAGTTACCAAATGAGAACGAAATTGAATTCAAAGTGAATTAAATTGAAATAAAATAAAGAGAACGTGGATATAAGTCTGCAGGGAAAGTCATGTGTTGCCCACATCAGATTTTTTCTTTCCCTGGAATACATGGTAATGTATAGGGAAAGTATTGGAATCATGCCGAAAATCACAACTCGAGTTTTCGACGGATCTACACGTTTCGAGACCTCTAGAATACACAAAAAACTTTTTAGCGTGACGTCTGTGTGTGTGTGTCTGCCTGTGCAGATTTTGTATCCATTCTAACTAAAAAAGTAATTGACCGAATTTCATAAAATTTGGTAGGTAAGTCACTTGGGTATGACCCTGGTGCGACCACTTGTGGGCGAATCTGGTGCTGATTAGTTTTGGGTACAATTCGGGATAAAAGAACCCGCCTTTTTTTGCGAAATGGCCCGCAAAAGCTTGTATCCACTCTAACTGAAAAACTAATTTACCGAATTTCACAAAATTCGGCAGATGAGTCACTTGTGGGTTACCCTGGTGCTGATTAGATTTTGGTACAATTCGGAAAATACTAACCTGCCTTTTTTTGCAAAATGGCCCACAAAAATCGTCAAAATCTAAACTAAAGAACTAGGTATACTCAAATGTATCCATTAAATGCTCGTTTAATACTTAATTTTTAACGACGAAAAGAATAAGACCAAGCCCATTACACTAGGGCTAGCCGTTCTCGAGATATTTTAGTTTTTTGTATTTTCTTTACGCCACCTTTGAAAATAAGTCCGGTTACCGAATGAGAACGAATATTGAATTAAAAGTGAAATAAATTTAATTAAAATAAAGAGAACGTGAATATAAGTCTGCAGGGAAAGTCATGTGCTGCCCACATCAGATTTTTTCTTTTGTGTTCATTCGGGAATCTAAACATTTGTGTCACTTTTCGGCTGAGCATCCTCTCATATTACTGCGATATGCCAGCTTCCTATACTTTGATGTTGGGGTAAAAACCCATTTATCAAAGTTGCATGAAAACTAAAACAATATTACTTGTGTTTTATTATTTTTTGATAGCATATCGGTGAAGGCCATTTCTATAAAATCAACTCCATGACAAGCATTATCTAAACTGAAAAGAAACTTTCTAAACTAATGTTTTTAGTTAATGTTATGATAGTTAAGAACTTTTGTTTTCCATGAGCTATGCATTAAGTCTGAAGAAATGTAACACATAATTATTTTCAAAAATATCAACTCTGTGGTATTGTCCTTCTTCAACTCCATGGAAGGTAATTTTTCTATATATTTGTTTTCTTATGGCATTACTTAGCCATGTCAGCTGACTTATTTCAACTCTATATTGATACATTTATACAGCAAACACAAATCAATCAACTTCTTATAACCTGTTTTTCGTGTATTTTAATTTCCAAAATGACCTAGTTTTAAAGAATGATCTTTGAACAAAAACGTTTATAAATTACAAATATTAGAAGGAGGGGGGATTTTATATTTAACTTTACATTTAAACATATGGATGCCATACAAGCGTGTATATGGTTTTATCACATTTACAGATTTTCTTTCTACAAAAATATCAGTTTGAAACATTGTTAAATTATGTACTAAAACAAAGGATTTGAAACACACACACATATATATATATATATATATATATAATTTTCATAAAAAGAAAATTTCAAATTGAATATACGCATATCACTTGTTTGTAAATAATACTTTATGAGAATAAAGAATAAGGGTACTTTGGTGTTCTCAAACAGCAGGTTGTGAACCTCTACATTAGAATCTTGCTAATTTAAACTTAGTAAAATATAAACATTTAGAATTGTCCTTTATTTGAACTAGCATAGGTCATCAAAGCAGCAAAACATATTTCATGTATAAGATCAAATTAACATGATTCTACTGTAATGATGTTCTGCCTTTTAAGTATTCGTGGGCAGTGTTTACTATATATTCTTGTATAAAAAATGTACCCAGTGTTGCCCAGTCTTCTGTAGCATGCCCACACTGTAGTTTATATATATATATATATATGTGTCTGTGTGTAAATTGACATATTGATAAAGCGTTCTTTGGTTTTTTAAGAATTTGCTGTAAATTCCAGTAAACGAAATGTAAAGAACACAATAATAACAACTTATAACAACGGCAACAAAAAAGTCTCGCATGCACATATTCTCAGGTGCTGAAGTACCTATGTACCAAACACAGCTGTGGTACCAAATTTCATGACTTGTACACAACGAGCGGATAAATAGCACCAGACCCACTCCGATTCGACCAACAAGGAACCACTACTGACGATGATGCGATTGACGTGGCCGATGGCGTAGGGTACACGTTGTTTCGGTTAGCGGAGTTTTTGTTTAGTATTCGCGGTTTCGTCAATTTTTTCTTTTCGAGAAATATGAATATTGATCCAAAGCTGCAATTGTAATTTTACAGCACTGAAGTCGGATGATTTTTGCAATCATTTATTTACACACTGTTCATGACATGGAAGAAATAGAATATGATCATGATTTTCAAAATTATATAGGTATGTATTTGACAGGGAAGGCTGAGTGATTGGAAAAAAATTTGGTATTACAAGTGAAATTTATATTGGAATTCGCATTTTCATAACTTCTATTTCAATGAATTTTATTTATCGGTGAATAAAATAAAATAGTTTTATATAAAAATACAAAGAATGGATGAAATGCGTGCGATTTAAAAATGTTACCTATGTAAGATGAATACAAGGTATAACATTTTAAATATTTTCTTATTTCTAAATTAGATGAACTCTACAATAATTTTATTAAATATGAAGTCATGGTCACCCATAGGGGAGGTCGGGGGGGGCACACTCCCCCTTGAGCATCATGCTCTTGAGTTTGCCCCCCTCCCCCCTGGAAAAAGTGTTGCAGGCGCCTATGTATGAAGTAGAAATACATTAGAATATTATTAGCAAGTGATGGGGAAAATATATATGAGTTTTGTAAATATAAACAGAACTAACAAAATAAAGCAATTCAAAGAAGTGCGCTGAAAATAGGTGAGAAATATAAATCTTAACCACAATATGCTAAAAATCCACTAGAAAATTATCAATGGCTTTTAAACAAAAGAGAAAAAAATGAGATTGTTGTGTAAAGTGAACTTTAAAGGTAAATAAGATTTACAACATAAAGCGCTTGCAATCAGAATGTTTAGCGGCGATTTGGCGAGTGAGCTGAAAGTGCAGTGGTTTGGTCTCTGAATTAGCCCAAACTTGCATTTAATGTACATGTATGTACATTCTGTGATGTATGTTTAATATCTATTTATTCTTGAGTTATTGTGACCCCACGGCACAGGATATCTTTCTGAAATTTGTTTAAGTAATATTTAAATATAATTTATCATTAAAATCTCAAATTTTTGAAAATTTATAATATATAAATATTTTTTTAAAGTTTTATCAGATTTATACAATTACAATTAATGTATTTTATTTTTATTGATAATATTTTTTTAATTAAATTTTTTTCCATACATGCAGTATTTCCTTGTCCATTGTCTAATGCAAATACTGTGCTGTTTTAACTAAAGTACTAAAACATAAGTCAGTATGGCCATATCTAAGCCAGACTGAAGGTTTTAAAACTAGTAGTCAGTTGTATTTTACATCTATAAATTTTATTTTGAAATTCTAAACAATCAATTGTTTATTCTTGCTTTTAACAGTTTAACTAATGCATGACTAATAAAAGGAGATTGATTTTGTGAGATGCATAATATACACAAAGCAAATAATTTTTAAATTGCATCCAAGTAGAACAATTCTTCAAACGGGGAAAATTGGTTGGGTATCATTGACACATGGCTCTCAAAATGAATAAATTATATCTATATATCACATCTAGCCAGCAATTATAGAGCTTAATATTCTATGTTATCCAATAATACGAAGGAGATTTAAATATAAATCTCCTTGAATAATACCGAGATCGTAATTAAAACAAAATACTCCTTGCACAGGCGTAGTTCATTTTAAGCATCAACTATAACTTAGAATTTAATATTCTGAACTATCTAATAATACTAATTACTAGATTGAACAAATCAATATGAGGGATGATGAGTTCGTATTTACAAACTACCATCTCCGTGCACAGGCGCAATTCTCTAAAGCTGCTATTGGTCGTCGATATTGGTGAAGTAACATCATGACGTCGGAGTGGGTTTGGTGCTATTTATCCGCTCGTGACTGTACGACACTTAGATTTCCCGCTACAGGCTGCACGTACACACAAACGAGCATTTTCTTTTATTATGTAGTTGTGCCCGCGCAGAGCATCTTCTTCGACCCAGACCGTCCAACTTACCCGAAGGTGTAAAGTATATGTTTGGAGTGGCATCCATATGTTTGGAGTGGTTTGGCAAGTGCCACCCAATTTAGACCAGAACCCAGTGGAGGGGGACATCCACAGGGACCATACCCTCCTTTCCGTACCGCCAGCCTCTCAGAAGGACTTACGGACCCACATTCGTACTCCGCGTGAACACGGCGACAATTTGAGCAGAGAGGCGGGAATCGAACTCAGGTCGTCCGAGTGCAATCCCCGCACGTTAACCACTGGGTGCCCCTGGTGACAGATCCCAATGGATCTTCTTTTATTATGTATAGCTGTATTCTCGCAGAGCATCTGCGCTCTAGGCATATGTTAACTTTTTTTTTAACTCTGAAAACAACAATTTAATTAGCTCTAAGTTTTGCATTTCTTTTTTGGTTTATTTTAATATTTTCATCATCCCATCGAAATCTATCAACTTCATTTCATTTATCATTCAATAGCGCATTATTCCACATCGTGAACTACCACAGAACCCTTCCTTCACATTACACGCCAAACGTCCGTTTTATCGTCAATTTTGATACGCTATTCTGACAACTCCTACAAGAGCGGAGAGAACGAATTGTTCATAATAAATGATATTGTTAATGAAGATCGATAATTTCATTGCGCATCAGAATGTCATTAGATACATTTTTATCCGATTATTTACATCATTTATTATGTATTTTCTGATTTTAAAATAATACTGTGAAATGTGTACTGCATACAGATTATTTGAAATTAGTTAAAGAAATGTTCCACACACATATACAATTTATTATTTGAATAAAACGATTATATGTGAGATTTCGTAGTAATATATGCGTAGGATCCTATATTGTTCAATACTTATAGTATAATACAAAAATCAGTGACGAAAATATTATTTGAAAGGAGGGAATATTTGTCATTTCAAAAATACAAAATTTGTACCATTTTAGGGAAATTTGTTTGACATTTTTATGTTTATGGGAGCAATAAATAATTGTTACTTTCCTGACATACATAGTATAATGCAACGTTTTTCAAAATGGGTTCCGTGACGTGATATTTTCATCTAAATTGCCTTAAATTTAAAAACGAGTTAAATTTTAATGCATAATTTAGACAACAAGGGATTTTTCTTATTTTAGGGTTCTGCCATCAAATTAAACTTTAAAAGGGTTTCGCGACCAAATTAATTTGAAAAACACTGGTATAATGTATAGGGAAAGTATTATAGCGGGATCAAAAACTGGAATTCGAGTTTGTGCTTTCGACAGTAGAGCTTATTCAAACAGCTGAACTTTATGCTTATGTTTTGTTTCGGTTATTTTTTCCGCCGTAAATTACGACGTTGTCCATAACACGGCTACACTCGATTACACAACGCGACTCGCTTGCTGTAATGGCCTGCCGAATGATCCAGTCGTAGTTCACGAAGGTGGCAGAATCATTTCTACCTTGTGTGTATATACTTCATGCAAAACCTTCATGATTTGAGCATGGACCTATGCCTGCTATGCAAGTTTCGCTCGCCCGCTAAAAAAACATCACAGAAACCAGTTCGTCGGAGATTGCCCGTAGCAACAGGTGTTCCGTGGCACATAAAGCACCGGCTGGGCGTAACAGGAAAATCAGAAAATTTTAAAAGCATTAAAATGACAAATACACAAAAGAAAGCAAATGTCAACAACTTAATTTTTTAAATACAATATAAACCCATTACAGTGATATTTTGAATTTATTCCTCACAATGTATAAAAAATATAAAATTAACTGCACACGTGAAAAATAAAATCCTATTAGCCCCCTACTCTGCTCAAAAGTCGGTTTACCACAAGGTTCTACAGGTTGGCCCATCCGGGGAGACGGGAGGAAGGTTGTGACGTCAAAGTGGCTGAAGGCTGTTTCCCTGTTTTCCTTCACGTGGATCTTTCGTGAGCGATAATAATTGTAAATTATTTTCAAGCATGTTTTTCGTGTATTTTTTGCAAAAATGTTGTATTGTGAAGTGTGGTGCCAAGTTGTGCAAACCATAATAATGAGAAAACTTGCGATATTTGGTTTCATAGGATTTTAAAATCAAAAGTCTTGGGGGCTGCATGGATTCACTCGTGCAAAAGAAAAGACTCGTTTTCTGATGAAACAGCACAGATTTGTTCTAGTCATTTCTCTAAAGAAGATTATGAAAGGAATTTGAAATATGAATTAATGGAAGTTGTGTCAAATGCGACACAGTTCCTCATTCCTCAACTGAGGAAACGAAGCAAAATGGAGAGAAGGCTAGTAGATGTGGAAAAGGAAAATTAAGCAGATTCTTTCTGATCTTGACCATCGTAATAATCATTCTCATTTGTCAGTACATGCTTGTGCTGCCTCGTGCGCTCAACATGGCTAAGGATGGGAGGACCGTAAGTGCGGATGGAAAGTGTGTCAGGTCTAGTTAAAAGCAAAAAGATCAAGAGTGCTATCAAGAAGAAGCCATATGTCCCGGGGGCATACTTCCAAGCTGACATTAGACCGAGTGATATGGACGTTCAAGCAGCCGGAACTTCAAGCAAGCTGGTGCAACAGGAAACCCGCTACAGACTGCAGCGACCTTCGAAAATGAATATCTAAAGACTCTGGATATCCCCAAAGATGTAATTCCTAGAGACTCTATCACGTAGAAGATAATAACCCATTTCATCTGTTATGACTACGTCATTGCCAGACTTGAAGAGGAACTCGAGGACGAGGACATTGAATGGAGCCAAAACAAGATATTACAGAAAATCATCACAGATAGTATTCTTGATGCTTCTGCGCTGCTGCAAAACCCTGACCCCCATACGTTAGTTAATCGCGATACGTATAATTTCATAAACGATATGGTAAAAAACTGGAAAAAAACCACCGATAATGACTTGTGTATAATTTTTAAAGACGAAATGTACAAAAAAATTGAGGGTTATGTTACCCCTAGTAATTGGAAGAAGCCAAAACTTTCGGCCCAGCCTGAGCCTGAGACTCAAAATAAATTTTCAGAGCTTGAGAGTGAGGAAGCCACCATGGCTATTGAGCCCCCTCCTAAGGATAGAGTCTCCTCCTTGTATGTGGACTCCTCAAGTGATTGGGGAGCCCTCATAGTATGCTAGAGAATAAAGTACAGGGCCTTCTTATGGGAAGAGTGATCCGAATCACTCCTGGGTCCGTTGAGGACTTCAGGAGTGTGCAGGCCCACCTGACCCATAAGAAGATCCCCTTCAATGCCATCAATTTGAAACAAGAAAGACCTAAAAAGATAGTCATTAAAGGACTACCTTCCAATACCGATAGTGAAAAAGTAAAAACTGCCCTTGTTAGTGAAGGATTCAAGGTTATCAGAGTAGCTCAACTTAGAAATAGGAAAGATAGGAGCCCCCTCCCCATTTTTCTGATAGGCCTCGAGCCAACAGAAGACTGGGCGAGGATCCATAAGATAAAAAGTATACTCTACATGCAGGTTATAATTGAAACATTTAAAAGCAAAGGCTTCAAAATGTGTTATAATTGCCAACTTTTCAACCATCACAGTGATCAATGTACCCTCCCAGGCCAACCCAGTAGGGAATGTGAGAAATCGAGAGAGTTACCTGCAAAATGTTGCAACTGCGGCGGAGATCACCCCGCCAATTTTAGGCATTGTCCCCAAAGCCCTTGGAACCGTAAAAAGTTCCAGACCGCTAAAAAACCCCTTCCAAATTCTAAATTGACCATCCCCCCAAACCTTGGTGAGGAAAACTTCTTCCTTCTAAAAGCATCCCCCCTGTTCAGGAAGTGCAGGCGAGTGCTGAGACGGTCTTAGGAAAAACCGGAGAGCACTCTGCCCAGGCACGACCTGACATAGGAATTGACCCTCCCCCTCAAACCTCGAACGCATTTCTTGACTTCCTTAAATTTTTAAGGAGGTAGAAAAACGCTTCGATCTGAGTAACCTGCAGGACTTGTTAAACAACATCTTTAAAATCATAACCTCTGAAGATGATCCCGATGGGCGCAGATATCGAAAAACCCCAGCCCCCCCCCCCCCCCCCCAGAATTAGTGTTTTCAGGGCCAGCAGCAAGTTGATCAGAATACTTCCACCAGTACCACGTGCATCTCCTTCAGAACGTGCCACCGCCACGGATTTCCACAAGTGCCATCGCCAGTCCCTTTTCAGGACCCAACTGACGCCTCGCCCATGTGGGGTGCTCTTATGGACAGACCCACGACAACTCAGCTAATGTCACAGAGGAGCTAATGTCACAGACGCCTTCGGCGTCATTTCGATACAACGGCGATCCATCGTAATAAGGTTAGAAAAGAAATAAGGTTAGAAAGTAATGAAGAACTTGAATTTAATCAATGAAAGTAGTGAAAATGCAGTGGAGATGAAAGGTGAATTGCCTTCTGAAACATCTAATTAAATAATAATCTCAATGGAATTATAATTCGTTTACAAAAAGAGAATAATGATATATTGTCAAAAAAAAGCCAATAAAAATTATAGAATAATGATGCCAATTCAGCAATATCTCATAAATTATTCAAAGATGAAGTAGGAAATAAAACAAAACAAAGAAAATAATTTAATTGAAAAATTAGCTGTTGGAGAATGCAGTGACCTTAATCCAAATTATTCATTTGCTCATGAACAATGTTCTTCAGAGAAAAATATTGAGGAGAATGTTATAGAGCATATTGCTGGATATTTGTCCTTATCCAAACACCCTTATTCAAAAATAAAGACAATGAAGTTGGGGGAAAATCTTGGATTACATACTTTAATAGAGGACCTACAGTGCTCTCGAATACATGGCTAGAGACAGTAAAAAAAATTGAAATAGTGTTTTACAATATTCACGGAAATGAGCTAAATATGCAACCCAAAATAATACACAAATTATTCTGCAGTATAAAAGTAAACTTCTCAGAAGTAAGCGATAAAACTCTTATTTTATATTCAAGATTGAGAATCTTTATTCGTATTACGTATCTCAATAAAAAGTTATTAAAACATGCTAATGATAAAAAAGTTCAGCAAAAAAATGCTCAATTTCTACAAAAACATTTTTGCATTAATTTTTATTAAAAAAAAATTTTAAAAAGTGCTTTGGTAATCAAATTCTTAAATTCGTGATAACTAATTCCCACTTTTCCTTTTTAATCTATATTATGCAATTGTTTTGAGTACTTAACATTTTTATAAACATGTTTTAAATGCTCTCAAATAGCGAACTATATCTTTGAATGAAGTATTAATTGGATTTGATAATGGTGATCTGTACCGATGACACTCTTTCAAATAAACCGTTTCAAATCGAAACCAAACATGCACTATTATGATATTGCACGATGTGGAAATAGTTGCCAGAATGGAATGTTCTCTAACTCAAAGTAGGGATTGCCAGAATCCCACCTAAAATTCACAAAAAATGAAAATGGAATAATACGACATATGTACCAGATTTTATTCAAAGAAGGGGTTTTGCACCTTAAAATTTTCAGAAATGAACCGTAATAAACCTGATTCCACTGTAATGATTATACAGGACATACACTATAAATAAACTGCCTTTTGAAATTACTTATCAAGCAGAATACTTGCGGTTTCTAACGTGCGATGCATAAAATAAACATAGCACAACTTGATAAACGAACTTCGATGCACAAATAATGACAAAGTGAATTTAAATTCAATTTACCCCAAAATAACTGGATATAATCCACATTACATTTGGGCTAAATTTTCATAAGAGAAGAAAAATTTAATTATATTCAACAGTAATTTGAGGTTAAACGATTGTAAATTTCTAAATTTGTCTGTGGTACAGATACAAATGGTGATCCACAAATATGGATGCCGAGCAGACGAATCGCCATGATACACAACAATTGGTTGAACTTGTGTCAACAACAAAAATGTCAACACTGCCTCAACTGGTGATAAAGCCGACCTCAACAGGTTGTAGCTATCCTTTTATTTTTCTCATTTATGTGGCCTTCTATGTTTAGGGTGTTGACAGAAAATTAATCAAAAATCTTAACTTGTGAATGAAATATTCTTAAATTTTTCAATAATTTGAAGTGTATCCATTGTAAGGTAAATTAATTTTTCTTAGCAATGCAGAATCTTATTTTTTCGTATGGAATTTATTTGTTGTACAGTGTAACCGGGTTTAACACTTATGAAAATATAACGAAAATTAAATTCCCCTTTAGTAAGAAATTAATACCCATTTCAATTTTTATAACAAATTTAAATGTTTAGTAAACTTTTCCGAAAGCCCTCATGATGTTTTAGCTGTCCTTTACAAAAATTGCTAAAACGTACACTCAAAAATTTCCTAACGTGTATTCTTTTTTTTAAAATAGCTCAGTATAATATATATACCTCTGGTCAGGGCTGCATAAATCCAAGATGCCATTGTACATATAGTACATCACTACACCCAACATTTTCGAGCAGGACTTTTAAGTTCTAGTCTATCGAGGGTTCAAGTTCAAGTCTATCAAAGCATTTACTTTGAACCTGTGGTACTTCAATTCCACAACGAGTCATGTAATTGTTACACACGTGATCAGACAAGAAATATATTCTATTAATACTAGTATACATTTTTATTAATTTTCTGTTCTTGGTGTTTTAGTTAGTTAAAAAACAAAAAGTTAGTTTTTGCATATGGTACTCACATATGGGTCCCACTGTAATTTATTTCCCCAAATTTTGTCATGTTAATTTCTAACCAGTTTCTGACTTGTGATGAACCATAATCTAGATGTCGGCAATTTTATTAAGGGTAAAAATTGGATTCCTAGACATGCAAAAGTTTATGCCTTTACATAACCAAAGAAAACTTTTTATAGAATTTTCAGCTCTGATAATAATTTTAGCTTTTAAATATTATTTGAAATTGTAATTTTACTCGGATTAAGAAATAGGGGCTATATTAAGCAATAGCCAGATGTTACTGTTACTGTTAAAGGAGGAACTTCATAAAAGTCAAAAGTTTTATTCACAATACCTGTTTCGATAACATTATTTTACATAATTTAAATGTGTAAATATATGTATATATATGTGGTGCTGTGCTTTTCCTGTAGCCAGGCTCAAGCGATGAATCATCAGATATGGTATAAATAAGTTATTTATCAGAACAATATATGCTTTGTAAGAACATTGTTTTTATATTATTTGAAAATAAATTAAATTTCTATCTATCTTTTGTAAATTTTTTTTGTTAGAAATATTTTATGATTTGGTGTTTTGATTCGTGAAATTTTCTATTTCACTGGAAAAAATGTCTTTGTGGACATAAGCCTGTGCTCTATGTGAATGAAATAAGTCCAAAAATGAAAATTAAACTGACGTCCTCTCAGCTTGTGCTCTATGTGGCACGGAAAACATGTTGCATAAACAGCTGTTGCTATGTGTACCCTCCGAAAGCCATTGGAGCCGGATTATGTGATGTTTTAGAGGATGAGTGCCAGTGAGGTAAGCCTGTGTAGCAGGTATAGGTCTATGTGTGAATTGCCATGGATCATCTGTTGCACAATTAAACAATATTTGGCGATTTATCATTTGCACCCAGTTAAAGGAAAAGTAACACACACACACACACACACATATATATATATATATATATATATATATATATATAGCATCAAAATCATGTTGTATAAAATATGATACTAAAAAAAAAAACTGAGAAAAGTTATCCCCTCTTGTCATTTTCAAATACTTCAATCGTCCCTTTAAATTGGATTGTGCTTGACACTTGATTTTGTTAAACGTTATATTTCAAGAACTTTTTTGATTTTATGCTGTATTTGTTGGATGTCAAGTTGGTTATTTCAAACACTTATGCTTATGTAACCAACAGTAAAATTGGCTCATGCATGAAAAATACTTTGTTGAAATTTGCATTAAATAAAGCAATTTTGTTTAATAATGCTTTTTAATGGGTTTTTTCACTGACAATTTTTTTCTGTAGATTTGAATGATTTCTTTTTTTAATTAAAATATTTTTCATAGCGGACAGCAGAATATTTTTGACTATTTTAGAAACTTAATCAAATTATTGCTGGAAATATATTATTAATCTTATTCTGATTTTAGACATTTTCTAATACAATATTCTAAAATTACATGCTCAATAAGATATATGCACCCATAGAAAATTGAGCTACAGCTTCAAAACTTGGCATGAAAATGTTGTTTTAAGAATTATGCAAATGATCAAACTGTCAGCACCAATGATGTTATACAACTCGTGCAATGCACATATAAGAATGGCAGATCATGCAGTATTTAAAAAGATTTGTGTTGTCACTCACGGGCAATTAGAAATGGATTTTCTGTTTTGATGCTGAAGTTGTGTACAAAACTGCCTTTGAGATGTACTCAGTGGAGCTATGAACAATTGTCGGATTTAGAGGGAGATCACATCATAGGCCTAAGCGAAGCAGGTTGGTCTAACAGACGTATCAGTCGATATCTTAGAGCAATATGGTAGTTGTTTGGTGTTGTTAACAATGGATCAGAGGAGGCACATTAACCATCTTAGAGGCTTAGTATGCCCCAGACTGACAACTGCTCGAAAAGATCGTGCACTAGAGGAGAAGCAATGTTCAGATCAATGAAGTCGCTATCAGCTATTTAAGGGCATTTGCCCTCCTCTATGTATCCTGTATTAAGGGATACTATTCGGTGACGACTGGCATAAGGTGGTATTAGGCAGGGTGCACAGATATCCTACTTTTCCTATTTTTCCTACTTTTTAGTAGGAAAGTAGGAAACCTCCCACTTTGAGGCAAATCATCCTATTTTTCGTACTTATCACAGTAAAATTACTTTACTGTCATAAAAGAAATTATCGCGATTGAAAAAAAACAGCGCGCTATTTTGCACGGCACCAGCTTATGTTCCCGTTTCAGCCTCAGCGATCTCTCGCGCATCTCTCCTCTACCCAGATCCTTCACTCATGCATCTTCGGATGATCTGCTAAAACTCGTGTGGCATTGTGCAATAACTTCCCTTTCGATTTCGCGCATCTCGCAAAAGCGTCGGGTCAAGAAGCTGATTCTCCCGTGTATGTATGTTCGATGTGTGGTTTTTTCACAGTGTGCTATTTCGATTGTTTTTACACGAAAAAAGATGTATTCGAATTAAATTTAAAAAGTAAAAAAATATTTCAAGCATAATGCCACGAGTGCGAACAGCATTTAATGAAGAGTGGTTGAAACAAGCTGATTGTAATGGCCATATTCTGCAAACCTGGTGTGAAAAATCATCAAAGTATGAGGTTTTTTGCAAGTTTTGTAAGAAAACTATTAAGTGTGACAACCGTAGACACAGCCAGTTGAAAGACCATGCTGCCTCTCAGCATCATGTCAACAGTGTTAAAGATATTGTAGATGGGAAACAGCTTGTTATTGAGAAACAATTTTCTGGTAATGCAGTGCCTAGTAGTTCCAAACGGGGAGAGACATTAAAGTGTTGGTCCCATGCAGATGATGCCAGAGAAGCGAAACTTCTATGGTGTTTAAAAGTTGTATCAAGCAATTTCAGTTTTAATTCTACACAGAATGTAAATGAACTATTTGTAGCCATGTTTCCTGACAGCTCCATCTCGAAAAAGTTTTCAGTTGGCCCAAGGAAATTATCATATCTAATTTCTGAAGCAACAGGACCATATTTTCATGAGCAGTTAGTGAGAGATGTAACAGATTCTGATTCTACTTTTAGTCTAATGTACGATGAACTATTGAACAGGCAAACAAAGAAACAGCTGGATATCAAAATCAGGTACTGGTCATGCAAAGATGGAGAAGTGAAAGTTCATCATCTCAGCACATATCTTATGGGACAGGCTACGGCACAAGATGTCTTCCAACCTTCTGAAGTCTATTGATGATAACAAACTACCATTGAAAAATTTGATTATGTTAGGAAGTGATGGGCCTCCTGTAAACATTTCTGTTTCAAGAATTATAACCGAAGCTAAGAAAGACTTTGAAGTTGCCAGGACTTGCTAACATAGGAACCTGTCTTTTGCATGTTGTACACAATGCATTTGGGAATAGCTTGGTTAATATTGTGAAGGAGACAGTTGATTTGATTTATATAACTTCTTTAAACTTTCGCCAGTTCCAGTTGAACAATTTAAAACTGTGCAGAATGAACTCATGTTGTCTCAACTAAAATTTTTTAAACATGTGCAATCCCGATGGATGACGTTGGCACCAGCAATAGAAAGAGTTCTCAACCAGTGGAAAGCATTGGTGAAGTATTTTGTGGTTGAGCTACCAAAGAAAGATTTCAAAATTGCACAAAATGTCAGGTATTCTCGTATTTTAAAGTGTCTAAAAAATAGACCTTGCCAAACCCAAGTACAAATGCACTTTTTGCTAACTGTAGCAAAAACATTTCAGCCATACCAGCTGCTTTTTCAACGTGAAGAACCACTAATCTATATTTTGTATGATCAAAACATCATGCATGTGAAACTGTTATTAGGAAGATTTATTAAACCAGAAGAATTACAAAAGTGCAGTGACTTGTATCATTGAAAGTGGGAGGTATTAATCTTGAATTAAGTAATGCGGAACTTGAAATCGGAAATGACACTCGTAACTTCCTCACAATGTTATCGGAAAATGTGCAGCAACGGTTCTTTCTTCTATAAGAATGTTCTATAGGGAAGTGTCCTTGTATTTGCTAAAAAGGTTGATTGGCAATGACATCATCAAGGATTGTAGATGTTTGCAGCCTGAAAATAGACAAGAGGCTTTGACCATTAGGTCAATAAAATCGCCTGCAGATGCTATAACCTCTTGTTCCACCCATCTCATCCTTATCTGCTAGTGATGAATGGAAAATATTTCAATGTGAAAATATTGATGACAGCTGGTATACTCAAATTGACGAAGAGGGCATGCCTACAAGAATTAGAATAGACCATTATTTTGCAAAAGTGTTTTTAATAAAGACAACCCTAGGTGAAGAGAAATTTCCGAAATTGAAGCGTTTGATCAAGGGAATTCTGGTTTTGTCCTATGGAAACTCAAATGTGGAAAGAGCATTTTCAAATGTTAATAATTTCTTAACAGATAGTAGAACCCAGCTATCATCAGCCTGTATTAGCGCTATTCAATCGACAAAAGATGGCTTGAAGAAGTACAATTATCAATGTCACAAGGTGCCAATAACTAGTGAGTTTTTAGGAAAGTTCGAACTGCATATAAACTGTACACTGCATGGCTTGAAGAAGAAGCAAAACTGGAGGCTGAAATAAAAAAGTAAAAAGAAGAGAGAAAAGAATTGAAGAAGAAAAGGAGGAGGAAAAAGCCAGGCAGAAGATCTTTGAAGAGAAGTCTAGAAAGGCTCAAGATTGTCTGAGGGAAGAAAAATATTTAAATATTCGTGAAACTGGAGCTAAGACAGATTTTGATACTTACAGCATGTTGTTAAAGGAGGCCAACGAACAAATTAAACAAGCAATAAAGGAGAATGATATGAATGGAGTGAAAATAGGTCAAACAATGTTGGAGGCTGCACAGAAGAAAACGGACAAAGCTAGGAATACTTTGGAAAAAATACGTGAAGAACAAAAGCGGATAGAGCGGAGCAAAAAAACTATGCTGGATTATTTCAGCAAAGCTCCTGATACAAAGAAAGCAAAGAAAAAATGAAAAATGTAAGTAGCTAGATATTTGGTTTTTATGAGTAATAATCTAAATTTTTTGCAAAATATGAAACTACAATTATGATGCTTTTGGAAAAAATGTGGTGTATTGAAATAATAGTGTAGACTATAAAAGTGTTATAGAGACTATTTTTAATAAGATGACAAACATCGTTAGTGACCAAGGTCCGTAGAATATCTTATATATAAGGTTGTCTCGTTCGGAGAAAAAGTTGTCCCGGGAAGGAAGGACGAGTGACGTCACTGCTAGACCCATTCTCTGACAGAGGCGAGAAGAACTATTGAGAAACGTTGATCGGAAACTATTTAAATATTTATCTAATAGTAACGGTGTGCAAGCAATATAGAATAAAATAAAACAGTACATGCATAGTAATGTGAAGTTTATGAAAATAAATTCCGTACATATAAAAAGAAATAGCAATTTTTTTATGAGAGTGGAAGCTATTAAAATTTTAACATAAGTGAAGTTTATACAAAGATTACTGAATGCTATGTTGAAAGATAATTGAATGAGCAAAAGTTATGTATAAAAAAATAGTGAATGATCAGAGAAGAGCCAATAGGTGTTAGGTGTGTTATGTGAATCGGTTTGAGAAGGATATAAATATATATTTCTAATCTAAATGTGGCAAATCAGTCATCATTTAAATATTGACTGTATTCCGAAGTTTACAGGCATGAATAAAGCAGTATAAATTAGAATAAATATTATTTCCAGGCAATGAATGCATAGCTTTTGTCTAGTTCAAAAATTTTACATGTTTTAGAAAAAATATATCGTCTGGATTTGAGAGAAGGTCAGGAAACTTTCAAAATCATCTGAAGAAAAAACAGTAATTGATTTAAATTTGAAAACACATATTTTATCAAATCATTGCAATAATAATTATTAGTCACGTCAAATGTAGTTTAAGATTTTTTTTGTTAGTAAATTTGTTAATAAAGTTTTTGCTAAGGCATTTATATCTTGATTCGTCAAATTGAAGGATTTCATCATGAGTAAGACGGAGTAGTTTCGATTCAATAAAAATGGTTTTTGTTCAAAAAAGGAATATTCATAAGTTAAAAGAAACAAGCGTAATTTTATGGATAATTTTGTAAAAACAAAATAAATTTATAGTCGCATTAAAATGATACATTTACCCCTATTTATTTTAAAGCAAACTGTGAATAGAATCTTTTTAGTTTGAAGCTCCTTCCCCATAAATATTGGACAAATTTCGGAGAAAAAAATTCGTCGTCGAATAAAATGATAAAAAATAGCCTTTGTTTCTTTTAGCATAAAATTCTGGATGATACTCCCTAACCCCCCCCCCCCCCCTTTTATTTTCCACGATTTTCTGTCGCATTTTAAAGTGCTGATTGACTGAATTCCACGGTAATATCTATACCATAAAAGAAATTAAATGATTTCACAAAAACTTCAAATAAACAAAATTAAACAGCAGATGTATATCATTAAATATATAGAAACGGGGTTTTCTTTAAGCATATAAAATGAAAATATTAATTACATGCATTGTGCATGCAATGATACAATCTAAATATTTTAAAATCAAATCGATGACATTTTTCAGAAAATTATAAAGTTCAAATATTTTTTGTATAGGAACTATTAGGAACGGAATGGTACGCTTACTCGATAGAATAAGTGCCATAGCATTTATATGCAGGAAATTTTAAATCATCCAATTTTTAAAGAAATAGAAATTTCATTGCAAATTGATAAAGATAATATGGAGAGTTTTATAGAAATAAATATTATTTAATTCTATTTTTACACATTTCTCATCAGTTGTATTCTATTCCAAACCTTTAATAGAAAATACAGACAGTAAAGTGCACAGTCTCTATTTAATGAATTTGAACGGGATATTTCGTTTAAAATCTTTAATGTGTTGTAAAAGTAATTGTTAAAAAATACTATATTAAAATCCATATTCATGCAATATATTTGTGAGTAAAAATATTAATAAAGATTATCAATTTACACATGAAATATGTAAATTTTGTGTAAAAAAGAAGATGAATGTATTTGTTATACGAAATCACCCGGAAAATCATATCCTTTTCTTAATATATAATTTGTCAAACGGCTGTTTTTGACTTCTTCATCCGTTAATTACAGCAATTTAGTTCGTTTTGAATTCAAATTTGAGTTCATTTGTCATATTTCAGTATTAGCACATTATTTTAGGAAACATTTCATGTATCTCGTTGATGTTTAAAGCAAGGCATTTTTAAACAAAACCGTGCTGTTTTCCAACGTTTTTCAACGAAGCGCCGCTTGTCAACAGAACGGAAGGTCTAGCAGTGACGTCACAGCTCGCCCAGAAATGGTACCATGGGGGGAATAGCGAACGAGACAACCTGTTAATTCTATTAACCTTGGTTAGTGACTACTACTTTATCCTATTTTTTTCTCGAAATGTCCTACTTTTCCTACCTTTTTAACCCAAAATGTAGCTGCGATCCCTGTATTCGGTGTCGATGCCCATTAAGATGCCTACTACCACTGACCCTTCAACATAGGCAGAACTGTCTGGATTGGTGCCAATCTCTGTCAGCCTTAACAATGATCTGATTGGAGCCATGTTGTCTAGCGACAAATCCCACTTCTTTCTCAGTACTGATGACCACCGCATACATTGTGAGTGGAGGAGGAGGAATGGCCAACATTCTAATTCTGCATTTGTTGTCGAGCAGCACATGTAGTGTGACAGTCTGGGGAGAAATCTTGCGGGACAGCCTATCTTCTCTAGTTGTGCTACAAACCAATCTGATGGCTTGGTTGTACATCAATGATATTATACAGCTGATTGTTATGCCTATGCTATCAAGTCGCCCAGGTTCCATTTACTACCAAAACAATGTTTGACGACATACTGCACGATTTTCTCAACAATATCTCCGAGGCAGGGTTAGACTGGGCAATCGGGCAACGCCCAATTGACTGCTGGGTTTGAGGGCCTCTTTGGTTTGAGAGCATGTTTGGCTCATAATGGTTTGTTGTAATGGTAAGATGAGTTCCAAACTTTAATGGTTACTTATGAAATAAGTTATAAAAATTTTGTGATTACCAAACATAAGCCAGTATTATGCTTCAGTGTTAGACACCTAAAAAAATTTTTAATTTGTTTGGTATCCAATACTGCTTTGCTTTAAGTTTTGTGCTCACTGATCTGATCATCTCATCACCTGCACTATGTGCTAATAAAATGAACTGTAATGGACTGCAAAACCATGATCCATGGATGGTGATGAATGATCAGTTAAGCACCTTCTTGCTTTTATGCAATGCCCTGTTATAGGACAGAAATCGCTTCACGTTAAATTTCGTAATTACTGAATTGTAACAGGTGGTCTAGTTATTTTTAATTTTTATGACAATTTTTAAAACTCTATGCGTTTGAAATCTATTCCATATTTTAAAAATAAATAGCTGTAATAAATAAGATGTAACTTTAACGCTTGTTTTTAATTTTGTAATTCAGAATTACATTGTTTTGCAATTTTTATCTATGTGTGTTTATGTTTAGCACTAAGGTATATTTCATATATTTTCTGCTTTATATATTTTTAAAGAAAATGGCAACCGTGCATGTGTCAGCGACTACAACTAACCAAAAAGATGGTCTCATACGCTTTGATTTAAGTTATATCAAAACAATTCCTGGACTTTTAAAGATTGGTGAAGCTGTAAGTAATCCCATGTTATTGAAAAATATTGTGATTATGTTTTCTGATATTTTGCTACACATAACTTTCAATTTGAAAACTCATGTTTGCTAAATTTAATTATTATATTAGTACAAATTTAACAATGCTTGATTTTTAAATGGATGCTTACCTATTCTTTAGCACACTGTTTTCATTCTACATTTAACATGTGATAAAACATGCACAGAACATAATATTACATTTGCACCATTTGATTTCTGATGCACAAATGACTTGAAGCTACAACTCGTACATCTATCCTTGAGGGAGCACCAAAGTATAAAATAATCAGCACCAAACTTAATTTTTGACTTTTTATATACCATCTTCATTTATAATGTCAGAATAAATAGCCAAAATGTGCATTTGAATGCATGAGCTGCTACTGCACTGATGCAGATGGATACTACCATTTATAGGACTAAGTACCTAAACAGGCACTTTAAAGAGCTTAAATTTGTTTCAAATATAAAAGTGAATACATTATTTTTAATTTTAAATTTAAAAGGAAATCAAACATATATAAACTTAAATATTTATGCATGTTGAATAAGAAATTTTGGCACTTGACTATTATACTGGCCTTCACAATGTTTATAGCCAAAACAGATGCCTACTCATCAATTTTTGCATCATGCTTTCAGAATGTGGCATCCATCGTCTGTGTGCAGTTATTATTCCTATGGCATGTGACACCATCCTCAACTCTGTTCCACAATTGCATTTTTAGGGCCCTCGTTTTTTAAAGCTTCAATGCATTTTTTAAAGCTTCAATGCATCTATTTCATGCATTTTCCAACAGTTGCATTCTTATAATAATTTGGTATACCCTCTTTAAGCATTGTCTTATAATTTCTTACATTCTGATTTGAGGGTATTGGTAGGTGCCTGAAACTAAGTGAACAATGAAAATTGTGATTTTTCGAGATATGAAAGTTCACATAAGTAGTGTATGGGGCAGACTCTGGGACACCCAGAGTCTGCCCCATACACTACACTTTCCACCATTTTTTTAAAAACCAGGACAACCTCTAAAGACCAAAAATACATACAATCATTCAAAAATGCATAAAATCATACAAAAATGTGTATTTTTAAAAAAATTAAAAATCAAGAGAGTTTTAGGACTCTAAAATTTAATACATTTTTTACTTATATTTAAGTCATATAAGACATTATAGAGACCAAATCTATCAAAATCTTTGAATATATGAAAGAAAATAATATCAAATATATTAGAGATGATTTTAAAATAAATGCGTGACCAAATGAATGGAAGTCCTCTGTTTTTTAAAGGGTGGGGTTGAGACCCCCCCCCCCATATATTTAATAGAAAATGTTTAACTAAATCTAAACATTTTTTATAAAATTAAAAAGAATTATAAAAATATGAGGACCATATTAAAAAATTAAATCAAAACATAAGATGATAATTATAGTGGGGGGTGATGCCCCCCCACTGCTTGCATATATATCTACCTTTATTGATTTTATTTAATGAGAAAGTTTCGCAGGTCTTTTTTCTTCAACTTTACATATTTCCCAGGATCTTTTAATTTAAACGATAACCTCAGATGTCCAACTATTAAATTCATCTGGATATCCTAACCATTTTACAAAATATTTATTTCCTTTCTTTTTTATGATTTTTTCAATTTTATATACATCATCTTTTTTGTTATATTTTACCATTTCATTTTCACAAAAAGTTCCTTCAATTTCTTTACTGTTTAAATCTTTGATTCGATAAGTAATTGGATCTGTTTTTAATACTTCAGATACTATAAAAATTTCCTCCGTAAATGTAGAATCATCTACTTTCCTGAATGTTTTTTTAATTGTTGATATCCTAACTCTATCCCCTATCTTAAATTTAGGTTATTTTTATGATCTTTTTCGTATATAAATTTTTATAAATTTGAGATTCATTTTCGTCTCGACTAGCCTCAATGGGTGTCATTTTAATAGATCTATGATATGAATTGTTATAATTTTTAAGTAATTTGGGTAATACATCAATATATCTTTTAGTATTGTTAGCGTGCATATATTTTATAATTTTTTCTCTTATACTTCTATTAAATCTCTCAGCTATTGCAGATTTTATTTCTTTATTATAAGTCGTAAACCATTTTATGTTATAATCTTTAAATAGCTTTTGTGTAACTTTTCCTGTAAATTCAGTACCTTCATCCGTCAATATAAATTTCGGTATTCTTTCTTTAAAAACTTGTTTGAAACCTTGTACGACTTCTTCAGATGTTTTTCTTTTTATAGGGAAAGCCCAAGCATATTTATTAAAAGCATCTATAACTGTTAACAAATAATTAGTTCCATTATTATATTTGCTATAATTTTTTATAAATAACAAATCAGCGTCAAATTGATTATTACTGTTTGGAACATAAACTCTCCTTCTTTTAAATTTGCGAATAACAGGTTTATATCTAGTTTATACATCTTGTTCATGTAGAAGACCCAGACCGTCCGACTCATCCAGAGGACGGGAGCAACCATTTGGACAGCCGACATCTTGTTCATGTAAAAATTCTTCAACATTAGGTAATCCTGTTTTTCATTTCAATTCTTGAATACCACAATAACCTGTTTCTGGATTATAATATGTCTCTTTTAAATTCCTAAAAAAGTATTCTTTTTACTTCCATAAATAGTACAAATACCTTTACCAACTGGTTTACTATTTTTAGAAGTAGTTTCATGATAATTTTTAGTTTGGGTTTTCTTTTTACACTTGACACAATATATAGAAAGACCTAATCCAAAAGTTTTTTTGGCTTTAATAATAGGTTTAATAATTCCTCTATCTGATCTTTCTCGAAATGTTGGATCTTGTATTGCATTTAAATCATATATTAATTCTTGATCAGCAACATGTCTCTGTTTTGTATCTTTTGTTTTACTATAAGAAATATCATGTTTTTTACATGCTTTATCAACTTTATTTATTCCAGGATCACCTCTTTTTAATCTTTTTTCTAATTTTGTAAATGGACCACAATATTGATATCCTGGTAAATGCATTTCTGGAGGATTTATTTTATCTTGTAACCATCCAACAATATCACCACCTTTCATTTATTTAGGATGAATAAATTTATATCCATTCAGTTGCATTTGTTTTACATATTTTTCAACTGGATTAAATTTTAAACTTTTTATGAAATCCTTTTCTCGCATATAAATTTCTTCTTCTGTCATATCCTTAGCTTTAAACGAATTAATGAGTTCTTTATAAAAATTATAACAATGTCTATATTCTTCTTTCCTTTCTGCTATTTTTAATGCAAGATCAATAGCTTCTACTATTCCAACCGATAAACTTAAAAAAGCAAGCTGAAGAAAGGCAATAGCTGATAAACCCATACCACTTAGAATGACCTTACTTACTGATAATGAAATACTTATCTTTTGATATAAATTTCTACTCTTTCTGTAAACATACAATCTTTTTTCTAAATATTCTTCCATATCATTTATATAGGATCAGATTTTTTTCTGTATCTTATTTTCGGATTCACTAAATCTAACATTAAAAAATCGTATAGTTTTTGAACACTTTTATTATATATTTGTTTGAATTCTTCAGTACTTAATTTACCATCTATCTCTCTTATAATCTGTTGAATTTCTTTTGGTTGTAGATTGAAAAATATAAAGTAATTACAGTTCTTTCTTATATTGATAGGTGTTGTATAATATGACTGTGATAAATAAATAATAGATGCGTTTTTCTTTCTACCTTTGATAAATAATTCTTGAATGGTTTTTTGATCTTTCTCAGTCACACAATCATCGAAAATAACTAAATTCTTTAATGTAGGATTTAAATCATCTACAGTAATAAAATCATCTGAAGAAAAGAATACTTCTTTTTTGTTCATATAAGTCAAAAATGTATTAAATTTTAGAGTCCTAAAACTCTCTTGATTTTTGATTTTTTTAAAAATGCACATTTTTGTATGAATTTATGCATTTTTGAATGATTGTATGTATTTTTGGTCTTTAGAGGTTGTCCTGGTTTTTAAAAAAATGGTGGAAAGTGTAGTGTATGTGTGTGGGGCAGACTCTGGGTGTCCCAGAGTCTGCCCCATACACTACTCACATATTTTCAAAAATCTTTGAAGGTAATCAAGTAGATATAGTATGGAATTTTGCTATAAGAGAACTGCTGTCCAGGCAGGAGGTGTTAGCATTATTTTTATCATTACCACAGAATCTCTAGAAAATATTTTGTTCTAAGAACTGCATTGCCTATAAGAAATGTATAAGTTTTTAAGATAGTTGAGGTAGCTATAATATCAATTCCCTAAAATAAATTTTATTTATGTGTGGAATATAGATTAATGTAGTTTTCTTTTTTCCAGGTTGTGAGCTTAATGGGCTTTATATGTATACAGAGTATGCCTCATGCAGCCGGCGAGTCACCAGGAGGTTGGTACAGCTTTGTAGCAATGACTGGTTTTTGGATTCCTTTACTACTTGTTGTATTCTACCTTTTCCATATTGTTGAAAAGCTGCAGTGGCTTCCTTGGTTAATTGTAGTAAGTATAAAACAATTTAAAAAATGTGCTTGATAGAGCTTAACTTCTTATGGCTGTATTTAGGGCCATTTTTAAATGCTTCAAATTAAAAAATTGGACCTGCTAAAAGTTATTGATTTTCTAATATTTAACCTTTATAGAAACTTTCATAACAAATAAACTGAAAATTGACTCTTGATATATTGCACATCCAACCTTCTCCCCTTAAAAAAAGTCCGGTGATCGGATAAATTAAATAGAACTGATTGGCATATTTGCTATGAGCAGGGATTTTATGTTTAGATTTATTTGAAGATTGTTTGAGTTTAAGCATTGTTTATTTTGTCACTTTCATTTGTGATGCATGATATGTTTAATCAACCATCTAAAATAAAACATTAAATATGAGCACATTAAGGCTGATCACACAAGGAAGTGAGTTGGAGCTAGTATACACTAGTATGCTATGCATATATACTGTTCTTTTTTAAGTATATGATAACAAAATAAGATACAGAAAAAAATTTACAACAAATAATTATTTCAGAAATGTGAATTTAAAGAGGACAAAAGAAAAAGCATGTTATGATTGTATATACAGTAATAAAGGGTTTTTCGAATGCTTGGGACTATATGCCATTTTTCCTGGAAAATGCCTCATCATATTCAAAGCAGTTTAACAAACTTAAATTCATCACTGCTCAGCTTGAAAGAAGGATTACTTATGTGGCAACATACATTGGACAGTTGGGAGAAGAGCATACAAATTGTTTTTAATACAGAAAGAGGGGATAGTAACTTCAACCTCAATCAGCTGTACACAAACAGATTCAATTTAGAAAGCAAAGTAATTTGTCATTATGGTTATCGAAGGACCATATAGCAGAATGTAAGCTAAATAAAAATGATGTCCTGATATGTTGAGATATTCATAGTTAACTATGCCAGCCATTATACACTGATTCGTTGAAAATGATTAATCAGGGAATGCAAAATCCTAGTGAAATTAATGGACAATATATTTATAAATTCTGAAGACTGGCTTGCTCAGACTTAATTCCAGTAAAGCCACTCACAAAGCACATATAATTAGGGGGTTACTGCATATTCTATATGGTTGCATAAAGTGTGGCTGTTTTTATACCATGTTAACATTGATCGAACAAGTCAATGTTCAGTACGTGGTTCAATCTATATGAACACTTTCACAAAAAATGCCACATATTTAATATCTATTGTAGATGATCAAGTTAACAGGCAGGCATCAGTAGCATCGACATGGTGTTTTAAGCATTTGTATAGAATAACCACAAATGAGAGAGAGAGTACTAACTGGAGCCTATCAAATATAATAGAATATCTAATAGAGGACACTACAATCAGTATTGACGAGACTGTAAGAGCTGTTCTACTAAAGTCATTCAAATTGTATAAATAGTGAAGTGTATGTATTTGTAAAAATGTAAGCATACAAAATAATAATGCATAACATGCCAATACATTTACATAAATTGTTAGTGTATTTTATTTAAATAATTTCTTGTATAAAGTTGTTTTCTTGTATTTATATTGCTGTGCATATATTTTGAATAGTAATATTCAAGAAAGAAGTGTTTAAATGTTTATACCTAATATATACATAAAGTGTACACTGTAAAATGCTAGTGGATAACATGAATTTATATTATACTAGCAGCATACCCATTCTTCGTACGGAGTATATAATATAAAGAAACTTATAATTCACAATCATGTGCAAATTCTGTTAAAATATTAAATTTATTGCTCCTGAAGAGAAGTTTAAGAATATCTGTTCTCACTATGCAAAATTATCTTCACGGGTAGATCTGAAGAATAAAACATCTTGGGCCCTTTTGTAAGCAAATTTACAAAAAAAAAAGGAATTGAATCAATATATGCAGCCCCATACTACTTATATTGTCGCAGATTAGAAAATATGTCAATGTGTTAGTAGAAGATTCCCCGTATTACAATATGAGTCTCAAAAATCTTTGCCAAAATAAGAGATGACGTAATAAATTGGAAAATATCAATAATCCCCGTACTCTTTATACCAGAAGGTCGTAATTGATTCCAATATATGCCAATATATATCAAAACATATGCCAATATATCTGTACTACTTATATTCTTGTAGATTAGAAGATATACCCGTGTATTTGTATAAAATTACTCGTACAACGTACAATATATGAGTTTAAACAATTTTTGTCATAATAAAACATTTGCATAATAACTTGAAAATATCAATAATCCCTGAATCAATAGTCCCCGAAAATATCAATAATAATAACATTTAAACCTGAAGACCGTAATTGATATTATCCAGTCAAAAATGCTGTAAGAAAAATCAAATTATTCTTTTCTAAAATATATTTTTATATCCATTTATTTATTATTCAAATCGAAAAAATAATAATTAAAATTAACAGACAGATTTAATTTAATTGCATTTCTGAGCAACATGATATAAGATAAAATCTTCCTCATAAACTGCGAAATTAAATAACTATTTTGATTTCTTTATACTTTTCATTGTTCAATAAAAACTTGTGAAAAATAAACCATGGAGATAGATTTCCCATTTAAATCATGTTTCAAACAATTCCTCTTTTCAGAAAGTGACTAATTAGTGCAAAAAATCTCCCATCAAACTCAGAGATAAAGTTTTAATTCATTTTCAAATGATTTTCAAGCTTTTCGTTTGGATAAACCACAGAGTTAGAGAGTAGAACTCCTAGGAAAAAGTTTCGTTTTTCATTAATATCTCGACAACCTCTGGTTTTAGATACTCGAAACTTGGGTTAAATTTATGGGGGGCTATTTCAAGGCTATCCACAAAGTTACATCAAATTCGGTTCAGCCGTTCTCCCGTGATGATAAGACAAATGAAAATTTAGTTTTTTACTAATATCTCGAGAACCACTAATCGTAGAAACTCCAGACGTGGACTAAATTTTAAGTGGGACTATTTCTAGGCTACCCACAAAATTTCATCAAATTCGGTTCAGCCGTTCTCCTGTGATGACGGGACAAACAGACAGACAGACAGATTTTCAATTTTATTTATATAGATGTCAGTGTTTTTTTCTCTAATATTTTCTTGTATAAAATTGTTTTGCTACATTTATGTAATTGCACTTGAGATTCATGTAGTGCTAATCAAAACAGAATATTGTAAAATTGTTTTTGTGATAGTATTAGATAGCATATTATTTTTCAATATGAATATCAAAACAGTTATGGGTTATTTTACTGTAGGGAATGGCTCAAATTATACAAACTACGAAACAAGGATTGTTTCTTACGTGGGTGTCTAATAAACATTTTATTCAAAGATTATTTTCTCAGTGGTTAATCATCTATACAAAAGTTTTAAAGGCAAGTGTAGAACTCTGCCCATGTTAGTTTTATTTCATGACAGTATATATAAAAAATAGGGATCTAAAATTTTCAATGAATTAGTCATTCCTTTACCACGAAACAAACTTAGATAAGTAGACTGCATTTTCTGGCAAAGAATTTTCTAAAATATATATTGCCATATCTTAACAAAATATACGGTTCTAATCGGTTATAGGGACCATGAAGCCAAACAAGGCAACACTTAGCGACCACACCAAATTCTGGTTTATACCGGTTGATGATATTATAAATAGGTGGTGTTGTTTTCATATTTCGTGGCTTACACCGGCTTTCAACATTTGAAAGTAAACCATCGGTATAACTTTGTGGATCCTGAAACCAGGACTCATATGTAAACCATAGAGACTCTGGGGATCTGCGAAATGTTGTAACAAAAAGCATAGACGCACTGCGAGACAGCACTTGGACTCATATCTCGCAGAATTTATGTGGTAAAGCGTTACTGGTAGTGATAAATTTAATGACATTTTATCAGCAATAGCTGAGTTTTGGCTGCTACAAATTTCAATGTAACACAATTTTTTTTTTGTTAAGTAAAGTTGATCAAACCCCATTATATATTAATCATTGTATTTGTAGTGAATTTCTCGTATTGAATTATATCGCCAACGTTCGTGTTGGCGATATAATGTATGGTGATATATGCATGGTGATATTGGCGATACTATATGCATGTATGTGGTCGACAACTCTAAAAAGTAGTCTCTAACCCATGTTCCCTATAACCGATAAGTACCAAATATAATAATTAAAATACTGAGTTTACTTTCTTCAACTGAGTCATGGAAAGCACAAAATTTTCAATTTGATACACTTCACCAGAGAAGGAAATGGATGAACATTTAGTTTCTTTTTTTCATGTACCACTCCCAGGGCAAGAAATTTCTAGAACGGAATTCCAGAATTTTACACTTGATTTTGAAACTTTTATAAATTGTAAATATTTTTGAAAAAAACTATTCAAGACTAAAATGTAAATGATGATTTTTGATGAATGATTTTTTGAAGTTAAACATCAAAAAAATTTTAAACACAATAAATGTATTTTATTGTAGTTAATTAGTTAAGGGAAGAGGGGAACGAGCCCCCGCTGAACTTTTCCAGAGGGGGCATTGCCCCCTCTGAGAAATTTCAAGATTTTTTTCTAACTTCATATTTTACTAAATACCAAAAAATGAAATTTTTTTAACATAAAAAATAATTGAAAGAAAATCCTATCAACGTAAATGTCACATTTCAGTTCAGTCTTGCTCATATCTTCCTTACCATAGCTCCCTAAACACAAACCAAGCTCATCATTACTCCCAGGAAACATGTTTATGTTAATGACAAAAACACCTGATTAATAGAACTTTTTCGACTGACCACCTAATTCTAGAGAAATGGAATATTTACAGCCATGTTATTGGCATTTCCAAAAATAGAAGTAGTCCAAAAAATTCCATGAAGTAGAAATGACTTATTTTGTCTACCTAAAGAGATCTTATCTGTAATTACTCCTCGATTCTATATACCAATGCTGTCTTTACAGGTGGCATCCATTCCGTTTGAAGCTGCAAACGCCGCGGGTGGTATCAATTGAGTTTGTAGTTGCAAATCCCACGGGTAGCTTTATTCCTGGTGAGCACCGGACGTTTGGTACAGCACCGTAGTCAGACAAGGGCCAGAGGGAGCTAACCCCCCTCACACACACACACACTAGGTATACTCAGCCCACCCCCTGATAAAAATATTAAAGTTTTAGTTGTGATAAGAAATGTCAACCAACATGTCATCCAAATTTTGCATAAAAATATTATTTATAATATTTTTTTTATAAATTGCTTTGTTTTAAAGATTTTCTAATTTAGCTGAATGTGTGGTTATAGTGATGATCACTATATTTACATATTTAATTTAAAAATATTTAAATATAGACAATAGTATTTGGATACTTTTGTATTGCTGGGTTCATTGTTTTAATTTTTTGGTCCAAAATCAACTGATAGGTAGTTAAGAGTTGATATTAAGCGTTAACTTGTATTAACTTTCAGATTTTTTTGATTAATTAACAACTTTGCTACTAGTTAATTCTTGCATTAAAATCCATTGTAATTATTATATATTATAATATTGATGCATAGTAACTATATGGATTTTCCTAATCAACTCTTAGCTTACAAAAATATAAATAGGCCTAAAAAGATTAAAAAAAATATTTATTGTACAATAAATAAAACTGCTAATATGTTTCTTTCTACCCAGTCCATCCGACCTACCCAAAGGTACAGTGTCTAGAACTAATAGTGTGCTGACCGCCTATACCTCCCAATGCTGGGAGATGTTCCTGAAAAGCCGCCTCCGCCAGACGGCGTTGGTCTCGAATAAGCGGTCTAAAGCGGAGGAGTTAACATTGAAACAAATGGGAATTTATTGCAAATGAAATGACTGATATCTTTCGAAATAACTGAAGAATTTGTGTGAAATTGGGTGTGATTATTGTAAGTGGTATACACAAAAAGTCATTTGATTTTCAGAGAGATTGAACTAGGGATATATTCTTATTTTTAAAATTTTATTTAACTTGATCTGGTGTTCGTTCAAACATTTGAGGTCCAAAATAATTAGGTTCATTTATCATAGTAACATGAAATTCATTATGACGTTTCCTCTTGTGGTACATTTCAGTTCTTTCGATTTTGAAGCATATCAGGCTAGCCCGTCCTGGGCCCGCCATAGGACATTACCTGGTTTTAGAGAATATCTCGAAAAACAGAGAACGTTGGAAATCTAAGTTTAATATATCGTTTTTTTTTGGGGGGTGTATTTTAATTCTTTCAATTTTCAACCGTACCGGGTTAACCCGTCTTAGGCCCGCCTTAGAAACTCACCCGTTTTTGCGGTATAACTCGAGAACAGGTGTATCTAAAAATTCGAAGTTTAGAATATCCTTGCCATTTGCTGTATATTTTAACTCTTTGGATAAAAATTTTATCGGGCTAGCCCGTCCTGAGTTCAACAAAAGGAATATATCGTTTTTTGAGAATAACTAAAAATTCGGAGCATCTAGAATGTATAATTTTAATATGTCATTGTCCTTTGGGGTATATTACATTTCACCGCATTTCGAACCGTATCGGGTTAGCCCGTCTTGGGCCTGCCATGAATGAATGAAATGAAGGTGGGTGGCTCCAGAAGAGTCCAGTACATCGACCAGAGGTCTATTGTACTACCCCAAAAAGTGAAGGTCCCTAAGAAAAGAGACCAGTAGCCGATGCGAAAATAAGCAGGCACTTGACAGGAATGTCATTCAGCTCCCAGGGTTCAATCACATGACAACCAATGTGTTCGAATCTGTGAGCAGAGTAAGCCTCACATTCACATAGAATGTGAGTGGGCCTGCCATAGAAATTTACTCGCTTTTAAAAAATAAATCGATAAATCGGAGTAGCTGAAAAATATAAATTTAGTATATCATTTCCGTTTGGATGGATTTTAATTTAGAATTTTAATTTAGGATTTTAATTTTGAAGCTCTTCGGGCTAGCCCGTCTTGGATCCACTGAAGAATGCATTCGTTTTTGAAAAATAAGACGAGAACCGAAGTAGCTAAAAATTCCAAATTTAACATGTCGTTGGCTTTTGGGGTATATCTAAGTTTCTTCGGATTTGAACTTTATCGGGGTAGTCCGTCCTGGGCCCGACATAGGAATAGACCCGTTTTTTAGAATACCTGGAAAATCGGGGAAACTAGAAAATATAAATTTAGTACATCCTTATCTTTTGGGGAATATTTTAATTCCTTTGTTTTTGAACCGTATCGGGCCAACCCGTTTTGGGCCCGACTTAGAAATTCACTTTTTTAGTGGAATAACTCTAGAACCGGAGTATCAAAAAGTTTCAAGTTTAGAATGTTGTTGTCATTTGCGGTATGTCTAAGCTCATTGGATTTAAAACCTGATTGGGCTAGCCCGTCCCGGTCCCAACAAAAAGAATGTACTCGTTTTTTACGAATAACTCCAAAACTGTAGTAGCTAGAATATCTAAATTTAGTATATCATTGTTTTTTAGGGTATATTTTATTTCTTTGGATTTTGAACCTTATCAGACTTGCCCGTCTTGGGCCCGACATAGTGGTAATGTACTCATTTGTCGAGAATAACTCGTAAATTGGAGCAGCTAAAAAATCTAAATTTAGTATATCAATTTCTTTTGGTGTTTATCATAATTTATAATTTGAACCTCATCGTCTGGAGTCTGTCTTAGGAATGTGATCGTGTTTGATGAATAACTCGAGAACCGGAGTAGCTAAAAATTCCAAGTTAAGCATGTTATTGTCTTTTGTGATATATTTCATTTTTTCAAATTTGAACTTCATTCAGCTAGCTCGTGCTGTGCCTGCTATAGGAATAGACTCATTTTTTTAGAATAACCCGAAAACTGGAGCAGATAGAAAATCCAAATTTAGTATATTAATTCCATTTCGGGTAGAATTTAATATTTTCGGCGTATATATAATTATAATTAGTGGCGTAGGCATGGGAGATAGGATGTGTGGTAAAAAACCTCATTTGCCGAACAATTACATTAGTTCTCAAAATTGTCTATATTTAAAAAAAAATGAATTTTGTACTATAAGCTTCATTCGATCGTCGACCCCCTTGTGTCCTAAATACATAGTTACATCCATATGCAAATGAGCTAAGAAGTGCGAAATTTGTCCACGGATGTTGGGTCGGTGCACTGGGAGTACGAGTGAAGGTTACGGTTCTGCGTGATCTGACGAAGAAGGTTTTATGCCTTCGAAACCGGTCGATATAAGTATTTTGAGTGGTATTCTGCTTTTTACGAAGATAATTTTATTTCTTTAGCAGAAATTTGGACCGCACGTATTGATTTTGTTTACTTGAAATTGAAATTTTTCAATAATTTTTAAAAGCATTATATGAATAACTTGAACGAATGCTTTAAAACCAAACTTTTGTTTTGCATTTTGATACATATTACCATGTAAACCTAAAAAGAGAATGTATGAGAATGTCTGGCAAATATTTTGCTTTATCTCATATGTTCAGCTACTAGGAAAAATGCCTGTGGGTGGCCCTGTGAATTTGGAAGAAAAACATGAAACACCATTGCCGCTTGAACATTAGAACAAGGTGGGGGCTGCCTACAAGTGCTGTCTCTTTGTACTGTGAAAGATAGCGCTGATAAGAATTTCGATTGAGAGTGGACATGTAATCGACCACTATTTTATTTAGACAGGCACGTCTCCTTTACATATGTTTCCGCAAGTTGCCACATCTCTTACACGAACAATGCTCAAAAGATCCGCAAATCAGCGGGGGCTCTGGAAATGGGTAGAACACCAGGGAAGGGCATTTTGTACTGCCTTCAGGGTGGCCTCTAGATACAATAGGAAGTATCTCATTAGCACATTGGTCATCTGAGATCGAATTTGTTTTTACTAAGAACTGTCACATGTACAATATTCTTTTTCGTTCTAAGATTGGACAGGATGGACCCACTCAGAAAGAAAGATTTTTCGAAATTGTAAGCAGCAAGCTTTCACTCATTTGATGTTTGTTGTAACTGATGTTGAAAATCTATATTTAGATTAAAAAGGGCTGTTTTTATAGCTATACCATTATCGCCTTTTCTGTGTAAAATTGCCTAGAAAAGTGTATTAATTTGATTCATCCAGCATATTACTTTATTTTGCATTTCGACGAATAGGCTAAAAAATCGCTTAACATTTCATAATCAGCGAATTTCAACATCCAAAAATCCCGTCACAAGACTTTTCTTTCTATTATACTATGTAGTACGAATCACTATATTACTATGAATCTTTAAAGTGCACCGTGGACTGGTTTCGCATTATTTAATTCTCTTGCATATAAGCGTAGCCAAGATCTAGGATAAGGGGTGGGGTCGACGATCGAATGTGGGTTTACACAACAGTACAAAATACTTTCTCAAATATAATCCCTAAGGAGAACTAATGTAACTGTTTAATTGTTTGGTAAATGATAATTTTTCTCCAATTTTCGAGTTATTTTCCAAAAACGAATGCATTCCTAAGGCTGGGCAAAGATGGGGTAATCTAATAAAGTTTAAAATCCAAAGAATTAAAATATATCCCAAAAGAGAATACTATATTATAAATTAAAATCCATCCAAAAGGGAATGATATACTAAATTTACATTTCTTAGCTACTCCGACTGATCGAGTTATTCTTGAAAAGCGAGTAAATTTCTATGGCGGGCCAAGGCGGGCTAGCCCAATAAGGTTCAAAATGCGATGAAATATAATATACCACAAAGGGCAATGATATATTAAATTTAGACATTCCAGATGTTCCGAATTTTGAGTTATTCTCAGAAAATGATATATTCCTCTTGGGCTCAGGACGGGCTAGCCCGATGGGGTTCAAAATCTAAATTAAAATCCATCCAAAAGGAAATGATATACAAAATTCACATTCTTTAGCTACTCCGTTTGATCGAGTTATTCTTGAAAAGAGAGTAAATTTCTATGGCGGGCCAAGACGGGCTAGCCCGATAAGGATCGAAATGCGATGAAATATAATATACAACAAAGGGCACTGATATATTAAATTTAGACATTCCAGATGCTCCGAATTTTGAGTTATTCTCAAAAAACGATATATTCCTCTTGGGCTCAGGACGGGCTAGCCCGATGGGGTTCAAAATCTAAATTAAAATCCATCCAAAAGGAAATGATATACAAAATTCACATTCTTTAGCTACTTCGTTTGATCGAGATATTCTTGAAAAGCGAGTAAATTTCTTTGGCGGGCCAAGACGGGCTAGCCCGATAAGGTTCGAAATGCGATGAAATATAATATACCACCAAAGACAATGATATATTAAATTTAGACATTCTAGATGCTCCGAATTTTGAGTTATTCTCAAAAAACGATATATTCCTCTTGTTGGGCTCAGGACGGGCTAGCCCGATGGGGGTTCAAAATCTAAATTAAAATCCATCCAAAAGGAAATGATATACAAAATTCACATTCTTTAGCTACTCCGTTTGATCGAGTTATTCTTGAAAAGAGAGTAAATTTCTATGGCGGGCCAAGACGGGCTAGCCCGATAAGGATCGAAATGCGATGAAATATAATATACAACAAAGGGCAATGATATATTAAATTTAGACATTCCAGATGCTCCGAATTTTGAGTTATTCTCAAAAAACGATATATTCCTCTTGGGCTCAGGACGGGCTAGCCCGATGGGGTTCAAAATCTAAATTAAAATCCATCCAAAAGGAAATGATATACAAAATTCACATTCTTTAGCTACTTCGTTTGATCGAGATATTCTTGAAAAGCGTGTAAATTTCTTTGGCGGGCCAAGACGGGCTAGCCCGATAAGGTTCGAAATGCGATGAAATATAATATACCACCAAAGACAATGATATATTAAATTTAGACATTCTAGATGCTCCGAATTTTGAGTTATTCTCAAAAAACGATATATTCCTCTTGTTGGGCTCAGGACGGGCTAGCCCGATGGGGGTTCAAAATCTAAATTAAAATCCATCCAAAAGGAAATGATATACAAAATTCACATTCTTTAGCTACTTTGTTTGATCGAGATATTCTTGAAAAGCGAGTAAATTTCTTTGGCGGGCCAAGACGGGCTAGCCCGATAAGGTTCGAAATGCGATGAAATATAATATACAACAAAGGGCAATGATATATTAAATTTAGACATTCCAGATGCTCCGAATTTTGAGTTATTCTCAAAAAACGATATATTCCTCTTGTTGGGCTCAGGACGGGCTAGCCCGATGGGGGTTCAAAATCTAAATTAAAATCCATCCAAAAGGAAATGATATACAAAATTCACATTCTTTAGCTACTTCGTTTGATCGAGATATTCTTGAAAAGCGAGAAAATTTCTTTGGCGGGCCAAGACGGGCTAGCCCGATAAGGTTCGAAATGCGATGAAATATAATATACCACCAAAGACAATGATATATTAAATTTAGACATTCTAGATGCTCCGAATTTTGAGTTATTCTCAAAAAACGATATATTCCTCTTGTTGGGCTCAGGACGGGCTAGCCCGATAAAATTTTTAATCCAAAGAGTTAAAATATACAGCAAATGACAAGCATATGCTAAACTTCGAATTTTTAGATAAACCTGTTCTCGAGTTATACCAAAAAGTAAAGTCATATGGCGGGCCCAGGACGAGCTAGCCCGATAAGCTTCAAAATCGAAAGACTTGAAATGTACCACAAAAGAAAACGTCATACCGAATTTCACGTTACTGTGATGAATGAATTTGATTATTTTGGATCTCAAATGTTTGAACGACCACAGATAAAGCTAAATAAAATTTTTAAAATATGGATATATCCCTAGGTCAATCTCTCTGAAAATCAAATGACTTTTTGTGTATACCACTTGCAATAATTGCACCAAATATCAGACAAATTCTTCAATTATTTCCAAAGATATCAATCATTTCGTTTGAATTAAATTCCCATTAGTTTCAATGTTAACTCCTCCGCTTTAGACCGCTTATTCGAGACCAACGCCGTCTGGCGTAGGCGGTTTTTAGGGAACCTGTTTTTCGCCTCGGTCGGCACACTATCCCTTCTAGTCACTGTACCGAAGGTGTAAGATATCTTTTTAGACCACCGAGACAATGCCAACTAATTTAGACTGGAACCCAGTGGGGGCGACCCTCCTTCCTTTGCTACCAACCGCTTGGTGACACGTGAAAACCGATTTTTAAAATTTGAATTATTTTTTTTTTTTTTTGTTATTTAATGTTTTATGCGATTTCGACCATTTTTTCTCCACCATCCAAACATTGTAGAAAAAAACAAATTACATGACCGGAAAGAGCAGACAATTGCGAGTAAAAATATATCAATTTCAAATATCATGGACAAATTCTAATATTTTTTAAAGATTTTAAAACAAAAGTAACTTTCGGCTCAAAAAAATGATCTTTCGTTTTTAAATCCTCGCATCAGGAAAATTACCGACAATTTTGACTAATAATTTACATTTTTAAAAAGCTCAAAGATCAGGCATTCTTATAAGCCCAATCTGGTCAAGAAATAATAAAAAATACCTGCAGGATCCGGATTTTAAGGAAGTCATGATTTTCAATTTCTCTGCTAAACGACGAAAGAAGTTCGATTTTTCACCCACATGCGCACGTAGACACAAGTGTTGCTATGGCGATGGTTTTTGGCCTAGGGACAATTAAAAACCGAATTAGTGTTTGCTGGTATCTGTCTGATATATTTGGGCCATGCTCTTGATACCCATTCAAATATTCTGATGAGGATATTCGCATGGGTATTAAATTATATTTGCAAATGTCATCAGTTCCTTTTTATACGGTTTTTGGGCTAGGGACAATTAAAAACAGAATAAGTGTTTGCTTTTTGTACGGTTTTTGACCTAGGGACAATTAAAACCGAATTTGTGTTTGTTTTTTATAAGGTTTTTAGCTCATTTTGCTGGATTAAATTGTGGCAATGTATTGTTTACATCGGGTGGTGGTTGGGACCACAATGAAAAAACTTAAACACTGAATAAAAAAATAAATAAAAAGAAAGTTATGGAGATTGTCACAGTGCATTTATGCATCGGTTGGTGGTGGGGACAATCTTTAAAAAGAAACTTTTTTGCTGAGTAGCATCATTATTTCTTAAATACTGAATTCATATTCAACATCATCAGTCTCAAAAATACTTTCATGTCATTTGCGATGCAATAACGAATACAATTTCATTTATGTAAAACAAAAAATAGAGGAGCATGCCTCTATAAAAAACATAGGAGCAGCTGATCCCGGCTGTGAGTACACATCAAAGGAATCCCTTTCCTAGGGTTACAGGTACAAAAATCCTCAAAATCTCTCAGTTCACAAACATTAGAATAAATTCACTTTACAAATCAATTTTCAAGAACCCCCACTAGAACATTATTTTTCATCTCAAAATTCCATTATTAGTTTTAACATCATTAAACTAAACCAAACTTTGTTAACTCCACTGGGTTGAGAGTGTGGTAGCCCAGTGGTTAGCATGCAGTAATTGCACTCTGTAGGCCCGGGTTCGATTCCCGCCACTGCCAAAACTGCTGCAATGTTCACGCAGAGTACGATCATCAAAAGTCCTTCTGAGAGGTTGGTGGTAGGGGAAGGAGGGTACGGTCCCTGTGGATACCTCCTCCACTGGGTTCTGGTCTAAATTGGGTGGCACTTCCTGGCCGTCCAAATAGTTACCTTATACCTTTCTGGTAGGTCGGATGGTCTGGGTCTCAACAACAACTCCACGGGGTTAGGGCGCCAGCAAATTTGCCACGGTCAGAATTTTTAAGGGTAGTGAACAGACTGGTTGCCGAAGGCGGTTAGTTCCTAATAAAGTTTTCCTTTTTCAGCAGCATCATTTTTTTTAATAAATATAACTATGTTGTATACTAAATAGATGCTAGAAAATAAATAAAACTTTTGAGATTTTTTCTTTCTCATACATAGTATTGAGAAAGTATTGTTTTCACAAAAATTTTCGATTTCAATGCCAATATATATTTTGAGACCCCCTGAACACCAGTGGCGGCTCGTGAGCGACATGTAGAGGGGGGCGCTCATCTATGTATTTATGCCTATATATATGTTAGTAATATATATATATACATATATATATATATATATATTACTTATATATATATATATTATATATATTATATATATATGTATATATAAAGCATATGTATATACATATACGTATTTTGGGCATAGCAATGGGAGTATTAAAAATATAAACGACGGATGTATTAAGTAAAATAACGTACCTCCCACCTACTCGCTCGTTCATAAAAAGCCTGGACACATGGAACGTATCCTTCCTAGTGAAAAACATTACATAGTCCTAATTTAAGTAAAATTGTAGGGGCTAGTTAAACTAAAAGTTATGCCCAGGGAGTTGACTAAAAAATATGCATATTCTGGTGATACGTACTGATGGTTCAGACACTATAGCCACCCATAAAATCAAAATTGGTGGATTAGGAGGCGAGATAGAAAATTGGGGAGGGGGGTAACCACAGTAAGAGTTACGCTCGGAGATTTGCCATATTAAAGTTGCATATCCAGGTGACATGTACAAATGGTGGAGAAACTCACTACAGCGATAAGCCGAACCAAAATCGCTCAATTAGAAGCAGATATGTAAAATTCTGGGGACTAGTTAAACTAAAAGTTATACCCAGGGGTTGACACAAAAATATGTGTATCCAATTGAAATGTACAAATGTTGCTCAGACTATATAGTCACCAGCAGAATCAAAATCGCTCAATTAGAAATTGAAATGTAAAATTATGGGGACTAGTTAAACTAAAAGTTAAGCCCAGGGGTTGACGCAAAAAATGTATGTATATTCTATCCATCAAGTATGTATATCAAGTTAATATGTACATGTGGGTCAGAGACTATAGCCACCATCTGAATCAAAATCGCTTTATTAGGAGTCGAGATGGATAAGTGTGTGTGTGTGTGTGTGTGGGGGGGGGGGGCTGCTATTTGAAGTAAAAGTTACGCTCAAAGATTTATCACTATAAAGATGCAGATCCAGGTGACATGTGCTAATGGTGCAGAGACTATAGCCATCAGTAAAATCAAAATTGCCCAATTAAGAGGTGAGATGGGAAATTGGAGGGGGGGGGGGGGCGTAACTGAAGTAAAAGTTAATCTCAGGGATTTCTCACAAAGATGCATATCCAGGTGACATGTACAAATGGTGCAGAGGCTATAGCCACTAGCAGAACCAAAATCTCTCAGTTAGGGAACGAGATGTAAAATTGAGGGAGCTAAGCTAAAAGTTACGTCCAGGGGCTTGGCACAAAATATATATTCAGATGACACGTACAGATGGTGCAGAGACTATAACCATGATTAGAATCAAACTCGCTGAATTAGAAGGCGAGATAAGAAATTTGGGGGCTACTTCAATTTAAATATATGCCTAGGGCCAATATTATAAGTCTAGAGCCAATTTGGGGGATACCAATATAGTCGCCAGCAGTCGGGCCAAAATTTCCAGAAAAACGACGTCAGATAAAAGGATCATGTTGAAAATTTAATTTTTAATTTTTTTAACAAATACTTAGAATTTCTTTAATTTTTTGGCATTTTTTAATGTTAAATAGCTGAAAAAGTAAGACAGCTGGGTAAGTCAACTCAAACTAAATGTCCGAAACAACACATTTATGAAAGTGTCACTAAAAATAGTCTATATGTCACAGTGTGCCAAAAATTGGAAACTCGTGACGTTTAAAGAATTATTTTGAAGTCAAACATATTGAGATTCGTCACTAGCAGATCAACCAGAGCATAGAAATAAATCCCCTCCGGAAGAACAGAACAACAGACAAACTACATCAGAAATGACGAAATGCGAAACAACTTCAATAATTAAGACAGCTGGGTGGGACAAACGATCCCTCAAACTGAGTGTTCTAAACAAGACACTTTATTCATGATGGCCAGAAACCCCTAAAATATCATAAACACCCCCCCCCCCTTCCCATCACCACACACGTACACTTAATTCTCTCATTTGTTCAAATGTTTATTTAAACTTCCAAATTTATAACAAAGACGAGAATGAGAACAAATACATTGTTAAATGTAGAAAATTGAAGCCAAATTAGCGAAACTGAGCCAATTTGAGAAGTCCCTTTTCATGTTTTTCTACTCTTCTGTTTCTTTTAGGCTGGGGCGCGCTCAGTCCCGCGACACAATCTACTAGTGAATCTGCAATGTCTGGGTTTTTTTCACGCCAAATTTCTAATATTGCTCCTATACCATTCTTTCACTCATGAGATGCCGATTTTAGGGACGCGGCTTTAAAAATATCCCTGTATTTTTGCCCTACGTATTGAAAATTCTGTGCAATATAGCTTTCGTGAGTCGACTTTCTCCGAAGAAAGGTGTAGTGCTGCCATCTAGTGGCATTTTCATAACTTATTTTTAATAATTCTCGATTTAATTGAACCAAAAATTCAGATTTTTTCAATAGAAATTGTAATAAATCTGTATAACTAAAAAAATGATTTGGGGTGTTTACTCAATGGTGTCGCGTGTACTCGCGGCCCCCCCAATGGCCGCCACTGCTGAACACGCTTTGACTCTTTTTGGAGTGATGTCAGTCTGTGATCGATGTTTTGTGTACACGATCACTGTTACAAATATTAATAGATTTTTACGTAACTCTATATTCGGCTTTGTTAATGAAAAATGTAGAATTACATAGAATTTTTTTTTTTTTAATTCGAGCGAAAACTTCGAAATTTTATATTTCATTAACTTGGCAGCATGATAAAATTTGATGATTGAAAGGCTCGATTGGGAAATTTAATAGTTTCAGTAATTATAGTGAAAAATAACCACTACAATTTTTGTATTCGTGATGTTATTAGCCCCTGGGGGCCTGTCCCCCTTGAGGGTACATTATTAAGTTTCGTATTAATCAAAAGATTTTTCCGAATCCTTTAAAATGAAGGGTAACATGCTATAATTGAGATCATTTGGAAAAACAATACAGACTTTTCAACATTTTTTTGTAAAATTTGCAAAAGAAATAAAAAAAAATCACAAGCTGCTTAAAAATACTTTTTGGTATAAGAAAGTCGAGTTGAGCCACACTCTAGTTAATTTGTTTTTCGTTTCGCAGAGGAGGTGGGAGTGTGATAGTAAAAATATAAATATGGAGATATTACATCCGCGAATTGAGGAGTGTGTGTGTGTGGGGGGGGGGGAGTCGACTGGACGACTTATACTCAAGAAAAAATACCGACTGATAATAATACAAATAATCGATCATGTAATTAAAAATCTAGAACAAAGAAATTTGATAACCAAACAAGAAATAACATCCATGTGCAAGATTAAAAAAAAAAAAAATGCTTAGATTTTTCCCTTAAATTATTTAGATCTTTTCAAACATTATTTATTGTAAGTTTTTAATTTTATAGATTTTTCTTAAAATTATTTATTACAATATTTTTTATTTTTTTAAAATACTATTTATTTGAAATTTTTAGATTTTTTTTTTTCTAAAATTATTTATTGCATTTTATTAGATCCTTTTAAAAATTGTAAAGCAATAAAAATTCTTTAGATCTTTGACTATTTTAATCTTTTAAAATTATTGATATTTTTTAGATTTTTTTTAATATTTAATGCAATAAAATTTATTTAGATCTGTAAAATCATCTATTGCAGTTTTATTTTTATATTAAAGAATATGTATTGAAAAAAATATTTTTTTTATAAAACTTCATTGTCTTGGCTTTCTTATACCTGTTGTATATACGACAAACTGCTGAAATAAAAAAATACTTTGCATCTCATCTAACTCCTACAATAGGTACCAAAGGATCACTTGCTACAAACTGTTACAATTTCGAAAAATTGCCTGCTGCAAACTGCTACAATTTCGAGAAATTGGTTACAAGCTGCTACAATTTCAAAAAATTGCCCGCTACAAACTGCTACGATTTCAAAAATTTGCTACTCCAAAAATTGCTCCAAAAGAGTTTTTTGTAATCATGACAGGTAAAATAACAGATTTTTGGTTAGACATTTAAATATGAAAAAATAACTTCTTGTTTTAAAAAATTTCATATGCAGAAAATGTATTTTTCTTTTTCAATTTTAAAAACAGAAAGGGTAAAATATACAAAAAAGCACCTTTCATTTGATTATCTATATAGATTTGTTGTTTTATTGAACCAGGTTCTAAACTTTTAAATTATGTACCACATGGTGTTTTGGGGGTGTTAAAAGTTATCATTTTTTAAATTTTAGAAATTTGGCAACCCTAAAATCCAAGTAAAAAGGGGATTAGAAGCTTAAAATTTTTTCTGCTTATAAAACACTCCCAACTTTTTAATCAACCATATTTTATTCCTGTTTTAATTTCACCAGCTAAATTGAAAAAATCTTAAACATAAGAAAATTCAAAAATTTCAAATTTAAGTGCTTAAAAATGGTTTCATTAAAAAAAATGTGTTACAATTAGTTTATATCATATGAAAGCTTGGAGTCTTAGCTTTAAAATGGCACCTGAAATATTGGCTTGTGACAAATACAAGTGATTTTACTTTAGAAAGAATGAACATCACTCTTCACAGAAATATGACCTTGAACAATGTTTCAAGGGCAAAATCTCCCCTTCTACTTTTAAAAATTGAAATTCTGGCTTTTGTTTTCTTCCCAGGTATATAAATTAATTTTAATTTTTTATCAAAATTCATTACTATGATTAAACCTCCATTTGTTGATTTGTCATGGAACGACCCTTATAAGAGCCCTTAAAAGTACTTATTGTGCATTAAAGATCCTTTAAAGTACTTATTTTGCAGTAAAGATCCTTTAAAGTACTTATTTTTACTCAAACGTCCTTAAAAAATTCTTATTCATTCCCCATAAGAAACATATTTTCCTTGTGAAACAACTATTTTAGCAAAAATTGGCATTTTTCCCCCTATGGAAAAATAATTTCAGATAAAATAGGCAATTTAAAACAAGTGCAATTGCTAAATAAGGCAAATTGTTACTAACTACTGGTTTTGCCATGTTTATATTGTAACCTAATCTTTCATATTTTTTTTAGTACTTTTGTTGTATAATATCTTGCTTTAACTGTGTTAAAATATGCATTCATAAATGGATTTGGGGTTCTTAAAAAGTATTTATTTTTTGCTACTTGTAAAGAGTGCCCTGGTTAATTACTTTCTTGTCAAAAGACTTCCTTCCTAAAAATTCATTTAAACTTACATAAGTTATGTAATGACAGCAAATGGGAATGCCTTCTACTGTTACTAGTTATGTTGTTATGACTGAATTTCTGATAGTCAATTTTGTGTCCCTTGAGTTTAAAAAAAAAGTTATAAATAAGAGGGATATTTTTGAAGTATTTGTATAGAATTTAATCTGTTCTACTTGGGTTTCAACAAAAAAAAATATGTTTCAATAATATTAAATATAGTTTTGACTTTTTGACTTCATAAAACTGCACATTTGTCATTTCTGTTACTGTTCCCCTAGTCATAAGTCAAGTTTTTATCTCTTAATTATAAAAGTAAAAAACATATATAATGAAAATAATTTGAAGTTTAAGAAATTATGATTCTACAATGTAAAAAATTTCTTTTTTGTAAAAATTCTAACAATATTTCTTTTTTGTAAAATTGCTTTTACATGCTTATCCCTGAGAATCGGCGATAGTACGACAATGTCCAAAAAATCATCTTTTTAATCCACTAGATCGCACCAGCCACGATTTTAAATCATGTGAAAAACATTATTTAAAAATTTTGTTCCTTATCTGTTTGAAGTTTTACAATATTGCAATTAATAAGTAAGTGAAAACACAATTTTGGTATCCATACTGCATATTGTGGTATCCATACATTTATGCAAACCAAAATTACCCATCATTCTTGTCATGCAAATAATTGTTTGGTAATATGAATGAAAATTTAAAAATAAGATGTAGCACATAAAAACAAGTTTTACATAGTGTATATTTAATTTTCCAGTGTTAGTTTTGATTTCAGTGCAGAACAAAAATAAATCAAAAAATCCTTTCTGTCACTGTCATTTTTGTTTTGTGAGCAGATTGATTTACATTATTGGAATGATGCACAACCAGACTCTGTTTTGAAATGATAGTAGGATTTTTTTTTTCTTTTAAGGATTTTTCTGTAGTTTTTGTGAACAGGGTCTTACGAATCGGTATTTCTGTGATATTTTAGAAAAATTTTAATACAAACTGAAATATTTTATTAAAATCTCCTTTTAATGAAACACTTCATCACGAATCAGAATTTCTGCAAAATTTCATAAAATCTGTTAATACAGAATGAAATATTTTAATTAAAACATAATTTTAGTAAAGCATTTATATCAAGAATCGAAATTTCTGTGAAATTTAAGAAAAATTGTAAATAAAGCATGAAATATTTAAAATAAACATTTTAATAAAACATTTACATTGGGAATTTTTATTAAAACATTTACATCGTGAATTTTTATTAAAATATTTACATCGTGAATTTTTATTAAAACATTTACATCGGTCAGTGTGCATTTCGTTTTTCATGGAGCTGGTTTATTACATATAATTTAAGTAGATTCCATGCACCCACATAGAGATTGGGTACACGGTTAACATTAATTGCTGTGGGCACATATGCGTAACATAGGTATATGGTTGACAGCTACTGCAAGGAAGCTATTACAAGTTATGAGCTTTACCAAAAAGCAACCATGCTGGTAGCAGAAGGTGGTTAGTAAACAATATCAGGTAATATTTTCTCTCATATTTTATCAAAGCCTGGGAAGATCCGAAGCTATTGCAACATGTTCATCTAGACACAACTTATTATTTCCCTTCCTATCTTCCTGTGTTTTGACTTTGATGACTCAACATAAACAAACACTTTATGCAAATGTTACAAAAGAACCCTAGTTCAGAAAACTATAGTTTTAAATATTGGTTTTAAAGCAAAAATATTTACAGAGTTCTCATTTTAAGAACTTTTTACGCAAATGCATACTAAACATGTAATAATTTAACAAAATTTTAAGTTAAAAATAACTAAAAACAGTTTTGAAAGTTTTATTCAGGGGGGAAGAGGAATGTATTGGCATAACAACCTTCCCCTTTTCTGCTATTTCAATTTTATTTCTTCTGATAGAGGAAAGTATTATGGAGGATGTTTTCTTTGATACTAGATCAAGGTCTTTGATACTAGATCAATGTTTTGTTAATTTTTCATGTCTTCTCCAAAAAATTATATTGAAGGTCCGCACCCCCCATGGACGATTTTACCTGGGCAAAACTCTGCCAGAATGATAGTGCCAATGTTTAATTTTCCTATATTTTAATATTTAGGCTTTAATGTTATGTGTTAAAGAGTTTTTACTATTTCTTGTAAAATGTTTTAGTTAATTTGTGGTGTAACAAAATAAAGGTTATTTTTCAATTATTCAATGCATGTTGCATTATTATATTACTGATTAATTAACTCTCTCATATTTAGCGACGCTGTACCTTTCAGATGACATGAATATTTTCCTTCATAAAATATATTCAATTATTTGAATTCTAAGAAATGCTGGAAAGATTAATGCTGGAAAGATCAAATCTATTTGCAAAAATGAGTCCAATAAAATCAGTTCACAGAGAAGCTATGATAAAGTTATCTTTAAAACTGTACACCTAAAGCTGAAAATATGCATTAAAATTCCTTTAAATCATGCTAAACAGCTCAGTCATCTATTAGAAATCTGAAAAAACATTATCAAGAATTTATTCCAAGCAAAGTTTTAAGAAACTACTAGTTAATAAAAAATTTCCTTAGAACCTGAAAATTGACAATTATCAGAAATTCAGCCTTATATCATGTTTCATAGAAATTATGATACAAACATATTTATGCTAGCAGATATTTTTTATAGGATTTATTATTTTTTTTTTAATAGACTTCATTGAAAAAATTAATTTGTACTTTTATCATTTTCTAGGAGACTGGATTTTCTGCAGCATGGACTGTGTGTTTTTTCATTGCTGCCTCTGTTGCTGCTGCTCATGGAAATGAAGATGCAGGATTTGGTGCTGCAGCTGTAAGAAATGACTTTTTAAAAATTAAACCTTTAAACATGTATACATACATTTTATACACATTAAGGATTTGTTTTATAAGGATTAAAATATTTTTTGTTTGTATTGAAATTTTTACTACATTTAGTAAAACATTTAGTTAACATAAAACTGTTTCATTTATTTAAACTATGTAATTTTAAAGCATTATTATGATTCCACATACATCAAAATATGCCAAGTCCAATGGCACAGGCTATAGGCGTCGTGGCATTCGCTCCAGGCTATTTTTAATGATCTTGTGCTTTGTGCTATGATTAAAATAACTGCTACTTTTGATTCAAAGTTAATCTCAATAATGGATGGATTTTCCGAGAATTCAATAGAGTGTAAACATTTAGCCTATTTCAGCATAAGTCTTAGGGGCTTCACCTATTTGAAGAGCTGTGGGAAGGTCTCAAACTTAAACAAGAAAGATCAATCATACATAAAGCATTGATTATGAAACACTTTCCAACTTCAATGCAATTTTATATAAACATCTCTAAAATGTAATACATTCCTCGGTAATATTTTTAAAATTATCATAATACTACAATAATTTATTATATTTGAAAACTTCATCGAAAACAAATGAACTTTATTCAAATGACGTCATCGAAATATAAATCGCCTGGCTCTCTCTATAAAAGCAGCATTTCATTCATTAACTTTTTTCCATTCCTTTCATTCATCACAATACTATAATAATTTATTTTATTTAAAAACTTAAAACCATGGAGGTACAAGTAATTTAACTATGTTTAAAACTTCATATCGAAAAATTCATTTGCTTCTCTATGTAAAATCAATGCTGCCTCTATGTAAAATCAATGAATGTTTCATTCATATCAGCTTTATTGCAGACTCTATGAGCTAAATAATTTTGCATTAAAAAAATGCAGCAATTCTTATACAACTCATTCTATATCTTTTGGTGTTTACATTCTCCATAAGTAAAAATTTTGGCTTCTTTGTAGAAATAATCAAAGTTGGATGATCATTTAAACTCAAATATATTGTAATTGCGTTGTTTCAGTATGTAGATGCACAGAATTTAAGCAAAAATAAAGCGGTTTTAGGATGAATACAACACTAAATATGAATTAAAAAGAACTTTAAAAATCACGATTTTGACACAATATGGATGCCATATTTTATTTTGAAGTGGGTCATGTGATCTTTTCATATAATAGTCATGTGATCTCTTCATATAAAGGGTGTAATTATAACTTTAATTTTTATTTAAACAACTACTGAATATATTTTGCTGAAATTTTTTTTATATATTTTATGGGATAATTTGAATATTTCCTAAAACTTTCAAAGCAATTTGTGAATTTTAAATTCGCTTAAAAAATGTTTGAAATAGTAGGTCCCATAGGGTTCAGTGTATTTTATTTTTTCAACCTTGGTTCAATCCAAAACTAATTGGGTGATATTATTTATATTGGGTGATATTATTTATATTGGGTGATATTATTTATATTGGTGATATTTGAGTTGATTGATTTATATTCCCGTAGGTCCCACAGACCATCTGAACAACATACTAAAATTTCATTTTGATAGTCATTTTTACAGCAGTTATCATGCTAATGGACAGACAGACAGAATGAACAAAGTCATAAACACTTTTCAACTGTGTTGTAAAGTGTTAAAAATAGGAGTAAAGGTTAAACTCTAAAGGTGAACATGCATTAAGGGAGTGTGTGTGGGGGGGGGGGGGAGGGGGGGGAGTCTGGTAAACTATGCTTTAATCTGAATTACTTTTTGTTAGTGAATTCACACTATGGATTGTGGTCTCTTGGATTGTGGCCATTTACACTGATAATTACTGTATTTCAGCCTTGTAAGGAATTCCTTTACAGTTCTTTGTTTACTGAATTTTAAAAATATCCTCATATCTTGGCTGATTGTTTTGTATGTGTCTAAATAAGATGAACTATTCATAAATCCTGCTATTTAGTGGCACATATCTTCTTTAAAAATTGATATTGTTAATTCGATATACGAATATCTGGAAATCGGACATTGAAGTGAATAAACAAATTGTAATTTAGAAATTATAAAAGTAAATTTAATTTTTTTCTAGATTTATTTTTTGTATTACATGATAGTTTTACTCCTTATTTAATTGGTTTACATCATACATTCAATGTAAATTAAAGATTGCTCTTCAGTAGTAATATTTATGAATAGAAGAAACCATCCTTTAAATAATGAAAAAACAAATACATTATATTTTTATTCTTTCCAAAATACACATGCAGGCAGTAGAATTAGGACTTTTTATTTTGTAATTAGAAACTGTACCCTGCGTAGCCCGGGATTTAAAGAAAGGATTAATTACATTCATTAAATTTTTCAAAAAGCTTTGTCGCCTGCTGTGGAGCACGTGCTTAAATTACAAAATACTTGCGAGCACATACTCGCCCTAAATAAGCACCTAATCACACCTTAGACTGCTGCTTGGTTGCATAATACATCTTTGTCCTGGCCTGGAGAATATTAATATTTTCGATTCTAGTTACATCTCTCAATCTAAATAAATCCCTAAGAAAATGACAACACTTCCTACAGCTTTCTAGATTTATGACCCCTCGTCCCCGTACAAAGGATGCTCTTACCCAATCCCAAAATATCTACTTCCTTAAACAAAATTAGTCTGGTCCACTTCCCTGTACATTTTGACCTCCAGTGGAAAACATGCTAGATTCACTCAAAAAATAAGGACATGTCTCGGATAAAAATTTTAATTCAGTGGATGAGTTTATGAAATTATTTTTTTTCTGGAGTGGTATTTTAATATTGTCTGGGATATTTTAAGCAACTGTTGAAAAAAAATTAATGTTGAATGGCATGTCAATTTTAATATATCATAATATAAATATCTGAGAGGTTTAATTAATGTTTGAGAGGTTTTTAAGAAATGCGTGAAAATTATAAATTTTTTAAAAATTTAATGAAATTTATCTATTGTATGGACTCCATTCAAAGTTTGTTTGAAAAATAATTTTTTTATCTTTTCGATGGTGTCGAGTTGGAGACTCGTGATAATATTTTAGGTTGTTAAAGAATCGATTCGGCCTAAATCAGATTAAAGCATAAAATAACTAAAAAACTAATTGAAAATTAAAAAAGGAATAATGCTGAGGTGCATCTATTTGGGTCCTGAAGTACTTGTGTACTAAATTTCATGGTCATAGACACATAGATTTCCCACTACAGATTGCACACACACAGATATCTTCCTTTATTAAGTAAGATGTGTTGGGCTTCGTCTGATCCTTATTTCCCTGTGCACAGTTTTGTAAGATATTGAATGAGGGATAGAATTGATTAGCATTATCAGTCAAATGTTCATAGATATTGGTGATCTCATTCATGGAAAATTTACTCCTAACCGGAAGAAAATAAAAGTGAAAATGATGTGTAAGCAATTAAATTAAAATTTGCTGCAAGCGTTTGGACTGTAAAATAATAAAATAAGGTAATTGACAAAAATTTTTTAAACAAATTATTTGAGCATTGTTAAGGATAAATCTTATAAAATAAGCAGTTTATTCGTATACAGTAATAAAAGTGTTAGAAACTGTTCAAAATAACTGGTCAAATTAAGCTAAAGACAAATAAGCTAGAAATAAGTAAAATAAGTTAGAAACTGTTTAAAATAAGCTAAAATTTAGTATCTACATGCAGTGTATGCATGTATATCTGCATTCTGCAGCTGGCCACATTTAAGCTTATAAAATATGCAACCTGGGCCTTTGTTCCTTGTTATTTAACACTGAGAAATCTTTCTTTTTCAGATATCAGTGAGTTCCTCTGTTTTCTTAATTGTTCTAGCTAGACTAGACATATACCAACAATAAGTTTTTTTGGAACTCCAAAAGAATGCACATCTTTTTTACCATGAGTTATATCAATCTTATATTTAAAAAAATTGAAAAACAACAAATCATAATTATATATAAAAATGTTATGAAAATAGCTATTTAATGTTATTTTTTTAACCCTTTCGCGACTGTACTTCGCTGTCTGGGATGCTCGCTCAGGATGGAGCGGGGTCGAAATACACTGATCACAGAGGGCAGGGCTTTTTGCATAGTGAAGCGTAACGTTTGAAAAATAAATTGAATAAAATGACATTTAAATTCAAATTTTTTCATTTTTTTGCATAACCTTAAATGAATACAAAAATCAATATACAAAGTAATAAAATGATATACAAAGTAATCATGCATATAAATATCAGTTTATGGGTTATATTTTCTTTTAAAAATTGCATGAAAATCATAAAAAATTGACTTATCCCAATCATTTAAGAAAAATATATAAAAAATTTAGGAATTTTAATGAAAACAAATGTTAGTAGAAAATGTGCAGCAAGGAGTATTTAGAATCAAATGTAACAATATTTAAAAGTTAGATTTTGTATGATAATCTTTAAAACAGGGATACATACAAAGTCCTACATTGCTAAAATGCATTGACAAAACTAGCATTTTATGACTCTTTGAGAAAAGATTCATCACTATCATATGAATAATTCAAAGGCTTATTGACCATATGAATAATTTCTTCTTGAGATAAAAAAACTTTCTTATAGCCATTGCAAATCACTAATTTCTACTCTAAACGCTCCACAAAATATTTCTCTTTACTCTGCAAAAAATACAAACAATTGAATACCTAAACTACAGAAAGACTCATTTCTCCAATAAATAAAAGTATAGTGCCAGAAACATGAGAATGTCTATACCACATGCAACATTTAAAGAGCCTGTTTAGTTTGTTTACATTACTCATCCCTATAATTCTGGCTTCCATGTTGTAGTAAAGTATCAAAAATTCAAAATATTTGGACCAAAACAGAGGTTAACTTTCTAAACTTATGATAAATTAAACTGTAGTGAACATAGGACTCCATCTAGTGGCCTTAAAAATACTAAATTAACGAGTATTATTTAAAACTAAAATATGGGACACCCGTCCTGAGATGCAATTTATAGGGTGACTCACCTATGAGCCACCTAGCTGTGAATTACATTCACTACTGGCACGTTGGTGGGACACCCAAATTGAAAGGGTTAAAGCTACTGCCATCATTTATAAGACACTTGCTATCTATAGCATTTGCTGTTAAGACACTTGCTGTTTATAAGACACTTGCTGTCTGTTTATAAGACACTTGCTGTCTCAAGAACATTTGCTGTTCTTGAGATATTTCATGGGTATCTAAAATCAAAAATTCATAACAAATAAAATAAACTCATCGTTGTCAAATGATTACGCAATACATGTTCCAAATGTCAGGGTTCATTTTAGGATTTCAAAAGGGCAGGGTGCTACCTTCCGAAAAAGGGCACATTATGTACTAAAAATGGCACATATTTTTAGAAGGGCCCAATTATAAATTTTAAAAAATTACTTTGCCGAAAATACTGCTGTGGCTTTAATAAATTATGAATGAGAAAAAACATTGCACATTTCTCAATGTTTTGAAAATTTGAGAATATATGGAGAAGTGTCATTTTTAAAAGACGAGCTGCATTTTTTGATGTCAGGGCACAAAATTATAGTACTCGGGCATGCAGGGCAGGTTTTCTAATTTCTGAGGGCAGCAGAGTGGGTTTTCTAATTTCTAAGGACCTTTCGCGGACTGCCCCCGAAAAGCACCTAGAATGAACCCTGAAATGTTTTATTTTTTCCCAAAGTGAAAGAACCTTTTTATTTAACTGAAATGTTATGATTACTTTTTGTCATGCTGAGTGCTATATTGAATCAGGGAGCTCAAACCAGATGAACACTTCAAAGTTTTGAGCATTGTTTTATAAAAAATAATTATGTTAAAATTTGTTACTAACAGAACCATTTTATATGTAATTTTTTATTTAGAAGCTAATAACATAACTTACAAAATGACCAATGCCCTTCTTGAAATATTAAGTATTTTTAATCTAAAAAAATATAAATTTATAGGTACAAAAATTTATGCAAATTATAAAAAGTTACAAACGATTATAAAGCTCATTAAGTACTTTTAACCCAAAAGTAAGGTGACAATATTTTTTATTAGTTATTATGAACTGTTGTTCTCCAGATATTATAAATTTTACTTTTCCACAAGGAGTGTCAAAAACCCAGACCACTTGACTTGCCCTAAGGCATGAGCAGGAATTTGAGTGGCCAGAACTTGTGATGTCTCTCAAAGGAATTAAACAAATTGCATGAAATTTGATTTGCTTATTTTAACTGGTAACAGCAATCAGCCTATAGATTTTTCTTTATAGCAAGATGTATTAATAAGAAAGTTGTGTGTTGGATATGTCAGATTTTTTTATTTTATTTTGGTAATGAAAAATGTAGAAACTTCTTGTTGTATAAATAAATTATGCTTGATTACAAAACACCTATATCTAGCGAGATGTTAAAATATAAAACTTTGGCAATTGCCACTCAGTTCTTAATTCACATTTAAAAATGAAGTTAATTTTTCAAATATTTACAGTCAAACTTAATTTATAAGCCTGTAATTTCTCTATTACAGTATTGCATGTTATCATATATTAATATCAAATACTCGATAAAGGTACTATGAAACATTTTGCTGAAGTAGTTCTGCTTATTTCATCACTTTGCATATCAGAAAATTTTAGTTCTGCAGTTTAATGTTTTATAACATGGGTTCACTAATATAGATTATAGGCTAATATTTCATTTGCGTGTATAGTAACATCTTGTTAAAATAAACAATCTTACTTATAACATTTTAATTTCCATGTTTAATTTCAGTTTTTTGGATTTTTGGCTATGCTTATTTTTGGCTATGAAGCTTTTAGAAAATATATGAGCTGGAAAAGTGGCGAAGTTGCTCAAGGTGAAAAAACAATGTCCAATGCAGATACAAGTTCTCCTACTGGCCCTAGCTACCCGACATACTAATGAATTAGTATACGTAAGTTATATGTTGTCTAATGAAAGTTTTTATTTCACAAATTTTTTAATTGCATTTTTGTATTTAATATGTGTTGCCAATTTTACTGGCTTTTTGGGAAACACCCAGTTTTGCCAACTATTTTAGAGTTCCCTAAAATTAGGGATTTTTCAATAAAAATTCTCTGTCAAAGGATATTTCTATTGCATTTGCTACCACCATCTTGTTTCCATGCATGAACCTAGCACCAGCACCATTTTCACTTTGTTGATAGATACTGTTCAAATAAGTATGACTTCATGTATATGGATTACATTACCGTGTATTATTGAAACATGCATTTTCATCTATGTTTAATTTCAAATTATATGAATTAAAAAATGCTCAACATTCATTTCTTTCTAGTATGTTTCACTATTAATTAATAATTTCATAAAATGTTTATTATGTTTTTAAGTGCAATTTCACATGTATAGATTACATTCCTGTGTAATGTTGAAACATCCTTATCTGTCTGTGTTTTGTTTTAAATTATGCGAATTTAAAAAAGCTCAACATTCTTTTCTTTTCAGTGTGTTTTATTATTAATTAATATTTTTTATAAAATATTACTGTTTTTTAAGTGTGATTTTATGTGTTTAGATTAAATTCACATGTTTAGATTGTGTGATGTTAAAACATCCTTTCCATCCATCTTATTATTGATAGAATTTCAAATTAAATAAAAAAACTGTCATATCTTTACAGCTTACATAAAATTGAAGAATTATTTTTTTTTAGAATATACTCAAAATGACTGATTGCACAATTGAATTTTTAATTTTTATTTTCCAGACAATAGAGTCCCAAAAACAGTTTTCAATCCATCTTCATCTAATTATACTAAATTACAATTAGAGAACTGAACATATTTTGTTTATTTATTAAATGCTTTGTTATCTGACAACTTACATCAGTATCTTAAAAATAAAGATTGTGAAACTTTTAAAAAACCTCTTATATTACTTTTTTATTTATTCTACATTGAACTGAAATTTTGCTACATATAATTTTTTTCTGTACATTACCATTAAGATATTTTAAATACTTTAAGTTGCAGCTATAGTTACATTATATTGTATTTATGATATTAAATCAAAATGTATATTATGCAGTGGCATGCAGGCCTGTTGAGAAGGGGGGTGATGGGGGTGATTCCCCACATGGCTTGGATTTTCGACCCTTCTTTAAAAATATGAAAGGAAAAAAAAATTAAATGAAAAAGTATAAAACAATGATTATGGAAATGAAACAATTTTTTTCACTCAAAATCCTTTGCAATATGAACTACTAAACTGTGGTTTCAAGTTTCATGAATAATTGCTGCAGTAATAATTTATATGAAAAAAAATGGATTTATGCTGCATGTATAATGATTTGCAAGCTGCATGCTTCACAAGTTATAATAACTAAAATACAGAGCAAATCATTGAACTTAAAATAGATATTAGAAAAAAAAATAAGCTCATAATGGCGTGGAGAGTACTTACTCCATATAAAATATATCTCAGTGGTTTCTAGACAGCCAGCATACAGTGAAGGATTACAATACTACAAACTTGTAATTATATTCACTGCAAAAATTTAGCATGTTAATTAATATTTTACTTTCATTTCAGGTTTGCATCATTTTGTTTAACAAATTATAGCTGCTAACATCGAATTGCACGTCAGCAATGTGAAGACTCAAAATCATCTTTTACATGTTTGTCAATTTATGTGATTTTTATTTATAATTCATTCTGATAACTGTTAGCATTGCAACTAGTTGTCATACTTGGTGTACAAAATAATTTTCATTTAAATGCAGTCTATTTCTTTATTAAAATTAATCAAATATATTTGTGGTTCTTTGTATATTATGATATCACAAGAATGTTGGTGTTTCCACTATTATTTGTTGCTGTAAATGAGTTGCTTTTAGATTGTCATAGAAGAGTGTCTTTTGCTCAAAGCTGTATTTCTAACACTTTGTAGGAAGCATTGAGTATGCTACATTGTTTCTAATTTTAATATAGTTTATATATGAAAATCCCCATGACATGAAGTCGAAACTCAGGGAAAGATGCCAGTTTGTAAATTGTTCTTACCCAAAATTAGAGTAGTGGCCAATAAATGTATAGATCTGCATTTCTTGTTTTACCATACAATGTAAAAATGATGTCGATGCTGTTTAAGACTGATATTTAGTATTTTAATGTTGCATTTTTATAAATTAAAATTAAAACTATTAATCCTATGAATTTTGAAACTTTTATAGACTTTTTTCATTCACATAAAGATTTTATATATGTACAGAGGGAAAAATGCTTTAAACATATTATCTTTTTTACTTTTCCCTTTTTTTTGCCATAGTTTTAAATTATCATATTTTTGTCATATGTACAGGCCAGCCATTGTTTGTTAATAGCAGTCAAACTTACACATAATTTTGGCATGCTTTCTACATGCTTTTCCGTGGACTAAAATTTAAAAACATTTTTTATGTAATTTTAGTATAACAGTATAATCACTGCAGTAAATAGAATAAACTGCTAATTTATATAATATAGATATATATATATATGTATTTTTTTTTTAATGAGCTTGAATGGCACAACTAAAGTGTCAATGACAATCAGCTCCAGATATAATTTTGGGATGGTTTCCATTTGGATTTTCCAGGGCTAAAATTAAAAGCAGTCTTTTATTTATTGTAATTTTAAAATAAATGGCTACAGTAATATCATCTCTTCAGTAACTTAATTTTGAAAAATATTAAATTTTCATAAATTAGGAGTCATTTTCAAGACTTTAGTATCATTTTATCAATTCGGCTGTATTTTCATTAATTTGGCAGAATTTTAAAAAGTTGCCAAATTTATCAGAAAGTGGAACAGTTGGACTAAGAAATAAATGCTACCGAAACATCATTACAATTCTATCATGTTTCAAAACGCAATTAATTTCATTGATTCGGTGTCATTTTTATATAGTTGACAACAGTTTTATCGATTTAACGATATTTTCGTTCATTTGATGATATTTGAGCAATTTGGCCACATTTTAAATGGTCACGAAATTTGTTGTCATGTAGGATGGATTGACAGTCAAAAACTACCGAAACATCATTACAATACTATCCCCTTTCAAAACAAAACTAATTTCATTAATTTGGCATAATTTTTATCAATTTGGCAATATTTTTAGCGATTCGACAACATTTTCCTCAATTTCGCAATATTAAAAATAAATGCCCGCCAAATCTCTCACCATGCGTTACAGGGATGGACGAACATAAGCATTTATATTTTCGTAGATTAGAAGATTATACCAATGTATTAGAAGATGTACCCGTACTACAATATATGGATTTTAAAATGTTTCCACAAAATAAAACAAATTGTGTAAGAATTTGAAAATATCAATAATCTAAACACGTTAAACCCAAAGGCCATAATGATATGATCCAATACAAAATGCAATTCCAAAAAAAATATATTTATAAATATATTTATTATTTAAATCGAAAAATATTTACTGGTGTAATAACTCATTGGGTTTAATTCTGTTTCTTAGCAACATGTTATATATATATATATTTTTTCAAATATAAACTCACTGGGTTTAATTTGTTTTGGATAAACTATAGGTTTGTCTATCCCTTTGAGGAGTGGATTGCCCCGCAAGCGTTCCCGAGTGAATCGCCCCAGAAGCGTTCCTCGTCAAACACACACTCTGTTTTATTATAAGTGGAGATAACAGCATTCATGGACTGTCCTTTTGTGCTCTCATTAGTATGGAAATGCCGATACCTGCAGTAGCAGCAAAACAATTTGCTATGTTCCACAATTTTCTGAACCTCTAAGGAGGCTAATAAATTCTGTTCTGTCATGCAGCCAGCTTCAAATTTCAAGCTCAAGTTGCTTGCAGGAGGCTGAAACTATCAAGTTCATATTTGTATAAGCTGATGATAGAGTGAGTTCCCAAAGTTAGAATCGTTTTCCCATTATAGACTTTGAAAATGCCCCCTAATTTGTGAGGGTTCTGTGAGTATAAACTATACCATCTGCCATTTCTCTATGTTGCCATTGTGTAATTAGTGTAGGTTAGTTCAATTTTTTGTCAAAAGTACTTTTGAAACTAAATATAATCAATATGTATTGATTTCCCAAGAAATTTTTGGGCATAGTTTGGTCATCGCATTAAAAGACTTGATCTATAATTCTAAAATTTTGATCTATATATTCAGTGTCTTAAATATTGCTAATATCATAATTTTTTTATATATAAATGCTATAAATTTTTTTCATAGAAATTATAGTCTAGATCAAAGTATTTATCAATACATTGAAAAGTATATTTTTTTCCCATTTTAGAACTTTCTTTGAAGGGAACTTTCATGTTAAAAAGACTGCTTCCAAAGTTTGATAATTAGTTTTGAAATCTTACAAAGTCAATGTATTTTTAACTATATTATATATATTTAATTATTACCAGCTACATATGGTATTAGCTGATGACCCATTAAACACAAGGTCAAAAATGTGGACAAAGACTGCTATTTTTGTGGGGAAGAAAGCCGGTTATTTTGTATCTTATTAGCATTGGTTACCAATATAATTTATACTTGTTGAAGGATTCTCCTGCTATTGCTTGGAATATTAGAAATTTATTTTTAATATAGGTATATTTTTATCATGACTCAGTGAAGTGTATTGCAAAGCAGCATAACCAAAGTTCCATAAAAATATATTATCTGTATATATAAACATTGGAGCAAAATTTGATGGAAATTTTTGAAATGTGTTGATAACAATAAAATATAATGATTAAAAAAAAATCGCAAAATAAATAATTATTTAAAAATCACGGACGCCAAATGAAAAAAAATGAACATGATATTTTTGTAAATGTTGCATTAATAAAAATCTTTAATTTTTGTTTCTTCTACCTGAAAAGTACATGTGAAATCAACATATCATTTGGAAAGTATTCAGTGTACGCTGCATGTTAAAAGTGTAAGATATATATATGTATATATATATATATATATATATATATATATAGAGAGAGAGAGAGAGAGAGAGAGCTGGCGAGAAAAAGCCCTAAGTCAAAATCAAGGATTTTGAAATATCAAGGAATGAAAATTTTGATACTTTTAGGAGAACTTTTTAAAATTTTAATTTTTAGTTTTCAGAATACAGATTGAACTTTTATGGAGTTTGCAATATATTTATGAGCTAAATAAATAATAATTTTTATTCATTTATATTTTATTATCCCATTGATATCCGTGCAAAATCTAGTAAGGTTTTTCTTTTTTTAACATCTTGAAAACCCAACTGAACTACGTATTTTTCCACAACAAAGTTCATAAATTTGTTAAACCAAATATGTATGTTATAAAAAATTGGAATTTTTGACTTATGTGCTTTTTCCCGCCACCTCTAGATATATATATTAGAAAAATGGATTAGTAACTAATACTATAATACTAATCAAACAATAAAAAAAAAATTAAAACGATAAGTTAACCAAAGTAGTTAAAATGCAGACATTATACAAAAAAAAAAAAAAAAGAGTAACAGCACTAAGCCTAAGCTGGAGGCTAATTCAGATTAGATTCTTCTTCAGATATATATATGTATATGTATATATATATGTATATATATATATCTATATTTATCATGATTGTACTGTAAACTATTAAATAGGTAACACATTTCAAATTAAATAAGTACATAGAAGTTAATCTCTGATATTTTCTCTGCAAGCTGTTGCTAGTCAGGTGATCATATATTATTTTGTGGTAAGGATTTAATTTTAAGCCATGTTTCAATTCTATCTCTGCAGTTATCTTTGTTATATACTTATCTGGAAAGACATATAAAGGCAAAACTGGTGGGTGAAGTGCCTTACAAAAAAGCCTCTATCTCTAATCTTTACAAAATGGTTTAATTTTTAGCAAATGAATTAACAACAGAAACAAACATCTAGAATAAATTAAATATTAATATAAGTGTAGGATGGAAAACCATTAATATCACAAGAATCCTTTTTATCTATTAAAACCGGTGACTAAAAAACCTGCCAACACAATATTTGTTTAATATGGCAAAGTTAAAAATATTGAAGAAAATATTGTGTTTAAAAATGATCGAAGTCTGTATTAAGATAGGCCAAAGCCTATTGAAGACATTTACTGTTAACTTTCCTACTTTATTTCTTTGTATTTTTGTATGTGTTAAACACATCTTTACTTATTTTAAGAAATATGTTACGTCTATTGACTTATTTGTTTTTTGTCAAAAAAAGAAATAATTAAAAAAATCATTGAAGGATGTAAGTTTTATATTTCATATTTTGTTTACTATTTTATATGAAGAATGAAAAAAAAATATTCTTATGGAAAAATATTTTTAATATCAATTCACTGTGTTATTAATATTTAAATATTTGAATACAAGATTTTAGAATTTATATTTTCCTATCAAATTAATTAATATAAGTTTACCAAGAGTTATTATTAATTTAAATATATCCTTACTGTGGAATTATAAAGCACTATGAAAGAAAATTTTCATTCTTTTGTTTTGGAGAAAATTCTCTTTGGAATAAAAAAATCTTAAAAATCTATTTTCATTATCATTTCATACATTAGACAATGCCACACTTTAAATTAAACATTTTAATAAAACCTTTTATAAAATTCTATTTTTATATACAGAATTGACCATATACATTAAAAGCCATGCTAAATTTAGCATTACAGTCTTATTAGATGACTTTTCACCTTAGACTACATTTTAAAAGTATAATAAACATGTAAAGCCTCATTTTATTAAAATTTCACCTTTCAAGTTCATCTATTTTATTGGTATTTATAAACTGGCTTTAATACTTATATCAAGTGCACTTAAAATTAATGTGAAACAACTAAAATTATATATTTGACAGAATTGAACAAACTTTTATATGATATTCATACTTCTTTGATCTTTGAATGACTATTTTATTTTTTAACTTCTGATATTTCTAATTTAAATATATATTTATATAAATAAATAATCTTATATATCTTTATATAAATACTTTTACATAAATACATAATCTTATATATCTTTATTTATATAAATGTCTTTATATAAATAAATAATTTATATATTTTTATTTATATAAATACTTGATATTACACTATTCAAAATTTTATGTATCACTTTAAACGCATTAATGTTATGTATCACTTTAACTGCATTAATTATATGTATCACTTTAAATGTATTAATTATATGTATCACTTTAAATGTATTAATTATATGTATCACTTTTAGTATATACATACTGTCAAAATTATAATCATCACTATCTCTTTTGTGAAAAGTTGTAATCCTCAGCTTGTAAAATGAATTATTTAAAATTTTATTGCTTTAATATCTGCCCCTTTATCTTTGAAAATTTCCTTAGCTTGTAAAAAGTGCATCTCTTTATGCAGAAATCCATTTGATGTTGATCTCTAATTTAAAAATTTTTAACTGCTATTAATGCTAAGTTCAAGTGCACTTAAAGTTAGTGGCATATTTAGAGTGGTGAAAGTGTACAAATGCACTCCTTAATTTCTTTAATACTATAAGATACTTCTTTTATAATATAAAAAAAAAATGTCTGTTAATATCGATTTAATTAATTTTTAATCAAATTTTTGTTTTTTATTTAATTTTATGTTAATTGATTTATAATTTTCTAGTGTGACCAAATCAGCTTGAATCTATCCTTTGAACTAAACAGTTAAAATATTACTTTACAGTTAATTATACTGATTTGACATGTCTTGCACAATTTTTAGGATGCAGTGAGCAGGTTCAGTCTAAATATTAATTATTCAATCTGAATTCATTGGAATTCCTTAGAAAATTCAGAAAAAACATTTTTATAATAAAAGTAGCAGTTATATACAGTCAAACCTCTCATTTACGGTCACTTTTCGGACAGAAAAATTTGTCATTCTAACTTAAATCAAATATTACACATTAATCGTTTTTTGTTTTAAATTCCTCATATTGAAACATACCTATTTTTGAGAACATAAAACAATTGTAAGGTAACGGACAAGCCCATAGCCGAATTTGATTTTGGGCGGGAACATTATTTTTGATACTATACCTAATTACATCTTTACCTTGTACTTTTTCGGTGTTAAATTTTTCATCGGGGGTTACCTCCTCTACCCCAACTATGATCTTGGTGACGAACGTGCACATTTGTTTCATAAAAACAATTAAATTCACAGCATGTAAGCTCATGTGTAAAAAAACGTACAGTAGTATACATTCAATTTATTTACTTTTGGGGAAAGAACTGATCAATTGATGTTTGGTGGGTTTTAGCCACCAGTCTTTCTCCTTCGAAGTGTATTTTAAGTTGTGAGACTAAATTTAATGCCTTTCCATCATGCTTGCAGGAAAATGTCTTTAGTCCATCTAACACTTTAAAAACTTCAGAACAATTTTTGATGTTGACTCCTTCCTCTTCAGATGATTCTGTTGCAAATTCCCTGACGATATTGGATATTTCTCTGTTGTTTTCTTCTACCATCATATCTGCATCCATGGGAGCATATTCTTCAGACGATATGCCTACGAATCCGGCCTTTTCCATCAAGCTCTATAAACTTTTAGATTCCTCATCTAAATCAGTCAGAAGTGTTGCAAAGTCCTTAAAACCAGCTTTTTGATAATAGTTAGAAATTGTTTCTTCTTTTACACTATTCCATGCAGATTTTATCCATCCATCTGCATCCAAAACGTCCATCAACTTAGATAGTTCTGTGGCTGATTTAGCTTTTTCCATTTTGCAGATCAAATGCTTCAAAAGGAGCTTGCGGTATTGAACTTTAAAAGATTTGATTACACGGAGATTTAACTTTCAGAGACAGAGCATGACTATTGCTAATGCTGGCCATTTCGAAAAAAGGGTGACTATACATGCATGTATGAACTCTACGTCCTCAATGCCGATATGATTTCAAATTCTCGAAAATCAATGCACTGAATGTTAATTTAATGGCCATGCGCTTTCCACTTCCGTACCTTTTGTGGTCTTAGTCGAGTTTTTCCCTTAAAGTGGATCCCACTCCTTTGTGAATGAGGGGTGGGAAAGTTCTCGTTAGCCCTTATCTCCTTTCCTTATTTCCCTTTTGAATTGCTTGCTGTTAATGTTTCTAGTGAATGACCATTGTTGTAGGTGCAGGTGGTTTTTTTACTCAGGCGAGTTGAAATTTTTTCTGGGAATCTATCTTTGGTATAGAAAATTCAAATTTTGATTGTGACCGTACAGAGGTTCTAGTCTAATGGAATGAATCATTAAAATAGTGTCCACGTCTGTATCTGAGGGTGACCCCTAATCAGAGGTTCAAAGTGCATACTGTGAATGAATTTCCTGCCGTGGAATTTATAACTGACCATAAAAACGGGGTGATCATATCTCAGGGGTGACCGTTTAGAGGGGTTTGACTATACACATGGCCCACTCAATATGTGTCCGGTCGTAACTAAGAAAAACAATTTCTTTTTTAGAAATTTGACTTTATTCATCAACATACTCTCCTTCAAGAGTGATACATTCATTCCAACGCTCCTCTAACTTTTCGATGCCTTTTTTGTAGAACGATTTGTCTTTGCTCTCAAAATAGGCCTCAGTTTCGGCAATCACTTCTTCATTTGAGCCAAATTTCTTTCCCTGGAGAATCTCTTTCTGATGTCTGCAAAAAGCCAGTAGTCACTGGGAGCCAGATCTGGAGAGTACGGTGGGTGAGGAAGCAATTAGAAGCGTAGTTCATATAATTTAACCATCGACTTGTGACACGGGGCATTGTCTTGGTGGAACAGCACTTTTTTTCTTTTTCATGTGAGGCCATTTTTTCTTGATTTCTACACTCAATTGATCCAGTAATGCCATGTAATATTCGCTATTGATAATTTTACCTTTCTCAAGATAGTCGATGAACAAAATACCATGCGCATTCCAAAATACAGATGCCATAATCTTGCCAGCTGACTTTTGGGTTTTGGGTCGCTTTGGACGACTTTCACCGGCTGCTGTCCACTCAGCTGACGATCTTTTTGATTCAGGTGTGTAGTAATGGATCCATGTTTCATCCATTGTCACATACCGATGCAAGAAATCCTTCTTATCTCGCTTGAACAGTTCCAAACAGTACTCTGAATCGTCAACACGTTGTTGTTTTTGGTCCGGTGTGAGCAAACATGGCACCCACTTCGAAAGCAACTTACGCATGCTCAAATTTTTGTGTGAAATTGTAAACACACTACCTTCTGACATCTTTAAGGTGTCAGCTATCTCACACAACTTCACTTTACGGTCTTTCAAAACTATTTTATGGACTTTTTTTATGTTTTCCAGAACAACTGCCGAGTTTGGGCGACCAGAGTGTTCAGCATCATCGGTGTTTGTACAACCGCATTTAAATTCAGCATACCAGTCAATAAGAGTTAATTTTCCTGGTGCAGAGTCTCCATAACGCTTATCAAGCCACTGTTTGACTTCAACAGTATTTTTCCCCCATCAAAAAACAATGTTTAACCAACACACAAAATTCTTTTTTATCCATTGTTTTGAAAATTACAAAACTGGGGTCACTAAAACCTTTGTAACCTATAAACTAATTGTCAGAATGTCATGAAATTTTGACACGTGTCGTTTGAAGGTTGGTACTATCCAGAAATCATATGGGTCTGTCAACAGTGTTGCCATATATGTGTCAGACCTGAGACTTATTGAGTGGAAGTGTTATAGCTTACATTGAATTTGTACATATGAAAACATTGTATGACTATTACTACAATTAATATCATTGATTAACCCTGTTATTGAGAAACTCGTTAATCATTGATTAACCTTGTTATTGAGAAACCCCTGTTAATCATTGATTAACTCTGTTATTGAGAAACCCCTGTTAATCATTGATTAACCCAATTTACCTTGGGGTAGTACATTTTGTTTCAGAATACTATCTTGAGTGAACTCGGGCTTAGGGTTTTCTTACAGTCTCTGCCGAGTTAACTTGGATTAATAATATAGACTTGTTCCTACCTGAATAATCTGTTAGTTAAAAAAAAAAAATGAGAGTATTTATTATTAATACAAATAAATCATAAAAACAGCTGTAAAATAAATTAGACAATTTTTAAGGACATTTGAGAAAATAAGTAGATTATGTTAAAGAGTTAACCATTATTTAAATAAATTAGTGAGCCATTATTCCCCTAATTAATTTATGTATCAATTAATTTCTCTAAGGTATTAATTATTATGAATAATGAATGACTACTAATATTTTATGATATTTAGCTGAATTATTTGTACCCATAGTAAAACATTCTGAGTACGTCACTGCTTGAAATGAAAATGATGCAAATAAAATTATATGTAACAAAAAAAGTTGAGCAATCTTTTTATATGTAATCTATGCTTGTAAATATGCTTCTATTCAATTGAATATAAATTTTATGCTTTTGTATAAAATCTTAGCTACAATATTACTGTTTTAAAGTTTTAATGTTTCATTTTAACAAGTTTATGCAAAAAGTTGGTGTATTGTATTACACATTTGGTAAAATGGATTGTTCTGTTTTATAACTCCTTATTAATTACTCTTATCCCCCAAAATTGTTTTCTTATGTAAAATATAAAGGCTTTTTCGAATTTCATTTGATGTTGATTTCAATTATTTTGACACATTTATAAACTGATGTTCATGGACACTTCAAGTACAATTAAAGTTAATGTTAATATAGATCAATATTTTATATATTTGAAAAGAATGTACAAATATTTTTATGTAGGAATCATGCTTATTTAAGCTTCTCTGTATTTGAATATGTCTTTTATGCCTTTATATAAAAATCTATGATATTGTTACTGGTATTATATCAGTTATACCAGATTTTATATTCCATCATATATTTATTTCTTTTGAAAAGTTGGTTGATTGTAGTTTCATTTTCTGATGGGAATTCTTCAATTTATGTTCGATTTAATTTTACAAATTTATTTATTGATTTCTTTTATCAATAAAATTTATTTTTTATTTAACGATTAATATAATCAATTATATTGAACTTGTACCAAATGTTCTCCAGCAACTATTTTTACTTAAATTAGTTTTCATGTGTATCTGTATAAATTCAAACTTTGTTTGTTTTAAGTTATACATATATTTACTTCAATATAATTTTACAAATTTATTTATTAATGTCTTTTATCCATAAAATTTATTTTTTATTTATTAATACAATCAGTTTATATTGAACTTGTACTAAATGTTCTCCAGTAAATATCTTTACTTAATTTAGTTTTCATGTGTATCTGTATAAATTCAAACTTACTTTGTTTTAAGATATACGTATATTGAATATTTTGAATTTTTTTATTTTATCACATGTTTCTGATAATATTTTGCTCTTATGAAAAACATGAATCACTGATCTCTATTTAAGATTTTGCCACAATTACATAAAATGTTTTAGTAATTGTCTTGCTGTTTAAAATTGTATAGTTATTTTTCTTTTTAAATGAATAATTTTTTTTCATTTATTTATCACAGTGGGATCTTGTTAATTAGAATTAAAAAAACTTAAAATGTAGAATTATCCATAATTTGAATTAACAAGAGTTATTAAAAACCTCATGGACTGAAAAGTTGTTCAAATTTACAAGATTGTATTGTAATTCTTTTTTATTTTTTATGGATTTTTTTTAGAAATTTTTACTATATATTCTTGTATGAGCATATATTTTAATTTAGATATTTATAATTCATATCTTTGGGTTTTATTATTTAGGTTTTTTTTATATTCTTACGTTTGGTTGGATTCATTTATTTTTGTTTCATAAAACTGGCTTAAATAGTATCTAAATTATATTTCAAAGCTTTTTTGTAAAATATTTTGGAATTCCATTTGTATATGCTGAGATAAAGCTTTTGTAATATAATTTTTAACATGAGAATAAAGCTTTAAAGTTACCTTCTTTGGCCTAAGATATTATTCCTTTAAGTGTGAGTCCTGTATTTGTGTAACAATATTTTATTATGTCCTTAATTTAACATTGATGGAAGTTTAAAATAGTATTGAATGATATTCAAACTTTTTTATATATTTATATTCTTAAATAATATAAATTGTTATACTTTGTTGTTTGATAACAATCACTTTATGTAATTGTCTATTGTGACTAGCATGTTTTCATCTTTTCCGATCCTCCAAAAGCCCCTCTATTGACCTAGATGGCTGAATCTTTACACACTTATAGCATCCCAAACACCGGTTATCGTTAGATCACCGAAGTCAAGCAGCACCGAGTGCGGTTAGTACTTGGGTGGATGACCACTTGGGAACACCGCGTGCTGTTGGCACATTTCGGGTGCGGTAGTCCGGTGGTTTGCACGCTGCCACAACTGCTGCCGTGTTCATGCGGAGTACGATCACGTTAAACATGTGGGTCCGTAAGTCCTTCCGAGAGGTTGGTGGTAGGGGAAGGAGGGTATGGTCCCTGTGGATGCCTCCCCCACTGGGTTCCGGTCTAAATTGGGTGGCACTTCCCGGCCGTCCAAACAGTTACCTTACGCCTTTCTGGTAGGTCGGACGGTCTGGGTCTCAACAACAACACTTAGAGCATCCCGACCACTCAAACAGCTGCTACAAACTCTTTGGGTAAGTCGAGTGGTCTGCGTTTGCAACACTTATAGCATCGACCATCGGACAGAACTTTGCATAGCTAGATATACAATTTAGCCCTCTTCCCTAGGAGAGAGCATGGTTTCATTTTGAAAAGTCTTTTCAGATCCTCTAGAAGCCCTCTGATAACCTAGGAGGTTGTATATTTGCAGACATAATATTGACCATTGTACAGAACCTAGCATACTATGATTTTTTATCTCCCCCCCCCCCCCCCCCCCACCATCACCAACAGGAAGAGTATGGATTTTTTTAGAAAGCCTTTCCACACCCTCAAGCAACCTTTTGATGATTTAGAAGGCTGAATCTTTAAATACTTATAATATTGACCACTGAATCGAATGTTATGGAGCCATATTTTTACTTTCCCTGCAATACATTGTAATATATAGGGAAAGTATTGGAATCATGCCGAAAATCGCAGCTAGAGTTTTCGATGGATCTACACGTTTTGTGACCTCTAGAATACAAAAAAACTTTTTTCAGCATGACATCTGTGTGTCTGTCTGTGTAATGTATGTATCCACACTAAATCGGAAACTAATGGACCAAATTTTATAAAATTTGGTAGGTAAGTCACTTGTATATGACCCTGGTGCTTATTAGATTTTGGTATGATTCAGAAAAAAGAACCTGCCTTTTTTTGCGGAATGGCCCCTCAAAACTCAAAAATCGTGAATATCTGAAATTAAATCTACGTATGCTCAAATATATTAATTAAATGCTTGTTTTATATATAATTTTTAACGATAAAAAAAATAAGATCAACCCCATTACACTAAGACTAGCCGTTCTTGAGATATTTCAGATTTTTCACATTTTCACTACACCGCTTTAGAAAATAAGCCCAGCTACTAAATAAAAGCGAAAATTGAATTAAAAATGCAAATTCAGTGTAATTTTAAATAATTATGGTTGTTATTTTGTGCAATTAAACTCAATGTAATGAATTATTGAAGAAATAAAGAGAACATGAATATAAGTTTGCACGGAAAGGCATGTGCTACCCACATCAGATTTTTTATTTTTCTCCCAAAGTGGACAAATAATGAGGGAGGTGTACAGTCTCTCAAAACTCTCCCAAAGGGGCTTTGGGAGAGTTATGACACCATATGGCTGAAACTCAACCATGGAAAAGAATGTAACTGAGCCAATTTTCGATTGAGATAACTTTTCAGCAGTAAGCAACATACAGTGTTAAACAAAATAAAACCTGTTAAAAAGTTCATTTGCTTATCTTTGACAGGCTTAAATACTAGTTTATATAATAATTGTTTAACGTGCTTATGTCTTTCTAGACCCTTCTGATGCCCCACTCCCTGGGGAGCCTGAAAGCTAAATCTTTCCATAGTTAATCATGGGCGAATAGAAAATGGAAATGAAAAATAGGGATTCAAGGGCCAAGTCAGGAAAATGTGAACATGTTCCTTCTTTTTACCATGCTTTAGTTCACTAGCATGCACATTATTTTCTAGGGAGCAATGCCATAACTGGGAGCTTATTGGTTTAGACATGTGTATAAATTTTAAAATATTATGTTTGTAACATCAGAAACTGTTGATTAAATGTATGTGTATTTTTTATATTTAGGTGCACAGATCTTTTAGGTGACCTATGATTTTTCATATATTCTATGTGTCACTGATCGTCACTGTGTATATGCTAATAAATAAATAGTTTGAGTTAAAAAGTGACAAATGAACTTCGCCAAAAATAAACTGTTCTATTTAAAAATGAGAAATGTTGCAGAACTTCAAATTTTGAGTCCCTCTTGTGAAATTCTAGTTTGGGCTTCTATCTTCCTAAAAATTATTTCACAATTTTCTTTTGAGGCTCCTTTACAGTTTCGGGTTCATGACTTTGTGGCATTTCGTGGTATGATAGATCTGCCCCTACATGCTACACTCACAAATAATAAGACTTTCATATATGTTCAATTTTACAATAAATATGTTCATATATGTTCAATTTTGCAATATACAGTTTCAGTGTTGCAACATACAGTTAAACTCATTTATTATGAACTCGAAGGGATTGAACGAAACTTTCATTGCAGCCATGCATTATCATGCATGGCTGCAATGTCAGCATTATCATGCATATTGAATTTAGATTTTCAGTCTATTGGAATATTTTTTTTTTCATCTGTAAATTTGTTGTAATCAAATTATAAATGAATTTGGCTTGAAACCTGCTTTGATAATGCAAATTTTAATCTTGCATAATAAAAGAAGATATTTGTGTGTCTGTGTCTTTTGCAACGGAAAATCTAATCTTCAAACAGCTGCAAAAATTCAACACATGTTAGCTGTACTTCCAGAACAAAAGTTTTTTTTAAAATTCGAATTAAGTTATAAACTTAAAAGTTAAAATTCAACTCAATTTTTTTTACATTTTTTAATCATCTTTATTGAAGTCATTCTGCTCGAATTGAAATGGCTCGAAAATGGAAGAGAAATTAATTTTATTGACTAGAGTGAAAACTACTTTGAATTCAACCCTTTTAAGAATTCTAACAATTTTATGACTGCGTTTAGAATAGAATGAAAGACAAAGATTATTGATGCATGTTTTAACTCCATCCTTTCTGTGGTGGCTTCGAAAATTTGGAAAATATATGATCAACAATTAGGAGAGAATCCATGATCTAAGTTAACTTTTAAATTACCAAGATCAGACTTTAATAATTCTAAAGTAGTGTGTACATTAATAGCCCTATAAAATATAACAAGTTTTGAAAGCAGAAAGATATTGATTAGGAGGAAGCCAAGAATTATCATGAAGAGGTAACATCATAGAAAAAAAGTTTTCAATTAACAGTATCTAGGTGTCAATGTATGTCTAAACAGTGGTTGCAAATGAATTTTCAATGAGAATAACCAGCACATCTGAGGAATAAAAATAGTTATTGTATTCTAACTCATAAGTAAACTAAATACAGGAATCAATAGAATTTTGAAGCCATCAAGAAAACATCAAAATTATGTTAAAAATCAAGAAATTACAAATCTGCTTATAGCTAATCAGTGCTGGATAACAAGCTATCGATTTGAGTTTCCTTTTACCTATATTATTCAAAAATATTGACTGATATTGAACTTGTATTCTTTAAAGTCTTTCACATTAATAAAAATTCCAAAATTCTAGTTAATGATTTGTCTATTATACTATATTTCTTTCAATTATGGCTTGACCAGATTTAACTAGCTTCTCTATTTCCCTATTTTTGCATGTTTTTCTTTTGTGTCTATATATATATATATATATATATATATATATATATATATATTTGTAATTTTATTGTTCTGGTTTTTGTGTTAGTTTTATTAAATTATTTCTCCCTAACCATATGGCCTTACTACTGTTTATTTCTGATTATATAAGCAGTTTGCAGCATGTGATCAAGTCTATTTGGTGGGTTCTGAGTTAAGTCCTGGAAGGTCTTGAGGTCAAGTACAGCAGCTCTTGACCTGCTCGTACTGATGAAGAAAATCCATAATTGCTTTCGAAATAATTATATACTTTATATATTTTATTTGTGCTGCATTTTACTTTGTGATCTTTTTTTGTCTATTGTTTGTGTGCAAAGTTACGCTCTGTATTTACTTTTGTGAATATTGGAATTTATTTTTATGTAAAAGCAAAAATAATGACTCACTAAAATGCCAAAAGTTGAAATTCAATTTTTTTCCTTTTTAAAAGTAGAAAGCTTATTGGGGTTCTCTTGTTCATTGGATTTCTCTGCAATTAGGACTGCACATTTCACACCAAACACACACACCTCTTGCCTCCTTAATACTATGCCATTCACATTTTTGCCTTTTTCAGATTTTTATAGAAAAATTGCATATATGAAACTATTTACAACTACACTGCACTTTTTTAAATGTATATTTTAAATATTTTTTCTCAACTTTTTTTTTTTTTTTGTCAGAAATGATGTGCCTGCGAGAGAAAAGTACCCTTTATCGTTACTGATTCGAAGCATGTTTTTTAGCCAGAGAAATCCTTGCTTTAAGGAGTTTTAAGCCCACTGGGCACCTTCACCATAGCCTAGTGCTGATGAGTGGCAATAAACGGGGAACCCTGATCCATGGTTGGTGAAGTAATGAATGGCCAGTTGAACATTTTCTTGCTTGCATGTACCAAAGTTATGTACCTATCCAAAGTTGGGCATATGTGGTGCTCATCTGCTGTGAAAGAGCTTATCGAAATAGACTAGTCTTTGCTCTGGCATTTTTAAATCAGTTCATGCTTATACTCCCTCATTTCTATGGGTTTCCGTGTAGGCCTCCAATGAATATAGAAATTTAGTAAAATTTCCCATCGACTCATGTATCATGGCTGAGAACAGAGACCTTTTCAGTAACGTCTAAGCAACTTAATCCTGTACAGAGATAGCATGTAATACATGAATCTTCTAAAGCGTATTATACGTACCAGTTTGTAACATTGTCCCAGCGCTCTACAGGGAGCGGATCACATTGCTACATTTAGACCGAACCCAATAGGGATGATAATACAGGGTCCGTATCCTCCTTTCCCGGCCCATCACCTTTCGAAGGATTTTGGGACCTACATATTTATCGTGCCCATACTCCGCATAGACACGGTGATAATTTCAGGCAGCAGTGAGGATTGAACCATGGTCTTGCTCATGCCATATTTTCACCATATCCATTGGGCTATCCCGCCCCCCTTCATACATTTAAATTACGAACAAATAATAAATATTTTTGTTTCAACTTATTTGTGCAGTATTTACATTGCGTTCCATTTATTATCGCATGAAAATGGTTGATATTGCACTAAACATTGTAAGAAATGGAATGCGCGAATCCATTTTGAATCACCATTCACAAAAATGAAGATATTCTATTTGATCACCCAAGCACAAAGACCTGTTGCTATGTGTTTTAGAAGTTGAGAAGTTGATGGTTTATAAGATTAGAAAAAATTCTTTATTTTGTTGTAACTTCATTTAATAAGGTTTAACTTTTTATGGGTGAAGAGTTTTGAAGAGTACGGCATGTTGTACGAGATCCAGACGCAGTGTAGCTCGTTAAGCTTTTCAGCAAATGCTCAAAACTATTTATTCAATTTTTATTCGTCCATCCAAATGTAATTTGAACTACGCATTTTAAGTATGTTTACTGCATTGCTAAAATATTAAAGATTTGAAAAGGTTTATGAAGCTGCTTAATAATTTTTATCAAGAAAATGTTTACCTATATAAATAAATTTGAAAATTTGTCCGTGGATGTGTGTCTCGTCATCACGAGAGGATGGCTGCACAGAATTTCATGAAATTTTGGGGGTAGCCTTGGAATAGTTGTCGAGATATTAATGAAAAACGAACCTCCTGTAGCAATAACGATATTTTTTTCCGCAAATTTATTTGAAGAAAATTATATGTTGCTTAGCAACGCATTTAAATCCAATGTGTTTATACGGCAGACGATTTTTATTAAATTTTTTCCCGTTTTAAATAATACAGAAATGTATATAAAAATAAATTTTATAAATGAACTGTATTGCATTTTTGACTGAATTGCATCAATTAGGCTTTTGAATTGAAGATTGCGGGAATTAAAAATATTTTCAATTTCTTTCGTCATCTGAATTATTTTGCCAAAGATTTTTCAAACTCATATATACCGTGCTTAGCCAATTATTGAAACAAATATAGTACAAATATAGCTTTTAATATCTTTTTACCGATTTTATTTTGGCATATGTAGACCAAGTTTCAGATTTTTTGTAAATTTGTTTACAAACCGAACGAGGGCGTTTTATTATTCAGATCTGCCTGAAGATAATTTTATATAACGAGAATAGAGTACTTCTATTTAGAATAATTTAATTAAATATTTTGATATGATGTTTTGAATAACAATATCATTTTGAATACTACAGGAATTTGCACATATTTAAAATCACGATCAACGTTAGCTGTATTTGCTAAAATAAAATGGTAAGTAATATTATCTGTTGTAAACCAAACAAATGAGACTTTTGGAGTTTTAATTTACCAAACGCGTCTCGGCTGCATTGGACTGCAGCCGCTGTCAATTTTTTAATGTTCAAGGTTAAAAATTTTATGTACCTTAAATGTTTCTTTGATATATATTTAATCCGATTCAATAGCAAAAGGTAAAAATTGGAAAATGTGCGCGATTTCAACCCTTTACGCGCTAAATCCCAACGTAAAATAAAAAAGAAATAAAATCTGTTTTTTTTCTTTATTAACTTTAGTTCTTACACGATCAACCTACATAAAACCAACGTAAAATAAAAAAGAAATAAAATCTGTTTTTTTTTTTTTTTTTTTTTTTTTTTTTTTTTTTATTTATTTATTAACTTTAGTTCTTACACGATCAACCTACAGCTTCCCGGCCGTCCAACTAGTTACTCTAAGTCCTCTGGACGAGTCGGACGGTCTGGGTCTTCCACGATCAACCTACATAGAAAACAGAGAATGCATTTCATCCAATAAGAACAGATGTTTACATTCTATCTAGTTGTTTTAGTTTTTGATTGGAGATAAGTTGCTCAGGGCGTGAGTGCAACGCGTGACGTCGAAAAACAACACAATTTTGCGGTCACGGACGAAACTTTCTACGCGTCCCTGACTGTCATCATCAGCAGCTTCTCTTCAGCGGATGCTGTTTATTTACCTTGGAGAAATCGTGTTAAAACCGATTTTCCGGTAAGTACCAAGTATTTACTGCATTTTAAAATTGATAAAGTATCTTATATTACAATTTTTACTGTGGTATGCGAAACATTCACTGCTGCAATTTCAAACCATTCCTGATACATATGTATGAAATAAATGTGTCTTTTTCAACTGTTCATCAAATTTTCTTCAATACCCAGGGACTCCGACAGGGGTTAGGGAGGCGAAAAGATGCATGGCATAGGGTTCCAAGAGGCTTGGGGCCCGGGGCCCGCAGTTTGTGAAAAAATTCAATAGCTTATAAAATAGGGGTAGCAGGGAGGCGCGCATTTTCTGCATAAGACAGGGTTGCCCATATGAATTGTGGACTCCCCAAAAGCATTTATTAGTGTGCCCCCCTCCCCCCATATATGATTTTCCTCTCTGTGAATTTTTCATCTTCTCCAGCCTCAAAAAAAAATATTGGGGGGTCCGGACGCCTTCTGGAACCCGAGTTTCCCCCCCCCCCCCTCCCACACACACACAGAGTGGTGTTCCCCTACGGGCGATTCTGCATCAGGGCTTGAATGCGCCAATACCAGATTTTAACTTCATTTCATTTTTTAATGGTAATATATATGCAATGCAATGTGAATATAACAGCTTCATAAAAAGCTGATTTGGATATGGCATCATCGCTTAGTTAAATGAAATTTAGGGCTACTGTATGCTTATGGAAAGTATTTTGATGGGAGTCAAAAATCTGATTCTCAGATTTTGATTAATCTACACGTATTCCCTGAGTATACGAATCAATAATCTTTCTGTAATGTTTGAGTGTGTGTGTCTGTGGCCACGATATTTCTCGAATAAATTAAGCGAATTCAATGGAAGTTAGTACAATTATTTCAATAGATAAACGTCAAAAGTCCGGAAAATCGAACGGCAAGAAAGTTATCAATTTTCAGTCGTCTAACTAGTAGATCAGTAGTTCGATTCGCAGATTAGTCGTAACTAAAGGTTTTGGCCTCCAGGGTAAACCATAAAATTGCCCCCCCCCCCCACACACACACACACACATCAGAGCAGGTGTCAGATGTTATTATGTACCAGTTGCTGATATGACGCAATTCCTGTATAATAAAATCTTGTTATTAGTATTGTTACCTGCAATTATTGTCCCGTATATAATTTGCTTAATATATTAAATAGTTACAAAATGCTAAATTTTTATTTAAAATAGCCATTTTACTTCTATTTTTTACAAACGTGCTTGGCGCGTTTTCAATGGCTAGTGTTCACTAAATGTGACTACACACTTAATAAAATTTATGAATCTCAAAAGCGGTTTCAAATTCAAGCATAAAAATTAAGAGGCGCACATTTTTGAGAAGCAAAATATTTTTTAAAAAATCTCTTTGTCTCGTCACCCGAAGTCAAATTTTCGATTTTTTTGTTGATCTGAAAACTGATCGAATGAGACTAAAACCGGGACTCCAGCTCGGGTGAAAGTGCGCCATCATTTTGAAAAATGGTTTTGAGTTTTTAACACTTTACAACATAGTTCAAAAGTGTTTCTGACTTTGTTCATTCTGTCTGTTTGTCTGTCTGTCCGTTAGCACGATAACTGCCGTAAAAATGACTTTACCAAAATGAAATTTTAGTATGTTGTTCTGACGGTCTGTGGGACCTATGGGAATATAAATGAATAATACCACCCAATTAGTTTTGGACTGAACCCGGGTTGAAAAAATTAAATACATTAAACCCTATATGTGACCTAATTTTTCAAACATTTTTTAAGCGAATTTAAAATTCACAAATTGCTTCGAAAGTTTTAGGAAATATTCAAATTATCCCATAAAAAATATGAAAAAAATTTCAGTAAAATATATTCTGCAGTTTTTTAAATAAAAATTAAAATAATAATTACACTCATATTATATGAAGAGATCACGTGACCCACTTCAAAATAAAATATGACATCCATCTTGTGTCAAAATTGTGATTTTTAAAATTCTTTTTAATTTATACTAGCAGCATACCCGTTCTTCGTACGGAGTATATAATTTTAAGGAACATAAAATTCACAATTATGTGCAAATCCCTATAGTATACTAAATGACATTTTTAATCAAAATATTCTTTTAAAATATTTAATTTAATGCTCCTAAAAAGAAGTTTAAAAATCTCGCTATAGAAAATTATCTTCACGGGCAGATCTGAAGAGTAAAACATCCTGGCCCCTTTTGTAAGCAAATTTAGAAAAAATATGGAATTGAATCAATATGCAAAATAAAAGCGTCAAGGTTGTATGGGACCCGTACTACTTATATACGCGAATATTAGAAGATATAACCTGTATTAGTAGATTACAAATTGAAATATCGTAATCTTTAAACTTAAAGGCAGTAATTGATTCCTATATATGCCAAAATGAAAGTGCTAAAATTGTTTTGGAAGATATACCCGTTCTACTTATAATGTCGTAGATTAGAAGACATGTCCGAGTGTTAGTAGAAGATTACCCGTATTACAATTTGAGTCTCAAAAACCTTTGCCAAAATAAAACAGATGACGTAATATATTGAAAATATCAGTAACCTCCGTAATCTTCATACCAGAAGGTTGTACTTGATTCCAATATATGCCAATATATGTCAAAATATATGCCAATATACCTGTACTACTTATATTCTCGTAGATTAGAAGATATGCCTGTGCATTTTTAGAGGATTACTCTTACAACGTACAATATATGAGTTTCAATAATTTTTGCCGCAATGAAACAATGGCATAATAACTTGACAATATCGATAATATCTGAATCAATAATCCCCGAAAGGGATGTGTTGTATAAGAATTGCTGAATTTCTTTAACGCAAAGTTATTTAGCTCATGGAGTCTGCAATATAGCTGATATGAATGAAACATTCATTGATTTTATCATAGAGAAGCAGACGATTTTTTCGATGAAGTTTTAAGCATAGAGTTAAATTACTTGTACCTCCATGGTTTTAAGTTTTTAAATAAAATAAATTATTGTAGTTGTGTGATGAATGAAAGGAATGGAAAAGAGTTTATGAATGAAATGCTGCTTTTATAGAGCGAGCCAGGTGATTTATATTTCGATGACGTCATTTGAATCAAGTTCATTTGTTTTCGATGAAGTTTTCAAATATAATAAATTATTGTAGTATTGTAATAAGCTTAAAAATATTACCTCTGAATGTATCGCATTTTAGAGATGTATAAATCAGGCAATTTATATATCAATGACGTCATTCGAATAAAGTTCATTTTTTTCGATGAAGTTTTAAGTTTCCAATTATAATAAATTAATGTAGTATTGTGATAATTTTAAAAATATTACCGCTGAATGTGTCGCATTTTAGATATGTTTAAATAAAATTGCATTGCAGTTGGAAAGTGTTTCATAATCAATGCTTTATGCATGATTGATCTTTCTTGTTTAATTATTCCTTTGTATTATCACCCATAATTCGAATTTTCGAAGTATTAAATTTTTTCATTGACTTGGAAGCTGAGATGGATCGCATGAAATCCAAATCAAGATTCTAGCTGGAGTGGAAGTGTTCGAGTATTAAACTAAGTGGTTGAGTTTTTTTTTTTATTATTATTATTCCTTTGCACCATCATTCCTAATTCGAACTTTTGAGATTTGAGATCTTTTCCCTTTGTCTCAAAACTGATACGGATCGAATGACAGACCCTAGAACGAAGATTTTAGCGGTAGTAGAAGTGATCGACAATAAGTTCCCCACTCATTCATACACTTATTCAGTTCAGGGCATCTTATATAGATATTACTCTCATATAGATAATACTCTCATTTAAAAATAACTTGAAAATCTTAATCAATAGTTTTGGTGATTATATGAGCTTTAATAGTGATTGTGAATAGTGATTGAATAAAATTTAAATTAGTTTTAAATCCTTTGAAAAATGCATGGGTCATTTGATTTAAAATTTCCGTTAGCGCCCATGCACCACTCGGGGGTCCGCTTTCGACCCTAGACTCTCTGAAGGACTCTCATTCGACCGATTGAATCGCTTGCGCTCCTAATATACTGGCCGCATGCAGATCACGCACCTCACCCGATCATTATGCAAGTTCCAGGACTCTAGGAGGTGTTGTCCTAGGCCATGGCCTAGGTTGGTCTAGTCGTAAAGCCGGCCCTGAAGTACAATCTATAATGAAGATTAGATTGATTTGTTCCTTATTTGAACATCTACTTTGAGATGGCCTTCGATAATGGTGTCATGTACTTAATGAGGCGATTGATGTTATGTGGCATTGAAACTAAAAACACTACTTGGTAGTGATGGTCACAAACTCATTAACGCAAGGATTGAATTGCAAGACTTTTCAATCAATGGTGATTGCAGAACTATATTCTTCCATAATAATTTATATATACCTTGCATATTTCATTGTACAATTTCAATTAGTATATTATTACCATGCATAATACATTTATTGATGGTTTCTGAAAATCGTGGTAGATTAGGATCTATGATCATATTGTGCTCTCAAATTTACTTAAACCACTTATTAATAATTTTATACTTGCTATACATTTTTACTTTCCCTGCAATACATGGTAATGTATAGGAAAAGTACTGAAATCATGACGAAAATCGCAACTCGAGTTTTCGACAGATTTACACGTTTTGAGACTTTTTGAATATGAAACAACTATTTTTAGGGTGACGTCTGTGTGTGCAATGTATGTATCCACTCACTCTAATTCAAAAACTAATGACCCAAATTTCATAAAATTTGGTAGGTATGTCACTTGTGTGTGACCCTGGTGCTGATTACTTTTTGGTACGATTCGGGATAAAAGAACCCGCCTTTTTTTGCGAAATGGCCTGCAAAAATCTTTTTTATCCACACTAAAAAAAAAAAAAATTAATTGACCAAATTTCACAAAACTACACGTTTTGGGACCTATAGAACACGAGAAAAACTATTTTTAGCGTGACGTCTGTGTGTGTGTCTGTGTCTGTCTGTCTGTGCAGATTTTGTATCTATTCATAAAATTTGGTAGGTAAGGACCTTGCGGGTGACCCTGGTGCTGATTAGATTTTGGTACGATTCGGGGTAAAAGAACCTGCCTTTTCTTGCAAAAAGACTCTCAAAAATTGCCTATATCCACTTTAGCTGAAAAACTAATAAACCAAATTTTACAAAATTTGGTAGATAAATCTCCTGTAGAATAACCTGGTGCTGATTAGATTTGGGTATGAAAAAAAAAAAAAATTCGGCCTTTTTTTCGCAAAATGGCCCGCAAAAATCGTTAAAGCTAATAATAAAAGACTACGTATCCTCGAATATATCCATTAAATGCTTATTTTATACGTAATTTTTGACGACAAAAAGAATAAGACCAACCCCATTACTCTAAGACTAGCCGTTCTCGAGATATTTTAGCGTTTCGCATTTTCGCTACGCCCCCTTTGAAAATGAGTCCAGTTACCAAATGAAAACAAAAACTGAATTAAAAGTGGAAATTAAGTGTAATTTAAAAAAATTATGTCTGTTATTTTGTGCATTTAAACTCAATTTAATGAATTATTGAGGAGGTAAAGAGAACGTGAATATGTGTCTGCAGGGATGTCATGTGCTGCCCACATCAGATATTTACTTTCCCTGCAAGGCATGGTAATGTATAGGGAAAGTATTGTAATCGTGCCGAAAATCGCAACTCGAGTTTTCGACGTATCTGCACGTTTTGAGACGTCTAGAACTCGAAAAAACTATGTTTAGCGTGACGTCTGTGAGTGTGTGTCTTTCAGTATGCCTGTGCAATGCATGTATCCACCCTAACTCAAAAACTAATTGACCAAATTTCACAAAATTTGGTGGATAAGTCACTTTTTTTTTTTTGCGACCCAGGTCATGCCCTTTACCAACATAGGGCTTTGTTGGTTGTACCAACAAGCCCTTTGTTGGTAAGGGGCACGACCTGGGTCGCAAAAAAAAAAGTGACTTATCCACCAAATTTTGTGAAATTTAGTCAATTAGTTTTTCAGTTAGAGTGGATACAGACAATTGTAAGGATAAGTCACTTGGAGACAGCAGTGCGGACCTGGCCTACCTCTTGGTTTTACAGGATTAGTTCCGCACCCCTGAAGACTTGCGGACCCACATATTTAGCGTGATCGTACTCCGCGTGAACACGGCGGCAGATTTTTCTTTTTCCAGCGGAGGGAATCGAACCCGGGTCTACCGAGTGCAATTCCCGCGCGCTGACCAGTGAGTAGGGATAAGTCACTTGTAGGGTACCTTGGTGCTGATTAGATTCTGGTACGATTCGGAAAAGAAGAACCTGTCTTTTTTTACGAAATAGTTTACAAAAATCGCCAAAATCTAAAATAAAAGACAACGTATGCTCAAACGTAACAATTAAATGCTTGTTTTGTACTTAATTTTTGACGATCAAAAGAATAAGACCAACCCAAGTACTCTAGGATTCGCCGTTCTCGAGGTATTTTAGTTTTTTTTGCATTTTTGCTACCCCGGTTGTGAGAATAAGTCCAGATACCAAATGAAAATGCAATCTGAAATAAAAGTATAATTTAAATTAATTATGCGTGTTATTTAGCGCAATTAAACTCAATTTAATGAATTATTAATGAAATTAAGATAAAATGAATTTGAGTCTGCAGGGAAAGTCATGTGCTGCTCACATCAGATTTTTATCCTTCCCTGGATAAGATTTTTACATTGCAGAGAAGAGAGTCATCTATTCTACCGTGTTTGTTACTCTCCCTGTAATAAATACATGGTAATGTATAAGGAAAGTATTGGAATCGTGTCGGAAATCGTAAATCGAGTTTTCGACGGTTCTACACGTTTCGAGTATTCTAGAACCCGAAAAAACTATTTTTCGCATGACGTTTATGTGTGTCTGCCTGTATGGTGTGTCTGGCCGAAAAACTAATTGGTCAAATTGATTAGATTTGGGTACGATTTGGGAAAAAATAATTTGCTTTTTTTGTGAAATGGTCCGCAAAAAAGAATTTATTCACTCTATCTGAAAACCAATTTACTAAATGTCCCAAAATTTAATATATTATAATAATTATAACCAAAATTAGATTTTGGTGCGATTCGGAACGGAGGAACCTTTTTTTTTTGTTTTGCGAAATAGCAAAAATCTAAAAATTCCCAAAATCTGAAAAAAAATCTACGCTCGCTCAATGTATCGATTAAACACTTGTTTTATACTTAATTTTTCGACGTCAAAAAAGATAACACTAACCCCCCCACAATTCTAGTTCTAGCCGTTTCCGAAATATTTTAGTTGATCCGTATTTTTATCCTCCCGCCTTTGAAAATATGTCCAGTCACCAAATAAAAAGTAAAACCGCAAATTCAGCTTTAATTTTAAATAATTATCCGTGTTGTTTTGTGCTATTACACTCAATTAATTATAAAAGAAAGAAAGATAAAATGAATTGGTGTCTGTATAGGGAAAGTCCCGTGCTGCCCACATCATATTTTTTTATCCTTATAAAATAAAAAATCTGATGCGGGCAGCACATGACTTTCCCTGCAGACTTATATCCACGTTCTCTTTATTTTAATTAAATTTAATTCACTTTCAATTCCATTTCCGTTCTCATTTGGTAACTGTACTTATTTTCAAAGGTGGCGTAGAGAAAATACGAAGAAAACTAAAATATCTCGAGAACGGCTAGTCCTAGTGTAATGGGGTTAATCTTATTCTTTTCTTCGTTAAAAATTACGTATAAAACAAGCTTTAAATGGATATATTTGAGCATACCTAGTTTTTTATTTTAGATTTTAACGATTTCTACTGGCCATTTTACAAAAAAAGGCAGGTTATTTTTTCCGAATCGTACCAAAATCTAATCAGCACCAGCGTAATCTACAAAAGACTTATCTACCGAATTTTGTGAAATTCATTAGTTTTTCAGCTAGAGTGAATATAGGCTTTTGCGGGCCATTTCGCAAAAACAGGCGGGTTCTTTTATCCCGAATCGAACCCAAAACTAGTCAGCACCAGATTCGCCCACAAGTGATTTACCTACCAAATTTTATGAAATTCGGTCCATTAGTTTTTTAGTTAGAGTGGATGCAAAATCTGCACAGACACACACACAGACATCACGCTAAAAATAGTTTATTTCATATTCTAGAGGTCTCGAAACGTGTACATCCGTCGAAAACTCGAGTTGCGATTTTCGGCATGATTCCAATACTTTCCCTATACATTACCATGTGTTGCAGAGAAAGTAAAAATCTGATGTGGGCAGCACATGACTTATCCTGCATACTCACATTCATTTTCTCGTTATTTCTCTGATAATTCATTAAATTGCGTTTAATTGCACAAAATAACACTGAATTTTCACTTTTAATTCAATATTTGTGTTTATTTGGTGACTGGATATTTTTTTTAAAGGCGGCGTTGTAAAAATGTGAAAGAAGTCAAATATCTCGAGAACGGTTAGTTCTAGAGAAATGGGGTTGATCTTATTCTTTTCCTCGTCAAACATTACGTATAAAACAAGTATTTAACTGATACATTTGAGCATACGTAGTTTTCTATTTTAGATTTTGGCGAGTTTTGCGGGTCATTTTGTAAAGAAAGGCAGGTTCTTCATTTTCGAATTATACCAAAATCTAATGAACACTAGGATATCCCACAGGTGACTTATATACTAAATTTTGTGAAATTTGGTCAATTAGATAGTGTGGATACAAGAGATTTTTGTAGGCCATTTTGCAAAAAAAGGCGGGTTCTTTTATCCCGAATCATATCAAAAACTAATCAGCACCAGGGTCACACACAAGTGACTTACCTACCAAATTTTTTGAAATTTGAACCATTAGTTTTTGAGTTAGAGTGAATACATACATTGCACAGACAAACACACAGACAGACACAGACGTCACGCTAAAAATAGTTTTTTTTTTCGTATTCTAAAGGTCTCAAAACGTCTAAAAATCAAGTTGTGATTTTCCGCATGATTCCAATACTTTATGCATTCCCATGTATTGCAGAGAATGTAAAATGCAATATAGAATGAAAATGCATGTTTCTTATTACGTAAATCATCATTCCATTGAGGGATTTTTAAAGGAGAAACTTCCCAACTGTTACGAAGCTTGTTAGATGTTTTATACGATAAGCGCTGTCCTACAAAATACAATGCCCTCTATACGGTCTTTGTTTCCCAAAGCATGTTCCAAATTGGGTATTACAGTGTTCTACGCTTTGAGATGCTGTCTGTACCACCACGTACCTAGTATAGCAGGCCATCTCCAAATTCGAAGATATAAGTTTGTAAATAGAGTAGCAAAAGATAGGGTGTGGAGAGCACACAGTTTTCCACACAGTCTAAAATTCATAATCCATTAAATTGAGTTTAATATCTGAAATTGACACGGATGTTACTTGGTATTATATTTAGTTTACAGTTTCAATACGTCATCTTTTTTTTATTAGGTAACTTAACACACTGAAAGTTCGCTATATCCTCAAAATAAAAAATCTGATGTGAGCAGCATATGACTTTCGCTGCAGATTCAAACTCATTTTGTAATTTTTTATTTTAATACACATTAAATTGAGTTTAATTGAAAAAAGTAATATGGATAATTTTCATATATTATATTCAATTCGGTTTTTTCTTTTTATTGCATCTTCGTTTCGTTTGGCAACTTTAATTCACTTTAAATTCTTCAGGTCCTTGAAATTCCAAAAACTATAATATCTCGAGAACGGTTTATCCTACAGTCATGGGGGGAGGGAGGGGTCAGATTTATTCGCTTCATTGTCAAATTTTACATGTAAAACAAGTACTTAATTAATATATTTCATCAATTTTAATCATTTATTTCAGTGTTTCACTATCTTGCACATGTAGTATTTTATTTTAGATCGAATATATTAGACTTGCGGGTTGTTTCACAAAAAAAGCAGATTATGTTTTTCCTAATCGTATCGAAATCTAACCAGTATCACAGTATCCTACGAGTGACTTATCTACTGAATTTTGTGTAATTTGATCAATTAGTTTGTCAGCTAGAGTGGATACATACAATTTTTGCTGACCATTTCGCTATAAAGGCAGGTTCATGTATCCCGAATCGTACCAAAATCTAATCAGCATCAGGGTCGCCCACAAGTGACTTATCTACCAAATTTTATGAAATTTATTCGATTAGTTGAGTTAGAATGAATATATACAATTTTTGCGGGCCATTTCGTAAAAAAACCCGGGTTGTTTTATCCCGAATCGTACCAAAACTAATCAGCACTAGCGTCGTTCACAAGTGACTTATCTACCAAATTTTACGAAATTTAGTTGATTAGTTGAGTTAGAGTGGATATATACAATTTTGCAGGACATTTCGTAAAACAATGTAGGTTCTTCTTATTCGAATCGCATTAAAATCTAATCAGCACCAGGGTGACCCACAAGTGACTTATCTACCAAATTTTATGAAATTTATTCGATTAGTTGAGTTAGAATGAATATATACAATTTTTGCGGGCCATTTCTCAAAACAAGGCAGGTTGTTTTATCTCGAATCGTACCAAAAATTAATCAACACCAGGATCACGCACAAGTGACTTACTAAATTTATGAAATTCGGTCTATTACTTTTTGAGTTAGAATGAATATATACATTGCACAAACACACAGACAGACGGACACACAGACAGATGTCACGCTAAAAATAGTTCTTTCGTGTTTTAGAGGTCTCAAAACGTGTAGATTCGTCGAAAACTCGAGTTGCGATTTTCGGCATGATTCCAATACTTTCCCTATACATTACCATGTATTGCAGGAAAAGTAAAAACGAAAACGGCTTGTCTCAGACCTAGGAAGTTGGTCTTATTCGTTTCGCCGTTAACAATTACTTATGAAACAATTTGTCTTACTTATGAGTCTGTCTGTCTGTCTGTGCAATGTATGTATCCACTCTAACTCAAAAACTAATGGACCGAATTTCATAAAATTTGGTAAGTCACTTGGGTGTGACCCTGATACTTATTAGTTTTTGGTACGATTCGTAAAAACAGAACCCGCCTTTTTTTGCGAAATGGCCCCCAAAAATGTCATGTATCCACTCTATAGCTAAAATACTAATTGACCAAATTTCACAAAATTTGGTAGATAAGTTACTTGTGAGATACTCTGGTGCTGATTAGATTTTGGTACCATTCGAAAAAAAAAAACCTGCTTTTTTTTACAAAATGGCCCGTAAATATCGCCAAAATCTTAAAAAAAGACTACAAATGCTCAAATGAATCAATTAAATTCTTGTTTTATACTTAATTTTTGACGAGGAAAATAATAAGACCAACTCCATTACTTTAGGACTAACCGTTCTCAAGATTTTTGAGATTTCTTGTATTTTCGTTACGCCGCTTTCGGGAAAATGTCCAATTACCAGATAAAAACAATAATTGAATTAAAAATGCACATTTAGTGCCATTTTGTGCAATTAAATTGAGTTTAATGAATTATTAAAGAAATAAGGAAAAAATAAATTTGAGTCTGCAGGAAAATCTATGTGCTGCCCACATCAGATTTTTTTCTTTTTGAATCGTACCAAAATCTAACTAGCGCAAGGATAATTCTCAGATGATTTGTAAACTAAATTTTATGAAATTTCGTCGAATAGTTTAACTATAGGGAAAAAAATCGTCAGCTCATCAAAATTCCGAAAATTTTAATATCTCGAGAATGATCCATCCTAGAATAATGAGGTTGGTGTTATTCGCTGTCTTTAAAAAATATGTATAAAACAAGTACTTAGTTAATGCATTTCAGCGTATATAGTCTTTTATTTTCGATTTTGAGAATTTTTCGGACCATTTTGCAGGTTCAACAATTTTGCATGTTCGGACTATTTTGCAAAAGAAGTTAGGTTCTATTTTTACTTTCCTTATACACATAGTATAATGTGTAGGGGCGCGGTAGCCCATTGGTTAGCGCGCTGGAGTTACACTCGGTTGGCCCGGGTTCGATTCCAGCCACTGCCTAAACTGCCGCCGTATTCACGCGGAGTACGATCACGTTAAACATGTGGGTCCGTAAGTCCTTCCGAGAGGTTGGTGGTAGGGGAAGGAGAGTACGGTCCCTGTGGATGCCTCCCCCACTGGGTTCCGGTCTAAATTGGGTGGCACTTCCCGGCTGTCCAAACAGTTACCTTACACCTTTCTGGTAGGTCGGACGGTCTGGGTCTCAACAACAACAACAACATAGTATAATGTATAAGGAAGGTATTGCGACGGGGTCGAAAATTCGAATTCGAGTTTTTGACAGCAGAGCACGTTTCAAGCATCTCTGAACGCTAATCAAACGTTTTTGGGGTGATGTCTGAGAGTGTGTGTGTGTCAGTGAGTCTGTGGAAACGATATCTCACGAACGAATGGAGCGATTCGAACAAAATTTGGTACAAAAATTACAATCCGTGAATACTGGAAGTTTAATGTTTTTAAACACATTTGAATGTTCAGATCCCGTTTAAATTTCCGAGTGAAATTTTGAAGAAATCATCAACAATTCAAAACCTTCAATAAAATTACGCAAATAGCCATTTTGCATGTAATTTTTCATTAGAAAACTATTGACACAAACTTTAGAACGCTAGTATGAACCGTTCTCGAGATATATGGCACATTTTTCATATAAATTTATCAAAAAATCCCATAAAATAGAAGAAAATATTATTAACTATTGTGAAATATGTTCACTTTTCATATGTAATATCATGCGATAAATTGAGTGACATCATTCTCGTGCATCTAGCTCGTTCCATTCATGAGATAAGTTACTTTGCGTAATACTTTTGTAGTTGGACGCCAATAGTCACTTATCTGCTGTAAGAGAATTGCTTATTTCTCCGTCCATAACGCTTGTTGAGGATGCTATCAATATTGATCATTGTTAATTTAGAGTTGCGCGATATATAAGTTAATTGTGCACTTTGAAATAGTTTTACATGTTGTCACCCTGAAAATTATCAAATGTACAATTCAACGTTAAAAACACAGTAACGTGGATCTTATACATTATTTTTTAACTGTAAAAGGAGTAAATTCGTTGCATTATATAAGGAAAGTCATGTGTTGCCCACATCAGATTTTTCTGAATTGTACTAAAATCTAATCATCACCGATGTAATCCACGAGTGACTTATTTGTAAAATTTCGTCGAATAGCTTTAGAGCTAGAATGGGTACTCACATTGCAACAGACACACAGACATATGCAGACAGACGTTACGCTAACATTAGGTGTTCTAGAGTTCCTGAAACGTGCAGATCCGACAAAAACTTCCAATACTTTCTCTGTACATTAATTACCATGTATTGTAGGGAAAATAAAATTTGGGAATTTTGTTCAAATTTCGGGGAATAAACCGGGAACTTTTTAAAGCATTGGGAAATTTGAAGGGAAGAAACTGATTTGCAAGTTTTATACTTGTTATTGGTAATTAGGAATGATACACAACAACAGAAACATTGCACCTGCTGCAGCAAGTACTGTCGGCGATTTCCCCAAACGCTGACAGAATTTGATATTCGCACGTTGTTCTTCAAACGCCATTTCTATTTTCGACGAACGTGAACGACTACAGTTCACTGACACGCATTGTCTGGAAAAACACCTGTTTCTTCCTTTTCACATATCGCATCACATGTGCCTCTACGCCACGGTAAAATAGTTCGACTCTCCTCCAATCAGGGTTGGAGATATCAGCACAGTCTCCGAACTTTTTGATCCTACCTTGTATATTATCTTATTAAATATTTGTATTAGTTTGTAAGTAGAATCTGTTGAAACAACGATTCTCAAAATTTAATTAATAAAATTTTCTTTAAAAAAATTATGGAAATTATATTTTTATCAACTTTAGAATTAATTATTTTAAATTTCATAAATATACTGTATTAGTTAATATAGATTTTTATTAATGTTTGAAATTAGATAAATATGAATAAATGAATCACTTAAAACAAACATTTTCCATATGTCTGAGCACGCTTTAAATATAAGATACTTAACAATTAAATTTCTTTTGTGGAATTATTTTCCATTTATTATTAAATGCCTTTTCTTGGGTCTGACATACCTTCTTATGTTTTATATGCTTCTACTATATACATTTCTGAATGCAAAATATAATTAATTGTTATTTTCCCTGCAATACACGGTATTGTATAGGGAAAGTATTGGAATCGTGTCGAAAATCGCAACTCGAGTTTTCGACGAGTCTACACATTTCGGGAACTCTAGAATACGAAAAACAATTTTAGCGTGATGTCTGTGTGTGTGTGCCCGCATGTGTGTCTCTGTGTGTGTATCTGTCTGTGTAATATATGTATTCACTCGAACTCAAAAACTAATAGACCAAATTTCATAAAATTTTGTATGTAGGTTATTTGTAGGTTACCCTGATGCTGATCAAGTTTTGGTACGATTCGAGATAAAATAACCTTCCTTTTTTGTGAAATAGTCCTCAAAAATCGTATTTATCCACTCTAAATAAAAAACTAATAGACCAAATTTCACGAAAATTTAGAGGATAAGTCACTTATTGGTTACTCTGGTGCTGATTAGACTTTGGTAAGATTCGGGAAAAAATAACTTACCTTTTGTTGCGAAATGGCCGCAAATCTTCAAAAATCTTCAAAATCTAAAATAAAAGACTACGTATACTCAAATGTATTAGTTTTAATTAAATATTTGTTTTACACGTAATTTTTTTGGATGAAAAGAATAAAATCACCCCATTACTCTAGGACTAGTCGTTCTCGAGGTATTTTAGTTTTTTCGCATTTTTGCTAGGCCGCCTTTGAAAATCAGTTACCAAATGAAAACGAAAATTGAATTAAAAGTGCAAAATCAGTGTCATTTCAAATAAGTATGCGTGTTATTTTGTGCAATAAATTATTTTGTGCAATATTATTTTGTGCTATTGAACTCACTTTAATGAATTATTAAAGAAATAAAAAGAAAATGAACTTAAGTCTGAAAGTCATCTTCTACCCCCATTAGATTTATTTCTTTATAAAATTACATTCATTGCCGCCCAGGCGGTGAAGTGGATAGCGTCATCGGCTGCTATCTGGTGGACTCGGGTTCGAATCACGAGTAAGGCATGGATGTTTATTGAGGCAAGTCAGTCTTCCGCCTACTGGGTCCTCGTCTAAATGTGAAGTTGCACCCCCTCCGACCTTCGTCAGTGATGCTTTCTTGTAATAAACTTTGTTCTCTTGTCTTGTGTGTCTTTCTTTGTTCTTTCCTGCTTCCAGCGTCACTGGTCCTGTATCGGCTGTACCGAAACAGGAGGTCATTAGAAACAACAGCAACAACAACAACATTCATTTAGCAATCATATACAATGCTAAGCTCAGCAGATGTCTGAATAACAATGCTAAAAGTTTACACTTTTAGAAAACTTTCAAAATTCCAAAGTTTTATTTTGTTGTTGTTGTTTTTATTCTTTTCTCAAAGTCTCCCCCCGCCCCCCCCAAAAAAATAATATATATATATGTATATATATATATATATATATATATATATATATATTTCGTTCTTTCCTGCTTTCTGCGTCACTGGTCCTGTATCGGCTGTACTGAAACAGGAGGTCATTAGAAACAACAACAACAACATTCATTTAGCAATCATATACAATGCTAAGCTCTGCAGATGTTTAAATAACAATGCTAAAAGTTTACACTTTTAGAAAACTTTCAAAATTCCAAAGTTTTGTTTTGTTGTTGTTCTTATTCTTTTCTCAAAGTCTCCTCCCCCCCCCCCCCTAAAAAAACAATATATATATCTCCTCCATGTGCAAGCTTTTTTGCTTGATTTTTTTGTTTTCTTATTTGCATTCCTCATTTTTGAAATTTGTTGATTGTCTTTGTCTTTATGACTTGCATTATGCTTTATTATTTCCTCTTTTTGTCTTAATTTCTTTTATTTCTTTGTATTTTGTAGAAAATTTTGGAATAGTGTATTATGAGTTACTACATACATTCTAACTTTGGATTTAATAATTTATATTTATATATATATATATATATATATATATATATATATATATATATATATATATATATATATATATATATTTCGTTCTTTCCTGCTTTCTGCGTCACTGGTCCTGTATCGGCTGTACCGAAACAGGAGGTCATTAGAAACAACAACAGCATTCATTTAGCAATCATATATACAATGCTAAGCTCTGCAGATGTTTGAATAACAATTCTAAAAGTTCACACTTTTAGAAAACTTTCAAAATTCCAAAGTTTTATTTTGTTGTTGTTGTTTTTATTCTTTTCTCAAAGTCTCTCCCCCCCCCCCCCTCGAAAAAAAATAATATATATATATATATATACATAGATTTTGTTCCCGGAAATAAACTGGGTTTTATGAGGCCTTTGCAACTCTACCTATGTAGCATGCATGCATCAATGCCTTCAAATACAGTTTCAGTTCCTTTTTTTGTCGGACGCCTTCTCTAGCGGAAGTTGTGTTGGAAACATCTTTGGAAGACTCTCAGAAAACCGGTTTTGTCCGTGGGCAGAAGGATGATTTGCGTAATTCCGAAGAATGCCTAAAACTGTCTTTAAAAGGTCATACAACCGATTGATGTCATGTGAGTAGAGTCGATCTGATTTGTAACAGAGCACAGTAATAACAGATAGATAGGCAAGGAGAATATGAAAGTCGTTGACATCTGGCCTTGTTCTTTCGTTTAAAAAGTGTAATAGGATACACTTGAAATATGGATAGACGATATAATCGTTTTAGTATCTCAATGGATAGAGCGCCCTCTGAACAGCCGGAGTTCAGAAACTTGATTAATCCCTTGATCTACAGATTGATCCCTAGGTTTCCAACATAGGCGGCAGGGGCCAAGCAAACAGAACTATTGATTGAGGCTACATGTTTTCAGAGGGTTTTTAAATTCTATATCCTTTTTTATTATGTTTCTTCTGAATAATTTTTTCAGTCTCATTAGTGCATCTCAGATCTTCAAATATTTTTCTATAGTTTGAGTAATTCTGTATTTTTACTTTCCATACTATTGATTGAGGCTACATGTTTTCAGAGGGTTTTTAAATTCTATATCCTTTTTTATTATGTTTCTTCTGAATAATTTTTTCAGTCTCATTAGTGCATCTCAGATCTTCAAATATTTTTCTATAGTTTGAGTAATTCTGTATTTTTACTTTCCATACTATTGATTGAGGCTACATGTTTTCAGAGGGTTTTTAAATTCTATATCCTTTTTTATTATGTTTCTTCTGAATAATTTTTTCAGCCTCATTAGTGCAACTCAGATCTTCAAATATTTTTCTATAGTTTGAGTAATTCTGTATTTTTACTTTCCATACTATTGATTGAGGCTACATGTTTTCAGAGGGTTTTTAAATTCTATATCCTTTTTTATTATGTTTCTTCTGAATAATTTTTTCAGTCTCATTAGTGCAACTCAGATCTTCAAATATTTTTCTATAGTTTGAGTAATTCTGTATTTTTACTTTCCATACTATTGATTGAGGCTACATGTTTTCAGAGGGTTTTTAAATTCTATATCCTTTTTTATTATGTTTCTTCTGAATAATTTTTTCAGTCTCATTAGTGCATCTCAGATCTTCAAATATTTTTCTATAGTTTGAGTAATTCTGTATTTTTACTTTCCATACTATTGATTGAGGCTACATGTTTTCAGAGGGTTTTTAAATTCTATATCCTTTTTTATTATGTTTCTTCTGAATAATTTTTTCAGTCTCATTAGTGCATCTCAGATCTTCAAATATTTTTCTATAGTTTGAGTAATTCTGTATTTTTACTTTCCATACTATTGATTGAGGCTACATGTTTTCAGAGGGTTTTTAAATTCTATATCCTTTTTTATTATGTTTCTTCTGAATAATTTTTTCAGTCTCATTAGTGCATCTCAGATCTTCAAATATTTTTCTATAGTTTGAGTAATTCTGTATTTTTACTTTCCATACTATTGATTGAGGCTACATGTTTTCAGAGGGTTTTTAAATTCTATATCCTTTTTTATTATGTTTCTTCTGAATAATTTTTTCAGTCTCATTAGTGCATCTCAGATCTTCAAATATTTTTCTATAGTTTGAGTAATTCTGTATTTTTACTTTCCATACTATTGATTGAGGCTACATGTTTTCAGAGGGTTTTTAAATTCTATATCCTTTTTTATTATGTTTCTTCTGAATAATTTTTTCAGTCTCATTAGTGCATCTCAGATCTTCAAATATTTTTCTATAGTTTGAGTAATTCTGTATTTTTACTTTCCATACTATTGATTGAGGCTACATGTTTTCAGAGGGTTTTTAAATTCTATATCCTTTTTTATTATGTTTCTTCTGAATAATTTTTTCAGTCTCATTAGTGCATCTCAGATCTTCAAATATTTTTCTATAGTTTGAGTAATTCTGTATTTTTACTTTCCATACTATTGATTGAGGCTACATGTTTTCAGAGGGTTTTTAAATTCTATATCCTTTTTTATTATGTTTCTTCTGAATAATTTTTTCAGTCTCATTAGTGCATCTCAGATCTTCAAATATTTTTCTATAGTTTGAGTAATTCTGTATTTTTACTTTCCATACTATTGATTGAGGCTACATGTTTTCAGAGGGTTTTTAAATTCTATATCCTTTTTTATTATGTTTCTTCTGAATAATTTTTTCAGTCTCATTAGTGCATCTCAGATCTTCAAATATTTTTCTATAGTTTGAGTAATTCTGTATTTTTACTTTCCATACTATTGATTGAGGCTACATGTTTTCAGAGGGTTTTTAAATTCTATATCCTTTTTTATTATGTTTCTTCTGAATAATTTTTTCAGTCTCATTAGTGCATCTCAGATCTTCAAATATTTTTCTATAGTTTGAGTAATTCTGTATTTTTACTTTCCATACTATTGATTGAGGCTACATGTTTTCAGAGGGTTTTTAAATTCTATATCCTTTTTTATTATGTTTCTTCTGAATAATTTTTTCAGTCTCATTAGTGCATCTCAGATCTTCAAATATTTTTCTATAGTTTGAGTAATTCTGTATTTTTACTTTCCATACTATTGATTGAGGCTACATGTTTTCAGAGGGTTTTTAAATTCTATATCCTTTTTTATTATGTTTCTTCTGAATAATTTTTTCAGTCTCATTAGTGCATCTCAGATCTTCAAATATTTTTCTATAGTTTGAGTAATTCTGTATTTTTACTTTCCATACTATTGATTGAGGCTACATGTTTTCAGAGGGTTTTTAAATTCTATATCCTTTTTTATTATGTTTCTTCTGAATAATTTTTTCAGTCTCATTAGTGCATCTCAGATCTTCAAATATTTTTCTATAGTTTGAGTAATTCTGTATTTTTACTTTCCATACTATTGATTGAGGCTACATGTTTTCAGAGGGTTTTTAAATTCTATATCCTTTTTTATTATGTTTCTTCTGAATAATTTTTTCAGTCTCATTAGTGCATCTCAGATCTTCAAATATTTTTCTATAGTTTGAGTAATTCTGTATTTTTACTTTCCATACTATTGATTGAGGCTACATGTTTTCAGAGGGTTTTTAAATTCTATATCCTTTTTTATTATGTTTCTTCTGAATAATTTTTTCAGTCTCATTAGTGCATCTCAGATCTTCAAATATTTTTCTATAGTTTGAGTAATTCTGTATTTTTACTTTCCATACTATTGATTGAGGCTACATGTTTTCAGAGGGTTTTTAAATTCTATATCTTTTTTTATTATGTTTCTTCTGAATAATTTTTTCAGTCTCATTAGTGCATCTCAGATCTTCAAATATTTTTCTATAGTTTGAGTAATTCTGTATTTTTACTTTCCATACTATTGATTGAGGCTACATGTTTTCAGAGGGTTTTTAAATTCTATATCCTTTTTTATTATGTTTCTTCTGAATAATTTTTTCAGTCTCATTAGTGCATCTCAGATCTTCAAATATTTTTCTATAGTTTGAGTAATTCTGTATTTTTACTTTCCATACTATTGATTGAGGCTACATGTTTTCAGAGGGTTTTTAAATTCTATATCCTTTTTTATTATGTTTCTTCTGAATAATTTTTTCAGTCTCATTAGTGCATCTCAGATCTTCAAATATTTTTCTATAGTTTGAGTAATTCTGTATTTTTACTTTCCATACTATTGATTGAGGCTACATGTTTTCAGAGGGTTTTTAAATTCTATATCCTTTTTTATTATGTTTCTTCTGAATAATTTTTTCAGTCTCATTAGTGCATCTCAGATCTTCAAATATTTTTCTATAGTTTGAGTAATTCTGTATTTTTACTTTCCATACTATTGATTGAGGCTACATGTTTTCAGAGGGTTTTTAAATTCTATATCCTTTTTTATTATGTTTCTTCTGAATAATTTTTTCAGTCTCATTAGTGCATCTCAGATCTTCAAATATTTTTCTATAGTTTGAGTAATTCTGTATTTTTACTTTCCATACTATTGATTGAGGCTACATGTTTTCAGAGGGTTTTTAAATTCTATATCCTTTTTTATTATGTTTCTTCTGAATAATTTTTTCAGTCTCATTAGTGCATCTCAGATCTTCAAATATTTTTCTATAGTTTGAGTAATTCTGTATTTTTACTTTCCATACTATTGATTGAGGCTACATGTTTTCAGAGGGTTTTTAAATTCTATATCCTTTTTTATTATGTTTCTTCTGAATAATTTTTTCAGTCTCATTAGTGCATCTCAGATCTTCAAATATTTTTCTATAGTTTGAGTAATTCTGTATTTTTACCTTCCATACTATTGATTGAGGCTACATGTTTTCAGAGGGTTTTTAAATTCTATATCCTTTTTTATTATGTTTCTTCTGAATAATTTTTTCAGTCTCATTAGTGCATCTCAGATCTTCAAATATTTTTCTATAGTTTGAGTAATTCTGTATTTTTACTTTCCATACTATTGATTGAGGCTACATGTTTTCAGAGGGTTTTTAAATTCTATATCCTTTTTTATTATGTTTCTTCTGAATAATTTTTTCAGTCTCATTAGTGCATCTCAGATCTTCAAATATTTTTCTATAGTTTGAGTAATTCTGTATTTTTACTTTCCATACTATTGATTGAGGCTACATGTTTTCAGAGGGTTTTTAAATTCTATATCCTTTTTTATTATGTTTCTTCTGAATAATTTTTTCAGTCTCATTAGTGCATCTCAGATCTTCAAATATTTTTCTATAGTTTGAGTAATTCTGTATTTTTACTTTCCATACTATTGATTGAGGCTACATGTTTTCAGAGGGTTTTTAAATTCTATATCCTTTTTTATTATGTTTCTTCTGAATAATTTTTTCAGTCTCATTAGTGCATCTCAGATCTTCAAATATTTTTCTATAGTTTGAGTAATTCTGTATTTTTACTTTCCATACTATTGATTGAGGCTACATGTTTTCAGAGGGTTTTTAAATTCTATATCCTTTTTTATTATGTTTCTTCTGAATAATTTTTTCAGTCTCATTAGTGCATCTCAGATCTTCAAATATTTTTCTATAGTTTGAGTAATTCTGTATTTTTACTTTCCATACTATTGATTGAGGCTACATGTTTTCAGAGGGTTTTTAAATTCTATATCCTTTTTTATTATGTTTCTTCTGAATAATTTTTTCAGTCTCATTAGTGCATCTCAGATCTTCAAATATTTTTCTATAGTTTGAGTAATTCTGTATTTTTACTTTCCATACTATTGATTGAGGCTACATGTTTTCAGAGGGTTTTTAAATTCTATATCCTTTTTTATTATGTTTCTTCTGAATAATTTTTTCAGTCTCATTAGTGCATCTCAGATCTTCAAATATTTTTCTATAGTTTGAGTAATTCTGTATTTTTACTTTCCATACATACATAATATATATATAATGTGTAGGGAAGTGATGGGGTCGAAAATTTTAATTTGAGTTTTCAAAGGAAGAGCACGTTTCAAGCATCCCCGAATTCAAATCGAACGTTGTGTGTGTGTGTGTGTCAGTGAGTCTGTAGAGACGATAACTGACGAACGAATGGACCGATTCAAACGAAATTTGGTACAAAAATTACAATCCATAAATGCTGGAAGCCTATTGTTTTTGTACGCGATCGAATGTTCAGAACTCCCTAAATTTTCGAGTGAAATTTTGAAAAAATCGTCAAAAAATTAAAACCTCTATCTAATAAAGTTACGCAAATATACATTTCTTATGTAATTTTTCATTAGAAAACGATTGACATAAATTTTAGAACGCTAACATGAACCGTTCTCGAGATATTGCACATTTTTTAAAAAAAATAATCAAAAAGTCATATAAAATAAAAAAAAATATTTTCTATTGAGAAACATGTTCACTTTTCATATGTAATACCATACGATAAATTGGGTGATAACATTCTCGTGGATCTAGTTCGTTCCATTCATGAAAAGATACTTTGAGTAATACTTTTGTATTTGAACGCCAATAGTCATTTATCTGCTCTAAGAATAACTTATTTCTCCGTATATAACGCTTGGTGAGATTTAGGCGACGAATTTGGTGGAATGTCACCAACTTGGCGACTTTTTAAAATGTTGCCAAATTATCGAAAAACTCGCCAAATGGATAAAAATAACTCTGAATCAATGAAAATGACAGCTCATTGACGAAAATTCAATATCTTGGAAAGAATATAAATATCTACTATAAAAATAATCTGTTTTTTTTACTGTAAAAGTTATAAATTCATTGCATTATATAAGGAAAGTCATATGCTGTTCACATCAGACTTTTTTAGTTTAAGAATAGCTGTTGTAATTGTCGAATCACACGGACGAGAATAATTTTATATAGTTTTTAGTTTTTGTTCTACTGTCAAAAAATTAAATGAATTTTTGACAGTAGAACAAAAACTAAAAACGAACTATATGAAATTTTTCTCGCCCATGTGATTCGACAATTACAACAGCCATTCTTCAAAACTAAATTATTCTTCTTCAAGCTTATATCCTCAGCTTTTTCTTTGCCTTAACTCAAGGCAGTTTCTTGTATTGTTTCCACACTTTTATTCCATAATTGTTTCCAAAGAGCTCATTCAACTCAGTATGCAAACAATTCTTTTCCGTGCGTTTCTTAACCAATCCATTGTTGAGGCCTTTCCCAATATCACAAGCATCTTTGCGCAGAATTTATTATCTCAATTCTTATTATGCAGTCACACAACGTATGACCATTATTATTATTTTTTTTTTTCGTTTATTATTTTATTAAGCATACTAATGGGCTTCAAGTATTCAAGCAATAAGATATGAAGTAGCAATCCAAGGATTTAAAATAAACTATTTTCGACGCCCGCAGCTAACGGTGATTTTTTAATAGTGACTTTTTGATAACGACAAATTTGTCCCCGTCGAGGGATTGAATTTGGATGTAAAGAAATAATATTATCCATATTCTTCATCTCATAACTATTGATTTCAACCGTAATGAAAGATCTGTTGCCATTTCCTTAAAAGCTTTAGTCCTATAATTATCTTTAAGAAATATATTTTTAACATTTGATACTAGAAGATAGATTTCAGGGATAAGGCCTCTCATTTTTACTTCCCTTATATACATAATGTATAAGGAAAGTATTGTGACGGGGTCGAAAATTCGAATTCGAGTTTTCGACGGGAGAGCACGTTTTAAGCACCCCTGATCACGAATCAAACATTTTTGAAGTGATGTCTGTGTGTGTGTGTGTGTGAAAGTGTGTGTGTGTGTGTCAGTGGGTCTGTGGAGACGATAACTGACGAACGAATGGACCGATTTGAACCAAATTTGGTACAAAAATCACAATCTGTAAACATTGGAAGCCTATTGCTTTTATACGCAATCGAATGTTCAGAACCCCCCTAAATTTTCGAATGAAATTTTGAATAAATCGTCAAAAAATCAAAACCACTAATAAAGTTACGCAAATAGACATTTCTTATGTAATTTTTCATTAGAAAACGATTGACATAAATTTTAGAACGCTAACACGAACCGTTCTCGAGATATTGCACATTTTTAAAAAAAAATATCAAAAAGTCATAAAATAAAAAAAAATATTTCCTATTGATAAACATGTTCACTTTTCATATGTAATACTATGCGATAAACTGGGTGACATCATTCTCGTGGATCTAGCTCGTTCCATTCATGAAAAAAGATACTCTGAGTAATACTTTTGTAATTGAACACTAATAGTCATTTATCTGCTGTAAGAATAACTTATTTCTTAGTGCATAACGCTTGGAGAGATTTTGGCTACGAATTTGGCGGAATGTCGCCAACTTGGCGACTTTTTGAAATATTGCCAAATTAACGATAATCTCGCCAAATGGATAAAAATGACGCTAAATCAATGAAAATGACCACTAATTATCGAAAATTCAATGTTTTGGAAAGAATATTAGTATCTACTATAAGAAAAACCTATTTTTTTACTGTAAAAGTAGTAAATTCATTACATTATATAAGGAAAGTCATGTGTTGCCCACATCAGATTTTTTGTTGTTGTTGTTGTTGTTGTTATTCGATGCGGTGCATGAGCGTTATGTTTCACTGAGTTCCAGGAAGAGACTTTGAAACCGAAAGAAAAGATTTTTCTGGTTGAAAAATAAAACTCAAAGCAATCTAAAAAAACCTGATGTGGGCAGCACATGACTTTCTCTGCAAACTTATATACACGTTCTCTTTATTTTAATTAAATTTAATTCACTTTTAATTCAATTTTCGTTCTCATTTGGTAACTGGACTCATTTTCAAAGGTGGCGTAGAGAAAAAACGAAAAAACTAAAATATCTCGAGAACAGCTAGTTCTAGTGTAATGGTGTTGGTCTTATCTTTTTCTTCGTTAAAAATTACGTATAAAACAAGCATTTAATGGATATATTTGAACATGCGTAGTTTTTTAATTTAGATTTTGACGATTTTTGAGGGCCATTTTGCGAAAAACAGCAGGTTGTTCTTTTCCGAATCGTACCAAAATCTAATCAGCACCAGAGTATCCTACAAGTTACTTACCTACCAAATTTTGTGAAATTTGGTCAATTAGTATTTTAGCTAGAGTGAATACATGAAATTTTTACGAACCATTTCGCAAAAAAAGTCGGGATCTGTTTTTACGAATCCTACCAAAACCTAATCAGCAGAGTCTCACCCAAGTGACTTACCTACCAAATTTTATGAAATTCGGTCCATTAGTTTTTTAGTTAGAGTGCATACATACATTGCACAGACACACAGACAGACACACGCACAGACGTCACGTCGAGTTGCGATTTTCAGTATGATTCCAATACTTTTCCTATACATTACCATGTATTGCAGGGAAAGTAAAAATAAACTTTAAAATGAAGAAGAAAAAAAACTTTTATGTCATAAAATATCTCAAAAAGGCATTTTTCGGAATAATTTGTAGATATAGGCACCATAAGGCAAATATGGAATTTTGCTTGAACTTTAGTAACATTTATAGTAGTAACATTTTTATTGTTAGATATAAGTGTAATCTGTGCGGGAAATTGTATTTCTATTATGAATCTATATTTCATTGAGATATACTCTGATATAGAATACAAAATGGTTTATTTAGAATTTGCAAAAATGTTATCAAATTTTCATACGTGATTACTAGTACTAATGTTTTATTACATAAACTTGAAATTTAATTAAATTTTTAAGATTTTTGCAATTCGGAACATTTAAAAAACTGAAATGTTCTCAATTTCAGTTTTTCAAATGTTCCGAAAGCCGTGAGGTCTCTTTTCTAGTCTGTACAGTTCTGTCCTTAGATCCATACGATAATTCGTCAAATTTTTATAGCTTGTAAATATCGTTTTTTCTCATGAACAGGCAATGTGCTTTGAAGATATTTTAGATATTCGTCTCTATATCCTATGGGCGCATCATATATTTGAAATATTTTAGTTATTTTAGCATAATCATATATATTTAGATTTATTTGTATAATTATGCATATTCATTGTTCTTTTTCGTTTAATTTCAGGGTCTGAAGCTTTTTTTACTGCTTGTATTGAAATATTTTGCAACTTCCATTAATGAACCTTGAATGAATTGCTAAAACTACATCACTTTGAGATTTTTTTGCTGCAAATATACAAGGAATACAGCTGTAAAAACGGAAATTCGCAATGGTATGCAAGTATGACAAAGCTAATCTGCATTTTCTTTCATCGATATTTGATGCCCGTCTTTATTTTGGTGATTGCAGTTTTGACATTTTCTTATTTGATAATGGCTAATATAACCAATAGGAAACTCAAAATGGATAACAGAAAACTAAGTTTCTTAAGCCAGTTTGCCGGTTTTGAGAAAAATTACGAATTGCATAAACGCGATGTCAAGAACTTTATCCAGTCTAGTCAGTTTTCAACAAATACTCAGGATAAAAAATTTCGTGTAATTTTAATTTGGTGTCCACTTTTCGAAGATTGGAATATTCTTCAGATTGGAAAGAATTCATTCGAAAATTCTGGATGCTCTGAAACTAGGTGCGAAATCACTTTTGATCGCAAACGTCTTCTTGAAAGTGATGCCGTTTTATTCCATGTTCGAACGTTGTCGATGTTCGACATTCCAAGAAACCGCACTCAGCGGCAAAAATGGGTATTCTTAACCCTTGAGGCACCACCGTACTCAAAATTTCAAGGATTTGATTTTATGGTGGGTATGTTCAATTGGACAATGACTTATCGAAAAGATTCAGACATATTTATTCCATATGGACGCATTGTTTCCAATGCAAAAGGTTTCAGTTTGATAGATTTTCACATGAAGTGGAAAAATAAGACCAAAATGGCAGCCTGGATGGTCAGCCATTGTGCAACTGACGGCAACCGGGAGAGTTATATCAATAAACTAAAAACATACATTGATGTTGACACATTTGGAGGTTGTGGACTTGGCACTTGCCCCTTCAATAAAACAAACCTCTGCATTGAAAACTTTTCAAAGCAATATCATTTCTTCCTTGCATTTGAGAATGCAATCTGCCAGGATTACATCACCGAGAAACTGTTTCGAACGCTTCAGTACGATATGATTCCAGTTGTTTTTGGAGGTGGAAATTATACAGCTATGGCTCCTCCGAACTCTTATATTGATGCACTAAGTTTCCAAACTCAACAACATCTTGCTAGTCATTTGCTACAGGTAGCATCGAATTTTACTCTCTTTTCAGGATATTTCAAATGGCGTCTCGAAAGCTATGCAGACGACAAGCCGGATCACTGTGGACTATGCCAGAAATTGCATTCAGAAGATTTTAAGAAACATTCTGCTTATTTTGATCTAAACGAATGGTGGGTAAAGAAATCACATTGTAAGAAATGGAAAGATGAAAAGTATACAGACAGGGCCGTAGCCAGAGACGAAATTGAAGCAGGGCTGGAGGGATATTAGAGGGAGGGGGGGGGGGGGGGCTCAACAGTCTTAAAGGAGGGGCTCACCAAAAACACAATTAATCATTAGCATTTATAAACCATAATAGTTACTATTATATATTTCAATTCATATAAATTATTAACAAATAATTGCATATTTATATTTTCAAGTTAAGAACTAATTATTAATATCCATATAGCTACTATGCATCAATATTAATATATAATAATTGCAATTGACTTTAATGTAAGCATTAACTAGTAATAAAGCTGTCAATAATTCGTAGAAACATTCTGAAATTAATACAAGTTAATGCTTAATATTAACTTTTACCTACTTATCAGCTGATTTTGACTTTATAATGTATAACATTGAACTCCACAATAATACAAAAGTATCCTAAATACTATTGTCATAATTTTTAAATATTTTTAAATTAACTATGTAAATAAACTGATCATTAGTATATAATAACAAATTCAGCTAAATTAAGAAATTTTTAAGACGAAGAAATTTCTAAAAAAAATTCAAAGAAATTTTTTATTCAAAATATAAATAACATTTTATATGAAATTTCATATCACTACTAAAAATTTAATATTTTAATCAGGGAAGCTGAGTATACATATTGGGGGGGGGAGGGAGCTTAGCCCCCTCTGGTTCCTGCCTGGCTACGGCCCTGTATACAGACCGATAAAACTGGCACTAAATTTTTTAACCCTGTAAAATATATGATCTGGTTGTCGGTTTAGGTCCAGTAATTTTAATTCTGTATTATAATTAGTACTAAGGCTTTCTAACTAATGGTAAATGCATTTTATTTTTCTAATCTATGAACAAATAAATATCTAGTCTAACATCAATAAACTTTGTAAAATAAACTTTTTATAGAAGTTCTTCTGTTTTTATTATTTTCCCTATGTATGCAGTATAATGTGCAGGCAAAGTATTGTGAAGGATTCGAATTCGAGTTTCCGACGGAAGAGCACGTTTTAAGCATCCCTGAATTCAAATCGAACAATTTTGAGGTGATGTCTGTGTGTATGTGCGTGTCCGTGAGTCTCTGGATGCGATACCTCACGAACGAATGGAGCTTTTCGAACGAAATTTGGTACAAATATTAGTTATTACAATCGGTGAATACTGGAATCCTATTGATTTTAAGTTATCAATAGCTCGAAAGACCCCTAAATTTTCAAATAAAATTTTAGAAAACATCATTAAAATATCAGAACCTTCAATAATGTTACATAAATAAGCATTTTTTATGTAACTTCTCATTAGAAAATAAATGATACAAACTTTAGAACACTATTACAAACCGTTCTCGAGATATTGCACGTTTTTCCATTAAATTTCTCACAAAAATTAATTAAAATTAAAAAAGGTATAAATAATTGTTAAATTTGTTCACTTTTCATATGTAATATTATGCGAAAAAATTGTTAACATCATTCTCGTAGATCTAGTTCGTTTCATTCACGAAAGAAGATGCTTTGGGTAATAGTTTTGCATTTTGACACCCAACAATTTGCCATATAAGATTTCCTCTTCTCTGCGTTTGTCTGTAATGCTTGGCTATAAATTTTGTGAACTTGGTGACTTATTTGCCAAAATATCGCTAACATGGATTAGAGACCGACGCATGGGCGCCATATTGTTGCAAATACGCAGATCTCCATTTATTATACTAAAACTTCATCAATCATTAAACATCTTTAGAATCTCCAAGTTCGTTTAATTTCCCAGTTCCTTTAAAACAAAACAAAATATCTCGTGCTTGAGCACCAATTTTTCACCAAGGAGTAAGTAAACAAACTGAACTGCAATAATCGTGACCTTTTAAATATTGCAGTCCCCCCCCCCCCCCCCAATTAGAAAAACTAGGTTAAAATACTAAAATATCGAAATTATAACAACTATACTTCGAAAACTAAGAGTTCGATCCAAAACCCCATTATATATACTTTCAAAGACATTATAAGAATTTCAAAGACATACAAATTCTTGCTTATTGTTCATAGCAAGTACTTTTAGTTTTTGAGATATGAGCATTACAAACTTAAAAAACGGAAAATGTTCAATCTTCTTTGACAAGACTATTACTCAAAAACTGCAAGCGCTTTAAATATATATATATATATATATATATATATATATATATATATATAGATTTAGAAAAATTTTTGTGACAATACATATTCTTGTCGCTTTCTATTTATATCTTAGTAACTATAGTTAGTATAGTTACTAAGATATGTCGTGTGAAAATAAGAAAAATGAAAAAACACTCTCTCAGACAGATACTTTTTTAAGTTTTTTTTAAAAAAGAAGTTCAAGATATTAAAATTATTTTTATCAATTCATAATCTGGACCCTATTTCCGACAAAACAAGAAAAATTAGTTACAATTTTATGTATTAGGTTCGGAGGTATAAGCTTCCAAAGTATTTGATTTTTTCTTAATGCTCCGATTTCGTCTACGGATACATTACGCACAGATGTTTTTCACATAAAAAAAATAAACAAATGAAGCCAATATTTTGCACATTTGTTTCTTTTGTTCTTTTAAAAATAATAAATATTTGAAAATTTATAAATAACCTAAAACGATTGTGAAATATAGGTTGGTTATGTTTTAATAAAGTGCTATGGGACCAAAATAATTAAATGTCAAATCGAGGTCTGAACCTTAAAAAGTTAACTCATTTTAATAATTGCTGGTATCAGACTTAATATTAAATGCCATGTGTTTTATGACCAAGCAATAAAGAAGTCGTGCTCCGTGTCAGATGTCCCACGCATGGAGAAGAGTCAAGTGATGTTTTGGACCGGGAACCGTGAATAAGGCGGCTTATGAAGAGTCGCCTAGACCGCGGGCTATAGGCGAAATGACCAATGATTAATCCGGTACCAAGCCACTCACACAAGCCTGCTAGGCAATGGGCAGCCAAGGCCGAGCGATAGAAGACAGCAAAGTCAGCGAAAATTCAGGAAAGAAAACAAGATTTGAGAAGCGAAGTGAGAGGAGTTCAAAAAATGACTTTAGTGTTAATGTGTAAAAATGCCGAACACTGCTGCTGTCCAAGGGACCCATATAAAAATGTCAATACCAGGCAACAACGCCCGTAGACGAACTTAAAAATGATACTCTTATTCAAGCTTATGAAACGAACTTAACAAAAATCAACACAATCATTTTTCAAAAATTATATTTTTGTGATTTGCGTAAAATTCCTCTATAATATCAGTAAAATATAATTTTTGTTCATTTTTTCATTTAGCAATAAGTCTCACTGAAATACTTTTTAAGCAATTTTGTAAGAAAGACTCCCCTTCAAAAAATAAGCACAAAATGCCAATTCTCAGATCACGAGCGAATGAATGAATTTTATTGGACGAAACTTGCTGTATACTTCGAGTACAATAAGCAAATATAATATAGAAACACGTGCATAAAAGTAATTGGCTCCGTGCCAAATGCGTAAATCAGCGTCTTGGTAAAAGCAGGTATTCCTTTCTATGCGTTCTTACTTCTATTACGGACGTCAGGGTGAAAATCCGAAGTAGCCATTTCTTTCTATATGTCCCAAAGAAGGCGTTTAGATGATGGCCAGCGATGGTAAGCAGTGGACAAGTTGGAATCCGACCAATCTATTGGAGAAGTTGCTGAATTCTTCAAAGTCCACCATGCTGTGATTTCACGCTTATGGACCCAATCCTAAAACAGCGGAGCAATAAGCAGAAGGCTAAGCTAAGTTGCAACATCTTCCAATGATCGTTACTTAACGTTATTGATCAGACGCAACAGCACCTGCTTTGCGTTTTAGCCTCATTGCAACTACGGGTAGGCCTGTATCCGTTGCAACTGTAAGAAGGAGATTACACGCATATGGCTTTTATGCGCGAAAGCCAACCATTTGTGTTCCATTGTTTGCGAGGCACAGAGCAACCTGTCGTTTTCAATGGTGTCAAGAATACGTCAGCTTGACCTTAGACAACTGGAGCAATGTCCTATTCACTGATGACTTCAGATTCGTTTTACAGTCGGACAATCGACGGATTTTTATGTGGAAAGAGACTGGTACACGGTATCAAATGATTAACATCGTCCAGCGCCACTCATTTTCTGGTGGTGGTATCCTTGTATGGTCTGGTATTTTCTTCGGCGGATTTATTGACCATTTCTTCCTCAACGGTACTGTGACTGGCCAAAGATATCACGAAGAAATCGTTGCTCCCTATGTTCACCCTTATGCGGGTGCAATTCTTATGGACGACAATGCCTGGCCATACAAATCTCGTATCGTAAGAGATTACCTGATGACAGATTGAATCCAGCGAATAGAGTGGCCAGCGTATTCCCCAGACCTACAGAGCATGTATGGGATGCTCTTGGGAGAGCTGTAGTTTTTCGACAAGCCTTTCCAAACACTACCCAAGAGCTCCAACATGCTGTCATACAAAATTGACGATTATTGCCTTCCGACCTCATCGGTGGCATGAATCGTCGTTGCCAAGTCTGCATTAGTGTGAGGGAAGACCAGATTCTTTATTGACAGACATTTAGCATTCAAAACTATGACCTGCCGTTTTCTCAATTTTTTTTCTATTTCTTTTTAATGTGCAATAAATAATACATTCGAAACTCTGTTTTTTTTTTGTTTTTTTTTTGCATGCAAATAATAGGCAGAGTCCTATTCTGTGTTACCATAAAATCTGGAATACATTGTTGCAGTCGTTTCTGATTTTCACTTTCGGGCTTATTTTTTGGAGGGGAGTGTATATATGTTCTAAGCTCTAATTTCCGTCAACTTGAGTTTGAGAAAGTTCTTTCACTTATAGTAACTAACGCTTTTTCATTTATTCAGATTTCTTGCGGGATTCCAAAACTCTTGCGGTTTTGAGTTCAAATCTATCTTGGCCTAATAGGTAACCCGACCCTGCATACACTTTTCACGTATATTAAATGTACTTCCACATGTGCTCACAGAACTCGCTTCTATAGAGCATTCCTATAGTTAGGATTGCTCCAATTTCAGATAACAACGTCTATGGAATTATTATGCGCTCATTAGCAGCACGAAATAGCCTATATCTGTAACAGCAGCAAGAAAACTTACTATGTGCCACAAATCTGCTAACTATCATTGCAGATACCAGTCCAAGGATGTTGTTATCTATAATGGGAGGTATCCTAGCTTTAGGAACGCCCCTTGTAGCAGGTTTTGTAAGTATGAACTTAGCCGTTGCTGCCTCGTGGAGCTTAATATATTTTGAAGAAATTTGAAGCTGAATCTGCTGGTCTATACAGGGGTTCGCAAAATTGTAATGCACAAGTTTTGCTGTGCCGTTGTAGATATCGGTCATTCCATGCTGACAAGCTGTGGAGGTAAAAGGAAAGAGTTAAAACTTCATATTGACAAAACACCAATATCGTTTGAGACAATAATTCAGGTGGCACTGGGGTAAGATAAGTAGTCCTGCATCGTATGCATTTCTATTTAAAGATGCTGATTAATTGACCTTAATTTAAAAATAATCAAAATTATATATACTAAATGCAGTGCCTTCCTGTTGTGTCAAATGAAAACAAAGGGCGCTTTACCAATACTAACGATACCTAAATTTAGTTATCAAAGCATGATTTTTTAAACATTATGCTATTTTCATCCAGAAGGGGGTTTATCTATGTGACGCGCGAACAATAAGCCCGAAATATGCCCACAGATGATGTTATCCGTTAACAGCAACATAGGCTCTGAGTTTTCACAATCTCGGGGGGGGGGAGGGTACAATCCAACAGACTTATACAAAAGATTCATAAAGTTGAATTCTCTAAAGTTATAATAACTTACACTTATTTCGTGAAGAAAGCAAGCATATGTCAGTTAGGTGACTAAAATTTTTCCGAGGGCATTATAAGTTCCTACATCAGGCCAAAAGAATAGTATGCGCCCTTAACAACCACTAAGAACGAACTGCCTAACGAATTATATTTCGTTCTTTGTGATTGTTAAGGGTGCATACTGTTATCTTGGTCAGAAGAAAGGAACTTATAATGCCATCAAAGCAACTGTAGTCACCTAACTGACATACGGCTGATTTCTTCAAGAAGTTTTATAGGTTATAGTCCTACAAGCATCAATTTTGGGGTGAGATAACCCAGCTGTTAAGGCACGGGGATTGTACTCGATGGACCGGAGTTCAATTCCCGGTTCTGTCCAAACTGTCTCTGTGTTCCTGCGGATTACGAGCACGATAAATCTGTGGGTTCAAAAGTCCTTCCGAGAGGTTGGTGGCAGATCCCTCCTCCTCTTCTCTTTCGACTCAGATCGTCCGACCTCCCCGAAGGTGTAAGTTTATCTGTTTGGACGGCTGGGACGTGACAGCCAATTTAGACCGGAACCCAGTGGGGGGAGACATTCATAGGACCGTACCCTCCGTCCCCTAACATCAACCTCTCGGAAGGACTTACGGACCCACATGCTTAATGTGAACGTACTCCGAGTGAACACGGCGACAGTTTGGGTAGAGGCGGGAATCAAAATCCGAGTGCAATCCCTGCCAGTTAACCACTGGGCTATCATGTCCCTGGTGACAGATCTCTGTGGATGTCGCCCTCACTGGGTTCCGGTTTAAATTGTGTGGTACTGTCTCGACGGTCCAAACAGATATTTTTTCCAATGGCCAGGTACTTGATACTTCATCATTCGCCTATACACCGGCCAGAATCGTGAACCATTTAACCGTCACATAACGTTGCCCCGGCGCACCAGTGGGAGCGGAACACACTGCGCCCAACGACACAACATCCATGCCTGAAGTTGGGACTCGAACCCACAACCCTGGCAGCCGAACGATCGCTAGGAAATGCTTGCCTTGACCGTTCGACCACAGCGTCGGCATTTATTGTACAATAAAGTTATACAAAAATCTTTTTAGGTTTACGCCATTCTAGTTTACCAGTTATACAACTTGAGCTCTTAGACGTCTCAACTGACTATCTCGTTGAAGTACCAGATACCATATAGTCTACGCATTGCATTTTCTCCATTAGGGGCTACAAGGTACTGCGTTATACTCTCCCGCGTATTGTTAACTACTCACACCAGACCCGGATACAGCCGGTGGGATCGCTGGAGATTTTTCAGTGGACCAGACCCATTGTATTTAATTATCTCGTTGTCAATAATGTGTATGATTGGCCGAAGTTAAAAGGGACGATCATGCCCGTTTCTCTTGAGCCAACCTGAAACTAGCATCCGGTGCTGACCCACGCTCATTGAGAGTAAAAATTGATAAAGTTACAAAACAATAAATCAAAGTTGGAGTTAGGGTATGTAAAGAAACCTTATGTTTTTGTCACATGTAAACTTATATGAATCTGGATGTACATACCATCAGCTGTGTAACATATGCAAAAATATGTTTCCTTAAAAAAAAGTATAAATAAAGGGCTTACAGCAACAACATGACTAGCGACACTTTTTACCAAACTGGGATTTTCCCATCAAATGATACTTAATTGTAAGCATGAATAACTCTTGTAAAATTGTAGCATTGTCATCTTTCGCCAAGCCCTCTAAATGAAAGATCTAATATAGTTACATTATTTAATTCAAAAACACATATCAGTACAATTTCGATGCGCCGAGCCATTATAACATGCATTCTTACTAGATAGTAATGCGCTTAAATCAAAATATGCATGATTTTTAATATAATATGCTTCCAGCAGTTTGGGAATTTTTCCGCAGAAAGAAATTTTTGCTGTTCTAATTTAAATTTATCCATGAGAAATTAATATTTTTCTTATTCCAAACCGAAACACAGCCTTTATAAATAGCACGTCCTCCTACAAAAAGCAACCATTTTCCCATGAAGCTCCTAAGAATCCGGTATTTTATATTATCTTATAAAGGCGAATGACGAAGGTCAAAGTGCCTGGCCATTTGAGAAAAAAAAAATATTATCTTATAATTTATAACTCTAGCTCTCTAGTCTCAAACGACTAAGCTAGTGCTGACGTCCGGCGCTCTCAGAGACAAAGCTACCCACGGGGTTCCCAGCTTTAAACGGATATGTTATTATACACAGTAACACCTGGAAATATTACACTAGTATATAGAATTGAGGAGCAATTACAGATACCAGGACTTTAGTAGACCTTCATAGTTATAGTTGGTAGACCTTTATAGTTAGTCTTTGGCAGACCTTTACAGAGACAGCCATTTTTAGGAAATGCCAATCACATGGCTGTAAGTATTCTTTTTTCTCTTTGAACTAATGGGAAAAGTTCTGGTAGCCAGCCAAGTGTTTTTGTGATTAGCGTAAACATGAACTTGATTTGCGTGCGAGATAGTTTATGGTCCTGTGGTAAGGAAGTTATGAACAAGACTAAATTGAAATGTGACATTTACAATTCTCTTTTCTGTTTTAATAATTTAAACTTGCATTTTCTGGTTTTTAATGAACTATGAAGTTAAAAAAGTCTTGAAATTTCCCAGAGGGGCAATATACCTTCTGGGAAATTTCAGCGGGAGCTAGTATCCCTGTGTCCCCTCGCAGTTGGCGCCTATGATCTGCATTCAGAGTGATATTTGTGATTTGTGTATTCACTTTTTGAAAAAGATTCCTAGGTAAAATTTTAAACTTTCTCAAATCTAAGTTCTAATTTTTAGTTTTGATGTTATATTTTTTGTATTTCACAGTAAATTACAATTATCGAATAGCATGGAATTCTGGCTCTTTTTATCAATTTACTACAAATATTTTCACTCTGAAATATTACAAAATCTTTGAAATAGCTATTTAATTTGACACCAACTTCTAATGATTGCACTCTTGTGTGAGTATATGGCAAGGCCTTGAGTACTTTGGTAAAGAGTGGATGATTACTTTGATACAGAGGGATTGAGTGCTTTGGTACGGACAGAGTTGAGTTCTTCTGTACAGAGAGATTAGGGACTTCGGGTTGAGTACTTCTGTACAGAGAGGTGTTGAGAATGGCGATAACAAGGGCAAGATCAAAAACAAAAATTTTATAACTTGCGTTGTGATATGTTGTCAATTTTTCATAGGGGATACCTACTTCTTTTGATGGCCTTAATTTATGTCATAGGTTATTATCGTAATTTGACGGTAATTTTTTACAATTTAGAAGCTGAATGTTGAATATGGTAAAGCACATTGTTGAATCTCTGTACATATATAGCACTCCTACAGCATTATTTGTCCTCCAACACTTGAATCTGGTGACGTGATTGGCAGTGATTGTGACCGTTGGTTGCTTCACTTAGCAACCAGTAAAATATTTTTGTGCAGATATTTTTAAGAGTTACATACTAAATAAAAATCGAAATAAATAACTGGAAAAAAGTTTGGATAGCTATATGAAAATATCCTGCCTTTAAAAATTTTAATAAGTGGATGCTAAAATTTTTGATTTGTGTTATTTTTGTTTTGTTGGGGGGAAGAAGATGTGTTCATGCTAAACTCGTTTTGACGTTGCGTTGCAGTCAATGCATTTTTGTAGTTTTTATGAAGATTTTATAAATTTTAATGTTAATCCATATAACAATTTATTATATTTCAATTAAGTGTGTGTAGTTATTATTTCCAATGTCGTAAATCAAGGAGCTATATCCTCTGTGTGGATAACAAATTTTTTAAAGTAAGTGTTACATATTATACTTGAAATTATTCTGCTAAATTTTTATGATATTAAAGTATTTTTTTATAAGAGTTTTATAAGAGCAACTCTTTTACAATTAAATGCATTGCTGTTTCATATTAAGTGATCTATTGTTTGTAAATAACCTTCGCAACTATATAATGATCTTTCGTAATCTCAGCCGTAAAGTTGATTTACACCTGTTGCTGCAAGATGTTTGCACTTACCTGCATTAGGAAGCACAATATTCTCTGTCTACTTTACAGCATAATTCTTTATAAAACTTGTGTCCTTAAAGGTAAAAAGATGTAACACAATTCTATGCAATAGAATTTCCTGTCTATTACTTATTGGAAGTTTTGCTTAACTATGTAAACATTGACCAAGAGGTCTCAATAAAGCAGTTATTCCTATTAAATCTTATGTTTATGTTTTATAAAATTATTTTTATTACATGTAACTTCTAAACTGCTAGTAAAGTAACAATATTAAGTGATTTTGAATGTTTGTAGTTTATTAAACTAAACTCGACACAGTTTTAATAATAATGTATAGTATACCTAGGTGTAATGCGAAATTTCCCTAATTGTAGTTTTAATGTGCGTTGTGAGTGATTTATCAGTATAAATGCAGGTGCAATGTTAACAAGGAAATATATCCATTATAACGTAACTTGTATAGTATTTTGAAGGTGTCATACATAACTTCTCACTAGGGGAGAAATTTGCATTATAAAGTATGCATTTTAGTCTAAAAAATATTTATGCTCATTTTTCATATTCTGTGAAACGTATGCTTATTTTATATTGTGGAAACATTAAAACTGCATTGATAGATTCTAAAGTTTTAATTCTTTGTATAATTTTTGTAAGAAATATTGATTATTTTCTATGTTCCCACATAATTGTGACCTCTTAGCTGTATATATTTATTACTATGTGCATTATGTAGTAGGTACTTATTGAAAGGTTTGTGTATTGAGTTAATATATATAGCTAATGAGAATCATCCATAAACTTTTCATAAAAATCGAGTAATTAAAATAAAATTTTTCTTAAATGTTCTGAAAATTGAGTATACTCCAATTTGATTTTCTGCAAGAGTAATGATTAATTTGCTTTGGTAATAAAAATGGGAATATCAAGTGTATATTAATAGATTTGCTGTGCTATTGTTGAAGACCCAGACCATCCGACTCATCCGAGGACATAGAGCAGCAATTTGCATGGCCGGGCAGTACTACTGTAAAAGTTATTAGTTTAGTAATTTTTGTCAATGTTTTGTATTTGTTTTTTAAATATAGAATTAATTTTTTCTTTTCATTAAATTCCCTATATAATTTCCTTTTATTAAATTTTGAAGTAGTAGCTGAGTGCAACATGAAAATGAGTAACATTTAAATATTTTAAATTTTACAATTTATGTTTTGATGCAAAATATTGTTACTAATAATAATTTTCATTAGAGATTTAGTTTGGTATCTAAATTCCATTTATTAAAAGTTTTCTGTTCAAAATTTTCTGTTTTCTTTTGTTGTACTTGATAATTAATAATTTTATTTAATACCTAATATTGCATGAATTGGAGTTGAATTTGCTGAAAAGTTTGAGTGCACTAAAGTAAGGTAAGGTATAGAAATATAGCTATAAGTAATTATTTTAGCATTATAGGTTTTAAATATAACAAAATAAGATCTTATGATTAATACTAACTAATGAGGTATTTATTTCAGGAATTTTAAGCATATGAATCTTTAAAAAAATAAAAAATGCTTATATATCTGTGGAAGGGCTAGTTTTTGTATTTACAGTAAAAGTCTAAAAATTTAGTTAAATTGTAGAAAGCATCCATGCAGTACACCATTAATATAACTATATTATAGGCATTCTCAATTTTTGTGGTAGCCACTTACTAAGCCATCTAGCTAATAAATTTCAAATTTAAGTCATTTCATGTCAAAACAAGGAGCATCGTAACCCAACTCTTATAGATTTGGAAGAAATTTGGCATGCTAATACTTACCAATGAGGCATTTATTTAGGCTATTTTAATCAACAATTTAGAACTATTTAAAAACTGATAAATACTGAAAGTACTGATAAATACTGAGAGTAGGATACTCATGTAGCTTAGTATCCTACTCAATTGCTGTCATTATCATCAATTCAAGTGTAATTCATCATCAATTCAATGTCGTCATGAAAAATCATCAGAGGATGATTTTACAATTACATTACCTTCGATTCTTTTCATCAATCATTATACATTATATATTTCATCATTCATTATACAAACGTATAGGAATAAAATTGAAATCTGTCAAGTTTCCATATTTAATTCTTATTCCTAAATTACACAAAGTACCTGTCAAATTCCGCACAGTCACTGTTGGATGTGGAACTTACCTAATCCAGGCTAATCTGAAGCTTTTGAGTATCCTTAAACATGTTATGATTAATCTTAATAAACAAAGTACTGTTATGATTAAGAACTGACAAGAGGTCATAAATCGCCTCAAATTTTGTCACAAGGACATCAGATTTAAAAGCTATGACTTTCGAGATTTGTTTAACAATATTGACTTAACACAGCCGTACCTAATACTGAAGAATTTACATGAAGAATATGACCTAAAAGTGTACATTACATTTCTTAGATATTTGGATCTCGTGGAATTGGTGCTAAAAGAGAATATTTTACATGACGGAAATGGCTATTACCAACAAATTAAAGGTATACCCATGGGGGGAGCCTGTTCATCCATTTTGGCAGATATCTATCAGCTTATGAAAAAGGCACACATATTCTTTATGAGATGTCATATTTCTGTTATGTGGACGATGTGCTATTGGGGTGTTTTGAAGGCACATCTAATTTCGATTTCACCTTTTATCCAAGAGAATTGGAATTGATTGAAAACCAAGTCGACGAGAATGGTGCAGTGAATTTTTTGGACATATCAATAAATAAACATCTACTATATGGTACTTATACAACTTTATACGACAAACGCGATTTTTACAAAATCAAGATTGGCCATCTTATAGATTGGAGGATGAACCTACTAAGAATGTTTTCAGAAACATCCTTGTCGGCCATTTCAAGAGAAACCAGGCTTACAACACATTCAAAAGGGATTGCAATAAATGCAATCAAAAAATCGTAACCGAAGCTTTAAAAAAACACTATCCTATTTATTTCTTACGGGCATGCTATAATTCTTTTTTCGGTAATAATGAAAACTTTAGCCGTTTCCATCGGGAATTGGTTGGAATTTTGTGATTTATGCGATACTGGTGTGTTGGCACGCATGCGTAAGTGTTGATATATAGGCTCTGGTATTTGGGTCATTTTTCATTTTGTGTCCATTCCTTCTGCGTCGATGTTGTTCTTGCTCTTCTTGTATATGGGTGCCTTTGTCTGTGCACATGTAGGGGACTGACCATTGCATTGTATTGGTACCATGAGCGTTTCCCGGGCTGTAAAAGTTGCTTTAAACGGGAAGGGGAGTCGCAATCCTCTCCTGCCATTATGTGCAAAGCATTTGGTTCTCCTCTTTCAACGTTTTAACATTTCTTCCTTTTCACTCGGATATTTTCTACTCTGGAGATGTGAGCAGCTTAGCTCCTGTTCCTGAGTGGTGTATTGATTTTTGTCGTCGATTTGCATAAATGATAATTTCGAACTTGAATCTCGCTTGTTGTTCTTAATGTTATATATATATATATATATATGTGTATATATATATATATATATACACACACAAGGGTCACACTGAAATTTTTGAGATAAGGGCAGACGATATATGCTAGAAAAAAATTGGTCAGTTATTTAAATTCAAACTCTTATGTCTGCAGACGATAATTTATGGCAACAATTACAATTTAGCTATCGTAGAATAAATTTGAAAGAAAAGAAAATGGAGTTGACGCGAGAGCATTATTGAGCTATGATTTTCTATGATTTTTAAGTGGGGCTAAATCAAGAAGAATGTTTTCAATGTCTACAAATAGCATATGGAAATGATGCTTCATCTTGTGCCACTGTATTCATATGGTTTACAGAGTTTAGAAGCGGTCGAAATTCTCTTCTGGATGAAAAACACACAGGAAGACCTTTGTCAGCTGTAGTCCCAGAAAATGTGTTGGCCATTTGAAAAATGTTAATCGAGATAATCGCTGTACCTATCAAAGTATCAAATGATACAGAAGGAACTTATTGGATCCGCAGCTATACATAAAATTATTCATGAAGTATATATGAAAAAATTAGTTTGTCTGTGGGGCCTCCATAATTTAACAGAACACCAAAAAGAAGAGAGTGTTGGAATCAGTAAATAAACCCTAAAATTACTTAATGATGGTGGACACCGCATTATTTCTAAAATCATAACTGGTGATGAAGTGTACCAGTTATGATCATAACTGGTGATGAAGTGTACCAGCGTTTTTTGACGTTCCAACGCGCCAAGAAAGTAATGTATGAGTCTTTGAAGATGACCCTAAACTAACAATGGTGAAAAGACAATGAGCAATGAAAAAAGTAATGTATGCCGTGTTCTTCAGAAGTACAGGTCTGGTCAAAGCCATAAATCTAGAGGGACGGAAGACAGTTACAGCTAATGGGTACACCACTAAGTGTCTTTCAGAAATTCTTCAGGAAGTAAATGTTAGGGAACTCATGCTTCACCATGACAATGCATCTTCTCATTCAGCAGAATGACAGTCCAATTTCTTGAACAAAAAAACATCAAAGTGATAGAACATCCTCCCTATTCTCCTGATCTTTCTATGTATGACTTTTAGCTATTTTTTAATCTAAAAAAAATTTTATGTGGGTGTCGTTTTCATTCCGAAGATGAGATTAATGAGGCTATAAAAGCATATTTTTCATTGACTCCAAGCAATAGATGGCTTGAATCTTTGGAAAATTCGTCCACAAAAGTGTATTGATGTTGGAGGGGAGTACTTTGAACACTCCTAAGAGTTGGTATGTTTAACTTGTTCCACTTAGCATTATCTCAGTGTGACCCTTGTGTGTGTATATATGTATATATATATATATATATATATATATATATATATATATATATATATATATATATATATATATATATATATATATATATATACATAATTTAAGAATTTTTATTTTACTTGTATTATATATACCTGAGATTGATCATTAATAGAAAATGTTCTGTATAGCAGAAGAGAAAGGAAGTTGGTAGGTACAGTGGTAGGTCATTTGCTAGGTACAGTGATTACCATCGATTAGCATTTTTCAAATGGCCGAGACATTTTCTGGGACTACAGCTGACAAAGGTCTTCCTCTGTGTTCTTCATCCAGGAGAGAATTTTAACTTCTTCTAAACTCTGTAAACCATCTGCATGAGATGGAACATCATTTCCATATGCTAATTGTAGACGTTGAAGACATTCTTCTTTATTTAGTCCCACTTTAAAATCATAGAAAATCATAGCTCGGTAATGCTCTCACGTCAACTCCATTTTCTATTCTTTCAAAATTTATTTTACGATAGCTAAATTGTAATTGTTGCCACAAATTATCATCTACGGACATAATTCAAATTTAAATATCCGACCAATAATTTTTTTCTAGCGCATATCATCTGCTTCTATCTCAGAAATTTCAGTGTGACTCTCGTATCAGACCATGCTATAGCAGGCTTCTTATATTTTGAAGTTTGTTTTATAGAAATTTAATTCACCAATTAGGATAGATTTAGCTCTGAATTGCATTTTATATTTCATTAACATATACTAAAATTTTTCCTTAGGTATCTGTGATGGAACCTCCAATATTAAATCTTCCTGGTGAATTAACATTTTCTCTACAAGCTGGAGTTATAAAAGAAATAATTACTGTGACTATAGGCGAATTTACCTTCGAGAAACTAAAGGACAGTGCAAGTAATTTTTTAGATAAAAAAGTAAGCAAATCTTAAAAAATAAATTTTACACATGTATGCTTAATTTTATATGAATATGTGTCTATTCTATTGTTTTGTGAATTACTATCAGTCATTCTGTTTGTTTTTATGCAACTTCTGTTTTCTTGAAAACAACTCGAATGGTTGAAATCAAACTTGGTCAAAGATGATAACTGGCATGCTTTTTAGCAGAGATGGTATTAGGGCAAGGTGAGGAAAGTAACCACCTTGGGCTTCACTCTCTGAGCACATAATACTTGAATGTGATTTTTAAAAAAATTTAACGAAAATTCGGAAACAATATATTATTTTGTGGTTCCCTAAAATTTGGAAAGTGGAAAAGGAAAACCATAAATGTCCTTCATTCAGAATGAAAGAAACAGTTATTTACAAATATAACAGTACTTTTCTTTTGATTTTCCCATTTTTCAACAGCCTGTAGTACTTTAAGAAGCATTTTTTTAGGGAAAGGGAGATTGGGGCCTTGCGCCATGCAATTGCCTTGGGCATCACAAACTCTAGTACCAGGCATGCTTTTTACTTTCTCTATTTACATAGTATAATCCTATGCATAGGAAAAGTATTGTGATGGGGATTGAAAATTCTAATTCTAGTTTTTGATGGAAGAGCACTTTTCAAGCATATCTGAACTTGGAATTGAATGATTTTAAGCTTATAGTTGTGTGTTTGTATGCATGTGTGTGTCTGTGGATATCATATATAACAAATGAATGCAGCTTTAAAGAAGTTGATGTGATTACTACAATCAATGAATTTGCAATACTATTGATTTTAAATGTGATCAAATGATTTCCAAAGTTTTGAATGAATTTTGGAAAAATCATAAACATTAATAATTAAATAATCATGTTATATACATATTTCTTTTATTAAAATTTAGTAGCACAAATTTTAGAATTCTATCATGAACTGGTGAGATTTTGTTGATTGACTACAACTGTTCTAATAAAGTGGATCATTTGTTATTTTACTGAATGATGTTACTGGTTTATTCTGATACCTCTTCTTGTGTTTGAGAATGTAAAACCCTTTTCAATAATCATCTTATGGGATTTTTAAATAGTCGAATTTATGGATGAATTACACAAATGATGGAATCAGCACATTGTAATGTCATTCAAATATGTTAGTCACGAGATTAGGTCATTAAATAGATTTTTTAATGATGTCTAATGGTTGGTTCTTAGCTTGTTATAATAAGCATACTAAACTGCAAATATTCAAATTAGTCTTTTAATATAAAGTTACTTCTTATGGTAATTAGTGTCACAATTTTATTATTTAATATATTTATATTATAAATTTTTATATATACCCAACTCTTTTCTTACACGGTAGATACATTCCTCAGAAATTCGTGTAAAAAAAGATAAGTTTCCTATAGTAAAATTGGGGATACGTTCCATGTTATCCAAAAGGTGAAATAAAGAACTATATTTAGTTTAAAAGCAGTGTAAAAAAAATGCTGAAAACTGTAAAAGTTCTGATATGCATATGAATGATACATACATATGCAATTTTATTGAGCAATAAAACTTAAAATATATAATTCAGAGCTCGACAAATCCCGAGCACCAGATCGCCGTGGCACCTAAAAAATTAGATGTGGCGACTAGAAATTTTGGATTAAAGAGCTAAAAATTAACAACAGAGGAACTAGAGTTTGAAATTAATTTAAAAAAATTGCCAGACAGAAAATTTGACTAGAATTTACTTAGATTGTTTTTCCTGTTTTTTATTATTATTTTTAATGCAATGATAATATTTGTTAGTGGACTATCAACAGCCAAAATGTTCAGATGGCCAAACATCAAAGGCAATACTCCCACAGGGATATCATAAAATGCACACGGTAGCGTCCTCATATCTTGGCTGCCAACAATGCACTGCCGTGAAGCCCTCGTGGAAACCTGAAAATCGTAGGGGCAGCCGCTGAGAGTTCTATTGCAGTTTTCCATTTTTTTTAAATAAATTTTATTTCTTTTGTGCATATTTATTTATCCAGACCGACCACTCGCCCTCGCCGTATGTGAGTCATGTCATAAGTGCCTGAAGATCTATGTAAGCGCTAAGTACCGAAGAAAGTATCGGGGGGGATAATCCTTCACAATCGCAATAGGGCCACAACCATCGCCAGTTTGCATATTTTTAAGTGGATTTATTTTCCAATTGTATCTTATAAATTTGTGCTTTGTTTATTTATTTGGTGTTTTAAAATTTAAATGTAATTTACCAGATGAAATGGAAAAAACAAAGCAGTCACTTTTAATGAGTTTCTTTGTTCTACGTACATCGGACAGAAATGATGGAATTAATGTTAAGTATACAAACTTTTAACTCTGAGCAATGAAAAATGATTTCGTATTATAGGATTACTATTATCAACTATAAAATGTACTCGGAATTTAAGATAAGTGTTCGTGGCATTTCTGTGTGTGCACCGACACTACGGTTGTTTTATTTTATTTTTGTTATAAACAGATTGCTAAATAGTTATTTGATTTTTGTGAATTCGCTGCGAGTTCTAGTGTAGTTTTTATCAGAGATTTGCATTTGAAATTGCAGGAATGGTCTAGAAAATACATTATCCGGAATTTAAGATGCAAACTGATTACATTTACATTTGAACTCACAAAGAATTATTGAAAACCAAAAAATGTTTTGACATATACAATACACACATCTATAATATCAGAGGGGGGGGGGGGGGACGCTGCACCTATGATGGAAAACGCTGTGCTGATAGAGATTCTACTGGAATATCCTGACCCGGGAGCCTGATTTCAACAAGAGAAAAAGTATATACTTTTTAAAAATTCATGAAAATTCAACTATTAATCGTATGGATTTCATCCAAAGTTTATTTGAAAGAGAATTTTTCGATCTTTTCATTGGTGTTAAGATAGAAACTCTGAAATAATATTTTTGGTCACCAAGGAAATCATTTGTATGAAAATTATACTAAAACATAGAAAAACTGAAAAAGTAATTTGAATTTAAAAAACATAACGCTGAGGTATATCGTTCCAGGTCCTGAAGTACCTGTGTACCAAAATGTACATGATCAGTGCAGATCAAGTGCAATATGTGCAGAAATGTAAAATTAATGATTAAAATTTGAATAATTTTATATTATGTTAAATATATATATATATATTGCTTTCCTTATAATTTTAAAATATTTTAAGGATTATTGTTAACCACTGTGTAATTATACCAGTGTAACTATTTATTATAAGTTCTTTATAACAAATGCTCATCAACATGTAAAATACCATAAAATTAAAAGCATGGCTCCTAACTTCTTGACGGAGAAATTTGTCGAGCCCTGACATAATTCATAGGTAAAAATAAGTAGTGCAAGCAAAAAAAAAAGGAATCTGTTAATCCAAAATTAAGAATAGAAAACTCAAAATTAAAAATAGAAATAAAGAAATAATATTTAGTTACATAATTATTCGTCACCACTTAATAATAAGCGCAATTGTTTGTGGCGAACTGGATCACAGTCGTTATCATCACTAGAGTTTTCCACATCCGTCAAACTCTTTAATGGAGACATTCGCCCTGTAATACTGTTTTGAACTGCCGAACTACTATCCGAAAGGTCTTTCTTTCACTGTCAACTTTATTAAAAAATCTGTTATAGACAGTTGAACTTTTGGTTTTTTAAATTCTTTATACAATTCTTGATACCCAGCCAAATAATTCTTCATATCTTGTTCGAATTTTAGGGCACATTCCATGTGTGGATCAATTTTTAAAAAATGATTTACCATACATTTCCCAAATATTAGACCCTCGCCAATTAAACTAGCAGTTAGTTGACATATTTCGGCCTCTTCTTCATTATTGCTCTTATGGTCCTCAGTACTATTACCATCATCTGTTATTAAATCAATCAGATCATCCACATCCAGAGGTTTATTTATCATTAATTCGTCTATGTCTTTAATTTATAGGTTCTCAAAAAAAAATAAATAAAAAAACCTCAAAATGTCAAATTTGTAGGCCGCTCATGGTCACGTACATATGTATAAGACCATGACTTTGAAATCGTGTTAGATCAAATTAATTTTTCAAAAAAGGAAGACTTTTACGAACCGTGTAACTTCAAATTCATGTAAAAAAAAAAAAAAAAAGCAAGTAAAAAAAGAGTTGGGTGTATTTATTATTTTTTTTATAAATATTTTATTATAAATAATCACAATGTTGTGGCCAATTTCAACTCAAATCACATTAACTCTGGGACTATTTATCATAGAGTAATTTATAATGCATTATTAGATGTCTTATAGAGTTTCATTTATAACATTACAATTTTTAACCCTTCACGCCTCCACCCCTTCCTTAATCCTTTGATACAGTTGCAGAATTATGTTGATTAGGTTGCATCTGTCCTATACTTATACAAAATTTTATTAAAACAAAAAGAAGTGTCCATTATATAAAAATAAAGATTAAATTAAAACTAATATAACTTTTTTAGATTAGTCAATATTTTTTCAACTAATATTCGACCCTGAAAATTGTGATGGTGAATATTTAAACATAGCAAAAGAACTACTGGGAGGATATAGCTAAAATTTTGCTTGCTCATATAAAAAGGCTTTATGAATCGATTTCCATCAAAATATCTAGGTTCTTATTCATATTTTTTCAAATATTAATTTCATATTTCATACAAAAAATTATTTAAAAAAATAAAAATTATGCAATTGTATTGCTTATTAGTAATGTAATACAAAAAATCAATGGAAAAGATAATTATTACAGAAGATATGAATAAAAGTCTGGGAAACTAATTTAACATTGAGTTTAAAACTTTATAGACTCATAACTCTGAAATGTTCCATCCAGATGACTTGAAATTTAGTATCAGAGGTTGAATTTAGCTCTAGATTTGAATTATGTTGTCAAACTTGTATGTTGCCATTTGAAATTCTGAAGTTAGTTCTTATTTCAATATGAAGATGGCTTATACAAATTTTATGCTCAATTTGCAGGAACGTTATTCCTAATTGAATGGCAATTCTAATTTTGCTCTATGATGAACTATGTTCGAATGAAAAGAGGTAGGGCTTTTATTTTCTGCAGCTGTTCATACAGTGAATAATATAATTAAAAGATGCTGTATGGAAAAGATGTAAAAGAAAAGATAGCACCATGCTGATTAAAAGTAATCTTTATTTACTAGCTCATTACTGGAGTTATTTATGTTGACAAAATATTCTGTAATTTTTTTCTGAGGAATACAGCAAGGCATAATGAAACTAGGATGTCCCGTCAGTGTTTTGTAAACATGATTTATGGGTCATGACATTTCTGTGTTGCTTGACATATTTTGAGCAATTTCCAGGGTGATTGTTCCTTCAGTACAAGCAATCACTGCACCTGGATTGTCATCACATTCATATTGATTTTGTCCGGTCTCTAAAGACATCACAATGTTGTTGTCTGTCAGTGTTTAGTGATTGTGATCATTTTTGTTAGAAGTTACCCATTCTGTTAAGTACCTCCCTTTGTTAAATTTTTTTCATTATATTTTCCATGACTTAATAGAATCATATTTGATACTTTCTTATGATACAGCTACTCAATAAACAACAGTCTTGATTATGATTTTCTCTCGCTTCGACTTCTCTAGAATAGAAAGATTTTCATTATTATTATCTCTGATAGACCATAAAATTCATTTTATTAGTTTTCATACTCTGCTGAACTCCTTGATCCATGGGTTGAAGTAATATATCATATTTGGAGGGAAAAAATATCTTTATTGTAATCCTATGCAATTATATCTGGACAATTCTATTTGTTATGGTTAGACTAAATCATGCAGATAAATGTAATTTCATCCGAGTGTAATGAATATATTGTGTCATGCTACACTTGTACATTGGTCTATAATTTTGTCAATCTAAGAGTAAAACCTTTATACAGGGTGCCCAGAAGTATGTGATGGCATGAACACAGGATTCTATTTCAAAATTTATTAATAGTTTTAGTGAAACATTACACTTTCTAAATAGGTTAAGGACAAGTAATTAATATTTAATTACCAATATCTATTCTCTTTCCTTTAACTACAGATGATAATCTTAAAAAAACCTCTTCAGCATCATGCCCTATGTGGTCTAAAATTTCATTCTAAATCTTCAGTAGAAATTTCCTAAAATTTTCTGCTAACATAGGTTTTAGATTTTCCAACTTACTCTTCATTTAGCCCTATATGCAAAAATCGAAGGGATTGACTGGCCACTCCCCTGTAGATACGAAACCTGAACGATTTTGTTTACATCAGATGTGTACATGTTTTGCCTTGTGTACTGATGCTGACTCTTTCTGGACAGAAAAACAAATCATTTTGGAATAACTTTTGGCTTGTTTAATCATGTGATCTTTTAAAATATTTTCCAAATAGTATTTCTGAATTCTGATTGATTTTGACTCCTTTTTTGATGAAAGAGGCAGTTTACCTTATTTTTTTTTTTTTTTGCAAATACCACCATTACAGAAAGATGTTTTTGTAACCTTTGAATGGCTTTTTTTGTTGAGGGAATATTCTTAACTGATTTAAAAATATTATGGACAACTTGTCTCATCAGTAGGACTTTACTTTTTTTTGTTCTTTCATTTTTGTTTTTCTCAGTTAATCCTTGAACTACTTTTTCTTCAAAGTTTTTAATTATAAATTTTTAATAATTCCAGCTGTACTTTTTAATAAATGTAACACTCATTATATTTTTCTGACAAATTATGAAGTATTTCTGTAAATTCTTTTATATACAGTTTTTATTAGTTATTTTGTTTGAATACTTAATTTTCTTCTGCCATTGTGCCTTATTTCATTACTACCTGTTTCTTTGCCCCCTCTTTAATGACCTTTCATTCAATCTCTTTGACACATATGTTTTAAATCTCTCAGAATGTCCCGATTTCTCTTTTCAAGTGTAATTTCACTATCGTATGTCATTTTAAATCCATATTGGTAAAAGTGAAAAATAAATACTGTTACATCTATTGCGATTCAGTACATTTGAGTTTGAAAACAATATTTAGTGTTGCCATCCTGAAAACAATTGTAGACAATTAAACAGACTCAAATGAAATTTGGCATCATTTATTTCTGGGCACCTTAAATGCAAAACTAGGATATATATAGATGTAAAGTATTGGGATTTACAACCTCTGCAAATTTTGTAATTTTGAGTTATATTATTAAAAATGTCTCTTGTCTTATAAAAATTAGTATAAGAATCTCTGTTTGCCTTGAGAAATTAACCCCTTCTGCAAACTTAAAAAATAAAACATTCTGGTCACTTCTTAAAGATTTGCTAAAAATCTCATCAACTTGGTCATATGCTAAAAAGAGGAAGCTAGAATAAGTGAAAATAGATATTTCTGTACCATTTCTTAAATTTATTACAACAATTGCTTAAACACAATCAGAAATACATTAATTTTCACTTCTCAAATATTTACAGAAAAAAAACACACTGAAATTTGTTTTAAGTGGTATTTAGAGAGAAAATCCATCTCTTAACAATATAAGCATAACTATTGTTGTTTTATTTAAGAGTAAACTATACAGTGATTGACTAGTAATTACGTACTATAATAAAATAATTAATATAATGCATGTTTGCTCAATTTATAATATTTTATTGTCAGTTTCCAGATCATGGAATAAGTAAGCTTGACCAACGGCTGCTTTTTTTCCGCCATGATTACAACTGTGAAAATATTTTACTACCTGTTGTTTCAATATCTGATGTTCTTGATAATAGTCTTATTGAAATTGTATTGTCAGGTAAGTGAAAAGTATTAAATAATCTGTCATATTTGAAAAGCAAAAATGTAGTGGTTTAATAAGAAGCTTATATGTGTATATATTTTGAAATATATATATTACTTTCTTTGATAAAGGGAAGTATTGTTTACATGTCGAGAAAACATTTATAATCCAAACTACAAATCCTGAAATTGTGTCTGTTTGTAAATGGACATTTATTATTTAAATTGTCAAAATTGGTTTTAAGAAAGACAATTATTTGCTATATAGTAAGCAGAAGTGCTAATTGTTGCTCATGATTTAGGTAACATAAAATTCTGAAAGCTTTTGGAACAACATTTTTGAAATACTTTTGCTCTGGCCATTCTTTTAGTTACTCTAAGTCCTTGGACGAGTCGAATGGTCTGGGCTTTTGAAATACTTTTGCTAAGGAAAGTTTTTTCAAAACTATTTTCTATAGAAAGCGAGTTTACTGGTGAATCTATAAATCTGAAGAACAAACTATTCTGACTATCATGTATAACTCATTGGCAAAAATATGTAATTTGATCATATTATACCAAAGTGGAACATCTTAAGTAATATAAGATATCAATAATTATTTTAGTGTATTTATTATGTTAGAAGAACTAGCATAAAAAAAAAATTGGAAGTTTGAGCATTCTGTGCTAAAATAGATTGTTTCAGTATATGAATATAGCAACAATTCCTGAAATTATATTTTTTCTCACTGCAGCAAATGATAAAAAACAAGTAAAGAAATAGTTTCGTACATCTATAAATTAATTTATCTAACATTTTCATAATTGATTGGATTGGAAGAAATAAAAATTGGTCTAATTTTTTAACTTGATGGTCTTCATATTAACCATCTTGAATTTGACAAAACATGTGTTTCTCCTGGTTTTAAAACATGCATTGCTATTCGCAACCCACCCTACGCTACTACTTTTTGAAATTAAATGAAAATATAACTACATTCAATGACACAGCAGTGAAATTTGTTTAAATTGGAATCTGTTTTACATGGAATTTTTGTTTAGGATAAAAATTTCAGTAGTTTAAAATGAACAGCTTATTTTGCAAGAAAATCTAATTCAGACCTGTTAAAAAAGAAATCAATCTGCTTAAAATAGAATTATTTTTAAGGAAAAACTGTCATATTTTTGAAATTTGGTATGGTTAACAATTTTTTTTTTTTTAAATCATGTCTCTTATTGTGGCTAATATTTTCTGTTCAAATCTTATGCAAATTTGACTATCAATATTGCAAACATATACAACAAATAGATTAATTTGCATAAGATTCAAATGTAAGTCTTGTTTATGAATAGAAACATGTTTTAAAATGCAATGAAAAGTTAAAATCCAGCTGTGGGCATCTCTTCAAGTTGCAGTGCTTTATTTTACACTTTTCTGTCTGAACTTGTGAATAACACTGGCTCCAAATGGTTTTCTATACACTGACATTCATGAGTCTCACAAGCACATCTTTTAAGTCTGCTAGTTAAAAATTTATGAAAGGTATTCAAGTCTTGTTTGTGCAGGAATTTATATTTTATTTTTATCTTTTGAATATATGTATGTGGTTTAACTGCTTTGATGATTTTAATATTTCATAATTACTTGGAATTGGTTATTATTATATCTTTCTAATATATATATATATATATAGAAAGCAATGCAGGAACTGGCTGGCCGGCTCCATTCAGGTTTGAACTGGAGGGGGGGGGGGGGGGCTTAAGTGTAGTAGCCTAATACTATAAGGTTAGGACAAAATGTACTTCGAGCCAAACTTATAATTTGGGATGTGCTTCTTCTTTTTCGACCCAGACTGTCCGATTTACTAGAAAGGTATAAGGATGTGCTTCGGCTGGCTGGCCCCATTCAGGTTTGAATTGAAGTCTCAAGTATAGTAGTCTGATACTATAAAGTTAGACCAAAAGATATCTTTAAGCCCAAACTTATAATTTGGGATGTTCTTCATAGTAGCATGGTTGGTCATTGTTAAAATGACGCGAGAGCCAGTCTCGCCATAGCATCATGGATTCAACTTTTTGCCACAAGTGACAAAGACTGCATTGTGGCTTTTTGTGCAAATTAAGTTTTGAATTAACCATACTAAAGCAAAATTTATTTGAATGCCAAATTATAATTTCATACATATATCAATACTTTGCGCAGCATAGTGCATTAGTTTTATTGGATAATAAAACTAAATACAAATAATGTTATAGCATGTTTTCTTACTCTAGGAACTTTTTTCAGTGATAAAACTGGATTTAATAACTTTTTCTTTTAAAATTTATATTGTAATAACAATAAAATTCTTTGCATTTAATAAAACATTAAAATTCAATCTTTAAAGCAAGATGAAATTGTTAAGATAAATAAATTATAAATAGTTAAAAAAGTATATAAATATTAAGTATTAAAAAGCTATAAAATCTCATGAAATCCCAGTCTACAACAGACATTTCAGTAAAAAACCCCACACTTGAAAGTGTTGGGCTGAAAGGATGATATCACAGCTATTTGGTTTTGTTTCTTAGAAGTTAAAAAGAAGTAAAATTAAAAAAGCTAAAAATTGAAATCCTTAAAACTAAAAATGAAAGTCAAATTTAGTGCAACATGATTATCACACTCAAATTTCACATTCACATTGAGATGATTTCATTATATTATTACAACACATTGTGATAAATCTTTGCTATGCTTGTATGGGGATTTAGATTGCAAATCAAATATGGACATTACCTAATTATTTTGTAAAATTATTTACGTAATAGAGCATTTTAATTCTGTTTAAAGATATATTAAAATTGTTAAACTTGTTTTGTGTTACTTCCTAGGAAATAATTCCAGTGATGATGTTCAGACGCGGCCTCATTCACTTATGCTCCATTCCTACAAGTCTCCGACTTTTTGTGATTTCTGTGGAGAAATGTTGTTTGGTTTAGTCCGACAGGGACTAAAATGTGAAGGTGAGTTATGACCTTTTTTGTATTTTAGTATTTGTTAAGCATTTAACAAAAACAAAAAGGAATGTGAATTTTTCTATAGAAACAAATACGTTAAATTTATGTATATACATTAAGTTAGAAAATGTATTGCACTTGTGAAATATTATACTTTTATAAACAAACAATGTTTAATAAAGGCATATATTTAAAGAAGAAAATATGTTAGTTAATTTGAACATATATTTATTAATACTCTGAATTTCTAATTATAACTAATTTCATAATTTACAATACTGATTTTGCATATCTGCACTTTTCTGTCTTCACAAAATGAATTAATTCAGTTTATACTATACATTTTAGAAAGACTGCAGCTTTATAATTTGTACAGCAGGAACAAAATTACAGTAAACAAAATCAGTTATCAGAGTGCTGTATTCCAAGTAAATTCTGGACATGATTTTCATTATACTGCAATTAAATAACTGCTGCAGGTTTAACTGAACTTTTGAACAAAAATTAAAAATAAATAAATAAATTTTTAACCCTTTCAGGTCTGGACAAATGTCTCCCCAATGTAGGGGTCAGGCCAAAAAGTTAGGAATCAGCTTTTAATTGATATCATTTTGCTTTTTGATGACAGTTGTTGGAAAGTGCTTATGATTAATAGTTACACAATATAATGCCTAGAGGTTAACACAACACTTAAAAAATAAAAAGTAAAAATATATACATGTAAAATAAATTTAAAATCAATTTTAATCCAAATGCCCGCACATGCAAAATTCTTAATATAAGTACATGCACTGTTGCATACATAAAACTGGGTCAAATTTATAGTCATCTTTAATAATTGTTTAGGTGCCATGGTGATCTAGAGCCCAGGGTTCGTCTAGCCCTGAACCTTTAAATATATTTTTTTGCAAAACTACTAAAAGCCCATTTTCTCAATTACAATTTTATCAATGTTCAACAGTTTGCTTAGTTTTATTATATTGCTGAATGAGCAAAAATGGTTATTAGTGCACTTTTAAATCCCACATTTAGCATATACCTCTGTATATACAAAAAATTTAATATTTTAATAAAATATTTTTCTAAAATTATAATAGAATGAGTTTTTTAATACATGTATACAGGACTTTTTAATATTTGAATAAATAATAAGGAATACTTTGGGTATGGAATTCTAAACCTCTGATCCTATAAAACAATATAAAAAGTTCCTTTTATGCTCAATTTTGTTATAATTGTTAATTTGGTTTATACATCTCAATTCTTTGTGGTGGTAATGTATGCTTTGTACTGCTTGTATTTGTATGTACATTTATATTACTAGAAAATGTACTTAGTATTGCCTGAGAAATAAATCAAGGTATATAAAATAAAATAAATTTTATTAGTATAAATAACAGTGAACACAATGGGTGTTATACCTCCTCCCTCCAAATCACAAAACTAAAATCCATTACTTGTGGAGACTCTCTATTAACGGACACAATTTAAATCTTGATTTCAGCAATCTCAGCACAATTAAACCAATTTATATATTGGCTACTAGCACATTTTAGCACATTGTTCTCCCCTCAACCTTTTAAATAGGTCTGAACCAGAGAAAGGGAATATTGAGGCTCTGTTTAACATGGGAGAACATCACGGAAGGTCTGAATGCGATCACTTAAAAATTACAAAAAATAAAATTCTTATGAAATTGAATTTTTTTTTTTTGGTTAAAATGCTGAGATATATGGGGGAGTTTTAGCCAAACTATAGAATATTGCTAATCTTAGTTTTCTTGATGTGATGATGTATGTATCAGATCATGTAAAAAATGCAAATTTCGATGTATTTAAAAAAATTTTTTTTGAAGGAATTGTCCCACAGATTCAGTTCAAACATTGCTGAAAAAATGTACTTCGATCTTTCCAATGCTGTGAAGATGGAAACTCTATGATATTATTTTAGGTTGCTAAGGAATCAGTTTGTGTGAACATTGAACAAAATCGTTATAAATCGGATTAAAATATAAAATAACTAAACTAATTCAAAATTTAAAAATAAAATAATGCCAAGGTGCAATTATTTGGGTCGTGAAGTAAATGCCAAGGTGCACCTATTTGGGTCCTGATGTACCTGTGTACCAAATTTCATGGCTGTAAGACGTTTAGATTTCCTAATGCAGACACACGCATCTTCCTTTATGTAAGATGCTTTAGCTTTTTGGCTATCCAATAACTTGCTGAATCAAGTAGTGTACTAGTAATTTAGAGTATAGATGTTTTATTAATTATGTTTCAATTAATTTTTGCTCTGAGCAAATTTTTTTAGAAAGTGAATTATGGCCATGTTTGCAATATAACTAAACAATTTTATATTCCAATCTCATCCATAATGATAAATTACTATGTTCCCATGCTTTTTACTTCCTTTTTTCTGTTAACCATTTCAATCTTAACAATTGCTTAATTAAAGTCTATTTTTTTTAATGTAAAAACTGGAACATTCCTTATTATTCTTTTAGTTTTTTTGAGGAGCTGTTTTTTAGGCATTAACCACGTATTTAAGAACATTGAATTTATAATGGACTTTTATTTAAAATAAATGTAAATATATTTTGGACTTTTTTTCAAATATAAAACTAAGGATTTATGCTGTATTTAATCTTTGATTTTCTTTTTCCTTTTATCTATTTTTAATGCTCAAAACTTCATGATTTTTATAACTCCAAACTTATATTAACAATTTATCTTTCCGCACTTATAATGCTGCATCATAATGGAACTTCACACTCCAGGCTTTACTAACAACTTGTTTTAAGTGGTAAGTAAGAGTGTACAGATTTTGGTGTTACACCTCTTAGCTTGCATGGCACATTTTCATACTATTGAATAAACTGCTAAAAGATCAGTTTCTATAATTTTGCACAGCAGCTTTAGATTTTAAATTAATAGGAACACGCGTCTGTGTGCTTTTTGCCCTCTGGAAAGAGTTTATTCCTTTTCTTTGTTTCTAGTGATATTGTTTTAGATTTTGTGTTTCAATTTTCCTAATGGCTTTGGTAGATTCTGCAATTTTGATGCACAAGATGCAGGGTTGGCTGGTTAAAACATCATTGGTTTAAATCATGGCATAAACCTTGATATTAAGCATGGTTTTTGTAGGGTTTATACCAAGGTTTCAATCTATTTTTTTTATTTGAACCTAATCTTAAATCATGGTTTTCAGTTAAAAAAAAAGTTTTTCCAACTGTGACAGGATGTAAATAGTTTATTCTTTGTATATTTATATTTAGGTGATGGGATATTTTGTGTAAAACACAAATTTCATAGGGATTTTCAATAACCAAAGATTGAGAACCTTTGCCATATTTGATTTCATATTCAATGAATTTACATATGAATTTCATATACTTTTGCTCAAGCCCAAAACACTCTAGAAGATTAGATTATTTTGTGTCAGCAGTATAAAATGCAAAACTTTCAGCATACATAATCAAAGTAAATTATTTCCTAACCTGCAAAGTAGAGTTGAGTAATAATGAGATGTATCTACTTATATAAATGTTAAAACATGTATATAAGTAAATATAGCTCATTGTTAATCATCTTATTTGCAAATATTTGCATTGCAAGATAAGTGTAAAATTAGATAATGTACGAAAAAGTACTTAAATAATTATTAGTGAAATTATAGTTTCCAAATATGACAAAATAAGTATGTAATTGCATATGCATCACAGATGAATATTTTTATTTCACCTGAAAAGTATATGTAAAATTAGTGGCAATTTGGAAATTTTGGCATGCACAATTTTGCAGCAATTTTAGCATCTATATGCACATCTACATTCTGCAGCTCTCTTTTCTGTGTCAAAAATAAAAATTTTATCTTCACCAATAAAACAGATTTGTAACTGAAATCAGTGGGTTCAGGATTTTTATTCCTTGAAATAATAGGGGAAACTTAGTGATGTTGAAGTACTTTGCTAAATTATAAAAAATATCAAATAAAGATTACATTTGAGAATATTTTATTGTAGAGCTTTTTTGCCAAATGTTATTGTCATGGATTTCCAGGTCGTTATTTCTCGATGCAGTGATTGGAATTTCTGTAATAATTAAGAAATATTTATTAAATGAAACAACCACCACTAATAAAATTTATTGAAACAAACAGCCGTTAAAATTTTTATCATGAAATCCATGAAGCAGCTCAGCAAACTCTCCTATGGGGGGATCGTTAATACCCAATGCGGATCATCAGAGAAAGAATTATAATATATTTTAAAGTAGTTGTACATCCATTTTGTGTACAGAATATATAATATAAAGAAATATAATTCACAATTTGCAGTTAGCTTTTATTATTTGGAGTCTTTCTTTTTTAAATTTCATAATAATTCTAACAAAGTGAAAAGAGGTAAGTTCTGTGACTCTGAGATACTAAATAGATGACAGAAACACAACTTAAAATTTTATTTATATAGATAATACCAAATATACTCAATGTTGTTTGTGATTTAAAATATGTGCAAATTCTTGTAGTATTTTAAATAACATTGTTATTTAAAACATTTTATTTAAATATTTAATGCCATTCTTCTAAAAAGAAGTATAAGAATCTATTCTCACTATGCACAATTATCTTCATAGGCAGATCTGAATAATAAAATGCCCTGGTCCCATTTGTAAACAAATTTACAAAAAATATGAAACTTGATTAACATATGCCAAAATAAAAGCGCTAAATGATATTAAAAGATATACCTGTGCTATTTTTATCCTGTTTCAACAAGTGGCTAAACATAATATAAGTTTAAAAATTTTTTGCCTAAGTAAATAAATCAGATGATATAACAAATTGAAAATATCAATAATTCCTGTAATCTGTAAAACACGAAGGCCGTAATTGATACACTCTAGTCAAAAATGCAATTCTGATAAAATTAATTTTTAATATATATTTATTATTTAAATCGTAAAAGATTTAAAATTGTCTGTTGTATGGGGGATTTAATTCTGTTGCTAAGCAACATGATATATTTTTCTTTAAATAAATTTGCTGAAAATGTATTGTTTGCATAATGCTATGTGTATGGAAGCTTCATTTTTAATTAAAATATCGACAACCCCTGGTTTTAAAAGCTCAAAACATGGACCAAATTTTAAGTGGCGCTATACGAAGGCTACCTACAAATTCTCATGAAATTCAGTGCAACCATTCTTCTGTGATGATGAGACAAACACACACACACATACAGACAGACATATTTTCAATTTTATTTATATAGGCTATATACAAGATTGTGTTCTTAGTTGAAATGGTGATGATCAAATAATATTCACAATGCATTTAGGTAGACTTTAGAATAAAATTCAAAATTTCACTTACTAACAAGTCGCTAGTAGCAATTTTAGTGTAGTGGCCCCTGTCATAGATTTTTTAAAAAATTGATAAGTATGGTTATATATACTTAATATGTAATATATATGTACATATATTATTGTATATATACATATGAGGGATGAAAATTGTGGAGAGAAGAAATGCACAGTTAGTAAACTTTGGGGTGGTTTTCTGATTAAAACAGAATGGGGAGTGGTGTGTTGTTAGTTGTTTCATTCAATCATCAGGCTGCATTGTTTAATTGAATTGTGGCAAGTGCCTATTTTTAACACTTTACAACATAGTTGAGAAAGTTAAGTTTTCAAATATAATAAATTAATGTAGTATTGTGATAATTTTAAAAATATTACCAAGGAATATATCGCATTTTAGAGATGTTTAAATAAAATTGCATTGAAGTTGGAAAGTGTTTCATAATCAATGCTTTATGCATGATTGATCTTTCTTGTTTATTTAGGTTGTGGTTTGAGCTTTCATAAGCGATGTGTGTACAAAATTCCCAACAATTGTACTCATACTCGTCGGAGGCGGTCATCAACTTACTTGCACTCTCCCCATCAATCTGATCAAGTGGGACTCTCATTGAGCATTCCAAATATGGCTACAGTGAGTATTTTGTGATGTATTGTTTTGATAGATGGACTTTTATTTGAGGAAATCTGGTATCTTCAAATTATTTTTTGTGAATAATAGCTACTTTAAAAATTTAAATTTCTTTTGAAACAATTTTCAAGATAAAATGTAATATTGAATTTTTAGTTTATTGCTTATCATATGAAACTAATGATTTTATTTCTGTTGATTTTTTTTTATTATACTTTTGTAGTATATATTGTATGCATACCCAATCAGGCCTTGCTCTGGGATTTTGTATTCTTTAGCCACAAATTAACGACTTTTATTTTTTATTGGCCACATTTTAAAAATTGCAGCACGGATTTCATTTTTATAATATTTGCTGTATCAGTTTTTTTCTTTATATAAAGCTGATACTTTTCCTGGAAGAATCTGAAATATAAATTGAAATTTTAACACTATATTAATTTGTTTTGTGTAACTGATAAAATATTAAAAAAGGACCTTGTATGAGATGTAAAACAAAATATTTTTAGCCAACAACTTTTGTCACTTTTTAAAAATGAATAAGTAGCTACTCGGGTATTTTATCGCAAGTGGCAAATTAGCAATCGGTAGTGTGAGGGCTGATAATACATATTTCAAAATACTAGATTTTGTCTGATTTGACTGAATTTAATTCACATGTAAGCAAGAAAATTCTCATTTTCTTTATTGCTCTCAAAACATGGTTTTTGCTACATTTTAGCATGGGGTAATGATGTCATGAACACAAATTGTATTGTGGACAATTTTTCTCTACAATGGTTGAAACTGATCATTGAGCTATAAATAACTCCTTTTATGCATATTTACGTCAAATTTTGTCCTATGCTGTCATTTAAAAAAATATAAAATTTTAAATAAATTTCGAAGTTTTCACTCAAATTTCAAAAAATTCTATCTAGTTCTAGATTTTTTGTTAACAAAGCTGTATAAAAAAGTTCATGAAAATTCATTAATATTTGTGGAAGCTATTGTGTACACAAGAAATTGACCATAGATGGACACGATTCTAAAAATAGTTAAAACATGTTCAGGAGGTCCTGAAACATATATTGACCTCAAGATCTTGAAATCAAAAATTTTTGTAGAAACAGTACTTTCTCTATACTATATCCTATAGCAGTGTTCTTCAACCTGTGTTCCGCGGAACCCTAGGGTTCCACTCAAACGCTTTAGGGGTTTCGCGAGTCGATACTACAATTCGAATGTTCGACATATGTATGTATAATACAAATACTTTATACGGAATATTTATCTTCTTGTTTGAATTAATGCAAATTTATATCTTATATAAAGTTTGTATAACAACGACAGGGGCGCACCTTGTTTATAACATGTAATACGTAATATGACACATCCCCCTAAAATCAAATCTGGGTGTGCTACTGAACGAAGGGTTCCATAAAAAAAAATATCTCAAGAAAGGGTTCCGCGGGATGACAAAGGTTGAAGAACACTGTCCTATAGTATAAGAAAGTAAAAATGTTTATATTTATGTAGTCTTTTATATGGAAAAACTATTTTTCAAACATATTATTAATGAAATGGTGTACTTTTTAAACAGTATGAAAAGGATTATTTAGGCATTCAAAGTTTTTTTTTTATAGCAAATTAATGTAAAAAAGCTTTGGAATTTTATATAATCTTTTGGATATATGAAAGAAATCATCTGGGTTTTTATTAAATTTAGTTTTATTAATGACAAGTGGTGTGTCTTTCCTATAACAGAGCATTGAATGTAAGCAAGAAACTTCCACCAGAAAAATTCTGGAATTCTTGCTTTAAGGTAGTTTTTTTTCCTTTCTTTAGTTATTTTGCAAAACGTTAGTCCAAGAGTGGTTAAGGGTGTGTTCAGATGAACACTTTCTTGTTTACATGCTCTATTTTATAGGAGAGAAGTTGCTTTTGATATAAATATTTCGAAATTGTAGATTTTTAGTTACTGAGACATTTTTAGTGATATATTATTACTGCTATACATAAAACTGTCACTTTATTTAGATTCTAATTAGTATTTTATGATTAAGTTTCAGCCACCTTCCCCTAATCGTAACAGAAAATCTCCCTCACTGCCTCCTGCAAAGACCTTGTATGTTGATAAAATTCCATCTGGGAAGATGAGGGTTCCTCACAGATTTGAAATTCATTCCTACACACGGCCCACCGTCTGCTGTTATTGTAAAAAGCTGTTAAAAGGAATCATTCGTCAGGGTATGCAGTGTAAAGGTATTGAGTTATAGTATCTAATATTTTTAAATTACTTGAATATATAAAAATAATTTACTCTTTAAGGTAAAAAGTACACATGCAGCAGCATACTGTAATCAAGCACAAATTAAAATGAAAAGCAACATACAGTTGGAAAAATAAAATCCTTTTAACCCCTTCATCAGTGTTAAAAGATCTATAAATATATCCAATAATTAATTAGAAAGACCAAAATACAAATAATACAAATGATATATGAATAGGAAAGAAACTAAAATATAACTTTTATGACATGTTAAATGAATATAATTGCATTGATCAAATACTATTTTTGAAAACTCTCAAATGATGCTACTCCCATACCAGTGCTTAAGCAATTTGATCAGCAATTAATTTAAACTTTATTACACATTGTAAGACCTAAAATCTTTGAAGTATCTGAAAGCACTGTAATAATCTAATAGGATGCCAACTGACCAATGTTTTCCTAAATGCATAAATGTATGCAAATATACCAACATGGAATAAATTTTTTAAGAGAGACACAAATAATAAGACATGTTTACTTTTCTAAAGACTAATTTTTGTTTTAATTAAATTTCACTTTTAAAATAAACAAATAAAATATTTTTACATCTCATTTAACAATAGATTTCAACATCTTAAATAACAGACCCAAAGTATAGGAGCTTACAAAAAAACGCCAGTATTATAAGAAGTTAGTTATTAAAATATTAAGAAAAAATTAAACTTTGAAAAATAAATTGAAATTAACTAATTACATTAACTCAATTTGAACAAATTTAAAACAATTTGATCTAGGTTCAAGAAGGCTTACAATTTATAAACAGATGGGTTTTACTCTTAGCAAGACTAATATAAAACATTTCTAAGTTAACTATTATAATTTAAGAACATCCAAGGTACATAGAGGTTCTGCCAGAAAGACGTTACAAGAAAAACTCAGCACTGCAAAGATTGAAAAGCTTCCATCGAAGAAAAACTCAGTGGCAGGATAAAAGATTCAACAGAGATTTTGAAAACTTCCACATCAAAAATCCATCTCAAACAGGATATTTCTACTAGGTACAAATGATCAGCATACACAGAAGTTAAATTCTCTTTTTTCCAAAGTAGTGGAACCATTCTTCTCTTATCTGACCATAATATATGGTATATAGTTTCACTATTTATTCTGAAAATTGTGACCCAATTCTTCATTTAAAGAGCACACACTGCTTGAAAAAATAAACACTTCATCAACCCACGAAACCTCTGCTTCCCTAGCAGATATTGCAACAGTATTCATCATAGCATTATTTAGATGACAGGAAATATAAAAGTTACATTTTCTTAAAATCAGCGTAAAGTAATATAAGATTTAATTTTGAAAATTAGTAAGTACTCTGGTTGAGAATTCCATAAATAGCATCATTATAAAATTGAAGTTCTAAATATTCATTTAAGTCTTGTTATATTAAGTAGAGTTTTTGGGTTCTGACCCTGTGTTTCAAATTCTTTGTTGAAAATAAAGTAAATGCTTAACATTATAAAATATTTTGTATTTTATTTGACTATCATTTGTTATTTTAAGTCTTATATATATGAAACATATAACAATTCATATTCCTGCATTTATATTAATTCTCATGTGTACATATTCTTATTTTATATGTTATAATGGATTTTTGTTTTTATAGATTGTAAACTGAATGTACATAAACGTAAATGTTTAGAATTTATACCTATGGACTGCACTGGTGAAGCTCCAAAAGATAGTAAGCACTTTAATTTCTTTATACAAATAATTTGGTACTCAAGAATTATATTGACAACTGTTGGTGAAATTATTTTTCTCCTGATCCAAAACCGCATAGTTGCCATGAAGCCATGGCAAAACATAATTAAAACAGTAACAAAATATTAAATTATGGAAATACAGATTTAAGTGCATTAAATTAACAGTGGAAACCCTTTTCCTTTATTTATTTTTCATTACTTTAAATTAAAAAAAAAATAATCTTATGTTTGTTTTTCGTTTTATTTGTTAAAAATTGTTGTTTACATTTCAATAATTTTAATTTCAAAAACTTTTGTTTACTTTCAATAATTTAAATAAAAAAAAATTGTTTTCTTTTAAATTTAAACTACATGATGACATATATGATAAATATAAGAGTTGGGTATAGATGCCATCATATTCTAAAAGCATCGTGTATCAGAAAAGATGAGTAAGTATCTATTTTATTTAGTTAGTACAGTACTCAAGTACCAATAATTTTATATGGTATGTAATTTTCAATGGTGAACTATTTTCATTAAAATGTGTCATAGCTTGGCAATATATCTTAAGCCATTGTTTTTCTATTATTTATCAACTGTACTATGAAAAGAATTTTTTGGATTTAAATCAAGGATAATTACGTACAAACGAAAATGTTATTCTCATCAGATTTTAGTGCTAGGTTTTCATCACACAGTAGAGGCTGGAAAGTGGGCAACCACAATTTTTAGGCTTTTGTTATACAGTATAGGATCGTTTATCCGGTGCCTCAATATCCGAAATGCTCCGAAAACTGGTATTGGGCAGAATGATGCCCAATTTTGTTTTGCCGAAAATAGGCCAAAATTTCCCCCCTTTAATCATGCCAAATGATCAGAAGTATCAATTACTACCAATTTTTTCGTAGTTTTTATGGAAAACAGCCACATAATACGAATTATGAAATTTTCATATTCTCCTGCAAAAAATTGCTAATGGCTGTTTAAAGCTCATTGAAATCATTCTAATATAATAGATTCTAAAATAATAGGTCATTAAAATTGATTGTAAAATATATAACTGCTAGCAAAAAACCTCTTTGAATGGACTCGCATATATGAAGTATGCGAGCTGCAAGAGATTTCAAATTAAAACTTAATTTTACAAATAGTTATATAATTAAAAGTATAAAAAAATAATTTCAGAATTTCAGAATTTGAGAATTCATATTTTAAGTTTTTAGTATTTGAATATGAAGTTAAACAAATTAGATACAAAAAAATAAAGAAATCAAAGTAACACATTTAAATCAGAAAAATGTATTTCTATAGATTTGTATTGTATTGTTGTATATACTATAGTGGTAAAGGATAACTCTCATAACTCCATGTTATGTATTTTGTTTTATCATGTTCTTCTAGCAACCATGTAAAAATAAAAATAGGGCAGTGAAGCTTATATTACACTTTTTTTTTATTTAACTTTTTTTACAACAATGGTTATTCATATTTGAAGTGCTGGTAACCTTATATTTTATTTTTACACACTATTTGTAAGCGGACCGTTGAAATAGTTGCTCAAGTCTTAGGATGAGTTGGACGGTCTGCGTCTTCAACACTATTTGTAAGAAGCATAATGTGCATGCATAGTTTAAAAATGGACGTTTTGCTCTGTTATAGTTTGTTTTAATTCTTGAAATTGTGATTCTGTGAATCTTCGTACAATTTCACTTATGTACGCAAAATTTCATTTTCCTACCTATTGTAGTTTTCAAATAAAAGGCACAACAAAATTCAGGCAAATGTTGATTATACTTTATTAGGAATGGAGAATGGACTTTGCTTCACTCGTCCATGATAAATATGGTTACTGTGTAATTTAATTATGCAGTTAAGAAAAAAAATGTTAAAAATAATTAGTAGATTACTTTTTACAAATATTTAAATATTTCACAGCTCCATGTCAAGAGTTTTGAAGTCCATTATAGGACCACGTCTCCTAGTTTGGAGAAGTACTATTTAAAAAATTTAGAATAATCAAATTTTAGAATTTTTTTAGAATAATCAAAAATCCCAATTGTATGTGGTCCATTTTGGGGAGAAAAAGAATATATATATATATATATATATATATATATTAGAAAGAAGTAATAATAAAAATAATTAATTCAAGTAATCGTGAAATATTAACATCACCATAGAAGGAAATCCACGGCCATAATGCCGATAATAGAAAAGATCAGCACCGGCCCATATATATATATATATATATATATATATATATATATATATATATAAATTCCCAAATAGGACAAGTAGCAATGTACTCGTAAAATTTCTAGATAAGTGACGGAAGTAACGACCGGGGGGAGTTGCGACCCCCAACACTCCGGTTAAAGCTTTTTTCCGCCATGGCAAACGCTCCCGGTAGCCGATACTCCCTACACCATTTTCTTCATGACTCTTATAAAACCGTAAAAAATTACATACATACATATACACTTTCAATAACTTGTAAAAATCCAAATGTTTACTATAATACGCTAAAACAAACCAAAAAGGACACACTATAAAAATATAACAATTAATTTAAAATACTAATGTATGAAATCACTTCACACGTGGTTATTTAATATCCCAATATCAAAATATTCAAAAAATAATGTTTGAAATGCAAGTCAGAGAGGTTATATTTAAAAATTCGGATACAAGACCAATTGGCAACACTATCGCCATATAAATACAATTGTATGAATTTACTTCACTCGTGGTTATTTAATACTTTAAAATCAATATATTCAAGACTAATGAAATCCAAGTCCGAAATGTTATTTTAAAATTGGATGTAAGACCTATTAACAACATTATTGCCATAAAAATACCAATGAATGAAATTAATTCACTCGTGGTTCATTGGTATTTTTATGGCAATAATGTTGTTAATAGGTCTTACATCCAATTTTAAAATAACCTTTCGGACTTGGATTTCATTAGTCTTGAATATATTGATTTTAAAGTATTAAATAACCACGAGTGAAGTAAATTCATACAATTGTATTTATATGGCGATAGTGTTGCCAATTGGTCTTGTATCCAAATTTTTAAATATAACCTCTCTGACTTGCATTTCAAACATTATTTTTTGAATATTTTGATATTGGGATATTAAATAACCACGTGTGAAGTGATTTCATACATTAGTATTTTAAATTAATTGTTATATTTTTATAGTGTGTCCTTTTTGGTTTGTTTTAGCGTATTATAGTAAACATTTGGATTTTTACAAGTTATTGAAAGTGTATATGTATATATGTAATTTTTTACGGTTTTATAAGAGTCATGAAGAAAATGGTGTAGGGAGTATCGGCTACCGGGAGCGTTTGCCATGGCGGAAAAAAGCATTAACAGGAGTGTTGGGGGTCGCAACTCCCCCCGGTCATTACTTCCGTCACTTATCTAGAAATTTTACGAGTACATTGCTACTTGTCCTATTTGGGAATTTATATAGGTATACACATGTAAAATTGCAGCATAGCGCTTTACAAGTTGTATTATAAATTATTTTTTAGCTTTTAGCTTTTTAATCAATTCACTCAAAATTGTAGCATTTTTTCAAGTTTTATATTGTATATATATTTATATATATATATATATAAAGGTGTGTCTCAAGAGTTTATATTCACTTTAGTATAAGGAATAGATATCAGAAGAAAATAAGAAATGCAATTTCATCACTATATATTTAATAACGACTAATAAACAATATAAGATCATGAACATACCTGTTTGATTTGCAGATTTCAATAAACGAAGTAAATACAAAAAAAAAGCATAAAAAAACTTGTTTCAAAACTTTATGCACAAGTAACAAAAAATAGTTATTTAGCGAATGTGATGTCCATTTCGTTTTATAACTTGAAAAGCACGATCTGGCATTGACAGAATAAGAGAATGAAGAGTTTCTGGGTCTAAATCATACCAGCAGTTTTCAATTTCACACTTTAATTCGGCCAAAGACCAAAACTGTCGCCTATTCGCATAAACTCTTCTGAATAGGATGATCCCCCAAAGGTTTTCTATGGAATTCAAGTTGGAACTTTTGGCCAGCCAATCCATAGCCATAATGTTATTACACTGCAAGAAAAGTTTTGTTGACTTTGCTACATGAATGGGAGCATGATCATGCTGAAAACAGAAGTTTGGCCCTGCTAGATTCGCAGCTTCTGGTAATATGTGATCCTTTAAATTTTGTTGGTAATTTAGCACATTTTGCTTTCTGTTAAGAAAGGCTAAGGATAACGTACTATTAAAGCAAAATGCTCTCCTTACCATGAAGGAACGACTTTGTTTTCTACTGTAAAAAAGCTGTCGGTTCTTTGCGCAGGTCATGCCAGTATGATGCCCATCCATCTGGGTCATCAATATTCCATTTCTTTTCATCACTAAATATATCCATTGGTCGTCCCAGTTCATGTGTTCCCGAACCCATTCCATACAACATAATTTATGATTTTCAGTTAAACTCGGAAATCGCTTCATATGCGCGAGCATTATATTGCAATTATTTTGTAAACATCTGTGAATAGTAGATTGAGATATTTTTAAACCTTATTCACTTTGTATTTCAGATAATGACAGTTCTTGAGTTGATGCTAGATGAAAAAGTTTTTTGTCATCTCGAGAACTGGTGCATTTTAGATGGCCTGATCTACCTTTTACTTTATAATTACACTCTTTTTGTAGCGCAGCATAAATGCCTCGTTTTGGCTGATTTAATATTTTCTCGATATCAAGAACAAACTTTCCATAAGCTTTTAATCTCCAAATTTCACACACTTCATCTTTTGTAAACTGTTTCATATGCGACATTGTACTGAATGGTGAGAGGTGAAATGCAGCAGTCTCATATATAGTGGACAAATGTCTGCAGAACTGTTTTATGCAAATTATTACCTTATTTGCATACTTCATTTTGATTTTCCACGTTTTTTGTTACTTGTGCATAGACTTTTGAAACAAGTTTTTTGATGCTTTTTTTGTGTTTACTTCGTTTATTGAAATCTGCAAATCAAACAGGTATGTTCATGGTCTTATATTGTTTATTAGTCGTTATTAAATATCTAGCGATGAAATTGCATTTCTTATTTTGTTCTTCTGATATCTTGCTTATACTACAGTGCATAAACTTTTGAGACACACTTTATATATATATATATATATATATATATATGATATGCACAATTAGATCTATTTTTACAAAATTGTCAAAAATTTTATAAGAAATGTACATACATGTAAACTATTTGCATAATGAAATATTGTTTTTTTTTTAAATAACTTCTGTACTATGGATTTGAATTGAATTAGCAAACTTTTCTAAAATGTTTTATTTTTCTATGAGCACAGTAAATGGTTTCTTTTTGAATTCATAATAAGTAAGTAGTCTTCAAAATATAAACACAAATGTATGAAAATCAATATTCAAGTTCTGTTATGCTTTACTTTTAATAAAATATTAAAAATTACACAGCTATCTTAAAATACTTTTATTTACATTTTAGTTATAATGTACTTAGGGAATGCAGTTAGGGGGAAAAAGTCTGGAAATTTTATTTTATTCGAGGAGACAATCTGGATGTTGCCACATTACTTGTATTAAGTTAAAGTTAATTTGAAGATGTGATATATTATATCTAATATGAATTGTAGTTTTTATTTTTTAAGAATTTAAGCATTAAATATTATAACCATTTTAAGCCTTTCTCATGTTTTATATTGCACTTTGTTATTTAAGATTCTGAAAATTTTAAGAACAACTTGTCTGAAAATGATGTAGAGAAAGGTGATCATATAGATGAAGAATCCGGTGAAGAAAGTGATAATTCTGTTGAAAAAACATCAGCCCAACAAGACTTACAAGATGATGAGTCAAAAATTCCTGTGCAGTAAGATGGAGAATTTTTAATATTAGTTTTTCTCAAAATATATTTGCATAATCTTATATACCTAATCTGTATACATAGTTTGCTTGCATCCTTCCATGCAAAATGCTCTTTGACCTTTAATTACTCAAAGAATAATCAATCTCCTCCAGCCCCATTTTATTTGCAGTATGTTTGATTTAGTCATAAAATTAAAAAATAAATTATTAAAGAATAATTTTTGTCCACCAGTTTTTTCCCCATCAGACCACCATTCAATGCCATAAAATTGAATGTGTTCTCAAAGCTGTAAAAGCAAGAAACACATTCTATGCAATTTAATCTTAGAAAGCCAATGAAATCATTGAAAAGTGCATAGTCTGTTTTGAGATATAAAGATTTCTTTTCAGATTGGCAACTTAAAAAATCACCATTATTGCTAATAAATATATTTTACTTTTGCAAAGGGAAGCTTGTACATGAAACTTAATTTAATACGTTTCAATTAATAGAATTTTTGTAAATAGTTTTCATAATTTGGCAAACTTTTGCAAATGCCATTTTTTACCACAGCTGAGAAATTATTTCTCGAAATCATGATTTGCTGTTTATTCAGTTGATATTTTAAAGTTTAAAATACTTTTTTTTAGTTCAATAGTTTAATTTGTAATTATTATTTTCTTTAAAATAATTTCAATACTTAAGTTTTTAAATAATTTATTTATTTTTAAATATACCAGTTTGGTACTTGAGCCCAAACTACTATGCTTACTTTCAAATTATGATGTATGGCACTTTCACAATGTGATGTTATCGTTGAAATTTGAAGTGTGAGAAAGTAAACAAAATTTTTTCAAATATTTATACAAAAGTTAACAAATATACATTGCCTGGCCAAAAACAAAAGTCATGTTAATATGCCATTGGATAACCTTTAGCATGAATCACAGTATGCATTCATCACGGCATTAAGTTGTACGAGTTTATGTGCAATGTCTCAAAACTTATTTGTGGTCAGCTTTGCAGTAACATTTTGCTAAGATACTTGGCTGATGAAGGAAGAGTGGGATTTATCTTTAGATGCTTCTCCAGTATATGCCATATACCCTTAATGGGGGTGAGGTCAGGATTTTGTGGTGGTCAATTCAAATGTGCGAATGAGGCCTTGTGCTTTTCAAACCAATCTTTTACAATTTTAGCATGATGAATCATGGCATTGTCAACCTGGAATATGCCACTGCCTTCAGGAAAGAAACATTCCATTGATGGTATAAGTTAGCCATTCAGTATGCTCAGATACTCAGCTAACTTTATTTTATTGTTGCATAGTGTTGCTGCAACTAGACCAGCTGAACAGAATCAACACTGGATCATAATACTTCCTCCTGAGGCTTGTACAGTGGGTCCGGAACAGGATGGATCCAACGTTCCATGCGGTTCCCTTCTGATTCTGATGCATCTATATTGGAAGAGAGTAAATGTGGACTCATTTTCTCACATGATTTTCCCACAGTGCTCAGTTGTCTAATCTTTGATATTCCTTGGTGAATTGGAATTTTTTTTTTATTACTCTCAGTAACCAGGGGTTTTCTTCTGCAACTCAGCTGTTTTATCCCAGTCCTTTACATTCTCATATCATTGTACAAGTGAAAATTGTCTTGCTTCCAGTATTGATTGGTCATGATTATTCAGAACTGTTTTTTGGCCACACATTTTCCACAAAGTTGATGGTTCTCTGCCATCTTTTCAAAATTTAATAATGTGCTGGACAGTTCATAATCTGGTGCCAGTGATTTCAACAATCTTCTTGCAAGTCTTTTGCCCTTGATACAGACAAAGAATTTGACCCTTTTTTGAACTCTGTAACATTTTATCTGTGAACTTGTACAATATCTTCAGTTCTCCTCGATAGTTGCACATTTCAATTCACACCATGACTTTTTTTTTGGCCACTCATTTAATTTCATGATTTGTTAAACCATTGTGACTGCCAATTTTTCTAATTAAAAGAAAAAAAAAATGTTTGAGAGGTTATTGTAGGACACAAAAGACAGACAAACAGATAATATAATACTTTTCTTGTGTCTTTCCATTCGACATGTATATATGAAACAAAAATAAGACATCAAAATTTTTGAGGAAATATAGTTTTCCACAAGTACACTAGTATATAATAATTTGTTGTTGATGATTCTGGTTTAATATAATAAGATACTATTTTACTTTTTTCAAAGCACTATAGGAAATTAAAAAAAAAAATTGTTGTGGGAAATAAAATGAAACTAGTGAAAAATTATTAAATGTGATATGTAGTATTATAGTATATCATACCTGCCAACCCTCACTGAAGAAAATTCAGTAGATTTCTTAAAGTGCGCGTTTCAATGTCATAACAAACGTTGCAGTATAAAAATAACATACATTTAGGGAAAAATAGGGATTTTTCTCATCTCCATCCCCCCCCCCCCTAAATTTGAATTATATACATATTTATAAATACACCAGACATGCCAACTTTCCAAACAGAAAAAGCAGGAGACTATTTTGTATCAAATATATTGTTTACTTATGACACTTAGTATTTGCTTAAAACATTAAAATACTGTATACCATTTAAGTACATTATGTTTTAAACTTATCTGAAAAAAAAAAAAAAAATTATGAACTATCTTTTGAATTAAAACAGTGTTAGTAACAAATTATAAAAAAAAAATAACTTGATAATATTAATTCTTGATTATTTATTAAATCTTAATGTCCCCCTCCCCCAACAAAAAAATAAAATAAAATAAAATACTGCATTAAATATCAGGCATAGTACTGGTAGAATATGAAAATTCAGGACACCAATTTTATAAAATTTCAGGACTATAAATTATAAAGCAAAAAATATATAAAGGTTTTATCTGATGAAAATTACTTTATAATGAAAACAAATATTTATGTTTAGTAAAACACAGATTTTCACGAAAGAAAGTAATAAATATTGATCTTTATTAATATATATATATATATATATATATATATATATATATATATATATATATATATATATATATATATATATACATACATACATACATACATACATAGCACTGAATTATATTCCTGCCGAAATGCTTTCCTTTTTATTTGCCTAAATCATTACTTTAATACCACATTTTGGAAAATATCTTTCCACAGAATTCATACTACCCATTTTTCAAAATAGAAAAATTTGTATTATGCAAATATAATTAAAAAATTAACCTTAATAATTAGCCATAATATGAAAATAAGCTAGTTTAGTCGATCTAATATGCAACATTTAAATGATGGAGATGAATGGAAAAAGATACTAACGTACTCTCGGCAATTCACGCGATGTAACTGAATTGCGCAATCGCACTTTTATGCGAAAATAATTAAGAAATTAACAGTAATAATTAATCAGAATGTGAAAATATGCTAATTTAGTCGATTTAATATGCAACATTTAAATGATGGAGATGGATGGGAAAAGATACTAACGTACTCTCAGCATTTCACGCGAAGTAACTGAATTTCACAATCGCACTGTTTATACGAAAATAATTAAGAAATTAACCATAATAATTAATCAGAATATGAAATTATACTAGTTTAGTCAATCAGAAATGCAATATGTTGAAGATTGAGATGGATGGAAAAAGATACTATTGCACTCTCGGCGATTCATGAGAACAAACTGAATTGCGCAATCTCAGTGTTTATGCGAAATTAATGAACAAAATAACATTTTAGCGATTTATGCTGAATTAGACAACCTTTGAAGAAGTATATTTATTACTTTCATAAAATAAGCGATTGAGATCTTAATTTACATTACACTCGGCCGTAAATCTCCGTTAATTTGATTGGCATTACCCTGCATTTTATTATGGATTTACTACGATCCCGGGAATGGTAGAAATCAGTGTTAAAAAAGCTTAAAATCGGTGTTTCCGAGGAATTATACAATGTCTGGTTAATCGATAAATTTCAAACAAAAAAAGCCGAAGAATTTCGTTAGTAATCCGGAGGTCGGAGAAGTAATGAAAAATCCGGAGAGTTGGCACACCTGCATCTGTAATCTTATGGACGTACTTTTGATCAAACAGAAAAAATTTCCTACTGAGCTAAAAAAATCCCTTTTATAGGGAATTTTTGGGGATATTATCTCTAAATGTAGGGATTTTTTTAAAAAAATCATTAAAATCGGGAGAAACACTAAAAAATCAGGAGTCTTCCGCCAAATTCAGTAGAGTTGGCACATATGGTATATACACGATAATAAGAGGATCAATATTGAGTGCTTTTGTTGACTATCAAATGTCATTAGATGGTCAGTGTTGTATGAAACAAAATTTATCAGATTTTTATTATATTTAATTTATAAAGGTGTTGCACTGCATCATACAAGATTTTCTTTTGAATTAATACATGAATAATTCTATATATAATTTTTTTTACATTATTATATACATCCATTGTTTTCAATATAGGCCTCATAATGTTCAGCTCTCAATCTAGCCACCTTTAGTCTACTCAGTTCGATATATCGATATATCAAAAGATTTTCTACTAGATTTAAAGTGTTGCTTGGGAAAGTGTTATATTCAACACAGTATAATGTCATTTTTGCAATAATAATGGGATCAATATTTGATGTTTTTGTTGAAATGTCATTACACAGCCACTGTAATCAGAAACAAATGTTTCTTTAAACATGAATTGATGATGTTATCTTTCGTTAAGTATTGTTATCCTTGTATATATATATGTGTGTCTTAATAGTACTTGTCACAACAGCTTGATTTATTTAAAAAATAAAAAATGTGTTTTGGGCCATAATTTATTTTTTAAGTTAATGCAAAAGTCATTTTTTGCATATATGCCAACACATGCAAAAATGATTGTTGGTTAAAATCTTCTAAAATATTGCCATTCAAAGACAAAATGTAAAAATTTTTACAAAAAATTACACATGATCTAGTTTCCCGGCCATTCAATTTGCTGCTCCAAGTCCTCGGACGAGCCGGATGGTCTGGGCTTTCGACATGATCTAGTTTCCGGCCGTCCAAATGGCTGCTCATGTCTTAGGACGAGTCGGATGGTCTTGGCTTTCGACATCATCTAGTGTAATGTTCCAGATAAATGTTCTATAGAAATCTAAGATCTTGAATGCACGGTAAATAAAAATTTTACAGAAATAATATATAGATATTTTCATAGATTTTTACATTTTTTATGCTAATTGAAGCTACACAGTAAAAGAGAAATAAGGAACTAAAAATGTTTGATGTAGTGTAACACACTGTTTTATGTACCTTTATTTGATATTTCAAAGAAATAAGGTTCAAGTTGAGCATTGATATGTTTCTCATATTTAATTTTTTTAATTTGATTTTTAGTGAAGCCTCCAGTAACAACATACCTTTACAGAGGATTGTACAAAGCATAAAGCACACTAAGGGCAAAAATTACAAAGTGCTCAAAGAAGGATGGCTTATTCACCATACCAACAAAGAAGGAATGGTACGTGTTTTTATTTAAATCGTGACTTATACAGTAAACCTAAAATATAACTCAATATTACATTGTGACTGTTTAAAGTTTTTTTGAGGGAATGATTCTGAAACAACCACTCATTAATTTTTTTTCTTTAAAAATGTTTGTATTTCAGTGGGTTGGTGCTAACAAAGAATGTGAAAGAAAATGAAAACCATAAAATTTTAGTATTGCAAAAATTGTCAAAACTAAGAAATACCAATAAATGTTAAACATGTAAAAAAGTTTTACAATGACATAGCTGAATTTGTTTCCCACTTTATCTATTTCAGTGTATGAAGAAGCCAGATCTAGTGTTTTAACAAAATAAAAATATGTTCAAGTTCTGAGAAGGCTGCCACCCTTGGCAGCATGACTATCTTTGGCTTTTACTATATAGAGTATGCTGTTTCTTTTTCTAGTTCACGATTGTTCTTGAGAATGTCAGTCTGACAGGTTCTAATTAAAAAATGCAGTTATAGCTGTATCATATCAGAAGACACATTTTGGTAGTCAACTCTAGGCTTGTTCACACTAAAAAAGGAAATGCAAGCATTTTCAAAACAATAGTCTACTTTCTACATTTTACTTGCACACTATTTTACATTGTGATCTAGTTATTGATTTAGTTTGAATAGTCTTCAAAATTTATGGAAGTAATTTCCTTGAAAAAAATATTGGATTCAAATTTTTTTTTCTGAATTCAATTTGGCATAGTGAGATTTGAAAATGAGTGAAATTTACATTGGAAATAATTCTAATAAGGATTTATCTACTTACTAGGAAGGTTTTATGATTTTTGCTAATGTCAAAAGTATGATTATGCCCCTTGTTTTAAAAGCTGTCCAGTGAAAGTTAATGGCGAATATGTTTCTGTACATGAGAAATAAACTTAAAAAAAAAAAAAACATATTGATAACACTTCAAAGTTTGTTTCTAGTTCATTTATTTTTAATTTACACATTTTGAGATTATGCATTTTTGGCACATTTTACCAGCTTCAGTGACAAATATACCCTGGTTATGATTTTTTAGAGTATTCTCAAATAATTACTTTCGCATGTCTTCGTGGATATTCTGAAGTTTGACTTTCATATAATAATTATCTAAACAGAGAGCTTTGATTTAGAATACTTTGATTGCCCAATGCTTTAGGAAATACAGTTCAAGGAGGTTCTGTTTTCAATATTCTAGTGAAAGGAGTTCACAAAAGGAATAGTCTGGCAAACATTTTTTAAAAATATTTATAAAAAATTGTCAAGAAATATTCTGGTACTGGTTACATAGTGAAATCAGCACCAGTTTATGACATCAAAATTGATCAAAATACTTTTATGTGTCAAAATGTGTAAAACTACCGTATTCAAAATTTTCAAGCACATTTTCTGGAGTAAATGAAGGAGGATTTACAAAATAAATTTTGTATGCAAAATTTGCATCAGTTACTTTGTAATACATCCTTGAAGAAAATTATGTTACATCCTTGAAGAAAATTATGTAACTACAATTATTTTTAGGGCATTACGAACCTTCTTCTTTAGCTTAAGCGCTTTGGGTTCTTTATAAGTGATAAGATGCAACTGCTATTTCTTCAAACCTTGCTTCCTTCAAGGAAGTATTAAAAAGTTATGTTCTCACAAGCAGCAGTAGTATTCAGTTCAGAAAAAGTTTGGAACCAATTTATTATAATAAACGAGGAATGTCTAACAAAATGAACCTAAATTAAAATACTAACCTACACTGAACCCAAAGCAACTCTCATATAATCAAATGCATATGTGTTGGTCCATATCAAGGGCATTTAGGAAGTATTAAGAGAGTTTTAGCCTGTAAATGCCTTGAAAATAGTTGTGCTCTGCCTTGGAAATAATTGTTGGGAATGAAGTAAATATTTAGCAGTTTTGGTATGAAATCATTTAAAAAAGTATTTAAAATATTTGTTCTTTTATTGTATTTGATTAGAATTGTATTTATAATGCCTTTAATATATATGACAAAAATTATGCATTTTTTTTTGCATTTACTTTTTTTTATTATAAAAATAATGAAATTTCTTGAAATAAAAAAGTACTGATAATTTACCACCACAGTATTGGACTTTTATATGTGCTGTCAGTTATAATTAAGAGTTAAAAGAATATTTGTAACCTTTTTCAATTCAGTTAATAAATCATTGCAAGTATTAAAAAAAAAATAGGTTTCACTGCGAAACAAATCACTGCTTGTTAAAAGTGCTAAAAGGGATTGACGAATTATAAGTGTGGTTAGAAATCGCTGTTTTAGATTTTAGTACATTTTTATATGCTCAATAATCTTTGTAATTGTTCCTGTTATTGATTAATAAAATGTGCCAATTATTCTTTGTAATTTTCATAGAAAAGTATTTCTTTTAATTTTCAGCATCTTAATTTTTATATTTGTTCCCAGAGGAAAAGACATTTTTGGAGATTAGATACCAAAAGTGTCACTTTATTTCAAAATGATACCACTTCTAAGTACTATAAGGTATGTTATTTTCAGGTCTTTATGTTTTCCGAAGTTTAAATGTATTCTGAGTGTGGTAAAAACCAGTGAATATCATAATTTCTGTTTTAAATGAAAGCTATCTTAACGTACAGATTTACTAAAAATTATTAAAAGGTATCTAAAAAATCAGTGGTGCATTCAAATTAAAATTCTTTTTGTTTGGTAAAAGCTGAAAAATTGATGAATGAACTTTGATTGTGATATCATACATATATACAGGGTGTCCCAAAAATATTGACCTCGGCTTTTATTCCTGAAATATTGACCTTAGATATATATAATAAATTACAAAGTTGCATAAAAAAAGGTACAGAATTTATGAAATCAATTAAAATTTTCAAGGGAAGTAAATTTTAAGAAATACAAAATTTAAATTTTTATACGGCCCCCGTACAAAAACATTTCCAATGAGTAATATGTGCCCCATACACTAATAAGGTGATGTACAAAATTTCAGCATTTTATCATAAAAAGCCCCAGAGATATGAAAAGAGAAAAATACTGACTTAAACCACTTTTCGATGCATCGACATGGATTCTCAGAGGGGAAAAATCATGCCGGCAGATCGCGCTTCAAGGGTCATACACAAATTACTAAAGAAAATGATGAAATGATTACATAAATAAATAATAATTTTGCTATTTATTGGTACAAAAGTATCTACACTGCTTAGAAATAATAACCTTACACAAAGATTACAGAGCTTGTTCAAAATGTTTTCTATCCATGCCAAAGATCCATTAAAGATAAGAGGCAGATATTATTTGCCTATGATGCATTTCTGCGTTGTGTCATTTGGACTCTTTTGCTGTAAACATTTACATTTTAGTTTGTAATTAATCCCTCACCAACTTTGTTTAAACATATCTCTGGGACTTTTTATGATAAAATGCTAAAATTTGTACATCACTTTATTAATGTATGGGGGGCACATTTTACTCACTGGAAATGTTTTTGTACGGGTCCGTATAAAAATTTAAATTTGTATTTTTTCAAATTTAATCCCTGAAAATTTTTATCGGTTTCATAAAATTCTGTACCTTTTTTTACGTAACTTTGTAATTTATTATATATGTCTAAGATCAATATTTAAGGAATAAAAGCCGAGGTCAATGTTTTTGGGACACACTGTATACTAATACATATATATTGAAGTCAGCAGCTGCAATTTAATAATTTTATTGAGCACACCTGTGCTTCTAAAAAGTTTTAAAATAATTATATTTTATTAACAATAGAAAAAATATTTTTGTAAATCATAAATTTAAAACTATATAATAAATGAAAAATAAATAAAAAATTTAAACTCTTTCTGAATCATAAATAATTTACTGTTTATTACAGGTGTAAGAAATAAATTATTAAATATATAACTTTCATATGCTTGCTTTAAGGAAGGATTAAAAAGTTTTATTCTCACAGTTTTATTTATTGTATATTATAAGAAAAAATGGAAGCTACTTATTTAAAAATAAATAATTAAATATTGTAAATGTTCAAATGACCAGGGTTAGAATAAAAAAATGGGTGAAGGTTAAAAAACAAACAAACAAACAAAGAAAAAAAAAACATAGACTAATGGGATTTTAATCAGCCAACCTTGCTGTTGATAATTGAAAGGGAAATCTGAAGGACTCCTGTTACACCCTATAGTATGTAAATTAGCCCAGCATGAGCACTGAATCTAACACTTTCATGAATGACTACTGCTCTCTATTATTTAATAATTATTATTAATAATAATAAAAAGAAAAATAAATTGTTTAGTTTATTAAAGGTATAAGAAATATATTGTTCAATAAATAAAAATATTAAATACATATAATTAAACCTTTTTTTAAAAATATAATTACTATATATAATAATATTAAAAATTGTTTTAAAAATATCTGTTTATAATTGAATGGGTGAGTACCATGAGAGACAATTTGGGGGACATTGAGTTAAGTATATATTTAGTGCTGTTAAAGTAGTTTCCATTAGTCAAATCACTTGTGAAAATATTCCGTATTTATTATAGTTTCATAAATTTTATAGAATTAATTGCTGAATGAATAGACTTCTAAAAATAATAGCTACTGTTTTATCAGAATATTTAAAATGTCACTTGAACCTTTCTAGTTCTTTTCTATCCTTTTTCTTCAAAATAAAGCATTATTCCCTTTTCTCCTCAAAATTTAAAAACTAAATGATCAAACACTTCTTGTAAAGTTATGTACTTTAAAACATAGCTGGAAAATTTTTCAACTACTACATCTCTACATGTAACAGTATTCCCTGCTTTTTGCTTTTCTAAAAGCAGTATCTGTGACTTTTCAATGTGTGTTTCTTTTCAATGCTTGTTACTTGTAACAAGCTTATAAGTATTGTTGTTAACTTGTAACTGTAACATCCAGTTCTTCCTTTATTTTTGTGAGTAATTACAATGATATTTAAGTTACTTATTTGCAAAATAGCGGTAATTGTTGCATTTCATCTTTTTTTAATTTTAGTAAATAATGCTGCAATAGTGTGAATTGTTATTAATTTGTGATGTTAGACTTGCTCCAAACTGTTCATAAATGTATTTTCATGCTAATCTATTTTTTTTGGTAATTTGAATTTGAAATAAATTTATTTAGATTTGCACATTTATTTAAATTTTTTATAAATAAATTTTAATTATAAATGGTTTTAAAACATTTATGTATGCTTTTTCCTATAAATAATTGTTTTATTGTTCCAAATTGGAAAACATCTGTTCCAGAATGACTCTGTATAATAAAGGGGCTCCAAAACTGGCTTCAGGTTATTTCATTTTGAGCCTAATTTTCATTCGGTGTATAACTATGTAGTAGTTTAGCAGATAACTTGATTAAGGATTGTGATACCATATAGGATATCTCATTTTTGCATCTATTCCAAATTTTTTTTGAGCAAGTTCTTACCTAGATGATACCGTGCAATTTTTTTTGCAAAAGATTTCATTGATAAATGACAATTTTAATAGGAACTTCAGCATTTGAATGTAAAATACTTGCTTCTTTCAAATAGATAACATTTTTCTGTTGAAATATTTAGGTTTGTGAAGAAAATAAAAAGTTTTAATTATATGCTCATAAATTGGATTATTGATTTATATTTGAAATAGAAAATTTAAGCTTATATAGAGGAAAAAGAAATGCAAGTTTCAAATAAAATAGTAAAATAGCTCATGGTTTCATTTATGTTAATCTACAATAAGAAAAATTATAAATATGCATATTTTATATTATTCTTTTCATATTTAAATTAATAATTAAAATTTTTTTTGTACAAAATGACATTTATACTTAAAATTTTAAGGTTTAGTACTGAAATGGGACTCTGAAATCACAAGCTAGGTTAAACTTAAGGACTCTTTTGTCAAGCTAGGTTAAACTCTTCATTCATTTCTAGGTTATTAGTTATATTTTTAACTGATTTGACCTATCAATATTTAGCATTTTAAGACCTTTCTTTTTACAAATCAATTCAATGTAAACTCTTGTCTTATTTTGTAACTCCTTTTGTATGATCTTTCCTTGTTACTGAAAGTTGTAAAGGGGGGAGATTTTAACTTTTCCTGAGTTCTTCTCAAACCTCTGTCCTTGAGTCTTTTTTACAAACTTATATTCAAATTTGATCTTTTTAGGAAATTCCATTATCAGAAATCCTTTCGGTAGAAATTTCTAAACATAATATTTGCTCTGAGCATAACCAAGGCTACTATCTTGAGTTGAGGACAGCAAATGTTGATTACTATATTACGGAAGAGATCAACAACTTGAAGGCCTGGGACACTGCTATTAGGCAAGCTCTCATGCCTGTGGACTGTCCAAAATCTACAAACCAGTCTGGGCATAGCAATAAAGGTAAGAGCTTTTTATCCTTGGAAAGAGTACTTAACAGTTATATTTGAAAAACAGACTGCCCCCCCCCCCCAAAAAAAAAAGAAAAAGAAAAAAAAGTGAAACATGTTTTAACCTAATTTATATTTGGACTCCTAGACTAACTTTTCTAGAACTCCTCTTAACTTTTTCTAGAACAGATTTTTAAACTTCATAGGCATAATGTAAATTTTCCTCTCATTAAGCGATCACATGTACCCTACTCAATGACAAGAAAGTTGTTTTAATGATAAGGCTGAATATTTAGTAATTGCCACTTTTGTGTCCCTCGAGCTTTGTTTCCCAATGTTAGTTTCAATTTCTGTGCTTAACAAAAACAATTCTAATAGGTCATTTCTGACATGGGAATGTAATGAATTATGCATTAAAATTCCATTAATCATGTTAAACAGCTCTGTCATCCATTAGAAGTCTTAAGACATTTCCAAGAACTCATTCCAAACAAAAGTTTTTAGAAACTATGAAGGTAATTTTTATATTTTTTTAGAATCTGAAAATTGACAATTACAAAAGGTCATTCGCATTTTATGAAAATTATTTTGTATTTATGTTTCTTGTTAGCATTTTGAGATAAAGATTTGGCATTTTCAATATAATCATCTGCTATGGTTTGGTTTTGATTGGAATGTAGAATAAAAGATTTATTTTGAAAATGGCTCCTGAAATTGGTAGATGGCTCGAAGGTTACATAAATGCACTTTTCGAGGAAAAATATTTGTATCAACAAATTGTAAAGTGGTGTAAAAAATCGAGGTTATTGTATTTCAAAGAAAGGTATTTTTAGTATATTAAATTTGAAAGGGAAAAAGCATCTAGCTGAAAGTAAAAATGAAATAATGGTCACAAAATCACATACTAAGACTGTTCGAATGTGGGTAAATATCAAAAAAGTGAAGTCTCTGATTCTAAAAGAAAATCCACAGACTCAAAGATCCATTGCATCGAAACTGGGAATGTTTTCTGGCACTGTAAGTAAAATCATTCATAAAGATTTGAAGTTAAAAAATATTGTTAAATCTAAAGTTAAAGTAAAATTAAAATGCTATTTTCTGAACCAAAACTAAATTTAAAAATAAAGTTGCATTAGATGAAGATAAATACATTCTTCAAACTTTGTCTTTGAAGAACAAGTTTTTTGAAGCTATTTTTGTCAACAAATTATAAAGAACAATTTAAAATAAATAATATTCTTAAGTTATATACACTTTTCATTCGATTTTATCTGTAATTCAGATATTGTGCCTGTTTATATTTCTAAAATATATCTTTAACAGCAAAACAACTAAGCATAACTCCATGAAATTGAAAATAAAGAATGTGCTATCTAAAAAATTAAAAAAAAAAAGAAAATGCTACGAAATTTGAATTAGAAAATTTGTTAGAGATCAAGCTGAATATAATTATTAAGACTGTTGCATTACATTTAATGTGTATTAATGTATTATAAAGGTAAATATTGTATTTTTTAACAATATATATATATATATATATTATATTATAAACAGATACGGAAAACATCTTTTTGATTTTTGCATAATCTTCAGAAATTCTAAAAGAAATTTTTTGAATTTTCCTCAAATTTAGTTGGCAGGTATGAACTAAGGTTTGGGTTATATATGCTGACTTTTTAAAGATAGGTATTAAAGGCTAAAATGTGAGTTTAATTCTGCTTATTTAACATTTTTGTGCCCCCTCAAATACAGATACAGAGGTATTACAGAGTTGTAGATTATTTTTGAAATTTTCTCACAGTTAAATTTCATTCTAATCTGCACATTATGAAGTTTTTATACATCTGAGAAGGTTTTAGTAGTTGAAAGTATTACTTCACGATTTATTTTCATATAATCATTCACTTAACATTTAACAGCTTTAAAATGAGTTGTGAAACTTTAATCACTGATCTATTATGGTTCATACTTTCAGAACCTTGCAGTGAAACACCGGTGAAAAAAGACAACTCTGAACAAAGTTTGGTATGTATGGTTTTTTGTATTTTGATGAATAATATGAAAACAAATCATAACTTTTCTGTTTTAAATATGCATTTTTGATTTCTAGGATATTAGTTTGCAATATCAAATTTTTCCAGATGAAGTTCTAGGTTCTGGACAGTTTGGCATTGTATATGGAGGTGGGTTTTCAAACTTTTGTCTAAATTAACAAGTGTAGATGCCTTTGATTATTTCATTTTTTGCATGTTTTATAATTGTGTTCACATTATAAACATTTCTTTTAACCATTTTCATCATATCAATCATATTTTGATATTCAGTTTTCTAATTATTCAGTAAGGTTGTATTAATAACTTAAACTACTGACAAAGCAACAAATTTGACACTATTTGATTTGATTATAATTGTATTTACACAATAATGTTATCAAACTTTGGTTCTTTTGTTAATTTCAAGATGTCATTACACAGACATTGTGTTGAGAAACTAACTTTATTTTCTTTTAAACAAGAAATGATGCCTACATCACTTTAAATCCCTTTATTTTATGTTTTGATGCCTCAGTAGCATCGGATGTGACAAGGGCTTGAATAATGTTCAATGCTTGTTTCTCCACATTTAATTTTTTTTTAAATCATATAAAAGTTAGTTTTAAAAGTTAGCTTTTGGCAATTGATACATTTTGATATCATTTATAAAAATGATTGTTGGTTGAAACCCCATCTAATATTGCAATTCAGAGATAAAAGAACTGTGTTATAAATTCATAAAAACTTTACAAGAAAAACAATAACTCATTGATCAGTTAAATAAATAAGCATTCCGCGCACATCTACAGACTATGTCCTTTAATTCAATATGTAGTTTTTATTTCTGCATCATGAATTAAGATCTCGGATGTACATTGCTAAAGCTTTATAGATGTACTTTTTATAGATGGATTTTTTCTAGAATTGAAGTATATGTCAGGATGTCTGCAAATCTGGAAAAATCAGAAGCATGCTTCTGACTAAAAAAGTCAGGGAAATATAAATTTGAAAAGCCAAAGTTAGGGAAATTTTAATTGATTCATTTTTTTTTATATATATAAACAGAAACAAAGAAGATAAGTAATTTGCAGATTTCCTTGGGTTTTTACACTCTTTCAATTAATACATGCTTGATTATATAAGTTGCATGAGATCTAATAAAAATTCTGTAAAAAATTCTTTGAATTGAATTTCTGTGTAACTCAAGGTTTGGGCAAACTCTTTACTCTTTAGTATTTTGTACTTAAAGGGCATGGATATCAAGAGCAAGAAGAAATTTATACAATATATATACATTTCTAACATAAAGACATAAGCTTTCTTTTTCTAAATCTTGTCAATGCTCTTTCTAAAATGCATTTGTAAATGTAAGGTTCTTGAAGGTTAGTTATAACTAGTTTCTGGTTTCCACTGTATAATTTCTATTCTATTTGAAAGATTCTATTTTGTAACTAGTATCATCATTATAAAACTTTCTTACAGACACTGTTCATATATTTTTCATATATGGTACTACCTTATATGTAGATTACAATAGCTTACAATTGTTATACACATTGCAATTTTCAGGTTTGTTATTATTAATTTCCCCTCCTATATAAGTTCTATTCTATTCAAAAGATTCTATTCTGTAACTAGTATCAGGGTATAAAATAATAGCATCTAGATTATTGAAACACTGAAAACATTAAAATACTAATATGAAGAGTTCCCTGGGGTTGGTGAGTGTAGTGAGTAGGGGTGGAGTCCATAGTAATATAAAATATTAGGCATTATTTATTAATCACAAAGCATGATTAGGCAAGATTGTTAGACACTATTTATTTCATTTCCACAATCGTTTGTTAATTCCACAACAAATTTGCGGTTTCAGAGTTAACAGATGTAAAGTTGACATTTTAATGAGTTTTTTAATATCAACTTTATTTGTTAAACCTAGACAAAACAATTACTAAATGCCATTTTTGGAAGAAAGCATCAACAAAAAGTGTTGTCAAATGGTATTTAGCAAATTATTTTTATTTAAATTATAAACAAACTACAGATTGCAGAGTTACAGGAAAACCAAGCCACATGTATTTATTTAGAATTAAAAATATATTCTTACACATTTGTGCACAAACATGTTTCACAAACAAAGCAAAATAATGAAGGTTTGCTGTCCGGGTATTGTTTTATAAATGAAATATATTAATAACATAATTTGACATACAATACTTAATATGTATAACTTGCCACAAGATATTTTGCCCTGTTTTTAAACTTTGAAAATATTTTAAAAAATAGTTAAGTATATTTATTTTTAAATAAAAACAAAAGTGTTTTTATATTAATGTATTATTAAAAATTAATTTGATTGATTAGAATGATAATTTATAGAATTATAGCTATGTCACTGAAAAGATTTGAAAGTTAAATAATTGCTCATCATTCTAACTTTCTTACATACACTGTTCATATATATCTTTATTTTTATTTTATGGAACTACCTTATATGCAGATTACTAATATCAATTATAATTGTTATTCTCATTGTAATTTTCAGGTGTCCATCGCACATCTGGCCGAGCTGTAGCTATCAAAGTGATTGACAAAATGCGCTTTCCTACAAAGCAAGAAGCTCAGCTTAAAAATGAAGTATCTATTTTACAGAATATTCATCATCCTGGTGTTGTGAACTTGGAGAAAATGTTTGAAACTGTTGAAAGGGTATGGTTAATTTATTAATAACTGTGTACATTTTGTCAAAATAGCAATGTTCTTTTTCAATGGTGCACCATGTGTGAGAATTTGTTTTTCCATGTATATCTTGATTTAGACCATATACAACATTGGATATACATTATTCTTGCACCAAATTAGATACCAATTTTTTCTGTATAAGTTAATGTTAAAAGTAAAAATTGCCAAAAATTATCTTGCATGGTTCTTGCACTCAATTCTTCAATTTGAAAAACTATCTTAAAAGTCAGGGAAAATTTTTCAAAATTCTAAATCTGGAAAAGTCACTGAATATATTTCACATTTTATAACTAATTTTTTTAAATTCTTTGGATACATTTCACTGTCATATGTATCGCACATTTTGTTTTTCTAGACTGGCTCATTAAGTTGGTGCTACTATATTCAGTTCAGTTGCTTTTATCTAAAGTTGAACCAGTTTGGCAAAATCCTTGATTTTATGAAACGACCCCATTGAGATCTAAATAATGCACGTTCATCTCCAATTCAATAATTTCCTTGATTTTAATGAATAGACTTAACATTTTTTTATAGGGTAATTAATGTAATTTGACATACTTAATATGTGTAACTGACTACAAGAGATTTTACCCTGTGTTTAAACTTTGAAAACATTTTTAAAGATAGTTTTAAGTATATTTATTATCTAGTATATTACTAGATTAGGGTACAGTTATATAAGTTTTTTAACCAGAAAAATATCAAAAACCTGTGTGTTAAAGTTGGAATTATATAATATTTGTCTGGCATTCATGTCAGTTATTTTCTAATGCATAACTTTGTGAAAAAAGTAAGGAAATTTATGTTATGTAAAAAGCAAGGGTATAAAATGACTAAACTTTTTTATTTTGGGGCTGGCTTCGATTCTATATTATCTGTCTGCCTGCTATGTCTAATACCTACCCTGATTTTTTTAAAATTTGGATATGTGGTGTAAATTAATGCTTTGTAGCTGAGTTCATTTCTGAACGTGGTTAGTAAAAAATTATGAGTGCTAAACCCTCTTTACTCATATACACTATCCGATGATAACTCCTGAAATTTAGCCGATTTTTAAGTTTGGATGTGTTGTTGATGTTGTTGAAACCCAGACCGTCCGACCTAAGTTTGGATGTGTGGTATATATTACCATATAATTCTGTTGATCCACCTTTCCTTTTTGTCTCTATTTGAAATTTTAAAAATTCCATGAAACAGCCTCCCCCCCTCCCCCCAAACATTGGAAAAATTTCGTCAAATAAAATTTATTTATTGATAAAAATATACTTTTATCTTTTTTTAGCTAAAAATTAAAAGCAAGCTTCTACCCCTTATACTCTGCATTTGAGGGGTGAATCAATGGAATTATATTTGTTTCTTTTAGCAGAAAATTCACAATAAGCACCCATCCTATATTTTTGCGATTTTCAGTCGCCTTTTAGGGGGCAGATAGATGGGATTCTATGGTAATGTTTTAAAGCTAAGTTCTATGCTGAATCTGGTTGGATAAAATGTATATGCTGTGTTCCCATCACTAGTATACATAATCTGTCAATAAATAGTCTAAAAACTAACTGATATGATTTGCATGTGATGTGTTTTTTAACGTTGTTGAGACAGATATCATTCATGATCGTTGGCCATAGGCACTGATATAATTTCGAGAAAGAGATAGTCATTGACTGAGTTAGAGCATTTCAATGCAGAATTTAATTTTACTAATATGGATCCCATGAAAAATAAATGTATTTTTTTATGCTAATGGGGTGTTATGTGCACTAATCTCCAATGTCTATGTCACTGAGTGGTTGGATTAACACTGGATTAGCTATAAGGAAATAGCCATAGCATAGACTTCCAATAATGAATCCTAAAAAATGCAACTATTTTTATGCAACTTGTAGACGTGATATATTTAATGGTTTTTGAAGCATGTAAGCAAACTTATTAAACTTTTTAATTTTGAGTTGGACCCAATTTTCAATTGACTATCTGTTTGGTATTTTTGACAATAACTGATTGGAAACATAATTAATTTCTCTAAAATTTGAAAACACTGTGCAGATTAAGCTTGTAATATATTTACATGTTACAGAAATTGCAAGTAAAAGAAGCTAGTTATTGCTGCACTATTTCTGCAATACCTTTACACATACTAACATATTGTGTGGGAAAAATTTCAATTTTTTTTTTAATTCAATGAAAAGTATTTTTAGTGTAAATTATTGAAATCTCCATCATTTATAATGAGTCCTGCAAATATCCAGTACTAAATCATTATAATTTATAATTAGAAGATTAAACATATGATTATTTACAGATTTTTGTCGTAATGGAGAAATTGAAAGGAGATATGCTAGAGATGATTTTATCCAGTGAGAAAGGAAGGCTGTCTGAAAGAATTACCAAATTCTTAATTTATCAGGTAAAGATTTCAATTTGAACATTCCAGCATTTTATTTGATTTATTCATAGCATAGGATGAAGTTATTTTCTTTTTTCTTTCTAGATTTTGATGGCGTTAAAACATCTTCATTTAAAGTGCATAGTGCACTGTGATCTTAAGCCAGAAAACGTATTGTTGTCTTCAGATTCAGATTTTCCTCAGGTTTGTGTTGAATATAGCTTTATTTTAATTTTGGATTTTCCACTTCAATTATTTGTTTTGGTTCACAAAAATGTTTAACCTGGCATTTGCATTTGATTATAGATAAATATTTAATTACATTTACATTTATTAGATTTTTAAGTATTTTGATGTATTTCATGTATAGTAAAACCTTCCATAATGGCTACTTCTGAATAATGATGTCCTTCCTCTAAGTAACAGTCACTTATACTCAAAACAGAATGTTCCTATAAAAATAAAATTTCTGAGAAATTGTTACTCTGAATAATAGCCAACAAGCAAGAAAAATGTCTTGGAATAGCCACTGCTTACTATATGCTTAGCAGAGTAAGCTGCAATTGAACACAAGATTATTGTTAGACCTAACAATAATCTTGTTACCCCCCCCCCCCCCCCCCCCGACAGCATTATCAGCAAACTGCATTTCCCCTAGTTAATATAAAAGACAAAATATTCCCAAAGATGAAATTCTTTTAAAGGAAGAAGAGTTGAGAAAAATTATTCAAGCATAGATAGAAGAAATATTAGCAAATATTATAAATTGCTCTTTTTTATTTTTCCAATGTTTACATGATAAAGAAGCATATAGCATTAAATGTCTGTTTTTCTGTAGGTGAAACTATGTGATTTTGGGTTTGCCAGAATCATTGGTGAAAAATCATTCAGACGTTCAGTGGTGGGAACTCCTGCTTACCTAGGTATGGTATAATCTAATAACAGACTAAAAATGCTGACTCCTGCATGAGTTGAATTTTTTTGGAATAAATCAGTATTCAGGGTCTCAAATGCTATTATCACTATTATAAAAGTGCAGTGTCAGTATGTCAGTGTATTTTGTAAATCTCATGTATACTAATTCGACCAGGTTGAATACAAATCTGAAATCCTTTTTTTAAATTACCCCTTGGATCTGGAGAAATAGCCTCTCAAATTTTGGCCTTTTTTGCAAATTTTGTGCTTATAATCTCAGGTCGAAGGCATTGCCATAATATAATGAAATTGCATGGTCACAAGATTTTAATGCCTGCAGGAAAACTGTATTCAGCTCATGGAGTTAGAGATAAGGCTTATGATGAGCTTAAATTAACTATGTTATGTTTGGGGATGGTATAGCACATATATTTTGATAGAAGGTCATATAAGAAATAGTAATTTTGAATGGGAGGAGTATATGGCTCGCATGTGTCTGCTTATAGGAGGGCCGACGGGAGTTGATGTCGCCAGTCCTGTTCCTCATGCATGGCAGTGGTGTACTTGGATGGGCATAGTGCATAAAGCATGCTAGTATTGCTAGTTATCTATAGAGTTGGATGTTGTTGTTGAGACCCAGACCGTCCGACCTACCAGAAAGGTGTAAGGTTTGGATGGTCGGGAAGTGCCACCCAATTTAGACCGGAAAACAGTGGGGGAGGCATCCACAGGGACCGTACCCTCCTTCCCCTACCACCAACCTCTTGGAAGGACTTTCGGACCCACATGTTTAACGTGATCGTACTCCGCATGAACATGGCGGCAGTTTTGGCAGTGGCTGGAATCGAACCCGGGCCTACCGAGTGCAACTCCAGCGCGCTAACCAATGGGCTACCGCGCCCCTACCAGAAAAGGTGTAAGGTAACTATAGAGTTGGATGTGTGTTTCTTTGCTTTTCATAGAAATCGAGAAGGGGGAGTCTAGAGGGCTAATAAGCAGATGTTCTAGAAGTAATTCACATGAGGAAGCTATTGGCGTAGTTAAATATATAGTATAATTCTTGTTTGTTCTGTGAGCATAATATAGAATTTACTAATATGTAACTGTGTAGACGAACAGTTGAAAATAAATTTCAGCTTATGATTTCAGTACAGGTTTTTACACTTTTTTTTTTGGAAAGGGAGATGCACATCTATTGTCTCGAGTCAATTGCTTATAGCACTCCCATTGTCAATTCTTTCTAGGAAGGTTTTTGCTTAACTGGTGAGAAATGATGGATTAAGCACAAAATATAAGGTATTTCATAAGGAGTGGAATTTTCAGTTACTTTGCTATTTTGTGAGGAAAAGTGTTTATTTTATAGCTGAAATCTAAAAGTTAATATACCATTTAAGGGCAGCCAAATTTGGATAAAAAAAGCACAGGTGCTCATGACAGTGTTGGGTATGTTTGCTAGTTTTCCTTATAATGCATAGTATATGTAAAGAGAAAATAATTTGGAGAGGGGGGGGGGGGGGGGGGTTAAAAATTTGACTCTGATTTTGATAGATTTACACATGTTGAGGATTTTTGAATACAAATTAATATTTTTTAAATATTTGTGAGCATAATATATCTTGAAAATATTGAGCAATTCACATAAAATTTAGTATTAAATTATTTTTAATAGTAAATATAAGTGGCTTATTTTTAGCAAAATTGGATCAGTAAAAGTCCAATTTTTTAAGTATGTTTTTAATCGGAAAAATAGGTATCAGCTGGATGGTATATCGAATTTATGAATCTTTATTGTTTGTGGCTATTACTGTCCACAAAAATGTTACTGAGGCTGTTACAGTATCTTGAGGAATACTGTAAAACCACCTTACTTTGGCAACTTTATAAATAATGGGATTTTTTGGATATATGCTCACAGCAGGAACATGAGTTAGAAGCATGGTTTATATTTTTTTAAATATCAGTAGTGGTCAAAGTTAGGGATAGTTTGCCTAAAATTTGGCCAGTAAAATTACTATTTTGTTAAATGTGTGCTAAAATGCAATAATAAGCTTATGTTTGGCATTTTAGACCTAACATTTTCTAAGGTTTTTAAAAAGTATCTTCAAATTTAATAATAAGAGGCACATTACATGTGAATTTGAACATAACAAAATAAACAAATATTAAGAAAATACATGAGAATCAATCGGAATAATAATGCAAGTTGTCAGAAACACAAAGTGGTGACTAATATGCTATATAATAATCTAATTTTTTTTATCTAGAAATTATACAAGCGCTCAACTTTCTGGAGAAAAACTTTAAATTTTGGAGATAACATTGGTATTCTAATTTCTGAAAAATTATGAGGATTATAAAAGAAAACAGATAACTGAGCAATTTGGGACTGCTATTTTAGTTTTAAAAACAGTTGAAATGGTATGAAAATGTCAAATCCACAGAAAGTATCGAAGAAAGTTTGAAATCTTAGAAAATAAGCAGAATTACAGTATGACAGTATAAAATGTACCTAGAATGCAAAAACCATAAACCCACACATTCTATATGCTAAAATATAGAAAAGTAATTTTTCTATATAAAAGAAAAACTTTTATTTGGTTAGGAAGGGCATAAGTGTTTAGAAACAAATTTAATAAAGTGGCCAATGTTAGGTGGTTCTACATGGTAAGCTTTGAAATTTTTAATATCTCCTTCGGATTTGTTTTTGATAAACTATTTGAGCCACTGAAACAAAAAATGCAAAGTATACATAAAAAGAAAAAAAAAATCATATATATAAATGTTGAAACAGAATTTGTTACAAATAGTTTGAATGCACGATAACACTAAAATAATGAACAGAAAATTGCTAAAACATTATTTGAGCATTATGGGGTTTACTATGACAAAATTATGTTATGATTGTATATGCAGCAACAAAAGTAACTACATTCATATTTTGTTTAAAATGTTTCAACAAAATTAGTTGAAACTTGGAAAGTATCTGTGTATGTTAATCATCTGCATTCTACAACTCTGTGTCTTTAATGAATCCCTATATAAATTTTATACGTTAAAACCAAAGACTTTCTGAGATTAATATAGGTTTAATTTGTTACAGCAACCATTCATTAATGCCTGGATAATTCGTTGAGGCACTGCTATAATTAGACTCGCCAGTATTGATTTATTACTAGTCTTGGATTTTTATTAAATGTTTCCTCCTGAATGAGTTTTCTTTTAATCTATAAAGTTACACAAGAGTATACAGCATATATAGTTCTTATTTTTTATGCATCATTTAGCAGTTTGCTTATATTTTTTAAAATTCTTAGCCCCAGAAGTCCTAAAGAACAAAGGTTACAATAGATCATTGGATATGTGGTCTGTTGGTGTTATTGTCTATGTCAGGTAAGTATTTTTTCTTGTATATACTAATATTTCATATATTTATGTATAAGATATTTTAGCAAAATGAATGTAATTGCGGCTAGTGAGAATACAAAATTCTCGTCTTTCCTTGATAGAAGCAGAGATATGGAAATTAGTTGACATTCAAGGCATTATATTATGATCACCCTTCATCCAGTTCAAAACAATGTGTATTGATTGAAAGATTAAATATAACTGTTAAGGTAGCAGGCAAGGAACAAATGATTAGAGCAGAAACAATAAAGAATAGTGCATAGGTCATTGAAATCTTGGCAACAAATATTCCAACAAAGTGGTTTTTGTTTATGCCCACACATCTGCTGGATAAGGCAAAATACTAATATGGGATTTAAAATAAAACTAAAAGAGGTATATTTATTAACATGGATTTTAAATTTAGATGTATTAATAAGGATTGTACAATCATTAAAATACTGGCAAAAATAAGAAAATAAAGAGAAATTAGAGAAAAATAACAAAATATAGAAAATAGAAACTAAATCATGAAGAAAGCATAAAAATAAAGGTAACATATACAAAAATAGATATCACTGCCAATTCTAACACAAAAGCCCAAAGAGAAACAACAAAAAATATTAATGATAAGTAAATAAACAGTCAGGGATGTCTGTAATAAAAATACTCTGTTAATAACGGCTCAAAAAGTTTATTAAAAGTATCAACTAGTTTAAGAGGTAAAAAAACATCTTCCTTCTTACGGATAGAGAAACAGCAAAGGTAAGAATGTGTCTGTTAACTTATTTGCTTATTAGACAAAATTGTTAGGAGTAGGCTTCTAATGACTAGCCCTTGCTGAGCATCAATAAACACAATTTAGAAAAATTTGTTGCTATATATTGAGCATGTAGTTGCTTCTATAAGTGGTTGAATGTGAATATGTTGATATTTATTTTTTATTACTGCAAATGTCAGAGATCATCAACTTTTTTATATGGCTACAGGTTATCATCTAACACATTGGAAAAATATTCATGAAATAAATGGTTAGAGTGAATGGTTTATATGGTGGTAACTTCTTTCAGTGTTGAGTAACTTGTAGTTCACTTCAAAAATAATACATTATTTCTATGAAATTGGAAGTTTGGGCCTATGTAATGTTCTCATCATTCATGTTTCATGTCATCAATCTTGTTAATGGACCAATTGCTCTTTATCCTAGGCATTGTCACATGCTTATTTTTAGGTGTATTTTCATGTAAATTTAATTCATTTATATTTTGTGTTGAAAACAAAAAATTTTCAGTTTAAGAGTTTTTCATCTATTATTCTTTATTTCATATCTACTTCAATTTATTTTTTTTAAATTATGCTTTGTAATGACTGCAAAATGAGCAACTATATAAGCAAATGATCTTCTGCAACGTATGTGTGACTGAGTGCGTGCAACATATAAGTACCAAACATTCATAAAATAAAAAGTAATTGTAATGTTGCAAATCTCTTGCATTTAGTTTGAGTGGCACCTTCCCCTTCAATGAAGAAGAGGATATCAACGATCAAATTCAGAATGCTGCTTTTATGTATCCCCCTAATCCATGGAAAGAAATCTCAACAGAAGGTATAGTCTGCCACTTTTTATGAATTAAAATTTAGAAATATTTAATAAGTATTCTTGCAGTCCTGTAAATCTCCTTGTATATAAAGATGCAAAGGGCATTAATTTGAATACTTATTGTGTTAAAAAATCTAATTATCTAGATAATATTGAAATAGCATTGTTAGGGTGTCTTCTTTCTTGCCAGATATTTTGTGCAACTTCATGTGTTACACCAATTCATTTGCAAATCTAAAGAAAGTACCTAAAATAATTTTTCTTTTATTTTTGGTTTATATAAATGTTGATTTTGCATTCTTAAAATATAGTACTTTGGATTCTTAACACTTTAAAAAATCAAGTATCTAAAATTTTCAATCATACCACCGTCATTTTTAAAGGTCAAGTTGGCAAAATGTTCATTTTTTTAGTGATTGTACAGATTATTTGTATGTGACAATGAATATAATTGCTGCTTTTGAGAATACAAGATTCTTGTATTTCCTTGATAGCATACATGTGAAAATAAGGCTATTACAATTGTTATTAAGGCATTATGAGCCCCTTTCATCAAATCGTAAAGCATGTGCTAATCAAATAAAAGTAGCAGACAAAGAACAAACTATCAGAGCGGAAACAGCAAAGATGTGCCATTCTTTGTTGTCCTTTGCCTGTTTCCTTCTCAGTCTTTTGATTACTGTTTTTATGATCTGATGAAGGATGATCATAATACCCATAAAACAATTGTGATCACCTAATTTTTATGCCTGCTTCTTTCAAGGAAGTAAAGGTTTTGTATTTATGTGATTATTAGAAAGCCATTATCACACTAAAAACCTTTTGCGTTGGGTAATGTTGTTCTTTAAAATGTACTTAAGATACTTAAAAAGTTCCAATTGTTTTACTTGAAAAATGAGTAGCAACCTTATTATAAGGTTCAATTACTTCATATGTTTTAACCTCTTCATTACCAACCTATGGAGAATGTTAACAATTGTTGTAACATATATTAAAAAATGTACTTTATATCAACATTTTTGATAGAGCAAATTAAAATATTATGATTTTGTTATTTTTGTCGGCATTATGTGATGTTTGAATAATTAATAATACTTTTTTAAATTTCAATCACAATTCTGCATAGGCTGGTAATGAAGTAATAAGTGTATAAAATATTTGATAGCATAGCTGCATTATTATATTAGAGAAATAGTATTTGTTATATAAATTTAAATAATATTTTATCTCTTTAAACATACAGCTATTTGTTGTTTCACTATTCTTCAATGAAACGTGAAATGCATTAGTCATTGACTTTGCTTCATGATTAATTTATTTATGTAAGTAATGTTCGTTTATTTTATTTTATTGTTTTCTCCACTTTAGCTATTGATTTAATCAGCAACCTTTTGCAAGTTAAAACTAGAAAACGATTTACTGTTGACAAGTCATTATCTCACTCCTGGTTGCAGGTAAAGATAGTTTTCAATGTAAAACATATTGCTTTATGTACAACACTAAAGTTTATTTTAATTTTAAATATAGAAAAAAAAAATGTTTTTTTTTTATTTGGACTTTGTGTTGTATCAAAATGGTATTAAATTTGGTGTTAAATACCAATTTGCTTAAATGCATCTAATTCTTTAGCTTGACTGACCCATTGTCATCTTGAATAAATAAACTTTTTAACACTTTTTTAAGATATAATGCTGAATACTAAACTTATGTGAATATTTCAAAACTATGAAAACTGTTAAATTCTGTTAAGTACAATTTGAATGCAATATAAAGTCAAGAGCAGACTTTCACACTTGAGATATTTTAAAATATGTTTTGGCAACTTTTTTTTGTTTTAAAAACAATTTTGCCTGTAAATAAATGGGAAAAACCACAAATCTGTTGAATAATGAATATTTCATTTCAGGATTATCAAACTTGGTGTGATCTGCGGAGGTTAGAATCTGAAGTTGGAACACGCTATTTGACTCACCAGTCAGATGATGCTCGATGGGAAGCATACAGAAAATTACATAACCTTGAGCCGCCACCTCCTGTGCCTTTGGATGCAGAAGAAAATCTTATGACCTTTGATTCACCTCTAGAACCAACCAGAAACAGTTCTGGAATTTTTGGTCGTGTGAGACTGTAGAAACAAAGTCGCATCCTTGATTTTAAGTATAGTTAAATACATTCCATCATAAACATAGAATTTTATTTGTATATGAATTGTGCAGCTTAGTTATTTTATATTTGTTGAAATCATTTACCAATGTTGAAAAAAAATTCTTCCTTTTAGCATTTTATATATTTGCATTTAAAATAAAATCATTCCATTATAGTCAGTGCCAAAATTGGGATCCGAAAATCAATTTGAACCCCCCACCCAGTTTGAAATCTCACATGTCTGTCTTCCAGATGCTTTGATGTAATAAATTTTGTCAGTATTTATAAGCAATTAATAGTGTACTAAAACCTATTTTAATATGTCTCTACACTGATATATATTTGGAAGTTATTTGTATGTCAGATTAATAAATATTTATTATTTTATTGTGACAGACTTTTTATTGGGTAGTGATAGTACTGTTAATTATTCAGATATACCATTTTATTTAACTTTAAATGAATACACAAAACTGTTTATCTCTTGTTCAGAAAATGATTGATGGACTGTGCTTTCATTTTGCATTTGCTGAAATGTAATTATAATTAAAGTTAAAATATCCAAAGGAAAATATCAAATTTGAGATACTTCACTAGACTATCTCATGTTATTCCATATTAATCCCATTCTTTAATGCAATATATCCTCTTGTACATTTTAGAAATCTTCAAAATTGCAAAATGTAAATACCAGCCCATTAAATGGAGAATGCTCTAAGCACCAGAATAATGTAAATTGCATTTTTATATTAGCTTTCATCTGTAGGTTTAAGTAATTAAATACTACTTCCATGTATAGTGCAAACTACCATTTTTTTTTTCATGGACCAGTGGTATAATTATACCACTTATGCACCATTAAATAAAAATTATTAAAATGTTAACATCTTTAATAGTGAATAATATGCAAATCTTAAATTTTATGACTTCTGAGTGTACAAAACTACAATAGAGCTGTATAACAAATTTACCTTACTCAAGATATTACGACAATCTGAGATATTTGAAAAAGGTGTTTGATAATGTAATTAAAACACAAGACTTTTCAATATGGTAAAAAATAGTTCCTATTTAATTATCACCATGAAAGTCAAGGACATAAAATGTTTAAAGACTCTGACCCAGGACTCTGGTTTCTAAACAGACTCTATAAATGTCAAATGTATTAATTAGTAGTTTTTGTGAGATCTTTAGATTTTACAATTCTTTTGTAAAGAGCCCCTAGTATACTCGGAAAATGCTGCAAATATTGTCATTATTGCTGTAAAATATTTACATTCTTGACAATGAAAAGTGATTTCACACTTGAAGCATTTATTTCCTTCTATACTTAACCTTGTCTCATTTCAGACAAGCATAACATTTGTTTTATCAAAATGTCTCTATATATTTTTTTAATTGGTAACATTTAACATTTCATAAATCATTACCTAAATACTATTTAAATAAATTATTTTGAAGTTTGAGTTGGTACATTTCTACTGACTGCACTAAGATTATGTCAACACCAGCTCCCACATTTATCCACTGTAGCCTAGATGTAAAATCATTGGGTTAACATTGTCAATTACAAAGTTGTTACCCTATAAAAACCACACTTAAAGACATCAATTGCATAATGTACCTTTAAAATTGAGATATGCTATTTCTTAAAAAATCAAAATTTCCTTAACTTTTTTCACTACACTTTCTACTCAATCTTTTTTAACAAAGCCATAGTAAATAAATATTTCATTGTATAGTGTAGATATTAATGATATATAACGAATGCAGGGATTAATAGTAAATAAATTTTAAAGGTACATTAATGCAATTGACTATAATAACCTAAAACAAAAATTAAAGAAAATAATTTTGCTAAGTTCTGACACATACCAGGGACTTTTGCCAAATGGCACATCAGCATTTTAGCTCACCTTCATGTAACATTTGTAACTCAAGCACCATAATTTAGAGTTATTTTGCTGTTCCAGGATACCCTGTATATCTAGTAAAGGGGTAGTAGGACCTTTGAGAAAAAGAATGCAAGACATTTGAATTGAATGGTGTTTATGCAATAATAATTATAATGTAAGATATTACAGTTTTTTAACTAATTGTACATTTGAATTCTTAAATAACTTCTTTACCTCATAATAACAAAGTTAAATTTTAACATACAGTATTCTGTTTCTTAGAAAAAGTGTCGAATTTGGTACTAATGCAACAATTATCTTTCTACAAAAGATACAAAAGTCTTTTTACAAAAGAAGAAAAAAAAATGGTGTAATTTGTAAAAAATATGCAACACTTTACAAAATAATCATTTAAAATAATTTTTTATCACAAAATGTGAAACATATAAATTTTTATTTCAGAAAACAACTTATAAGAATTATTTATAATAGCTAACTTATATTAAAATATTTGTAACTGAAGGAAGGCATTAAAGAAAATTAATTGAAAACAGGACCTAGATATTAGTCTATAGATATTTTAAACTCGAAATATAACTTTTTAAAATAAATTGGCAAGTATGAAAATGTTAATGAAACACTATTTTACTTTCATTAAATGTATTATAAATATTACATTACTTCACTTCAGATCCGAATGCAAAACAAAATTAAGAATATGTATAAAAATGAAAGATTACAAAATTATCATCATACGTTCATTTAGGAATAAGAGTTTTCTTCTAGGAAAAGAAACACACTTGATTACAATTCATTTTATAATTAGTTATTTGCTTGATTTTGTTTTTCCCATTGTTCAGGAGTGAGTGTTTTCTGTGTAAAAGCATGAATGTCATTCATTTCTTCTTTAATTACTTCATTAACCATTCTGAAAATAATTTAAAAGTTTAAATATACATGAGCTGTTTAAGAATTTGAACAAACTGTACAGAAAAATATTGTAAAAAATGTTGAAAAGGCAATTTTAATATCCTATTCAAATTGTACAAGCATATTAATCAAATTTAAATTTCCACAGTTGGATATTAATCTCTATTGAATATTATTTCATTTGAGAATGTTCCATTGCTGAAAATTTAACATTTAAAATTTAACAAGTCAACATTTAACAGTACTGCTCTGCTCAATTGTTTAAAAGTTCTGATTTAAAAAATTAATTGTTCTATGTTAGTTTTGAAAATTTGCTAAAATAAAAGTTATTAAAATAAACAGAAAAATTCCTCTGAAAAAAACCCCCAAACCCTGAAAAAAAAAAAAAAAAAAAAACCCAAATCCAAATGAGCTGGGTTTTCATGAAAAAACCCAGGTTTTTGACAACCCTGATCAGCACACTATATATTTCAACCAAAATATATACATATTTATCATTTAATATTTAGTTATATTTTTAGACTGAAAAAGAAATTTTTTGTTACCTATACAAAACTATCTTTTAGCTGACACCTCCGTTTGATAGATTTATTTCACATTCCTCTAATTTCTCTGTCTCTTATCACAAAAATTATAACATACCAAAATATAACATTTGGTACATTTGTAGAGAAATGTTAGTGGAACACGCTTAAATAAATCATTTTTTGATTCAAACTTTAGTTTAAGAAATATTTAAAGTCAAAGACAGAATATTTAAGCTGCAAGTTCGCGTCCTTGGCAGACTAACAATAGCAAGACTACAAATTTTTGAAGACATGTACTTGAATTTTTGCAAGACTGTTTTTATTTGTAATTTTTTCTATGTAGTTTATGAGTTATTCTACGTTTTATGCACTTTTGAAATGAAAATTTTTCTTTAATATGGTCGTGTCCTTCGAGTTTCTCTGTCTTGTATCGCAAAATCTATAGCATAAAAAATTGTGAAATTTGGTACATTTGTAGAGAAATGGTATGGAAACACATTGAAATAAACAGTTTTTAATTTAAACTTTAGTTTGGCTTGAAACAGATCGTGAAGCGAGCTCAGCGAATGTCAACGAGTAGGAGTTGCAGTCTCCCGACTTGTGTAGAGCCCCTAGTATATTTAAAAAATCAGAGTGGGGGATTGTCTTGTGTGGGGTTATTCCTTTTCTTTTCCTGGGGGGGGGGGGGGCAGCCTTCTTCTTTTGGGTATCGATTATGTATTGGGGATTTGTTATATCCATTGATCTAGGATGCCTTGGATCGACTAATTTGGGCAAAATACAGTCTATATAAAACTTTGCAAGATGAGGCTGCATATTTTTTCTCCAAAAATCATCATCTCTTACAACTTTATGAGTGACAATTCCTAATGGGGACCAAATAGAGGAAAGGCAGAATTCTTTCTTTGTTATTCTTAACTGCCCCTGATTTTGATAATAATATTTATGCTTCTTGTTGAAAGTAATATTATCTGAACAATCTATCAAAAGAGAATTGTCACCCTTGCTACTGCTCTGGTGGGCTGAAAGTCTCAAACCTCCTTTTGTACAGTCTGTATATTCTATAAACTAATTATGTAATGCTTTCAACAAGAAGTACTGCAATATTGATAGAAAAAAAGGAAAAGACAAATGTTTCTCTCAAAATTGAAAACAGATTTGCATCGGCAGCAGAAGTGCATGAACCGAAATAAGCTAGAATCCTGTCCAAAACTAGTTTGGAATCTTTTACCTTTTCTGGGAAAAACTGTATTGTCACAGTCCCTCTGGAACTACAAAAGCAAAGAGCTGTTGCACCTCAAAGTGGGGAACTATAGAGGGCTGTGCTTTTCTTGATAAATAGCTGTCAAACAAAGACTTTCTCCCCCTAGTTGTTAACCGCATATAAAGATCTATTGCTGACCGACAGAGATTGTACGACCCACAAGCACGTGACTTACAGGGTTGCCATAAACTTATTTTCATTCTGTTCCAAATATTTGTACTTAAAATAGTTTATGGCTCATTTTAAATCGATATTATAATGATAAAATTATAATATTTGCTTATATCAATAGAAAAATGTATAACTCTTTTATTCCATAAGGCAAAAAAAATATTCAAATTTTGTCTTATGGAATAAAATAGTAATCAAAGAGTTTATGTGTTGGAATGCTTCTAAAGCCTTTTGAATATCATTGTAATATAAGCCAGAATAACAGAGGCTCCATACACTTTACCTTTTAGGTGTCGTAGTCCAGTAGTTAGCACGCTAGAATTGCACTCGGTAGGCCTGGGTTTGATTCCCGCCACTGCCAAAACTGCCGCTGTGTTCACGCGGAGTACGATCAAGTTAAACATGTGGGTCCGTAAGTCCTTCCGAGAGGTTGGTGGTAGGGAAAGGAAGGTACGATTCCTGTGAATGCCTCCCCCACTGGGTTCTGGTCTAAATTGGGTGGCACTTCCCGGCCGTCCAAACACCTTACACCTTTTTGGTCGGACGGTCTGGGTCTCAACAACAACACTTTACTCTCTCTCAGATCATTGGGAACATACACATTTTGTTGTATGTCTTGAGTGTTGAATATTATTTTAAATGTTCAAAGGAAAAACCTGGCTATGCTACGAAAATTATGCCCATTTTCACTTACCTCCGAATTAAAGAAAACTGAATATTCCTAGTTATATCATGTGATTATTCATAAATATATTTTATAGAAAAACAAAAACAAATGAACTGACTTTTAGAATATTAGAATTAACTGTTTTTAAAAATATTTAGATTTGTAGACTTTTGGCAAGATAGTTTGCGTAATGTTATTCAAAAGCTCACCGAATATTGTTGCAATGTAAGTCTAAAAAGCAGAGTCCCTACATGTGCATCCTTTACTCCAATCCTTAGAAATACATTTTCTACATACTTTTCAAAATGGTTGACAATATTTTAGTATGTTCTCTGAGAAAACACTAATCTATAAAATAATGAGCTTTTTGAGTCAAGTGAGCAGTCTTTCTTCTTCTTCGACTCAGACTGTCTGACCTACCAAAGAGGTATAAGGTATCTGTTTGGACGGCGGGGAAGTGCCACCCAATTTAGACCAGAATCCAGTGGAGGAGGCATCCACAGGGACCATACCCTCCTTCCCCTATCACCAAGCTCTCGAAAGGACTTATAGACCCACATGTTTAACGTGATCGTACTCCGCATGAACACATCGGTAGTTTTGGCAGTGGTGGGAATCGAACCCAGGCCAACTGAGTGCAATTCTCACACGCTAACTACTGCGCTGTCATGCCCCTTGAGTAGTCGTTCTGTAAATGTTTTCATAAAAAGAATGAAAATAAAAAAAGAGCATTTTTATGATGCTAAGACTAGTCATTCCTAAGATATTGCATAGTTTTTTTAATCTGAGTAAATTTTATATATTCATTGGAAGGTGACTGCTAATGTCTTCAGGAACTATCGAGAATATTTAAGAAAAATAAAGCTGCTAAGTATTTGCAGATATGTGGATACGATTTTCATGTTTGTTCTCAGTGATAAGTTTCTTAGTGGTAAGTGAACATGTGATTGTTTAAAAAACTCAGTGATTCCACACATCCTGGGGAAGAGTACAAATATCATTAAAGTATCTAAGACTTGTGATGAATACAGGTGAAAGGAGTGAATACAGATGAAAAGGGGTGATGGTTAATGAATTCCTTGTGTTACCTTTGTGGCACATCATTCTTATTAATACCATTTTTTGATCTATTTCCATTGCTAAAGTTTCTTTCCATTCTACCAGTTAGTTAAGTTTTTTGGAAAAAAAAGAAGTCTATCAATGTACACTCTTCAGTATATTTTAACATTGTTTTTCATCTGGATTGTGAAAGTCATAGTTTATGAATCATATATATAATAAAATTATCATAGAAATGTAATAAAAATGTGTTCCCAAAGATCTGATAGAAGGACGGTGGAGCTCCAGTCTTTCTGGCTTATATTACGAAGGTATTTAAAAGACTTTTGAAGGATTCCATTCCATACTTCTGTTGTAAAACGTCTATAAATGTGAAATTTTTTGAAAACAGGTAGTTCTAACATTCTTAACATGGTTAAATTAATTTTTTTGGATACAAATATGCATAAAGTGACTTCACATGGCATATATAAGAATAATACAAAATTTTACTTTTGCTGTTGGTCAATTAGAACGTTTTTTTTTCTGGGAACATTTTAATAAATGACTAATACTTTCTAAAACATACAATAGAACATGATCCCAAGGATCTGAGGGAAAGGAACGTGTGGATATCTCTTGATAGCCGACATTTAAGAGAGGAGTATTTGGAGTGCCTTCAAATGATGTGCAACTGTACAAAAGTATTCTACAAACATTTGAACAATAGAATATTTGAGGAACTGCTATTTATATGATTCTTTGTTTCAGTTTACAGACAAAGTATGAGTCCTGTGTCATAGAACTGCCAAGCAGAGAAAGGGCATTTAAACCAAAATAGAAGGAACGAACAGATCAGAAGTTAAATAATCAAAAATGAATAAATGGAATATGAGAAATGTGGTCAAAAGGAACTATTAAAACCTTAAATGTTTATGGTTTACAATGTTTTATAGCAAGGTACTTTAAACAAGCAGGAGGACAGAAGAGATGCTTTTCGACAGGAAAAACAGCTTGAAGCTTGACACATCGAGTTGTAAGTCAAGAATGGGGGATACTTCAATGGTTGAGATAGGTGTATAAAGTACTGAAAGTTTGTTTGTGTTTATAATTCAGAAAGGAGATAAGATAATTCTTAATAAAATTTTAGAAGAATGAAATTAAATGGTAGCACTCACACATACATGGGGTTATCATTAAAATATCATAATACATATGTTAATTATAATAAAGGCTGAAAAACATTGTGAAAAGTGTAGCAAATATAAAAATCACATTTGAAAGAAGTGTTTTAATACAGATATGAGTAAATGTCTAATCATCAGGGTCTTAAACATTAATACATGTAATATAAATATATAGTTTAAAAATATTTAATTGTAATTTTAATAATTTTTGTATAATTGCAATTAAATATTTAATATTTAATTTTAATAAATATAGTTTAAAAATCACACAAATATAAAATATATTGATGATTATGAAATATCACCAATCTAGCAGTTACAGTTACATAATTATATATATCATTATATTCATAGGCATATATTGGATCTTGGGAAAAGGGGGAATGTTGACTGTTGAATGGGGTGGTCAATGGCCCTAGATTATATTTAACCAATGAAGAAACAATGTTTTTTGTGAGCCAGTAGAGGATTATGGCCTATATCATCCTAGTTATATCATTGGATACGTCACTTTTTACAAATATTGATACTTTAAGCATGCATAATTTATGGTAGTTTTAAAATTGTAAAATAATTTTTATCTGGATCATAAATAATAACATACCATATTTAAGCCATGATACTGCTTTTACACCATTTAGAGGCTTTTGCTTTTATCTGCTGACTTACTGTTGTATGACAGTCATACATATTTTTAATTCAAATGAATGTTCGGGTTCATGAAAACAAAGTTATGGGTTTTAGTGATACGGATGGTTAAATACTGGCTAACTTTCACTGTAAGTTCTTAATTACACCTTTCTCTTTTGATATATATGCACCTTACATTTTTAAGAAAGCATTCTTCCATTTTTTAATTTCTTCTGAAAAATGTGCCATTGATTTTAAAAGACACCTTTTGATAGAGCTTCTATCAATCCATTTTCTTTTTCTGGTACAAATTTCGTTATTTTTCCTAACAATTTGTTAGCCTTTTTTAAAATTTAGCCTGCAATGTAACACAAACCCTCTTTTACAATTGTATTTTTTTCCCTTCTATATTCAATAATATAGATTGAGGTTCCTGACCATTTGTATTTGGTTATGCACTACTTAAGTCATGTCTTTTAAGAAAATTGAAGACTCCTGAAGTTAGTACTTCTGTTGATTTTTTATCTGTTACATGACATCCAGATGGTAAATTAAAATTACATTTTCTAAGGACTGAAAGGCAGAGGCTGATTTTGAACTTCACTGGTGTAGGGTGATCATAACCATTTCCCACACCTCTGATTTAACTAAAAGATTTAAAATGCTTTGAAATGCTCTTTTCACTGAATTTATTGCAATTATAAAACCCACTTGGAATAATAGAGAGCCTGTCTTTAAATTGCACACTTTCAAAAGTTTAATTTCTTTTTCCATATCATAAAGTACCTGTAATTGAGAGTTTCTGTTCAGTTCTAGAACTATTTTAAAGGGTGCAGAATTACATTATAGAATGTGGGAGTTCATAACATCAAAAATGCTAACTAATTCTAAAAAGGAAACATTATTTATTTCCTCTGAGAAAAGAAAGATATGGATGTTGCCACTGTATGGGAAAATAGCTGAACCGCTAACCGTACATTCTGCCTTTTATTTCCTTTAACATTTATGTGCCTATACACTAATTTGTGGGCAATATTTATTTTCTTTTCATTCAATTATATAACTATTTTCAATAGATTTTTACTGACACTTACTGCATTAGAGAGAATGAAGCCTTGGTCTAATAGATGATTGCACAGAAGTTTAAGTAGATGTGATACAGCTATATCTAGTATACAGTAGATATGATAGTGCTATATCAAGATACAGTAGATGTGATAGTGCTATATCTAGATATAGAAAATACAGCTATATCTTTTTGGGGATAAAAAATATTTTTAAAAGTGGCGTTTGTTTTGGATATACCGAGATATCTTCACAGTCCTTGATTACCACCTCCCATGTTGGACAAAACTGCCATGATTTTATAACAATTTTTCTAATTTTAAAATGAGCTCATTTAAAAGATTGGCTGTCATATGATGGTTGAAATTGTAATATATGGCTTGTTTCCATGGTGTAAACAGCCTTCTTAGAATTACAACTTAGACTTTTTTGTCTGGTCTTAAAACTTTGTCATCTCGTAACACATTTTTGTATAAATATTTATTTTGTCCATTAATATAAGCATCTGGAAAATTCATCCATAGTTTGAGTGTTTTCTTTTAATATCTCAAAAACTGTTTGGATTCTAGGATTTATGTGAAATTTTTGGTTCAAGATTTTAAGAACAAAATTAAAGGAAAGAGACCACAATTAATCTTCTCCTCCAAACACCATACCTGCCAACTTATTTGGAGTAAAAATCAGAAGAGTTTTGAAAAAAATCAGAATAGCGCGTAAAATGAGTTTTACAGAACAAATCGACATAAATTTGATTTTCAAAGGACACAATGTAAATAATGCACAAATATGTGAAACACACAACTGTTTTGAGATCTCTTTGGAAACAGTTGTATGCATGTTCATTTGTACATTATTTACATTGCATCCTTCATCTCTCAAAATATTTTGACAGAAAGTTACGTTATGTAATGATGAAAAATGATATAATTCTATTATATTTAGAAAATGCAAATTTGGCAATTGCGTTTAAGAACAGGGTTGTTTAAATACATGGGCAAATTTAATTTTAACGCATTCCATTATATTAATTCTAAACTATGATTTTGTTATCTATAATAACTCATGCTTTTATTTTGCCAGTTTTGTTGAAATTAAATCATTACAATAGTCAGGATTTATGAACTTAATTTCACAAGAAACAAATTTTTTACAATGGGGAAGACACAAATTAAATTTTTTGTTCTTAAACTGCACAGTATATTTTTAAACACATTTATAAAATTATCATGTATTATTAAAATGTGCATTGTCTAGTGTCTACACATAAATAAAATTTGGTGGCAGTATATTTTAAAGAAAATGTTTATTTTGTTCAAAAATATCTTTTCAGAAAAATGTGGCAGAAAAGGCTTTAGATAGAAAAAAATTGAATTTCATAATCGTACTATTTATATGAAAATAATTAAAAAATTAACTTTTATAATCAACCAAACTATGAAAATAAGCTAGTTTAGTCCAGTTAATGTGCAACAATAGGGAGAATGAGATCGATGGAAAAAGATAATTGCGTAATCTCGGAAACGCCCGCGAAAAAAAACTGAATTTCACGATCGTACTATTTATGTGAAAATAATTAAAAAATTTGTCTTTATTATCAACCAAAATATGAAAATAAGTTAGTTTAGTCAAGTTAATGTGCAACAATAGAAAGATGGAGATCGATGGAAAAGGATAATAGCGTTCTCTCGGCAACTGCTGCAGAGAAGAAAAAATAAAATCACTATTTACATGAAAATAATTAAAAAGGTGACCTTTATAATCAACTGAAATATGAAAATAAGCTAGTTTAGTAAAGTTAATGTGTAATAATAAGGGGATGGAGATGGATGGAAAAAGGCAATTGTGTACTCTCAGCAAAGCCCGAAAAGAAAAGACTGAATTGCGCATCTTATAATTTAAGCGAAATATAATTTGTTTAGTAAAATAATTCTTTATTTTTACTCGCACTATAAAAATAAATTAGGTCTATTGTTCTGATATGAAATCATTAGAAGAAAATGGATGCGAACTGATAATTTTGGACTCTGAACAAAAAGGGGTAAAAGTAAAACAAAGATTTTCAAATGCTGCGCGAAGTTTTTTTCTTCTGTTTCCCCTTTGAGTCCAATGACAACATATGTATTAATGACATATATGATGACATACATCACGGTGATTACGAAGACAAAAATTTACAACTTATTTTTGATTCCTTTTCTGTTGGGGATTTTATGCCTCCACTTCCGGGTTAGAAAGACGAACTTTGTCTGCCGTCCGTTTCTTGAACGCTGCGTGCTGGAAGTACCAGAATAAATAAAGCTTGTCACACGAGAACGTCCGCCTTCATTGCCGCGTCCATTGTCTGCGTTTATTTGGATTGCTTGTCACACGAGAACGTCTGCGTTCTCGTGTGACAAGCAATCCTAATGCTTGGCGACATTTTGGTGCAAAAATATAAATTTGGCGATAAATCGGCAAATTGGCGCGATTTTTAGGCGTAATTAGTAAAAAATATTAAAAATCATAAAGAAATCGATTACGCGCGTAAAATCGTAAAACAAGAGAATTTTCGTAAAAATTACGAAAAATTCGTAAAAGTTGGCAGGTATGAAACACACAAGTTTTCTTTGACACATATCAGAATGCTAAAGCAGCTGAATGTCAGAGTCTGTCCATAGCAAATTGTATTCTTCGATGATCTCATTCTGCGAATTTAACTTTGCTATGTTCACCATGTAAATAGCGAGATTTCAATTGCTTAATTTGAAGTACAAATGCCTTAATGTATTTTGCATTATTCTTTTGAGTTTCTTTTTGTAGATTTGCATCTTTTCCTAGAGCTCTCATTTTTACCTTTAGCTGCATATTTTCATTGTTTAGGAAATTTATCTCTTCATTGAAGTCTTTTATCTTTTTAATATGATCACCAGTTTTCAAGCCACTCATAGTTTGATTTTCTTCTGTTGTTTTACCATTTTCACATATGATGCTCTCGTTTCCATCACCATGGTTTGTTAAGTTATTGGTAGAAATGTTATATTCAGAAACTTGAATTACAGGTACTAAACAGTCTGTTTTAAGCCTTTTTTTTCATCCCAGTTTTGTTTTTTACTTTCCATTTTTCAAATTGTAATGATAGTTCTCTTTTTACACCTTGATTATTTACAGAAAATGACAGATTAAGATAGGTGTGTGTGTGTGGTGGGGTGGGGCGAGGTGGACAGCTCCTTGTTTTAACCTTTAAACTAGGTTTAAATGCAAACATTTAGCTTGAAAATCTTTAAATTCTTCATCAGAAAAGTGACTCGAACAGACAGTTGCATTAGTGATGCTAATTTTATCCACTCTTCTGCACTTAATAATTTTTGAAATGTAGGATCTTTTAGAAAACTATAAAAACTGATAGATCCCATTAATTTCCTATAATAATTTAAAAATAAAGTAACTGTGCAGTTAGGCATTTTTGTATTCACAAAAATACAATTAATACATTGAAAAGTGGTTTAAGTCAGCATTTTTCTCTTTTCATATCTCTGGGACTTATGATAAAATGCTGAAGTTTTGTACATCACCTTATTAGTGTATGGGGCGCATTTTACTCATTGGAAATGTTTTTGTACGGGGGCCGTATAAAAATTTAAATTTTGTATTTCTTAAAATTTAATTCCCTTGAAAATTTTAATCGATTTCATAAAATTCTGTACCTTTTTTTATGCAACTTTGTAATTTATTATATATGTCTAAGATTAATATTTAAGGAATAAAAGCCGAGGTCAATGTTTTTGGGACACCCTGTATATATACAGTAGACTGCTGCATAAACTAATTTATGCAGATTTCTAAGTGTATCCCTTCCACATTTGTGTAATGCAATTTTGGTCTTATATTTTTTTCTTTTTATAGTACTTTAAAAGCTTGTTTTAAAATCCCGATTTCCAAAGTTAATTTGAGTTATCTTTGTCCATAATGCAGAGAAAAAAAAATAGCAGCTGTAAAATGTAACTTAAAATCAATCTCCTTTTAATTCCTTCAGATAGTGCTGTTTTCTCACGAGACCCCGATTTGTACATTTTCTGCCAACTTTTGGGCAAATATGCAAATCTATTGGTGTTTGAAGTGTTTAAGAAGAAATTTCCCCTATTTAAATGAAAAATAGCTCACTGGGTAACCATGGCTTACATTTAGCCCAAAATTTTAAATTGTATATTGATAAGTTTTTAATATGTTTTATTTATTTGTTAGCAATTTGGAAAAGATTCTCTGGCAATATCACAGAAATCAGCATTTGCATACTCATTATTTTTCATATTGCTGGAAAGACATTTTCAATTTTTGCAATCAGTCTGCATCGACTAAGATGCTATTAATAATTTTATGTTGGAAAATTATTTTTCAAACATGTAGTTAATGAAATGAAGGGTTATTTTCTAGAAAAATGTATTAAAACAACAATTTAGGCACTTGTAATACAGCCATTTTGACAAGATATATTAAAATTTGATGTATTCCCATCTATTAATATGGGGTTATAATTTTATTAGAAATAAATAAATATTATTATCTTTAGTGTAAACTTGTGTTCTATAAAACTTCAATAATAAACTTCTTTCATGTTTTGACCCTTTTTCATAATTTTTTCTTAACTGGACCTGATTCTAATTTCATTAGATATATATTTTTAACAATATTTAATTTTATTTAATTAAGTATACTTTTTCATTACAAAATAAAGCTTTATGTAATGCATTTATGCTTAAAAATTGAATTATAATGTTATATAACAACATTGTAGAACATTCCAGTAGATCTTCGAAAGTGTTCCAAATTGCAGAAAAGCCCCTTATCCAGAAAGTCCAAAGTACCAAGCATTCTGGATAATAGATCCTGTGAAAGCCCCAGGCCGTCCGGCTCGTCCAGAGGACTTAGAGCAACAAGATGGACGACCGGGGATAATAGATCCTGTGTATAAGCACTAATTTTAAAATAGGCATTTTTAGACACTAACCCGTAAAATAAGAGTTTATAGGCAGTATAAGATTTAGATAGTGGATTCTTTAGAGCCAATGGATATATGTCTTAGAATTCTTGAAGAGAAAAGAAATTCTATAATCAGGAGAATGAGAAATAGATTAAATTTGAAATGCTTAAAATAGCTTTTAATATATACTAATTTATAGATAGTAAATAATTTTATGCTATGTGAATGATATAGGAATAGATTTATAGGAATTTATATTTACCTATGCCTTTGAAGCAATGGTACACCTTCAAACTTCTTAGTTACTATAATAGCATTGAATTTTGCTCCACAACCATCAGAGAGATCTTCAACAGACTACAAAAAATTGAAAAAAGTTCTATGAATATGTATGATATAGATAAGTGCATATAAATGGACATATTGCAGATTGGAAAAACCTATATTTTTAATAACATTAAAATTTTATGTTTATATATATGTCACTACAGCTGTCGAAGGTATGTGTACATGCATACACAAATATATTTTCTAAATTTTAGTTAATTTTCTAGAACATTTTAGACAAAATATGAATCCAGTCTACTGCATAGTGTAAAACTACATTAAATGTCATAATATATATTTTATATAGTTTTGAAGATAATTAAAATAATTTATTGAGGGAATATTTTTAATTTTGAACGAGGCATTAAGATTAGAAAGGATAACAAAATAATTGTGTTTGCATTGTTTTTTTCCACAAGGAAACCCACCCAAATGAAGCTGTTGCTTGCTGCAATAAATATCTGAAAAAGATAAACATCAAATACATCTGAATCAATTATGAGCAATAATTAAATGTAAAGAATATATTTATTTTTGTACTATACTTTTTTTTATGAAATTAACTTTTCATAATTGAATTAATATAAAAATGGTTTCCACCTTCCAGATTACAAAAGTTTCATTTTGACACAACTCTTTGCAATTAATACTATTAATAAAAATAACGAGTTTTTAAATTGAATGTAATGACTAATGACATGTTGATTTTTCTGTCAAATCATTGTATCCAGATTTCAATTTTACTATAAATACTGTTATTTTTCTCATAATTATTATCAAAGCACAATACCTCCTAATTATTATCAGTAAGCACAATACCTAAAAAATATCAGAATTGGAAAAAGTGATGAATCCAAATTTGAAGTTTTTGGTATAAGACGATGGGTCTTTGTTCGCAGGTCTGTAGCTATATAGATGTGTGACCAAGGTTTGATTCTTTCTGTAAATCAATCATCATCATTTCATGGTGGAGGTTCTGTAACAATATGGGGCTGTTTTGGTGGAAATACAGTTGTTAATATCTTCTTTAATTAAAAAAACAACAACTAATGAAATATGATAACCAAGTCCTTACATTTCATTAGTTTATCAATGATAATTTTAAGATCTGGATTAAGTGATAACACAGGTCTGTTGCCTTCTTTTTAATATAATGTACTATTACATGCTTTCATTTTATTTTATGTTCTTTCTTCATTTTATTTTAAATAGACAACCATATACATATTTAGATTAATTTAGTAATGATTTCTGGTACGTAAAATGCTACAGGTGCATAAATGTCATAAAGTCAAATACATTATATAAAAAAAAGGAAATAAACAGAAGCTTTGCACCCAGTGTAAACACCATGTGGCATGCAAATTATATGTTAAATTCTCAAATGTTAACATGATTTATAACATGCATCCTAACCTAATGTTTAGTTTATTAAATGTTTCCTTTTCATAAATCACAAAAGTAGCAATTTGATCCAACTGTAAAATTAGGGATACACATTTGTTGGGCTATTGATTTTGCCAAAATTAATATAGTTGTTTAAATGGGAAAGCCTTGGTTTTTTCATATTTAATTCAAGCTCAGATTGGTTTCCAAATTTGAATAATCTATGATCAGGTTTAGACAAATTCCATAATCATATATCTAAGGGTCACCTCAAAAATTTTGATCCCAACTTTATATTATATTTTGGAAATACAATTTTCATACCTCTAATTTGTTTAATTTTCTATATAAAAGTAAATAAAAATAAAATATACAAAAATTGTGCACCTTTATTATTCAGTACGTGATTAATAAATAAGTTAACATCACATAAACAGCTTAAGTGATTAACATCACTAGAACTTATTTTTTGTCTATACATGGGGAAAATTTAACTTGATTATACAGGGCCGATAAAAAGTCTCAATTGTTATAAATCTAACTCTCTGATTTGCCATAATTGAACTCATCTGCCGTGGTACGTCACAGGTAAGTTAGAGAGGAGGTGCTATATTTGACGTGATTATCACTTTTCATTAAATTTTTATATCTGCAATATTTTATTGAGAACTTCTTACCAGTTTTTGGTTTAGACAATAATTTTAAATTATGTAACAAATAAATTTACAAAGAATGATGTGCAAGAGCAAAAACTGCAAGTTATTTTGAAGATAATTTGCACAATTTTTAAAGTATGCAAAACTTTTGCAAAAGTGTATACACTATATCGGGGGTTGGCAACTGGCGGACCTCGGTCCAGATCCGGACGGCGGAAGGTCAAAAACTGGACCGCCAACAATTTTTTGACAGTATAAAATAAATTAATCAAATTATTTAAAAAATATTTTTCTATATTATAGAAAAATCTTTTAGAATCAAACTTATAGAATCTACAAGTTTGAGCGCCACCCTTATTATTTTTATTTAATGAAATAATTTTTATTTAATCAGAGAAGGCGTAACTCGAACGAAAGCCTAATTCCACTTTATGAAACTTATCTTTTGGGCGAGTCTACTCGGTTGCGGCGATCTTGGTCATGGAAAAGCCTCCCCTTTGCGGTGAGGTCCTTTGTTGTGCACCAGCATACACTTTGACGCGGAAGCGGTAGTCGAATCACTTCGTCAGTAGTTGTTGCGATCTCGTACGAAGCGTTTTGTTATTATCGAGGCTTATAACGTTTCTTTTTCATCGATATGGATCCTGAAAAGCGTAAAGTTGATAGCGAAAATAGGAAGTTTTTGACTGAGCGGACTGAACAGTATTGTTTTATGCTGCCTGATAGGCCTGACGCTGTTCCAGTTTGCCTCATATGAAACAGAACTGTCGCTCTTGTTAAAAGTGGCAATTTAAAGCGACACTACAAAACAACTCATCAGCAGTTCCATAAAAATGTTCCTCTGGGTAGTGAAGTTCGTCAAGAAAAACTCCAGTCATATCTAGTTTCTTACAAAAAAAGCATGGTTTTACTAGTTCGATCTATGAGCAAGCGAGAAAAATCTGCAGAAGCAGCGTTGCGTGTGTGTTGGACTCTTAATAAACATCAGAAGCCATTTTCAGACTCTGAGATAGTAAAAAAATGCATGTTGGAAGTGGCCGCGGCACTTTTTGAAGAGAAAAAGGATGTTGTTGCTGCAATTCAAGGTATTCCATTGTCGGCAAGAAGCAATACAAGAAGAGCCGAAATTTTAGCTGCTGACAATAAAAGTAGTTTGCTCGAACTTCTGCAGAAGGCGCCTTGCTACGCCATAGCACTTGATGAATCATGCGACATTGTTGATGAGGAACAAATGTCCATTTTCGTGTGATTTTTAGATATTGAAAGTAAATCATTTAGGGAAGAATTGCTAGCAATATTGCCGTTTAAAGGCAAGGCTCGCGGAGAAGATTTATTCAAGACTTTTGATGACTTCATGACAACATCAAACATTAGTTATGATAAAATGGTGTCTCTTTCAACTGACGGGGCCCCAGCGATGATCGGCAAAGAAAAGGGACTAGTAATGAGAATCAAGGATAAGAATGTTGGGCTACTATCTTATCAGTGCATAATTCAGCAGGCAGCCCTTTGTGGAAAACTTAGTGTCACTCTGAAAGAAGTAATGGACTGCTTGATCAGGTTGATTAATTTTATGAGGTTTCATTCTGCTCTTCAGCACAGACAGTTCAAAAAGATTCTATCTGAGTGTGATTCGGCGCATTCTGACTTACTGCAATACAACAATGTTCGTTGGCTAAGTAAAGTTCAAGTGATTGAAAGTGTTTGGGAAATAAAAGAAGAAATAACCTCCTTCTTAGAAAACTTGGATACACAAAAAGCAAGAAACCATTTGGAGTTCCTAGAAAACGAACGCAATATGCTAACTGTGGCTTTCCTGAAAGACATCCTTAAACATTTAAATGCGCTCAATACCGAGCTATAAGGAAATGGGAAATTAATATGTTGTCTGATACAAAGTATGTCTTCTTTCGGTCACAAGTTGGATATCTTTGAAAAAGACATTGCAAGTCAAGAATTTATTCACTTTCCAACAATATTTGAATATAAAAATAATCCTGAATTAGACATTGCAGTATTTTCAAATTTCATGTCAGAACTTAAGGAGGAATTTGCAACAAGATTCCAAGACTTTTCAGAGATAGAGAAGTTGTCGCGATTCTTAAAATCGCCTTTTGAAGTTTCTCCAGAGGCAGAATGGACAGATGTGGCTGCGACGTTGTTTCGACTTTCAAAGCCTTTACTCCAAATGGAGATAATAGACTTGCAGGAAGACATTTCCTTGCAAACGTATAAAACTGCATCCGCCGAAGAATTTTGGAGTAAACATATCCTAGAAAAATATGGAAATTGCAAATAATTAGCCATTTATCTGGCTACTCTGTTTGGCTCCACATATGTCTGTGAAACTTCATTTTTAAAAATGAATTTTTGGGAAATTAATATGTAATATTTGTTGGGAAATTAATATGTTGTCTGATACAAAGTATGTCTTCTTTCGGTCACAAGTTGGATATCTTTGAAAAAGACATTGCAAGTCAAGAATTTATTCACTTTCCAACAATATTTGAATATAAAAATAATCCTGAATTAGACATTGCAGTATTTTCAAATTTCATGTCAGAACTTAAGGAGGAATTTGCAACAAGATTCCAAGACTTTTCAGAGATAGAGAAGTTGTCGCGATTCTTAAAATCGCCTTTTGAAGTTTCTCCAGAGGCAGAATGGACAGATGTGGCTGCGACGTTGTTTCGACTTTCAAAGCCTTTACTCCAAATGGAGATAATAGACTTGCAGGAAGACATTTCCTTGCAAACGTATAAAACTGCATCCGCCGAAGAATTTTGGAGTAAACATATCCTAGAAAAATATGGAAATTGCAAATAATTAGCCATTTATCTGGCTACTCTGTTTGGCTCCACATATGTCTGTGAAACTTCATTTTTAAAAATGAATTTTTTGAAGAACGAATATCGCTCAAGATTAACGGCCGCCCACCTTGAAGACATTCTTCGCATAAGCTGTTCCCCGCGTGAACCTAACTTTTAAAACTGGCTCAAGACCGCAAATGTCTTTGATTATCTCCCATTGATTTTTGAATACAAATATGCCTATCTACTGTATTGCATATTATTTTGTAAGTGAAAATTAAAATAAAAAACTAGTAAGGAATATGAGTTTTTTTTTCTGGACCTCGATAAAAATTTTCAAAAGTATCCGGACCCCACCTAAAATTACTTGCCGACCCCTGCACTATATGATCAAAAGTATCCGGACACTTTGAATGCCAGAATGTTTTTTAAATTTCTAAGCAAATACTTGGCGAAGTGTTGCGTAATTTTGGCGATGTGAAGAACATGCACAGCCCGTGCTATATGGACAGGAGCATGATCTTGTTGAAATCAGAATGGACCCACTCCAAACTGTTGCTACAATGCAGGCAGCATGGAATTGTCCAAAATGTTGAGATATATTCTTCTGTCTTCAGAGTTCCCGTTACAGGAATAAGAGGGCCAAGCCCAAACCATGAGAAACAGCCCCAAACCATTATTCTTCCGTCACCAAACTTAACTTGCGGCACAATACAGTCACGTAAAAGGCGTTCACCCGGCATTCTCCACACCCAGACTCTATCATAGGATTGTCAGAGAGTGTACAGTGATTCGTCACTCTCTAACACTTGATGCCATTGCTGAAGGCTCCATTTCTTGTGCGTTTTGCACCACTGTAAGCGAAGCTTGGCATTGGCTGCGGTAATGCTTGGTTTATATGCAGCTGCTCACCCACGAAAACCAAGATTTCACAGTTCCCGACGAACTGTCATTGTGCTGACGTTGCATCCAGGGGGCTTCCTAAAATTCCGAACTAACTATTTCTGCCATTTGCATGCGATTCGCTTTCACAGCTCTTTTCAGCACTCTGCGGTCGCTTTCTACTAGATGGAATGGTCGACCAGGTTGTGCATGCACAGTTGCAGCGCCTGTAAGCTTCCACTTCATGATAACATAGTTTACGGTGGAACAGGCCACTCGTAACATGACAGAAATCTCATGAACAGATTTTCCATAGCGGTGACAACAAATCACTTCACTACGTTCAAACTCATTTAGCTCACGTTTTCCTCCCATTTTACTTTTCTGGCTTTGAAGTTAAATTTGTTAACTCATCTGACTTCTTTTATATTTGTCTGAGAGTTAGAAATTTGACGTCACTGGCAGAATCCATCACATACAGGGGTGTCCGGAGACTTTTGATCATTATTTGCATAAAATTGGACTAGTTCATTTTCAGAACAGGGGTGTCTGATGAATTTGTAAAATGTCAATTTGTGGAAACCCCCTTATTATCCAGGTACTTTCAGAGAGTCAGAGAAAAACTGATCACTATATCGTTGATATCTTTGTGAATTTTCATGATATTCCAGTGGATTTTATATAAAAGTTACCTTACAGTATTCACTACAAAATGATGAAAATCAACTTGCTATGTTTCGCGTCTGTGCAGTTAAAACTTAGTTTCTTCAAATGCTTATATCTCATTGTATATTTAATGCCTTAATTTTCAATTGAAGTACAATGTTTTTCTTGGACGTTGACATATGTTCTGTAAGTTTCGTGAAATTTGATTGAAACCTATGGATATTGTAAGTACAAAACATGTAACAAAATTTGGTTTTTTTTAAAGAAACATATATATCTTCATGAATATACGTTTTTGTTTTACGAAATGCTTATACATATTGAACAAAGCTAGTTAATTATTTTGCAAACGTTACAAATTATTTTCAGCTTTTTATGATACAGGGTGATTAAATATATTTCCCCCCTTTTTCACTATCTTGGCGGTTCTCTAAATGCACAAGTCACTGAAACTTTACTGGAAAGTGTGCATTCAAGGTCAAGCATGTTCTTCACATCGCCAAAGTTACAGAATACGTTGCCAAGTATTTGTTTAGAAATTCGATGAACATTCTAATATCCAAAGTGTTCAGATACTTTTGATCATATAGTGTATTATACACTGTAAAACTTGTTTTGCTTGGGGTCTGCATTTAATAAAGCACTTACAGATATGATAAACTTTAAATTGTACATTAAAATGTTATATTGCCAGTCAGTGTTCATGTGAGTATAATTTGGATTCTGATTGAGAATGGAAGAGAAAGGTTTGAAATCATGCTCTGCTGGTTTTGCAAATATAAATATTTTAGAGAATACTGAAGCTTTTTAAGCCAAAAATACTTGGCGTCCTTATGACTAGATTCCTAGATGCTATAGTGTTTCAGGGGGGTGTCACTTCTTTGCCACGAACATCATCTGTGATGTCAGATGGAGTTTATTTGCAGCGCAAGGCACAAGGTGGCGAGGCAGGAGTGCGATAATTGCCACCTGAGAGTACAGGCGAAATATTTTATTATTTCTATTACAATTTTATTATTTCTTTACAATGTGGTCGCTGTTGATCTATCATTTCTTACATATCTTTTTACATAAACTTAGGAGTGATTAAAACAAAAGTCTTTATTAAGGCTAACTTATTATTTCTACTATCTAAAATCATCGACTTATTCATTTGGTGAGTTTTGTCAAGCAAATTTCGATATGCCGAATGATTGTGCTATTGCAACTCTAGATTTTTCAAGACATTTGAACAATGGCATAGTTAAATGTGCATCCAGACTTTCTTGTGACTAGTTGATTAACTGATATAAAGTAGGATTATTTTAAATTTTCTACTTTGTTTTGGTTGATTTGCTGGTGTGAAATGTCTGATGTATATCTGAAGATTGAAAATAAGAAGTTATAGTCTGATGAAGATGTTTAAACTATAGTAAGTTAAAAATAAATACAATGATATAATTTGCTTGCTCGTATATTTTTCATCATGAATGAATCAATACCTATACTATAATACATTTAATTTATTATTCTGAAAGTATATCATAGTGTGAGTGTTAAACGATTAGTTTCTATATTTTTATATGTTTATATTGAATTTTGATTTGATATAAATTTTCTTTTTGATCTAAAAACTAATAAAATCAAGTGTTTTGCAATAATATAAGTTCTTCACTATAAAAGTATCCCTTAAATCGTTTACTAGTTAGGTATAAGTACACCCCCCCCTCCCTAAAAAGACATAAAACTCTTAGTGTTAGTGTTTTAATTATTGTTTTGATTTTCAATTATTAGAGATAACATAATCGAAAATAACTTTTTATATACATTTAGAAAGAAATTATGCGATGTTTATTTGTGTATAATAAAAATTTTAGAATGATTGCTTGTTTAGAAAACTTTCTGAACATATTTCTGTAAATTCGCGTATTTAAAACAAAATTCATTAAAAATAACATTGCCTCCTGTGACTGGTTTCAAAAAGCGAAATGAAACTTCAGATGATTTATATTTTTCAGAAAGGGAAATACAGTTTTTTTATGTATGTAACCTTCCAAAAAACTCCAGTACTGCATATTTAAGTTGTGTTCAAGTAAAATTAATGTCATTTGAGTATTTATTTCATATTTTAAATTAAAAAAAATGATTAAATTAATTTTGTTACCATCCTTTAACATTGGAGTCTACCGGGCCATTCCTGACATTTTACTCCAAGTGACGTTGCTTCTTTACGTGCTCTCATTGGCTACAGCTGAAGTAGCGCAACCTTATAGATATAATAGCCTTGATAGTGATCAGGATCACAGAATTTGTTCAGGTTTGGTTATGATCCCAGTTCCTTGAGCATGTTTTGTTCTTGATGTGTTTTCATAGTGGTATTTACAATTGCTAATGACAAACACAATGTTCATCTATTTAAATATATATGACCAACAGTGTATAGTTATTGCATGTATTAGGCCATTTGGTAGATTGGGCAGTTTTGTGTTCTTGAAAATCAAAATATTTCATAAAGTTATTTGACAAAAATCTGAGTGCAAAAAACTTCCTAATTTTTTCCTCTAAATTATACAAGAATCCAGTTACCAATCTTGCAATTAAAAAGTCAATTAAATGAAACGGAGAATTTATCAAATTATACTTGTCTTGAGCCTATGCTTTTCCTTTTTTACATTTGTTCATTCTTCCCAAGTGATACATGGAACTATCTAGTGCTATTTCTATTTTTCTGTCCCTTACTTCCCCTTTTCCCTACAAGTAACAGTGCACTGAGGTCGAGAATTTGACAACTTAAATTGCAGACTTAATTTTTGTCAGTATATTGATATTTCTTAACAATGGTCAGATGAATATAGAATTTCCAAGTTGTTCCTAAAACTTCGAATTGTCTATAGGTGAAAAATGAAGGAAAAAATTGGCTTTGAAACACTTAAACGCAGTAGAAGTCTATAATGAGATGAGTAATTTAATATTTTCCGACTTTTACATTTACGTGGGACGATGGAATGAACAGTGGGTAGCTAAATTGAAATCTGGTGGTTGGCTGCGTACACCCTGTAAGCGCATAAGTATAGTTGTACATAGAACTTTCTGGTTTAATATTCAAGTGATGATAAATAGATATATGCAAAAGATAATCCTTCGTGCATAGTGAACTGGCTACTGCACAATCATCGGGTTGGGTAACGGATTTTTAAATTTTAAATCTGTAAAGCCGCGGTTAGGCTGACTCTAAAGTACGGTAAAAAACCAATTTTTAAATATAGATGGTATAATAATAAAAATTGGAAATATTTCAAAATAGTCGGACAGGTTGATTCTCTCAGTCCATCTCAATTTACTTTTTTTACGAAAAACAGAAAATTGAAACTATGTCCGTACTGATTTTTACCAAATAAACGTGACTATATGTATGGCTTAAATTCTTTCAATAAAGAGATAAAATTATTACCACAAATGATGCATCTAATTCTTTTTTAAGTTTCTCTTGTATATATTCTTGGGAGTACACAACCATTATAAATGTTTTACAGGAAATAACTGCTTAATAATGATTACTGAGTACAAGAGCAATAGCGATATAAACAAATATTTCAAGATTTCCCCGATCCGACTAAGGTTAAATTTACCGTTAAACTCAATATAATTTGCATTTTGGACATGGAGTTGTAAATTGATGTTACTAATCACATGAAAATATGAAGCCAGAAATGTGAAGGTATAAGAGTGACGCAACTTGCTTTTCCACTTGACGAGATTTTTAAAATCTACCAATGGTTGTCAGCCTGTTTCAACTTTTTAACATACTTTCTTACGTTCTAAATATCTGAAATTTGGTACACAGATTGGTTCAGTGGAATCTCGAAAATAGAATCGGCATCTGTTTTGCAATATAAAACTATGACCAGGAGCAGTATCATGTGTGAAATATTTTCTTTTGCACACACACACACTATATATATATAACTGTCTTGCAACAATGGTATTATATATATATATATATATATATATATATATATATATATATATAAATATATATATATATATATATATATATATATATATATATATATATATATATATATATATATATATATATATATATATATATAAATATATATATATATATATATATATAAATATATATATAAATATATATATATATATAAATATATATATATATATATAAATATATATATATATATAAATATATATATATATATATATATATATATATATATATAAATATATATATATATATATATATATATATATATAAATATATATATATATATATATATATATATATAAATATATATAAATATATATATATATATATATATATATATATATATAAATATATATAAATATATATATATATATAAATATATATATATATATAAATATATATAAATATATATATATATATATATATAAATATATATAAATATATATATATATATATATATATAAATATATATATATATATATATATATATATATAAATATATATAAATATATATATATATATATATATATATATAAATATATATATATATATATATATAAATATATATATAGGTAGAATTTCGACTTGTTCATTCCGGTGCTTCTAGATTAAGCTGTTGAGGTTGATCGTGTATACACGTGGTAGAAGAATGGTTCATGCCGCATGGTAATACAATTTTCTTAATGTATCTTTTTTTCATTTTTTGTTGCCTGTAGTCTGAGTTTAAGTATTTATAGTAATGTACTATTGCTTAATCTGAAACAGGCATTTGTTTGGGTTAATTGGAATTAAATACTCAGACCTGACGATGAATTTAATTCTAATTAATCATCGAATTTGGGATGGTGGTTCTTTTCTCTTATCGGCATTCTGGCTTTGAATTTGCTTCTATGGTGATGTTAATATTACTTGAATTGTATTTTTTTTATTTTTACATAATTCTTATTATTACATTTCAAATATATATATATATATAAATATATATATATATATATATATATATATATATAGACATTATGTACTCATTCTTAACTTGTGTAAAGATGGTACTGACTCCCTAACGTGATCAACACACGGGAGGTTCGGCATCCAAATATATGTGGTAGCTCTCAGTTACGGTTATATCATAAAATTTGCATATAATGTTACACAGAAAACGCTTCGGAAAGCCTTGTGCAATTGCACCATGGAGGAAGTTAATATCGCTATTGTAACGATCATTAACATTACTGTTGATTCTTTTGCTTCGCAAAAGTTGGTTCAAAATTATGTTTCTGTATACATTCCTATGTAAGCATGAATACCAAGGAACAATGAAATTTATAACAAATTTAAAATCTCTACGTTTATCGTAGAGGCGAAATCCAGTTGATCTATCAGGAAGTTTGTACAGAGACAAATCAAGAAAATTAAGACTTTCATCAGGGTTGTATGGTGTTTTTGTTAAAGTTAAACTTTTTGGATAAAATCCAAAATCCAATATAAAATTTATTTCTTTACAGGCAAAAAGGATGTCGTCAACGTAACGTATGAACAGTAATTCGTTTAAAATGTGTGTGCCCTCCTCATATTTATTGAGGTAAATGTCGGCGAGAATAGAGGAACAACCACCTCCCATGGGTATACCATGGAGCTGTTTATAGAAATTAGTACCATCGTATAAGACGGTTTCAAATAGTACAAGATTAACCAAAGTTTTAAATTTACCTAGAGTAATAAGTTTTTGCATATTATATTTTTCGTAGACTTCCATCAAAATGGCAAAAAGATCTTTAATATCTATATTACTGAACAAATCATTAAAATCATAACTTTTATAATGTAAATCTTCAGAAATGGTTTTAATTTTTTCTATTACTTCAAGACTATTACTTATGAAATAAACACCATTATTTTTTATTTTAATCATAACTTCTTTTAAGATAGATAGAAGTTTATTATTGGCTATTGTTAAGTAAGTTTTATAACCATTAGTAATGGGGCGGAATTTCACAGGATTTTTATGCAGTTTTGGTATTAAAGTAACATAAGGAAATTTAATAGATTTCAATGTGTAACCCACAGATTTATAAAAGGCCCTTATACGGTTTTCTATTTCGTTCTGTGAAAGTTGTAAAGGTATATATACATCACGATCCCGGTAACATGCAATCAGTAATTTATTATAAAGATGTTGACATGTAAATGCATAATTTGATGTAACTTTATCAACGTATGTAATTACGAATTTCTTCTGCAAAGTTATCAATTCATTTCTATTGTAGTTTTTTACAACTTCTTTCCTTCCAAAGTTATTGTTATTATATGTTTTAAAAAAGGCATCTAATACCTCCGATTTCCACTCATTATATATAGAAGTGGGTACACTGTATTTCACTGCACATCGATAAATGAATCTGTCCATATCTTGCGTAACTGTACTACCAATAGAGCGAAATTCGGCTATGCGAAATTTAGTGCCGAGTTTGAAGAAGGGTTTCAACGATGATGTCTGTAAAAGATCAAGATCACCAGAAATAACGTGACCATGATGACTGTCGATAAAATTGGAATATTCTGTACAGGAACAAAGCTGTGGATCGTAAAATACCTTTCTACATACTGTGTTATAGTTATAGAAATCTCTGCATAAAGGTTTAGCATATTTATAAGCGATTTTAATGTGTGTATTAGAAATAGGAATCTTATCTTGAAATTTATTTATATAAGATGAAATATTTACTTTATCGAAATTTTTATTCTTGTAGTTAATAATGACATATTCTTTATTGATATAAACAGGTTTGTTTTTGATTAAATTTAAGTTTAAGTATTTTGCGCGTAATTTAATGTAATCTAAGAATATAGCAGCAATATGAAAGTTTTGTGAAAAAAGTTCCTTAAAAACGTCACTATTACAAAAATCCCAGATATCTCTCAAAAATCTATTTCTGACTCCATAAATGCAATTTTTAATCCATGTATGTTGTATTGTCTCACCATCAGTGTACCCACTTCTATATATAATGAGTGGAAATCGGAGGTATTAGATGCCTTTTTTAAAACATATAATAACAATAACTTTGGAAGGAAAGAAGTTGTAAAAAACTACAATAGAAATGAATTGATAACTTTGCAGAAGAAATTCGTAATTACATACGTTGATAAAGTTACATCAAATTATGCATTTACATGTCAACATCTTTATAATAAATTACTGATTGCATGTTACCGGGATCGTGATGTATATATACCTTTACAACTTTCACAGAACGAAATAGAAAACCGTATAAGGGCCTTTTATAAATCTGTGGGTTACACATTGAAATCTATTAAATTTCCTTATGTTACTTTAATACCAAAACTGCATAAAAATCCTGTGAAATTCCGCCCCATTACTAATGGTTATAAAACTTACTTAACAATAGCAAATAATAAACTTCTATCTATCTTAAAAGAAGTTATGATTAAAATAAAAAATAATGGTGTTTATTTCATAAGTAATAGTCTTGAAGTAATAGAAAAAATTAAAACCATTTCTGAAGATTTACATTATAAAAGTTATGATTTTAATGATTTGTTTAGTAATATAGATATTAAAGATCTTTTTGCCATTTTGATGGAAGTCTACGAAAAATATAATATGCAAAAACTTATTACTCTAGGTAAATTTAAAACTTTGGTTAATCTTGTACTATTTGAAACCGTCTTATACGATGGTACTAATTTCTATAAACAGCTCCATGGTATACCCATGGGAGGTGGTTGTTCCTCTATTCTCGCCGACATTTACCTCAATAAATATGAGGAGGGTACACACATTTTAAACGAATTACTGTTCATACGTTACGTTGACGACATCCTTTTTGCCTGTAAAGAAAAAATTTTTATATTGGATTTTGGATTTTATCCAAAAAGTTTAACTTTAACAGAAACACCATACAACCCTGATGAAAGTCTTAATTTTCTTGATTTGTCTCTGTACAAACTTCCTGATAGATCAACTGGATTTCGCCTCTACGATAAACGTAGAGATTTTAAATTTGTTATAAATTTCATTGTTCCTTGGTATTCATGCTTACATAGGAATGTATACAGAAACATAATTTTGAACCAACTTTTGCGAAGCAAAAGAATCAACAGTAATGTTAATGATCGTTACAATAGCGATATTAACTTCCTCCATGGTGCAATTGCACAAGGCTTTCCGAAGCGTTTTCTGTGTAACATTATATGCAAATTTTATGATATAACCGTAACTGAGAGCTACCACATATATTTGGATGCCGAACCTCCCGTGTGTTGATCACGTTAGGGAGTCAGTACCATCTTTACACAAGTTAAGAATGAGTACATAATGTCTAGCAGATGTATTGGTGCTGGATTCGTCATGGTGGATAGTGGTTATGGTATGGTATCTGCTTTGATCATTAAAATCTATATGTTTGGATTCTCATTGCCTTTAGTTTAGTGAGAGTAGATATAGTACAGTTTTTAAAATACGTGTCTTCTGGGTACTCCACACTTACATGATCTGTAACCTACTTTTTAAAATTCTTTTTTTTTGGAATCCTTTTTAGAATCCTTTAGAAATTTTGATACTTCGGTATTCATCTTTGTGCAATATATCGGCTACCGGGAGTGTTGTCTAGACGCAAGCTGGCTTAACCGGGGAGTGGGGGTCACAACCCCCCCGGCCAATCTTTGATATATTGCTTTCTTTCATTTTTATACTTTTCTGGTATGATATTAAAATCCACATTGTAGTGCAGCATAGCGCCTTATTCGTGTGATTTTCTGGAATTTTGTATCTTTCACTCATTTATACATATTTATATATATATATATATATATATATATATATATATATATATATATATATATGTAGAAGGGAAGTTGCATATTGAACTCTTTTATAACTATTTTACAGCAATGGGGATTATATATTTCTATAGAAGCGAAGGGAGATTTTTCGCTGTCCATGTCGCAAACATATGCCGGTTCTATTTTTTGAGCTACTGGACTAAGCTGTGTACTGAAATTTCACATTTTTAGGATGCCTCTGGCCACTCATCCCACTGTTCGCTTCTATATATAAAATTTTAACATGTGATAATGCATATGGCGAATTATAAATAAAAGATTTTACCCCAGAAACGTAGTTTTTATATTTACTTGTTTACGGGACTAGTTCACGTTAAATCCAATGCTAATGCAACATCTAAGGTCTAGTCCTATCAGAAATCACATATTCCAGAAATCACAATTTTCGAGTATTCTCCGCATTGTTTATTCTAAAACAGTCGGCAAAGAAATACTTTTCCAGGTACGATTTTCAAAATTTGCCATCGTGAACTCTTATAACTTAGCTCTAAAAAATTGAACACTTTATTTATTAATTTTTTATAATTAAGTTAAGGATTCAATAACTTTCATTTCGAAGTCTCGAAGGCAGACGTCCGGAAAACCAGTATTTCTCTCTCTTTCGACTCGAGTTTACGTCCTTGCCATTTCCGAATAGGGGTGAGGATGTAAACACGATCGTTCAATGAATTCAGTCTGTTTAGGACATCTGCACTGATTATTACTGGGGAGGGAAAGTACAATTTTCTATTACAGGAATTTATGTTTCGTAGTGAATTTTATTTTTATTCTTGGTAAAGGGGGTGACCGCAATAGAAGGAGCGGTGAGCGCCACTTTTTAAATATTGCTTTTTATCTATCTCAGCGGCTATTGCTTAGATTTTGATGCACTGTTAATGTTGTATTTTCTAATTTGCAATGGACCCACTTGACTTGGTTACTCTAAACTTCAACTTACTTTTGTTGCTTTGCGACTTTTGAGCTCGAGTGCCGGGCGCAGAACTTGCTAAAACAGAATGCTATAAAAACTACTTACGATATTTAGTGATCGCTAGCTGCGAGCATCGTAGCTAGTCTATGATAATGAAAGATGCCTGTCTGATTGTTCGTTTGTTGGTGGCGTAGCGGAAAATCTAAGAGACTCATAACCACGGAATTCGGTATAGTGATAACAGAGCCCGAGACATTATAGTTCGATTTTTTCTTTAAAATTTCGATGTAAAATTTTTTAAATTAAATTAGTTTTTTATTTATTTTATATTGAAGCTCAATTTTTAGCAGTTTTCATATTTATCGGTCTGTTCTTTAGCGATCAAAAGTATTATCACAGAGTTTCCATCTTAACAGGAAATCGGGAAGATCGAAGAACGTTCTTTTCAACGAATTTTGAACGGAATTCATAAGACAATAAATTGATTGTTAAATTGGTTTCTGAAAATACCCCACAAAACACTTTTAGGTAAATTTGGTTTTTACAGACTGATTTGCATGATTTTATTTTTTTTGCGTAAACATAGAGTGATAACTTCGAATTCTAATATTTTATTTAATTACTCTATGTTTTAATTTTTTATAAATTTTTAAGTGGATCTATAAAGGACTTTCGCAATACCGGCCGTAAATAGTACTTTCTTTACCCGCAAAACAAAGCATGTGTGGCAGTTGCTAATCAAATTTCCAGATCAATAAAGTGGGAATTTCGATCAGGATAGTTTTGTTCTATTTTAATATACTTCGCGCTATTAGGTGCTAATTATGCTCGAGCTGAGTTTTAATTTTCAAATGCGTATCACGTTCGTCGAGTTTTTTTTAAAATATTTTGTTCTAAGCGGGAGCTTCCTTAAACCGTTATTTACTTTTCGAGAATTCACCGATTATTTCAGTATAATCTTTATCAAAAGTTTGTTTATTAAATCTTGAGTTACTTTCGGAATTCGTACTAGTCCTAATGATAAATTTGAACAGAAATTAATGTCTGTTGCAGTGAAAATCCTTTTAAATTCAGATGTTAGTTTCACGGAAAAAGTAGTGAGTAACTCCGTTACTCGTTATAGATTGATGTAACTCACTCCTTTCGCATATTTCGAAAGAAAAGGTTGATGAATATTGGGTGTGACGATGGTAAAAGGTTCCTAGGGAGAGGTTTTAATATTCTTTAGTTGTTTTAAATTTAACTTTTAAAAAAGAAAATTAGAGTTTGATAGATTAATAGAATGTAATTTATTTAGTCCAAATCGGACCCCAAACGACGATGTTATCAACAATGAAATATTTGGATATAATATTTGCAGTCACTCCATCGGGCGAGCGTGCGGCCAGTGCTCGAAATCAGCACATACTGACGTATAGTGCAGACGTCGATACATAGATGAAAAATTTAAATTTTTTACACTTTTGTTTCATAAAACAGCTTTAAAGGTATATATAAATTAGAAAAAAAAATAAAACATTAGGTTCTGCATTGAGTTCGGCAGTCACTTCTGTTACATAATTTCGTAGAACTTCGAAGTATAGTAGCATTTCTGTCATATAATTTCGTTTCATTCACGTCACATTTCATGATTTACTTCAAGCCCCTCTAAGATGTTTCACATCAAAAAAATTCCAGTAATGTTTAAAAGTTCCAGTAATGGCGTCTTATCCGTTTCTTTTCATTTTCCTTTAATTTGTAGGAAAATGTATAAAACACTTAAACAGGAACTGTGTAAAATTAAACGTTAACTGATTTACTAACATAAGTATACACTTGAAAATATTAAATCTCTCATTGTCTTGCACCTCTCCTCATTTGTAATATATCCTCCCGATTTTATAACATGGGTGATGTTCAAAGTTTTCCTACAACTATTTTTGAAAAATCCCATGACATTCAAAAAGATAATTATTGAATTAACCAACCGTTGTTTTTCGAAATAGATAATTATAAAGGAATTTTCAAAATTTCCTTTCAATTCCTACGCGTTTCTCTTAAAAAGGGATAGTTTTGAACTGTTTATAGTTAGTTGGCACTTTTATCGTTCGCCCCGATTTCATCTGGATACTCCGACCATAGACTTCATCTTGAAATATCAAATTATTTCACTAACTTGCTTTTCGGTATGTAAATTAAACTTATACATCTGACGAGATTTTAAATTTAATTTAATCTATAAACTTGCCTGTCGGCACATAACTAGTACTTGAATACGTATTCTATTAATTCTGTTCAAATCTCACCAATCATAAGCATCTTTAGAATCCTCAAGTTTATTTAATTACCTAATGTTTTTTAAACAAAATAAAATATCTCATTCTTATGCACCAATATTTCATCAAGGAGAATGTAAACAGATTGAGCTGCAACCCTCATAGCAAAGACGGTCACATGTGTGACAGTGGCGTTGTAGTCACGTGACACCTGGGTCTCAATGTGACATCATATTTGTGACTTCTATGCGACGTTACGTATTAGTAACTTTGTAACTTCATTGTGACTATATTCTGTGACGTTTCCACAATTTAATGAACACGTAACAATGTTACGACATTACAATGGCAATTACAATGTGACGTCACAAACAAGTTAATATGCGACGTCACAAACGACCATGAAAATGACCAAAATGACTTCGCTATGACCTCAATATGACATTGCCGAGACGTACTGTGACGTCCCAAAGTCACAGTGTGACGTAAATCTTACGTCACTGTGAAAAAAATGTTATTAGGGAACAATCGGGGCATTTTAACTATTATAGCTTATCACCTATTAAAATCACCTATTAGAACCACCTATTAGAATTACTCAAATTAAAATACTAAAATATCAAAATTATAACCACTCTACTTTGTAGATAGCTGTATCCAAAATCTAATTATAGGCATTTATAGGGCTTTCAAAGAGCTACAAATTCTTGGTTATTGTTTATAGCTAGCAGTTTTAATTTTTGAGACTAAGTATTGCAAACTTGGAAAATGGAAAGTTTCGATCTTCTTCCACGTCACAAGACGATTGCTTACTCAAAAACTATGTGTTGTTTTAAGAAGAAAATATAGATTTAGAAACAAAATTTCTTACCACATATTTCTGCCCTTCATTATTTATATCTATCTTTTACAGTTTCGATGATATTTCGAGTGAAAGTAAGAAAAATGAAAAAACACTCGTTCGGACAGATGCTTTTTGAAGTTTTTTCGAAAAAAAAAGTTCGAAATATTAAAGTATTGAAATTACTTTTATGTATTCATATAATCTGGACCCTATTCCAGACAAAACAAGAAACGCTATTTACATTTTTTCTATTAGGTTTGGAGATATTAGCTTCTAAAATGTTCACATTTTTTGTAACCCCCAAGCATAGATGTTATTCACATCAAAACTAATTTTCGTGTTTCTTATAATGCTCTACTTAATTCCACACATTGCATGATTTAAATCTTAATGATGGTTTGTTATTTAGATAAATTTACTAAATCTTTATATTAGTTTAAAGGTAGAATGTGTAGAAATAAAAATTTTCAAAATTTGAAATCACTAACATTTGATTGAAAATGTGCAAATTATATTCATCATAATACGAGGCGCGTCCACAAAGTAAGTTTCCCACTCGTCCCACAGCTAGCAAACCTTATATTGCGCGAAACGACTGTGAGTACGTGATAGAGCAATGACGTAGCATGGCGCATGCACTAACGGTACTTCCCGCGTTCTCACAGTAGCACGGCTGCAGCTGTTGAAGATGAAGACTCTTATTCCAGCTCCCGCCGACTGTGAAGTGCGGTCAGTGATAAAATTTTTGAATGCACAGAGCATAGCGCCGATCGAAATTCATCGTCAGCTGTGCCGGGTCTAAGGGCCTAACGTCATGAACCAGCAGATGGTGCGTCGCTGGTGCAGAGAATTTTCGGCAGGTCGACAAAGTGTGCATGATGAGAAGCGCAGTGGGAAGCCATCATCATTACGGACGACCTTGTGGAGCTTGTGCAGGAACGCATTATGCCCACATTACCCCAGAAACAAAGCAGCAGTCAATGCATTGGCGTCACAGTGGATCTCCCTGTAAGACGAAATTCAAGCAGACGTTGTCGGCGCGGAAAGTGATGTGCATGGTGTTCTGGGACAGACGGGGCGTTCTTCACGTCGAATTCCTGACCAGAGGTGAGACGGTGATTGCTGAGCGTTACTGCGAAACACTGCAGAAATTGCGACGGGCCATTCAGAACAAGTGGCGCGGGATGTTTAGTGCCGGTATCCCGGACCTCGCTCCCAGTGATTTCCATCTTTTCCTACACCTCAAGATATTCCTGTCCGGTCAGCGTCAGCGTTTTGAGAATGACAGAGAGGCAGTGATGGTTATCACACAGTGGTTCAAATCCCAGGCGGCAGACTTCTATGACACAGGTATTCAAAAGTTGGTCCCACGGTATAACAAATATCTCAATTCCGATGGTGAATATGTTGAAAAATAGCTGAACACTTGCTGTATCTGTTGCAATAAATATTTCCATGAAATTGTGTTTCTTTTCTGTAAACGACCCCAGGGAAACTTACTTTGTGGACGAGCCTCGTATTCTTAACATGTTATATTGGGATTAATACAGATTTATTAATATTATTAATTAAATTTTAAATAAATATGAATAAATTAATCAGTATATCATAGGTATTTCATAATGTGCAGTGTTTTGCTTTTAAAATATTTACAAATTAAATTCCATTTTAATTGTGACATTAATTTACATTTCAATAAGAAAGACACATATTTTAAATAGTTTTTGGATCTAAAATATCTTCACAAATTTTACATACTTGAGTAATTTACATTTCCGAAGGAAAATGCAAATGCAGAATATATATATATATATATATATATATATATATATATATATATATATATATATATATATATATATATATATATATACATTTGAAATATGTAATAATAAGAATTATGTAAAAAAAAAATGTATATATAAAAAAACAATTCAAGTAATATTAACATCACCATAGAAGCAATTTCACGGCCACAATGCCGATAAGAGAAAAGAACAGCACCGTCCCAAATTCGATGATTAATCAGAAATATATATATATATATATATATATATATATATATATATATATAAATTTTGCTTATAAGGCATACACATTTCTTTTACAATGTAAAATGCAGTAGCTGAAAAATCACAATACTGAAAGAAAAGCAATCTCTAATATAAAAATCCAATCTGTAGGTTGTATTATTTCTACCCGTAAAATTCCTTATTACACTATAGATACGTATTAATATTGTGTTATATGACAAAGTATGTATAAGAAAATTAAACTTTTGACTTTGCATATTTTATTTGCCTTTCACAGAAACAGCTCAAAACAGAACAGGCTATCATTTGTTCTAGAACATTCCTTCCTATCTTAGCTACATCATTTGTCTATTAAATCAAGAAATATTGAAAAAGAAAAATTTACTCAAGAACAAAATGGCAATTTTTTCCGAGCTTTTGAGAGTCAAAATTTTGAATCGCCTGCTGAGAAATTTAGAGACTTTAAAATTCTTAAAATTTGTACCCAAAACAAAATCAATTAAATAAAAATAACTGACTAAAAGTTTCTTGCTAATAACAAAAGTTAAAATATACTGGTATATATACTTGGTGTAATTCTTTGTATTAGAAATAGAGGGAGAGGTGTGTAAGTTGACCTATACTGAAAGAGAAAACTTGAATTATATTTCAAATTTACTCTTACAGTATGAATATTGTAAATTTTAGAGTATTGTTAAGTACTGAGTACAGTACTTTAAAAAAAAGGAAGAATAGTGGCTGTTTCATTGGCATACAGCTGTATTTGCTGTAAAAATCATTACATCCACTTTATATTTTCTTTTCATTATATTCTTTATCAATAAAACTCGATTTGAGAACTTTGATGACAAGTGTAGGATGATCGGTTGCAAAAATTTTCTACTATGTGTGATAAAAACAAAGGGCAGATTTTTACTCAGAAGCACTTTTGCAAGTTTTTCCATTTCTACTTTATTGTATTTTTGAGCCAGAATAAAATCTTTAATTTTTGAATCGTCTGCTGAGAAATTTTGAGTTACTAAAACTCGAAATCTAAAGGAATCAACTAAATAACAAAAACTGACTAAAAATTTCTCGTCAAAAATAAAAGTTAAAATTTACTGGTAGATATACTTGGTGTAATTCTTTGCATTAGAATTACAGGGAGAGATGAGAAAGTTAACCTATACTGAAAGAGAAAACTTGAATTCCATTTTAAATTTACTCTTACGGCATGAATATCGTAAATTTTAGAGTATTGTTAAGTATTGAGTACAGTACTTTAGAAAAAGAAAGGATAGTGGCTTTTTCATTGGCATACAGCTTTATTTGCTGTAAAAATTATTCCACCCATTTAACATTTCTCTTATCATATTCTTTATCAATAAAAATCGATTTGAGAACCTTGATGACAAGTGAAGGATGATCGGTTTCAAACACTTCCCACTCATGTGTGTTAAACACAAATGACAGATTTTTACTCAAGAACATTTTTGCAAGTTCTTCCATTTCCACTTCATTGTACTTTTGAGCCAGAATAAGATCTTTACAGATGGTATCCACTGACAAATGGGTTTCCATAAATTTTAAACACTCTTGTTTGAGATCCTGGAAATCATACTTGTCCGCTAATACGTACAGTTCACGTACATTCCCTGCAGAAAGTTTCTGCACTTCTCCGCTGTAAATGAACATAAGCAGATCATGAAAATCATGAGGTTCAGTGTCCTTAATTTCTACGACTCCAGTACGATTTTCCTCCATGTCGTGCTCGAACATAGCAGCAAATACTGTGGAACGTGATCTGAGAATCATTTTATGAGCCGGGAACTCCCGTTCTTTGACTCTTATGATGATGTCGCAGTCTTTTTCGTTCAGCAAAGAATCCTTCAGGTTGCGTGCGAGAGGTTCCCATAATTTTACAGAGGCGACATGCCCTGAGGAACAAATGATATATTATTTTTTAGGCAGTAGTAAGATATAGGCAGTATGAAGATATAGGCAGTTAGCAAAAATATAGACAGCAAAATTAGCTAAAACCATTGATCACCTCTCTTAAAGCACATTGTCAGTATGTCAGATCACCAAATGGAACTCTGAAAAAACTCATATTCAGGGCTAAAAAAACTTATGTTCTCACTCTCAGTTTGACCATGCCGAATCCAAATCCATTAAAAAAGTAGTCAAGGTGGCGATATCCCGCCATAATTTTCGCTAAATGTTAGAGATGGATGGACGGATATAGGGAGAAATGGGTTATTATTATAGTGAATAATCCCGTTGTAAAAGTTAAAAAAGAGTCCAATACGAAAGTTCGCTTCTATATACATATATACATAATCCCATTCTACATACATAATCCCATTGTAGGATAGTTAAAACGAGATTAATAATGCAGCCTCTCTCTTTGTATACATATATACACTCACGTCCAAAAGTTAGGCATAATTCGTAAAATGAGAAAAATTTGGAGTTAATATGGATACAATGGTTCACAATCAGTTGTGGAGAATCGTGGGACGAAGTTTAAATCATTGTGCATATGCAAAACAGTTCAGTCGACGTCGACATGCGCAGAGCACCGGCGTATGTCAGAGCGAGTATAAAATAGCCTCGAGCGGCATGAGCAGTTGAGGCAGAATTTCGCAATTGCTGTGGTACGGAGCGTTGTTAACAAGCAAAAAGGACGAGAAAGACATCAACTGGACATGTTTTTGAAGGGACGAATTATTGGAGTGCAGGAATCCGGTCGATTCCAAACCGAAGCTTTTCGAATTCTGAATGTGCCTCAATGTATGATCTCCAGACTGTGGCAGAGGTTCCCAAACACTGGAGATGTTACCCGACGACCAGTACCAGGTCGGCTAAGGGTAGCAACCGGTCGGCAAGACTGATATTTGGTGATAACTGCGAGGCGTCAGAGGGACCGTTCTGCCAGACAACTGGGTTCAGCCCTGATAGCCGCCCCAGGAGTTACTGTTTCGAAACAAACTGTTTACAGGTGACTCAGACACGTTGATATCTATGCCAGACGATCAGCAGTTTGCATCCCTCTGACGTCTGAACGGAAATGCGCGCGTTTACAGTGGAGTTTGGTACATGGGCATTGGAGTGGACAATAGTGGGGCACTGTCATGTTCATTGACGAGTCCAGGTTCAGCCTGCAAACTGATTCTCGTCGTACCACGATCTAGAGAGAACGTGGAACGCGTTTTCACTCGGGAAACATCAATGAAAGACATCGTTTTCCGTTTTGGGGAGTCATGGTCTAGGCAGTCATCATGATGGATGGCCCCACAGACCTCCACATATTTGACACTGGGTTGGTTACCGGTCAAAGATACATAGACGAAGTCCTTGAGCCTACCGTTTGATTGTTTCGAGGTGTTGTTGGTCCTGATTTCATATTCATGGATTAAGACTTCCTTCAAACTGCAGATATACAGCACATGCAGTGGCCTGTCAACTCTGAATCCAATAGAACATGTCTGGGATATGTTCTGGAGACATCTTGCAGCCCTCCGCTACCCAGCAAGCTCCTTTTCGGGATTGGAAACTGCTCTCCGTGAGGCTTGGAAATTTTTGAACACACAACTCATTCAAACCATCATCGAAAGTATGGGAAACCGTTGTGCAACATGCGTGGCTGCGTGGCTACCCCACACACCGTATTAAACTGCAGCATCACATTGTTTTAATCATTCTGTTTCATTGAGGTTGACACTCGTATTGTGACCCTTTTTCTTTCAACCTTTTTCATTGGATTATAAAAGTTGTTTTTATCCTTATTTTGCATTGTTTTCTTCTTCTATAACCCTATTACACCTGCATACAGTGTTTCCTTTCATTCCGATGTAGATTTTCTGAAATTTTCACATAAATAGCAACTATGCTTAACTTTTGGACATGACTGTACACACACACACATATATACAGTTAAACCTGTCTAAGTTGGACACTCACGGTTCCCTTTAAAAGTGTCCAACTTAGACAGGTGTCCAACATAGACAGTGTGATGAAATTTCATTTTTCCCTTTCGATAAAGCACATCAAAAGACTTTATTTTTAACAAATAGAAAATACTAATAAGCCAATGGTTTTAATTAAATATTGTAATTACTGTTACAAAATACTTATGATATAGATTCTGTTTCTTGTTCCAGAGCAGTTCAGCTCCCATGCATATATGATATCAGATCTCTTATTGTTTATATTGGAAACAGTAGATTTTGATATGCCGAACTCCTCTGCCAACTTTCTGCAGCTGTCACCTTTGTCTGGGCGATCAAGAATTATTATTTTCTTTTCAATAGTTAGCTCAACTAATTTACCTTTGCTCATTATTAAAAACTAATGTGCACGTCACTAAAATCACAGTCACCTTTCCAGAATGCACTGAGAAACAAATGTGACTTTTGAGGGTAGAGAAACCTTTTTATTCAAAAGATGCAGAAATCTAATTGGACAATGTAAAGATGGGATAGGGAAGCTACAAATGTCCATTCTTCAAGTGTGTTGTTGTGTGTGTGTAAACAAACTGATAACAAAAAGGTTGTGATACATAATTGAGGTCTGTGGAATGGTGGGGAGGGACGGCCCCTTAGCAACAATAAGAAAGAAATGTAGGCAGATAAGAGCTTCCTGGAAGCGATAACAACATAGGAATACTTCTGGGGATCAACAACAAAAGATAATCCCTGGGGATAGATAAGGAAGATCAAAAGTGGTAGGTTACTTCCTTTATGCAAATGCCAATTTTAAGGAACTTGTCCAACTTAGTAATGTAAGCAGCGTCCAACTTCCAAGATAGACAGGTGTCCAAGTTAGACAGTATTATATACATGTTAAAACATAGGAATTCGTTCCGTTCCACCGAATTGTGTCCAAGATAGACAGGTGTCCAACATATAGAGGTGTCCAACTTTACAGGTTTTACTGTATATATATATACACACATATATGAGGCATTTCTTAACATGTGATACTGCTTATGGCGAGTTGTAAATAAAAGATTTTACCCCAAAAATAATGTTTTTGTAATTATTTTATGCATATCTTTTATAGGAAAACGGAATTATGTAGAATGCTTTAATATGACATTATTCAGAAGCAGTATTTAGAATGCGATTAACAGTAACATTATTTAGAATATTTTTAATGGCAACATACATAGAATGCTTCTACAACTACAACCATAGCTACCTTTATCTAGATAAAGGTGGATATGCTACAACCATGGAGGTAAAAGTAAGGAGATAAAACTTTATATTAAGAAAAAGCCAATATCGTTTTAGACAATAATTCAGGTGTTGCTAGAATAAAATAAGTAACCTTGCATTGTATTGATTTCTATGGCAAAAGGCCTAAAATATTTATTTAAACGGTCAAATTTGTAATAATAAATCATTAGCGTAATGCAAAGTAGAACTAAAGCAATAAATAATATTCTTACGTATACAAAATTATTTTACCTTGCAATTTATTTTTATCTCTATATATTCTGTACTCCATCGTACAATTATGAATAGATACTGGTTAATTGTACTCATAATTAGGGGACCTTTAATTAAAAAATAATCAAAAGTACATACAATAATAATCCCTTTCTTTTGTGCCAACTAACAATAACTGCTACTTTACTAACACTAGTGACCAGTAGATATAATTCTCAAAGCATTATGGCATTTTCAAGCGTTTCATCCATAGGAGTTTTATCTCCTTCTTCTTAACTTTATGGCTACAACATTTAAGAATTTGCACACCTTTTAAATCGCGAGCACCAATAAGGGTGCCAAGAGAACAGGAGTTTAAATGATAGTTTAAGGTCATTTCTAAATAATTTCACAGTAGTTTCAGAATTATGATGAAACTGGTACTTACGGGAAGAATAGTACACATGGCTGTTACTCGCCCCCTGCGCATTTTTTGCAAAAGAATGTTCCCAGCTTAGAGTGCAGGAGATGGTCAGAACATCTTCTGAGGCTAACTTGTTCTTTTCTTCCAAGAGTTTGGATAACTCCAGAAATTTAAGCTTGCCAAAACTGGTTCCATGGAGGGGAAATTTTCTCTTCTTCAATTCTACGTAGTTATTTCCAAGCTTATCTTTTATGCTTAAAGCATATTTAATAACATTCTCAGGATATGAGTATGCCAAGTTTACCATTGTCAGGCATACAGCTAACCATCCGGCATTTTCCGTTTCATTGCCGTTGGGATATAAATCAAGGCGCCAAGTAATGTTCGCAAATTCGAATTGTGGGCTAGAATAGCGATCGTGAATCTTTGTTGGTAATGAGAAAAAATCAGAGATTTTCCAACTGAAGGAGGAACTCAAGTTTAAAACATTACCAATCCTTTTTGCCATCTCGGTCAAGTCTGAACTTTGAACTGTTGATTACAGTTTAACAACGTATTGCAAGGAGCAGTTCAGACTTTTTTTCAATCTGTCTAGATGATTTGATCGAAAATAGATGAAAAATAGATTTCGGTTACAGAAAAATATTTTCAGATCCCAGTCTTTAAACCTAGAATTTACAGAAATATGAATCGATACGAGGAAATAATGAACAATTTTCTGATTGATAACACTTATATATGTAGGACTTGAAATATAATAAATTAATGCAGTAAAGTTAAAACTATACTTGCGGCAAATTTTGACTTAAATACACTGTGGAAACAATTACGGGAACTTTCTTATTCAGTTTTTTTCGTTTATACGCCCATTTGCAAAATCCAGTGCTTGCGATTGCTAGGCTAAACCTTGGCTAGGGTTAAAAAAAAAACCAGCTTTTTTTATACCTCTCTGTTGTCAAGTTAGGTTTGCCATTGAACTATAATTTCAATATATCATCAGCTACTAAAAAGTATTTTAAAATAGCTTGTTCTAAAAAATTGCTTCTAATAGCGAAGATTATTAAATTATATGCCAGCAGAACAATATAAAATAATTTTTATTTTAAAATATAGTAACTTAAATGTGTAATAAAATAAAAGTTCTAATGCCAGGTTAATCTATCTTTTACACATTTTTAAAAAAAAATTTTCATCTCTTCATTAAAGGAAATGAAGTTGAATATATCAAAGAATAGTTGTTAAACGGATAGTTTTCTGAAAGTCCGACATTCGATGTTTAGATAATTTTTTGTCACAAGTTTTAGTTTTTAACACTTTACAACAAAGTTGAAAAGTGCTTATGACTTTGTTCATTCTGTCTGTCTGTCTGTCTGTCTGTCTGTCTGTCTGTCCGTTAGCACGATAACTGCCGTAAAAATGACTTAATCAAAATGAAATTTTAGTATGTTGTTCAGACGGTCTATAGGACCTATGGGAATATAAATGAATAATATCACCCAATTAGTTTTGGATTGAACCCGGGTTGAAAAAATGGAATACATTGAGCCCTATGGGACCTAATTTTTCAAGCATTTTTTAAGCGGATTTAAAATTCACAAATTGCTTCGAAAATTTTAGGCAATATTCAAATTGTTCCATAAAATATATAAAAAAAAATTCAGCGAAATATATTCAGTAGTTTTTTAAATAAAAATTAAAATAATAATAACACCTCTTATATGAAGCGATCACGTGTCCATGATATGAAACGATCACATGACCCACTTCAAAATGATATATGGCATCCATCTTGTCTCAAAATCGTGATTTTTAAAGTTCTTTCTAATTCATATTGAGTGTTGTATCCATCCTAAAACTACTTTATTTTGGCCTAAATTCTGTGCATCTACATACTTTAACAACGCAATGACAATATATTTCAGTTTAAATGCTCATACAAATTTGATTATTTCTACTATTAAGCCTATTTTTCACCTATGTAAAATGTAAACAGCAAAATATGTAGAATGAGTTGTATTAGAATCGCTGTAATTCTTTAACACAAAATCATTTAGTCCATGGAGTCTGCATGGCTGATATGAATGAAATATTCATTGATTTTCGAAAGAGAAGGACGATAATTTTCGATGAAGTTTTACGCATAGAGTTTTAGTTACTTGTAGCTCCATGGTCTTCATTTTTAAATAATATAAATTATTATAGTATTGTGATGAATGACATGAATGGGGGAATTATTTATGAATGAAATGTTGCTTTTATAGAGAGAGCCAGGCGTGTTATTTTTTCTATGACGTCATTTGAATGGATTTCAGTTGTTTTCGATGAAGTTTTCAAATATAATAAATTATCGTAGTATTATGATAATTCTAAAATTATTTCCGAGGAATGTATCACATTTTAGAGATGTTTAAACCAGGCAATTTATATTTTAATGCCGTCATTTGAATGAAGTTAATTTTTTTCGATGAAGGTTTAAGGTTTCAAATATAATAAATTAATGTAGTATTGTGATAAGTTTTAAAATATTACCGAGGAATGTATTGCATTTTAGACATGTTTAAATAAAATTGCATTGAAGTTGGAAAGTGTTTCATAATCAATGCTTTAAGCATGATTGATCTTTCTTGTTTTTCAAGTTGCAGTGGGCAAATAGCATGCATTAACATGATAAATATGTACATTTAAGGGTGTATAACGGAATTTGATGCTTAAATAAAATTAAAACATAGAATATGTATCGAATAACCTCAAACTCATTTAAACCAACCTCACTTTAATAGAAAACTTAATGCATGTAGATAAAATATATTTCAGATGATAACACTAGTAAAATGGGTCCTAGCGTCAAGTTGGTGACAGATCGGACCATATTTTTGGAATTATGAAGTTTTTTGCATTGAGCTTTATTCATTTAATTCTATTGAATAGTATCCTTTAATGCTTTTAATTAATTTAATTTGTTCTAAAATATTTTCATTTGAATTTTGTCGCCAAGTTTGGGATATGAGCTACCAGGCTGAGATCGAAATATCTATCGCCAAAAACGAGTGCCGTACAATGCACAAGTTCCAAAATGAAAGTAACCATTATTTATAATTTTAAAGAAACAATAAAAAAAATAGAAGATTAAAGCAGAGGTTAAATAAATTCTTCCCCAAAAAAACATTCCAGTCAGTGTACTCTCTACTATTCGTTGTAATAATTCATAGTGAACTAGTAATATAAGTTATAGAAATTTTAATTTTCTGGAAAGCTCAATAACAAATCTATTACGATTAAAATCAATTCTAAGTATCTCAAAGTATTAATAATTATACTTATATGCAATGTTCCCATATTATATTTACCTTCTCCATGTCAGGAACTCAATTCTTATGCTAGCCAACTCCTAAAAATATATTTTCTAAAACTATCACTTTTTAGAACGACATCTCGTGCAAAATTTCAAATTAAGTATAATTTAATTTTAGCCACGGATGACATGGACTGCATTGACCTACATAATTTCACACCATGCTACAACGTAACGCGCAATCTCAAATGTAGCGTATTCATATGGCCTCATTGCGGGTGTTCAATTGTAAATACTGTTATATGTTTTTAGCCACTTAATGGAATATTACAAAAAACTCTTTAAGTTACACTGTTACAACATTCTTGGTCAAATGGGACTAAAAATAAAAACGCGGGGCGCCAATAAATGTATTGTATTTAATTATTAACAGAACTTTAAGGGACAATAGAAGTGATAATATAGAAATGACACATTTAATAATAATGATTACATTTAATTCATTTAATTTTTTTTTTAACAATTTTGAATTAACAAGCCATCATTTTTATATACATGCCATTTCCATATTATGATCTATGTTTCCTTATATTAATATGTTCCGAGGCGTTCAGCGGGGCATTATACGGACAAAAGAGTCCCGGAAGCTAGTATGTATAACTACAATTTCTAAGTGTTTTGGAAAATCTGGTTTCCTTCAAGAAACTCCAGATGATGGCAGTGAAGTTACTTCACATGATGACAATTCTGATGCAGATATTCGGACGGTGAGATGCAATATTTTGTGGACCATAATATTGCCAGTATGCAATATTTTATGGACTAACCAAATAAATTCGGATGGTAGGTTAGTAAATGCTGTAATGCTTCTGAATTTAGATAATGATGTTCCATCGTATAACAATTTCAACGAAAGCTTAGGAAAGGACATTCTCATAAATAGTGAAAGTGAATATGTTCGCAATGATGAAGATGAAATGGAAAATGAAGATATTGATACTCCTTCCGCTGCTAAAATGTTGCACATGTGTAAGAAAATTAAATTGTATGTTTTAAGTAACTGTCCGGATATGTTAAATTCGTTAAGAAAAATGGGGAAAATGATTAAGAAAAATAGGAAAACGTAAAAAGTAGACAGTCTTAACATAATAAAAATTCATTTTGATAAAGCCAATTTTACACAGTTATCATATGAACGGACAGACAGACAGACAGACATATCGATCAAAGTTATAAACACTTTTCAATTATGTTGGAAAGTGTTAAAAAATGCACAATGTGCAAATCTTCTGTTGTGCCTTAAAATTTATCTCATTTTGAATTTTATTTATTCTACCAGCAAAAGTTTATCAAATATAGTATATTTTAAGTAAAAACAGTGTTCATTTGAATTTGTCCGGTAAAATGACCACCTCCATAAAGTGACCAATCTCGCTGGTTACGGGAATGGTCATATTGAGCAGGTTTTACTGTACTCCATCTATTAACCTTTCTATTATGAAACTATAATTTAATGTTTTAGGAAAGGGACCCAAAGGGATGTTAATTACCCCAAAATAGAGTCTCGTAAAAATTAAATATATATTATGTTTTGGTTAGAGTAAATCTATACCAAATTATCACACTATCTGGAAAAGCCACAAAAATTATTATTTACTTGAATTTAAAATATACTTATGGCTTTTGAATATACCTATTTTTACAAATAACCTCAAATTTGACCATAAGAAATTCCCATATGAAGAAGAAGAAAGAAAAAGAAGTTAAAAAGAAAGAAGTTCACAGAACATACATAAGAAAAAAAACATCAGTGGTGGTTTCAGTCCGATGGATCCTCAATGGTTTTGTTTGAATAACATTTGCAAAAAACATTTCCAATAAAGTTTAATAAGTTTATTCGATTTTTTCTGAATCATTTGTTTAGTTTACAGGCCTTCAAATTCTACAAATTACTCACTGATTGTTTGTAGCTAACTTTTCTGTTTTTTCACGGATTTCATCTGGATACTTATATTTGATTCATAGACTTTATGTCAAAATATCAAGTTATTTTACTAACTTGCTTAGCGATATATAAATTAAACTTATACATCTGACAAGAGTTTGCACTTGAAAACGTATTTAAATATGTACGTTTCCAACTTCTTTGTTCAAGTATCACCAATTAATAAACATTTTTTGAATCCTCAAGTACATTTAACCGTCTATTTTTTTTACATAAAATAAAATATCACGTTCATATGCATCAATATTTCATCAAGGAGTAAGTAAACAGGTTGAGCTTCAAAAATCGTGATATTTTTAATATTACAGCTTTTTCCCATTGAAAAACGCAGGTTAAAATACTAAAATATCGAAATTATAATCATTATACTTCGAAAACTAAGAGCTTGACCCATCATCCAATTATATACACTTATAGGGCTTTCAAAGAGCTACACAATTTTGGTTATTGTTCTAGCATCTTTAGTTTTTGAGACATAAGTATAACAAACTTAGAACAAGAAAGATCAATCATGCTTAAAGCATTGATTATGAAACACTTTCCAACTTCAATGCTATTTTATTTAAACATGTCTAAACTGCAATACATTCCTCGGTAATAATTTAAAACTTATCATAATACTACATTAATTTATTATATTTGAAAACTTAAACCTTCATCGAAAAAAATGAACTTCATTCAAATGACGGCATTGTAATATAAATTGCCTGGTTTAAACATCTCTAAAATGCGATATATTCCTCGATAATAATTTTAGAATTGTCATAATACTACGATAATTTATTATATTTAAAAACTTCATCGAAAACAACTGAAATTCATTCAAATGACGTCATAGAAAAAATAACACGCCTGGCTCTCTCTATAAAAGCAGCATTTCATTCATAAATAATTTCCTATTCATGTCATTCATCACAATACTATAATAATTTATTTTATTTAAAAATTAAGACCATGAAGCTACAAGTAATTAAACTCTATGCGTAAAACTTCATCGAAAAAAATCGTCCTTCTCTTTGCAATATCAATGAATATTTCATTCATATCAGCTATTCAGACTCCATGAACTAAATGATTTTGTGTTAAAGAAATACAGCAACTCTAATACAACTCATTATACATATTTTGCTGTTTACATTTTACATAGGTGAAAAATAGGCTTCGTTGTAGAAATAATCAAATTTGGATGAGCATTTAAACTCAAATATATTGTAATTGAGTTGTTTCAGTATGTAGATGCATAGAATTTAAGAAAAAATAAAGTGGTTTTAGGACGGATTCAACACTCAATATGAATTAAAAAGAACTTTAAAAATCACGATTTTGAGATAAGATGGATGCCGTATATCATTTTGAAGTGGGTCATGTGATCTTTTCATATCATGGTCACGTGATCGCTTCATATAAGAGGTGTTATTATTATTTTAATTTTTATTTAAAAAACTACTGAATATATTTCGCTGAATTTTTTTTCATATATTTTATGAAACAATTTGAATATTACCTAAAATTTTCGAACCAATTTGTGAGTTTTAAATCCGCTTAAAAAATGTTTGAAAAATTAGGTCCCATAGGGCTCAATGTATTTCATTTTTTCAACCCGGGTTCAATCCAAAACTAATTGGGTGATATTATTCATTTATATTCCCATAGGTCCTACAGACCGTCTGAACAACATACTAAAATTTCATTTTGATTAAGTCATTTGTACGGCAGTTATCGTGCTAACGGACAGACAGACAGAATGAACAAAGTCATAAACACTTTTCAACTTTGTTGTAAAGTGTTAAAAAGGAAAAGTTTCAATCTTCTTCAATTTCACAAGATGATTACTCGAAAACGATGAGAGTTTTCAAAAAATAAATATAGATTTAATAAAATTTACTAACAAATTTTTGCTTGCTTACTATTTATATTTATCTTTTATAGCTTCGAAGATATTTGGAGTAAAAGTAAGAAAAATGAGAAAAACACTCCCTTGAATAGATTCTTTTTAAAGTTTTTCTGAAAAAATAAAATGTACTATTAAAGTTCAAAATATCAAATATTAAAATTATTTTTATATATTCATAACCTGGACTCTATGACAAACCCCCCCCCCCCCCTTACATTTTTATGTATTAGGTTCGGAAATATAAGTGTCCAAACTGTTTACATTTTTAGTAACGTTCTGATTTCAGCCACGGATACCCCAAGTATAAATGTTATTCACATAAAAAAAAATAATGTTGGCAATACATGACTTTCTCTACATAATTCAATGACTTTACTTCTTTCACAGCGAAATTATGATGATTTAACACCAGATAAATTGAAAAAATCTGATGTGGGCAACACATGACTTTTCTTATATAATGCAATGAATTTACTACTTTTACAGTAAAAAGAATAGGTGTTTCTTATAGTAGATACTTATATTCTTTCCAGGATATTGAATTCTCGACAATTAGTCGTCATTTTCATTGATTTAGCGTCATTTTAATCCATTTGGCGGGATTTTCGTTAATTTGACAACATTTCAAAAAGTCACCAAGTTGGCGACATTCCGCCAAATGCGTCGCCAAAATCTCGCCAAGCTTTACTGACGGAGAAATAAGTTATTCTTATAGCAGATAAATGACTATTGACGTTCAAATACAAAAGCATTACTCAAAGTATCTTTTCTCATGAATGGAACGAGCTAGATCCACGCGAATGATGCCACCAAATTTATCGCATGGTATTACATATGAAAAGTGAACATGTTTCTCAATAGGAAATATATTATTTTCATTTTATATGACTTTTTGGATATTTTTTTTGAAAAATGTGCAATATCTCGAGAACGGTTCCTGTTAGCGTTCTAAAATTTATGTTAATCGTTTTCTAACGAAAAATTACATAGGAAATGTCTATTTGCATAACTTTATTAGGGGTTTCGATTTTTTTGACGATTTTTTCAAAATTTCACTCGAAAATTTAGGGAGGTTCTGAACATTCGATTACGGTTAAAACCAATAGGCTTCCAGTGTTTACGGATTGTGATTTTTGTACCAAATTGCGTTCGAATCGGTCCATTCGTTCGTCAGTTATCGTCTCCACACACATACTTTCACACACACACACATACACACATACACACACAGACATCACTTCAAAAATGTTTGATTCGTGATCAGGGATGCTTGAAACGTGCTCTCCCGTCGAAAACTCGAATTCGAATTTTCGACCCCGTCACAATACTTTCCTTATACATTATGTATATAAGGAAAGTAATGTGCCTTTTTGCTGTGTCAACTAACAATAGCAGCTACTTTATTAAAAAAATCTGATGTGGGCAACACATGACTTTCCTTATATAATGTAATGAATTTACTACTTTTACAGTAAAAAAATAGGATTTTCTTATAGTAGATACTAATATTCTTTCCACGATATTGAATTTTCGACAATTAGTCGTCATTTTCATTGATTTAGCATCATTTTTAGCCATTTGGCGAGATTTTCATTAATTTGGCAACATTTCAAAAAAGTCGCCAAGTTGGCGACATTACGCCAAATTCGTCGCCAAAATCTCGCCAAGCGTTATGCACTAAGAAAAAAGTTATTCTTACAGCAGATAAATGACTATTGGCGTTCAAATACAAAAGTATTATTCAAAGTATATTTTTTCATGAATGGAACGAGCTAGATCCACGAGAATGATGTCACTCAATTTATCGCATGGTATTACATATGAAAAGTGAACATGTTTCTCAATAGGAATTTTTTTTTATGTGACTTTTTCATAATTTTTTTGAAAAATGTACAATATCTCGAGAACGGTTCATGTTAGCGTTCTAAAATTTATGCCAATCGTTTTCTAATGAAAAATCACATAAGAAATGTCTATTTGCGTAACTTTATTAGCGGTTTTGATTTTTTGACGATTTTTTCAAAATTTCATTCAAAAATTTAGGGGGTTCTGAACACTCGATTACGTATAAAAACAATAGGCTTCCAGTGTTTACGGATTGTGATTTTTGTACCAAATTTGGTTCGAATCGGTCCATTCGTTCGTCAGTTATCGTCTCCACAGACTCACTGACACACACACACACACACACACACACACACACACACACACACACAGACATCACTTCAAAAATGTTTGATTCGTGATCAGGGATGCTTGAAACGTGCTCTCCCGTCGAAAACTCGAATTCGAATTTTCGACCCCGTCACAATACTTTCCTTATACATTATGTATATAAGGATAGTAATTAGGCATTTTCGACAACTTATGACTTATTTATACTCACTCACAAAATACTAAACAATCCTAATAAATGCAATTGACATTTTTTAACATTTCGTGAAATATATGACTATTGGCGTTCTTGGGAGTCAAAATATAAAACTATTGCAAAAGTATCTTCTCTTGCGAATGGAACAAACTAGATCCACGAGAACAGTTTGGTCGTATAGTTTTACACATGGAAATGAAAAGTGAACAAATTGGAAGAAACTAACTAATTTTGAATTTTATGTAATTTTTTTTGATAAATTTATTTGAAGAACGTTCAACATCTCGAGGACCGTTCATGTTAGAGTTCTAAATCTCGTGTTATTCGTTAAATAAAAATTGCGTGTGAAAGGATTTTTTATTAGAAAGTATTGAAGGTCATGATTTTTGAATGATTTTTTAAAAAAATCATTCCTAAATTTTGCAATGTTCCGAGAATAGTTCATTCTAGCGTTCTAAAGTTTATATAAATCGTTTTATGATGATTAATGATTTTTAAAAAAAGTTCATTTAAAAATTGATATGGGTTTTTTCGAAAATTCGATCGTGTTTAAAATGAATAGGGTTTCAGAATATGCTGACAGAGATAGATAATTGTACCAAATTATTTTCGAAACGTTTTTAACGAGATATTGCGTACACAGACTCGCATCCTAACGTGACACACACCTACACCAACATACACACACACCAACATAAATACACACACACCAACATAAATACACACACACTCTCACAAGCATTACCTCAAAACGTCCATTTCGAGTTTAGGAATGCTTGGAACGTACTCTTCCGTCGAAAATCCGAATTCGAATGTTCAACCCCATCACAATACTTTCCCTATACATCTTACAATGCATGTACGGAAAGTAAAAATCGTCTGTGACTTCAAACCGATGCGGCCGAGAGAGTTTTACATGCATAACGCCCTTGTAAAATACCCCACCCCCCTCCCACAAAAAAATCAATAATTTTATCCGTTATTGTTAGTCTCATTTGTTTCTTTACAACAAATAATATTGGGATATGTTATCTTGATACGATATATAATCGAAAGAACCGCATCTTTCTAAGTTACAAGGGAATATCAAGTACATGAACGTGCGTACTATATTTTACAGGATATGATGCAAGTTATCAACACTCTATTTCGAATACAAAAAACCCGATTCGAAATCCAATTATATATCCCTGTAGGGATTTTAGGTAAATACAAATTATTTTCCTACTGTTTATAGATATGGGCTTATTTTTTTTTCGAGATATAAGCATTGCAAGTTTTAAAAACGGAAATTTTTCAATTTTCTTCAATTTAATAAGACAATTATTCGAAAACTAAAAGAACTCGGTAAAAAAAAAATAGAAACTGAATTTCGTACTAGTATCTGTACTAGTATCAGTTTTGTCGCTTACACTGTTTATATATATAGTTTAGAATATATTTCGAGTGAAAATAAGCAAAGTGGAACAGGAAACTCTCAACTCTCTTGAATAAATACCTTTTTCGAGGGGGGGGGGGGAGTTCAGAATATTAAAATATTGAAATTATTTTTGTATATTCATAAATAGTTCCTAATTTCTGAGAAAATAAGCACGCATTGTTTACATTTTTATCTATTCGTTTTGGAAAAGTGTCCAGAGTGTTTATATTTTTCTTTACGTTCCAATTTTAGCTGGGTGCCCTGACCATATATGCTAGCCACATTAAAAAATGAATTTTTACAAGAAAATTAAAGGAACCACATATTAATGGTATGCATATTTTATTCTTGATGCTATTGTTAAGCATTTCCCTCTTGCATACTTATTTCGTACAATCATATGAATTTTTGGAAAAAAACAAAATTATCATCTCTAGAATTGGCAATGGAAATCATTAGTGAAACTCCTAACCCCGTATGCAATTTGATGCTGAATCCATAACAGTTATTATCTTTGCTATATCTATAGAACATTTTGCGAAATAGACGTTTCAAGGAAAATGCAAATTTGTGAATCGAAAGTGGAAATCCTGAGTCTTCTAACGTTCTCTAGAATGGAATTCTTACTTCACATCATTCATTATCAAAGTTTCATTTATAGGCAATCCTGAGAAATAAATTCCTAAGGAGAATTTTTGAACTGGAAGTAGGAAATAAACCGGAAGTAAAAATTCTTAGTGAACCATCTTATCTACTCCAGAATGTGATGCTCAATCCAAATCAGGTATAATTTATATTCTATCTATAGCCAATCTTGAGAAATAGATATTTCAAGTAAAATGAATATTTTTGAAGCATAAATGCAAAAAGAACCGGAAGGGAGAAAATCCTTAGTGATCCCCAACCCCCTCCAGAATTTTATGCTGAATCCATTTTAGTCATCGTCTAAGCTCTAATTTATCAGAAGATCCTGATAAATAAATGTTTGAAGATAAACATTTTGAATCTAAAGTAGGAAAGAAACCGGAAATAAAAATTTTTAGTGAATCATTCTACCTCCTTCAGAATTTGATGCTGAATCCAAGTTAGTTATCATCTAAGCTCTATCTATAGCAGATCCTGATAAATAAATGTTTCGAAGAAAATTTTTTGAACCGGAAGTAGGAAAGAAACTGGAAGTGAAAATTCTTAGTGAACCATCCCATTTTTTACAGAATTTGATGCTGAATCCATATCAGTTATCATCTAAGCTCTATCTATAGACAATCTTGAGAAACAGATATTTCAAGTAAAATGAACATTTTCAAAGCATACATGGAAAAAGAACCGCAAGTGGAAATCCTTAGTGATACCCAATCTCCTTCAGAATATGATGCTAAGCTCTATCTACATCATATCCTGATAAATAGATATTTCAAGGCAAAATTTTTGAATCTGAAGTACGAAAGAAACTGGAAGTGAAAATTCTTAGTGAACCATTCTATTTCCTTCAGAATTTGATGCTGAATCCAAATCATTTATCTCTATTTGTAGCCAGTCTTTAGAAATAGATATTTCGAGTAAAATGAACATGTTCGAAGCATAAATGGAAAATGAACCGGAAGTGGAAATCCTTAGTGATACCAAAACCCCTCCAGAATTTGATGCTGAATCCATATAAGTCATCGTCTAAGCTATATCTATAGCAGATCCTGATAAAAATTTGTTTCAAGGCAAATTTTTCCCAAAAAATAATAGTATGGGCGAAATTTTCGCGACTCACAATTAATCGAGAACTCACATACAGCTAGGATGGCAGTGAATTTTATCTCGGAAAGGAGGAACATGATGGCACACACACGATCTTTTTTACCCACATTAGCGAAGAGCTACCATCTGACGGAGAACAAAAGGGAACTGCTAATGCGATTGATGTTCCTTTTATATCGGAGATTTGGAAAGGAAATGAAGATGTGTTCTACGCACAGAAATAAATTAGGTCATACGAATACACCAGCTGTGATGTTGTAAGAAGGTGAATAAAAATGAAAATAAAAAATAATCGCCAGTTTGCATTAACGTAACGGCGTCTAACGAAATTACGATAGATTGAGTGAAGCGAAGGAAAAAAGTGTGTGTTGTTATAGCTTCGATGTGTGTAGTGTTAATGTAAGGCGTATAGTTTTGATGTGTGATGTAGACAGAGAAATAATAATGATGATGTCAAGAAGTGTAAGCTGCTAAAATGATATTGAATACGATATCCTTACTATTTTCGGAAATTTTAGTCTCTCTGTAGAGTAATGTTGTCAAAGGTATGTAGTGAAGGTATGTAGTAATGTTTTTGCAGTATAAGAAACTATATTGTTATTATTTCGTTAATACCAAGCAGTACAAATTCAATACGTACATTTTATCGATAGTACGTTGGCATTTTATTTTATGGAAACCTTTATAACGCTTTTATTTTTTTCTTTATTATTCATCTATAACATTCCTAAAATGCATAGTATAATGTATATGGAAAGTATTATAATGGGGTCGAAAATTCGAATTTGAGTTTTAGACAGAAGAATTCATATCAAGAATATCTGAACTCGAATCGGACGCTTGGTGATGTTAGTCTCTATGTATGTTAATGTGTGTGTATGTATGTTAGTGCATGTGTGTATGTTATTGTGTGTGAACGCATGTTAGTGTGTGTGTATGTTAGTGTGTGTGTGTGATAGTGTGTGAACGCATGTTAGTGTGTGTGTATGTTAGTGTGTGTGTGATAGTGTATGAGTATATTAGTGTGTATATTATTGTGTGTGTATATTATTGTGTGTGTATATTAGTGTGTGTGTATATTAGAGTGTGTATGTATGTTAGTGTGTGTGTATGTTAGTGTGTGTGTATGTTAGTGTGTGTGTGTGTATGTTAGTGTGTATGTGCATGTTAGTGTGTGTGTGTATGTTAGTGTGTGTGCACATGTGTTAGTGTATATGTGAATGTTAGTGTGTGTGTATGCATGTTAGTGTGTATGTATATATGTTAGTGTGTGTGTATTAGTGCGTATATTAGGGTGTGTGTATGTCAATGTGTGTGTATGTATGTTAGTGTGTGTGTATGTATGTTAGTGTGTGTGTATGTTAGTGTGTGTGTATGTTAGTGTGTGTGTATGTTAGTGTGTGTGTATGTTAGTGTGTGTGTATATATATGTTAGTGCATGTGTGTATGTTAGTGTGCGTGTATGCATGTTAGTGTGTGTATATATTAGAGTGTGTATGATAGTGTGTCTATATTAGTGTGTGTGTGTATGTTAGTGTGTGTGTATATTAGTGTGTGTATGTATTAGTGTGTGTGTATGTTACTGTGTGTGCATATATGTTAGTGCATGTGTGTATGTTAGTGTGCGTGTATGCATGTTAGTGTGTGTGTATATGTTAGTGTGTGTGTATATGTTAGTGTGTGTATATGTTAGTGTGTGCATGATAGTGCGTGTATGTATAATAGTGTGTATATTAGTGTGTGTGCATGCTATAGTGTGTGTATGTTAGTGTGTGTATATTAGTGTGTGTATGCATGTCAATGTGTGTGCTCGTAAGTCCGTGGAAGCGATATCTCATAAAAGTATGAAGTGTTAAAAAAACAAAAAAAAAACATTTGGTACGATTATTATAATTCAGAGCCCCCCTCTCCCTAAAATACTCTGACCAATAATCTTAATTAATAATTTTTTTATACGTAATTACTTTTTCCCTACAATACATGGTAATGTATAGGGAAAGTATTGCAATCGTGTCGAAAATTGCAGATCGAGTTTTGGACGAATCTACACGTCTTGGGACCTTCAGCAAACGAAAATAGCATTTTCAGCATGACATCTGTGTGTGCGTCTGTCTATATGTCCGTCTGTCTGTGCAATGTATGTCCATTTAAGTTTAAAAATTATTAGAAGAACTTTCACAAAATTTGGTAGGTAAGTTATTTGTGAGTTACCCTGGTACTGATTATATTTCAGTACGGGAAAGAAAGAACCAGTTCTTTTTGCTAAATGCCTCACAAAAATTGTATGTGTTACTCTAGTTAGAAAACTAATAAACTAAATTTCAGAAAATTTGGTAGCTATATAGCTTGTGGGTTAATCTGGTACTGATTAGATTATGGTACTATTCGGAAAAATATAACCCAAAAATCATCAAAGACTAAAATAAAGGAATGCGTATGCTCAAATGTATCCATTAAATACTTCAAGATTGGTATCACGTCTGCATTCAATAGATAAAATCAAGGACAAAGCGTTTTAAAAAAACGAGAGGTCTTTTATTTAACGCATCCTAAAAGACGTACAAAATATGCTAAAAACTGCCAGAGCGCTTTCGGACGTATATGCGCCCTTCATCAGTGGCTACATGAATAATAAAAACATGGAATGTTTATATATATAGAGACCAGTTTAAAGCAAATTTGCATAAAATATAAAAAAGGTAGTAGTGTCTATACGCACGTCTGAGCGCACATATTCTTTTATCACTAAAAACATGATATTATAGCTTATTTTATCTTTTTTTATAAAAAAAAAGGTCTCGATCCATTTTAATATTAAAAACATGATTTTTATAGCTAAAAAGGTGTATATATACCTTTTTACATTTAGACCAAATTTTAACAGTGAATTACTGAACTTTTTTAGTTAAAAAGCTAGACTTATACATATTAAAAGTATGATTTCACAGTGAATTATTTAAAATAAATGCGTGAAAAAAGAGGACCTCCAAATGAAGTCCTCTAATATATTAAAAATGTGTATATATATATATATATACCTTTTAACAGTGAATTACTGAACTTTTTTAGTAAAAAGGCTAGACTTATACATATTAAAAGTATGATTTCACAGTGAATTATATAAAATAAATGCGTGAAAAAAGAGGACCTCCAAATGAATGGAAGCTCCCTGTCTGTAAAGGGTGGGGTTGAGACCCCCCCTTTTTATAAAATTAAAAAGAATTATAGAAATATCAAAATTAAAAAAAAAGAGGACCTGACAAGTTTAGATAACATATTGATGATTTAACACGATCCCAAAATAGGATCGTCTCAGAAAATGATAAATATAAAGAAGAATATAATATTATAAATTATATAAAATATAGAAAATTGATACATGGTTTCCTCTGATAATTTTCAGATGGGGAAACATATCCCCCACCTAAATATGAAACAATTAAAGAAATATCTTAAGAAAATCTTTAAATATGATTAAGCTTTCTCTAATTCATATTCGTATTTATCATCAATCATACTCAAATACTTAAATATATATCTTCCTTTATTGACTCATCAGAAAGTTTTCCATGTTTATTCGCAGGCTCTTTTTCTTCATCATCTAACTTTACGATTGCTGAATCTTCATATTTAGTATTAATTTTTCTCAATGATATCAGATCATATTTCCCAGGATTTAAATCTTTTAATTTAAACGTTTTGGGATAACCTCTCAGTCTATTGAACTGTTCCATTTATTAGTAAACATTTTTTATAAATACATTCATAACAGGAATCTAATCATAATAGAATAAGTTCTTTGAAATAACATAACTCCTAATCCATTCAATTTAATATCTTCATTTTCTTCCTTTTCAATTAATACAGTCATCCTTTGAAAACTTTCTGATAATAGTTTTTTAGTATGATCATATTTTATATACACAAATCATACAATTCTTTACAAAGATAAGTCAAATAGTAAATTTCTTCAGAATTTGTAAAATTTAAAGCTCGAATATCACCTAAACACTCATCCACTTATTAGTAAACATTTTTTATAAATATAAATCCACTAATTCTTCATAATCTGTAAAACCTCTTTCTTCCATCTCTTTTTTAAGTTTTTCTCTGTATTCTTCGTCAGACTTTGACTCTCTATATATTTTTTCAGCTATAATATTTTTGTTCATTATCAGAAATAGTAATAGAAACATCAGGATCAAATCCATTTAGTACATTAATTATTTTAGTTACTTTCCCTACAAAACATTTATCATCACCCTCTTTTAGTTCATCTTTTAACACCTTTATTATTTCGTTTTTATTCTCATTTTTTAAAATTCTATTAAACACAATAACTAATATCTCTCTAAATTTAATATTATGGAATTCTACCTCTAGTAAGTGTCTTTTAATTTCTATACCTAATAATTTAATGCATACATCTAAATCATATTTAATTTCTGTATTTAATAATTTTTTGATTGTGTCTCTCAAAGATTTTTGAATATATGTATTATGCACATTTTGAGAGTCATTATATACATTATTATGAAATAATCGTCTTCTTAAAATCAGGGGTAAAATTATTTTATCTACATCATACCATACTTCATTTATTCTAGACAAAAATATTAATTCATTTAGGGATGTAATATCATTTTCTCTACAATATAATTCTTTCAAATTAGGTAAATTTTCTATTCCTTCAAGTGACGTTAATTTACTTACACCACAATATAATACTTCTAAATAAGTTAAATTTTCTATTCCTTCAAGTGAAGTTAATTTATTTTCTCCACAATATAATTCTTTTAAATTCGTTAAATTTTTCATTCCTTCAAGTGACGTTAATTTATTTTTTCCACAATATAATTCTTTTAAATTCGTTAAATTTTTCATTCCTTCAAGTGACGTTAATATATTTTTTCCACAATCTAATATTTCTAAATTTATTAAATTTTTTATTCCTTCAACTGACGTTAATTTATTTCCTCCACAATATAATATTTCTAAATTTATTAAATTTTTTATACCTTCAAGTGACGTTAATTTATTTCCTCCACAAGATAATATTTCTAAATATATTAAATTTTCTATTCCTTCAAATGACGTTAATTTATATCCCTCACAATATAATTCTTTTAAATTAGTTAAATTTTCTATTCCTTCAAGTGACGTTAATTTTCCTATTCCATCAAGATAATTTAATAAAAAAATAGATATCACTTCAGTAGGATTCTCTATATTTAAGAAAGATATAAATGTTTTTCTTATACTATTATTATATGTAGTATACATTTATTTAGAGACATTTTTATAAAATATTTATTTTTCATTTTTTCTCAAAAGCTAAACACATCCGTTCAAGATTTTTTTAACTTCACAAATCTCTTCAATAATTTTTTCTCTATAAGATTCTTCTTGATAATGACCAAACTTTTTATTTAATTCACTCATCTGTATAGCTTGTATTTTTTCCAATAAACATTAAAAAAGTGATCAGGTAATAGATCAAATTTGTATTTAATCAAATAACAAAAATCTAATTTATCCATAAATTCTTCTATAAAATTTTCACTAAATGTTTGATATCTAGCTATATACATCCAATTTAAATCATCTTTTAATACTCTCATGGTATCTTCTGAAAGATTTTGAAACATTGATATTTTATATAAATCTAAATAATCAGAACATTTTATGATAAATTCGTTACTTAAAGTTTGATATTGAGAAATGTTTACCCAATCTACTTTATCTTTACATTTTTCTATAAAATCTTCTGATAATTTTTGATATCTAGAAATTTTAGGCCAATCATCAGGTTGAGCAAATTTCTCAATAAAAGATTCAGACAGTAATGAATATTGAAAAATTAAATCCCAATTTACATGATCTTTAAGATTTCTAATTACATCTTCAGATGCTTTTAATAAATATGCTTGGGCTTTCCCTATAAAAAGAAAAACATCTGAAGAAGTCGTACAAGGTTTTAAACAAGTTTTTAAAGAAAGAATACCAAAATTTATATTGACTGATGAAGGTACTGAATTTACAGGAAAAGTTACACAAAAATTATTCAAAGATAATAATATACATTGGTTTACGGCTTATAATAAAGAAATAAAATCTGCAATAGCTGAGAGATTTAATAGAAGTATACGAGAAAAAATTATAAAATATATGCACGCTAACAATACTAAAAGATATATTGATGTATTACCCAAATTACTTAAAAATTATAACAATTCATATCATAGATCAATAAAAATGACACCCGTTGAGGCTAGTCGAGACGAAAATGAATCTCAAGTTTATAAAAATTTATATACGAAAAAGATCATAAAAAAAACCGAAATTTAAGATAGGTGGATAGAGTTAGAATATCAACAATTAAAAAAACATTCAGGAAAGTAGATGATTCTACATTTACGGAGGAAATTTTTATGGTTTCTGAAGTAATCAAAACAGATCCAATTACTTATCGATTAAAAGATTTAAACAGCAAAGAAATTGAAGGAACTTTTTATGAAAATGAAATGGTAAAATATAATAAAAAAGATGATGTATATAAAATTGAAAAAATCATAAAAAAGAAAGGAAATAAATATTTTGTAAAATGGTTAGGATATCCTGATGAATTTAACAGTTGGACATCTGATGTCTTGGTTGAATAGTTTTAGGAGCATCTTTATCATTATCCAAGAACATATATGACTAGAAATGTCTTTTAAAAGTGGTCCCCCAGATCTGGGGGGCATATTTATCATCTAAAATCCTTGAAAAAATACGAATGTAACTATATTTATTAATGTATCAGGAATTTAAAAGATGTGATAGTTTAGAAAATAAAAGATGTTATTAATAAGATTTCGTAGTAAATAAATGAATGTTAACTTCTTTGACGGTGTTGAAATGGTTGAATCGATTGATATTTCAGATAATGAAGTTTCAGATAATGAAGTTTTAGATAATGAAGTAGCATCTAAGATGAAATTAATGTATTCAGATGATGAATATTTTTATATTATAGATTACGAGAGTTTAAAACAAAGAAATAAAATTAGAATTAGTAATTTTAATCGAATAAAAAGGATGTATAATATTACTCAAGAAGTTGAGGAAATGTTTTTAAAATTTTTAGATTTTATGTATTATGAGAAATCAGTTAATTATTATTATTTTATGAAAAGGATTTGTGATTTTTTTAAAATTGAAAATAATATAAAGGTTCAAAGACTTTGTTATAAAGTCAAAAAGAAATATGAAAAAATCTGGAATGATTTCAGTGAAATCCCTTTATAAAAATAAATCGTAATAAATGGATGTGACAAGAATATGCACACACTGTAAGATTATCCCGGGTTCGATTCCAGCCACTGCCAAAACTGCCGCCGTGTTCATGCGGAGTACGATCACGTTAAACATGTGGGTCCGAAAGTCCTTCCGAGAGGTTGGAGGTAGGGGAAGGAGGGTACGGTCCCTGTGGATGCCTCCCCCACTGGGTTCCGGTCTAAATTGGGTGGCACTTCCCGACCGTCCAAACAGTTACCTTACACCTTTCTGGTAGGTCGGACGGTCTGGGTTTCAACAACAACAACACTGTAAGATTGTAAAACCAATAGATGATTTCTATAAACATCGTAATTATGGTAAATTTAATCAGGACAGTATTTGTAAAATTTGTAAATCTAAGATTAGTTATACAAAATAATTGTGAATGTGGAAAATAGTATACATATCTTCATAAACAAAGACATTTGAGAAGTAATTATCATATCAAGCGAGTTGTGAAAAGTATTTAAAAAAATATTTACTAATAAATGGATATGCAACTGAGAACAAAGACTATTGGTGTACTTCGAAAAGTAGTAAAACAATTGAATATTAAACAATCTAAAGGCTGTAAGAAGGATGATTTAATTAGATTATTAATTAAATATATTAGAAAAACAGGTGAATATAAACCTGTTTTAGTAGATTTATTAAATTTAGATATATCAAAATACTTGGAAAAAAAGAAGAAAATATTTATTGAAAAACCTGAAAAACGTAATAAAATTAAGAAAATTTTTGATTCTTTTAGTTTAAGATTAGATAAAAATAGTAATGATTTTAAATCTGTAATTTTCTTTCCTGAAGAAAAGTTATTTACACTAGAAGAAAATCTTGAAAAGTTATTTACAGAAGATAGAAAATGTCGTATATGCGGCAAATATTACAAAATTGATGATGAAGAAAAACATATAAAGAAAGACTTAGTGATTAAAAGATCAAAACAAAAGAGAAAATGTATTATTTGCGGTATATATTATAAACATTTAGAAAATCACATATCAAGTCGAAAACATAAAAAAGCATTATTAAATGATGAAGGAAATGTAGAAATTAAGGAATATGAAACTGCTTATAAATCTAGATTAAGATCATATAGAATTAATAATTGTAATAATATTAAAATCCCTCTAGAATTTTTAGAAGAGAAAAGAAAGGTTGTAATAGAAAAAATAAAGCAAATTTTGAAAGAATTTAATGGAATAAAGGTAAATTTTAAATTGTTTGTTTGTATAAATTGAATGAAGAAATTCAAGAATTTACATTCAAAACTGAGAATCAAATTATATTAAAATCTAATGATTTACATACTTTTTATGATTATGTTATTGACAAATTAATAAATAAAACTGATGAGTTTATATCAAAAAAATCTGGTTGGAGTCTTGAAGAAATTAAATTTTTGGAATTGAGAATAAATAAGTATCAACCCTTGATGGGATCAAGTTATATTGATTTACCTGAAAACATTAAATCTAAACAAGCTATAATAAATGTAAAAAATAAAGAAAATAAATGTTTTACGTGGTCTATATTATCAGCAATTCATCCTGTAAAAAAAGATCCTCAAAGAGTATCAAAATATGAACAATATAAAGATGAATTAAATTTTAAAGGAATTGATTTTCCTGTTTCATTAGACAATATTAAGAAATTTGAAAAACAAAATAATATATCTGTAAATGTTTATAGTTATGATGGTTCAATATATCCACTTAAAATAACTAACAATAAATTAGAAAAACATGTAAACTTGTTTTATATGAAAGATGAAAATAATGATCATTATTGTTGGATTAAAAATATGAATAGTTTGATCAGATCACAAATTACTAATCATCATATATTTTTATGTGATAGATGTTTAAATCATTTTTATTCTGAGGAAAGATTAAAGATACATGTGGAATACTGTAAAGAGAAAGAAGCTGTCACAATTAATATGCCTAAAAAAGACGAAGTTATTCAATTTAAAAATCATGAAAGAAAAATGAGAGTACCATATACTATATATGCTGATTTTGAATGTCTCTTACCTAGATACATATATATTGATACACGTGAGCAAGATCAAACTAAATCATATACTATGAAATATCAAAAACATGTAGCAGATGTATTTTGTTATTATATAAAATATGAAAATGAATACTTTATACCTCCTGTTGTTTATAGAGGACCTGATACAATCAAAAAGTTTGTATCCATGTTAAAAGAGGATACTCTTAAAATTGAAAAATTTATAGAAGGAAAAACTAAAAAATATGAAAGTATCAAATCAATGATAGAGTTCGATGAAAATCATTATAAAAGAACTAATATTTGTCATATATGTGAAAAACAAATCTTAAAGGATGAAAAAGTAATTGATCATTGTCATTTAACTGGAAAATGTAGGGGTCCTGCTCATAATGTTTGTAATTTAAATTACCGAATTCCAAAATTTATTCCAGTAAAAATCCATAATTTAACAGGTTATGATTCTCATTTGTTTATAAAAGAACTTGGATTTGATAAATCAAAAATAGATGCTATACCTAATACTGAAGAAAAATATATATCTTTCAGCAAAAAAATAGGAGGTATGAAATTGAGATTTATTGATTCATTTAAATTTATGTCTTGCAGTTTAGATAATTTATCAAAAAACTTGAGACCAGAGAATGAAATAAATAGATGTCCTCCAAAAATACGGAAAATGAAATATATTAAATACTTAAAATCAAAATTTAGAGAGACATCATTACATTTTCCTGATGATAAATTAGATCTCATTACAAGAAAAGGTGTATATCCCTATGATTATATGGATTCTAGAGATAAATACAAAGAAATAGAATTACCTTCAAAAGATAAATTTTATAATAAATTGAATGAATGTAATATAACTGATGAAGAATATAAACATGATCAACGTATTTGGAAAGCATTTAATAAAAAAATTTAGGTGAATATACAGATTTATATGTCAAAACAGATGTATTAATTTTAACAGATGTATTTGAAAATTTTAGAGATGTTTGTTTAAAAACTTATAAATTAGATCCAGATTGGTATTTTACTGCTCCTGGTTTATCTTGGGATGCAATGTTAAAAATAACAAAAGTTAAATTAGATTTATTAAATAATTATGATATGATTCTCATGACAGAAAAAGGTTTAAGAGGAGGTGTTTCACAATTTTGTAATAGATAGGGAAAAGCAAATAATAAATATATGAAAAATTATGATAATAGTAAAGAATCTAATTATTTAATGTATTTAGATGCTAATAATTTATATGGATGGGCTATGAGTCAATATTTACCATATGGAGAATTTAAATGGTGTAATGATTATGAAAAAAATTATGTTAAACGTGAATTATATAACAATAAAATAAAAGATGATTCAGAGAATGGATATATATTTGAAATTAGTTTAAGATATCCAAAAGAGTTACATGATTATCATTCAGATTTACCATTATGTCCTGAAAATAGAATTCCTGAAAATTCGAAACAAGGTAAGTTATTAATAACTTTATATGATAAAGAGAAATATGTAGTTCATTTTAGAAGTTTAAAAGAATATTTGAAAATGGGTTTAAAGGTTGCAAGAGTACATAGAGTATTACAATTTAAACAATCGAATTGGTTGACAAAATATATAGATTTAAACACTGAAATGAGAAAGAAAGCTGCTAATGATTTTGAGAAAGATTTTTATAAATTGATGAATAATTCAGTATTTGGGAAAACTATGGAAAATATAAGAAAACGAATCGATGTAAGATTATGTTGTAATTATGATCAAGTTAAAAAATTAATTGCTAAACCTAATTTCAAATGTAGACTTATTTTTGATGAAAATTTGGTAGCTGTTCACATGAAAAAAACAAAACTATTTTTTAATAAACCGATTTATATTGGAATGAGTATATTAGATTTATCTAAACATTTAATGTATGATTTTCATTATAATGTTATGAAACCGAGATATAAGGATAATATTAAGTTATTATATATGGATACAGATAGTTTTATATATGATATTAAAACAAATGACTTTTATGAAGATATGAAGTCAATGATTGATTATTTCGATACATCTGATTATCAAGTAAATAATCCATATAATATGCCTAGATGTAATAAAAAAGTATTAGGTAAAATGAAAGATGAAAATAGCGGTGTGATTATGGAAGAATTTGTAGGTTTAAGAAGTAAAATGTATTCAATAAGATTAGGAAAACAGAGTGTTGAAGAATACAATAATAATGAAGAAGATAAAGAAAACCATAAAAAATTTGAAACTAAGAAGTCTAAAGGAACTAAGACAAGTACCGTTAAAAACAGAATATCATTTGAAGATTATAAAGACTGTTTATTGAATAAAAAAGATCAATATAGAACACGGAATTTAATTAGAAGTACGAAACATGAATTGTATACAATTCAAGTGAACAAGATAGCTTTATCAGCAAAAGATGATAAAAGATTTATATTAGAAGATGGTATTTATACTAGAGCTTTAGGACATTATAAAAATGTTTCTAAAAATAATTCTATATAAATGGTTGAGTGTTTATGATCATACTCATGGTATCATCTGCAGCGTGCATCTATTTATTAAAAAAATAGCAAAATGGCCCACCATGCCCAGGGGGTCATCTAGAACTCTGGTTCCAACAGCTGTTTTCGAATTCTAGAACCAGAGTTCCAGATCACCCCCTGGACCAGGCCCACAGGCCTATCATATAGGAAGAGAGAAGGACAATACGAACATATAACATATAGGACATAGAATCCACAAGATTCAGCCCACCACTTATTATATCTCGATGAGTGCTGCTCTATTGGAACAATGACGAGAGCAGCTGACATGTCATTTTTGGCTCCGGCAATAGTTCAATAAACCATCAACCCGAATTGATTAACAACCCGGGAGAGGTCGGGATTTGAACTTGGGGCCTTGATGTTAATAGCCCCGCGCGCTAACCGTTCTGCCATGGGTACCCGACATATGAAGAACAATTCATTAATATATATGGATACAATCTTACCACAACGATATAACCTTTACATTGAAAACAAAACACAACTTTAAACGAGTCATTTTTCAAGCAGAATGCGAGTATACTTTAAAAGATCTATAGTTTTAATTTATCTGATCAAAAAATAGCGAAAATAATGTTTATGACATAAAAATACATACAGTGCTAAATAGGGAGTCCAATTGATGGCGCCATCTTGCGAAACAAATCTCCGACAAGCAAAATAAATATTTTTTCTCCTCATTGAAGAACGACGTAATGAAGGACGTCATAGAGAACAACGTAATCAAGATCTTACGTAATCAAGATTGTTTCTACTTCTACTCAAAGTAAAGGTTGAAAACACTTTCTCTCCTTTCGACTCGCAGTGAAGCTACAAATTTTAATGATAAACAAACCATTAAAATCAAAGTCGCCTTATTTTCGCTTCTTAAAATGGAAGAGTTCAATAGACTGAGAGGTTATCCCAAAACGTTTAAATTAAAAGATTTAAATCCTGGGAAATATGATCTGATATCATTGAGAAAAATTAATACTAAATATGGAGATTCAGCAATCGTAAAGTTAGATGATGAAGAAAAAGAGCTTGCGAATAAACATGGAAAACTTTCTGATGAATCAATAAAGGAAGATATATATTTAAGTATTTGGGTATGATTGATGATAAATACGAATATGAATTAGAGAAAGCTTAATAATTTTTAAAGATTTTCTTAAGATCTTTCTTTAATTGTTTCATATTTAGGTGAGGGATATGTTTCCCCATCTGAAAATTATAAAAAAAAAACCATGTATCAATTTTCTATATTTTATATAATTTATAATATTATATTCTTCTTTATATTTATCATTTTCTGAGACAATCCTATTTTGGGATCGTGTTAAATCATCAATATGTTATCTAAACTTGTCAGGTCCTCTTTTTTTTTAATTTTGATATTTCTATAATTCTTTTTAATTTTATAAAAAAGGGGGGGGGTCTCAACCCCACCCTTTAAAGACAGGGGGCTTCCATTCATTTGGAGGTCCTCTTTTTTATTTTATATAATTCACTGTGAAATCATACTTTTAATATGTATAAGTCTAGCCTTTTAACTAAAAAAGTTCAGTAATTCACTGTTAAAAGGTATATATATATACACATTTTTAATATATTAGAGGACTTCATTTGGAGGTCCTCTTTTTTCACGCATTTATTTTAAATAATTCACTGTGAAATCATACTTTTAATATGCATAAGTCTAGCTTTTTAACTAAAAAAGTTCAGTAATTCACTGTTAAAATTTGGTCTAAATGTAAAAAAGGTATATATACACCTTTTTAGCTATGAAAATCATGTTTTTAATATTAAAATGGATCGAGACTTTTTTTTTTTATAAAAAAAGATAAAATAAGCTGTAATATTATGTTTTTAGTGTAAAAAGAATATATGCGCTCCGACGTGCGTATAGACACTACTAAAGGTAAATGAACTTACTAAAAATAATACAAGAAATATACACAGAAATTACAAAATAAGTTTAAACGCTTACGAATTTAAAAATATTACAAGAAAAGAACTAATGCAACAACATTGGCTAATACAACAACATTCTGCTAAACATTGGCATCCGTTTAGCAGAACATGCTCGCGATGTCAAATCTGGTAAACTTTCTACGGCTTTTGCTCAATATGTGGTTAATGATAAATTTCTTCCCGTTTTTGAAAAAACTTTCCTTTTGGTTCGTTGTAACAATCCACGTAGTATGAATCCCTGTTTATTTATATTTACCGTGAATCCATTTGTAATTTTGATCCTGTTCGAATTTTAAGTTATGCTTGGCCACTCATTCTCGACTCTATGCAATTCAAATCTCTTAAAAGTTATTTGTGACGTCATTCTCAGGAATATCATGCTTGACCTTTTTCTAAAATTTGTATTAGTTCTTTTCTTGTAATATTTTAAAATTCGTAAGCGTTTAAACTTATTTTATAATTTCCGTGTATATTTCTTGTATTATTTTTAGTAAGTTCATTTACCTTTTTATATTTTATGAAAATTTGCTTTAAACTGGTCTCTCTATATATAAACATTCCATGTTTTTATTATTCATGTAGCCACTGATGAAGGGCGTATATACGTCCGAAAGCGCTCTGGCAGTTTTTAACATATTTTGTACGTCTTTTAGGATGTGTTAAATAAAAGACCTTTCGTTTTTTTTTTTGATGACGAAAATAATAAGACCAACCCCATAACTCCAGGACTAATCGTTCCCGAGATATTGTAGTTTTTTCGCATTTTTGCCAGGTCGCCTTTGGAAAAGTGTCCAGTCGCTCAATGAAACCTAATATTGAATTTAAACTGCGAATTAAGTGTCATTTCAAATGAGTATTCATGTTATTTTGTGCAATTAAATTCAAAGAATTATGAAAGAGAGAACGATAAAATGAATTTGTGTCTGTGGTGAAAGTCGCGTGCTGACCACATCAGATTTTTTTCATTAGAAACCGAATGACACAAGCTTTAGACCGCTGATTTTAACCATTCTCGAGATACTAAATGTTTTTCAAATAAATTTACCAAAAAATTACACAAAATTAAAAAGTTGTTAAGTATCGCCGAATATGCTCACTTTCCATATGCAATTTGTGTTGAATCTGTTAATATCACTTTCACGAATCTAGTTTATATACAAGAAAATACCTTCTATCCGTTTGTCTGTAACGTTTGGCGATAAGTTTGGTGACCATGGGAACAAGTTTGGCGACCTTAATGACTAATTTGGCGAAATATCAACATCTAGGCGACTTTTCTAAAAATGAAATCAAATTGATGAAAATGTTGCCAAATTGCCAGTATTGAAGCTAGATTATAGAAAAATGCTAAATCGATGAATTAATTATTAAAATCTTTTAATACATGGACCGCATTGTTTAGGGGACACTAATTGTCAAAATAGATTCGCGCGACATATGAGTTGATTTGGCGTTGGTAGTTCGAAATAGTCTGGCAGGTTGTCATCCGAAAAACTCGCCAAATGTGAATGTGCAATTCAATTTTAAAAACATTCAGCCGTGGATTTTGTGTATCATAATTTCGCTGTAAAAGAAGTTTAAGTTATTGTATTACGTAAGGAAGGTTATGTGTTGACCACATCAGATTTTTTAATTTTTCTATATACATAGTATAATATATAGGGAAAATATTGTGACAGGGTCGAAAATTCTAATTCGAGTTTTCGACGGAAGTGCGCGGTTCAAGCATCCCTGAACTCGAATTGATCGATTTTGAGGTGATGTGAGTGCTCGTTCATCAGTCTCTGTAACCGATATCTCACGAACGAATAGAGCGTTTCGAGCGAAATTTGGTACACATATTACAGTCGGTCAATGCTGGTACCCTTTTGATTTTAAACGTAATTGAATGTTTGAAAGACTCCCCAAATTTTCAAATGAAATTTTGTAAAAATCTTTAAAAAATCAGAGCCTCCAATAATGTTAAATAAATGATCATTTCTTAAGTAATTTTATTTTATTAGGAAACGAATGACATAAACTTTAGAACGCTAGTATGAACCATCCTCAAGATATTGTACAGTTTTCAAATAAATTTATATAAAAAAAAATCACAGAAAATTAAAAAGTATTAACTATTGTGAAATAAGTTAACTTTAAATATGTAATATTGGTTAATATCATTCTCGTGAATCTAGCTAGTTCCAATAACGACTGAAGATAGTTTGGGTAATAGTTTTCTATTTTGACTCTTAATAATTATTTATACTTAAGAAACGTTCTCTTCACATGTCTGCAACTTATGGATATAAATTTGGCGAACTTGGCTACTTACTTGGCAAAATATCACCGACTTAACGATATTTCGCCTCAGCTTGACGAAAATATTGTCAAAATTGTAAAAATGACGCTAAATTAACGAAAACGACGCCAAATTGATAAATTTTTTATTAAACATTTTAATATATGCATTATATTGCTTATTGTGGATGCTATCAATACTTATAATTGTCAATTTAATGTTGCGCGAAATAAGTTAACTGAGTACTTCGAAATAGTTTTACATGTTGTCATTCGGAAAAGCGCCAGATATACAATTCAACGTTAAAAACACAATTTTTTCACTGTGACGGAAGCAATTCATTACATTATTTAGGGAAAGTCATATGTTGTCCGCATCGTATTTTTACTTTCTTTGTGTACAATAATGTATAAGGAAAGTATTGTGACGAGATTGAAAATTCCAATTCGAGTTTTCGATGGGAGAGCAAGTTTCAAGCATCCCTGATCACGAATCGAACATTTTTGAGGTGATGTCTGTGTGTGTGTGTGCGTGTGTGTGAAAGCATGTGTGTGTGTGTGTGTGAAATGTGTGTGTGTGTGTTTGTGAAATGTGTGTGTGTGTGTGCGTGTGCGTGTGTGAAAGCATGTGTGTGTGTGTATGTGTGTGTGTGTGTGAAATATGTGTGTGTGTGTGAAATATATATGTGTGTGTGTGTGTGTGACATATATGTGTGTCTGTGTGTGTGTGTGTGTGCGTGTGTGTGTGTGTGCGTGTGTGTGTGTGTGCGTGTGTGTGTGTGCGTGTGTGTGTGTGTGCGTGTGTGTGTGTGGAAACGATAACTGACGAACGAATGGACGGATTCGAACGAAATTTGGTACAGAAATTACAATCCGTAAATACTGGAAGCCTATTGTTTTTATACGCAATCGAATGTTTAGAACCCCCTAAATTTTCGAATGAAATTTTGAAAAAATCATCAAAAGGACAAACCCTCTAATAAAGTTACGCAAATAGACATTTCTTATGTAATTTTTCATTAGAAAACGATTAACATAAATTTTAGAACTCTAGCATGAACCGTTCTCGAGATATTGCATATTTAAAAAAAATTATTAAAAAATTATATATAAAAAAAAAAAAATTCCTATTGGGAAACATGTTCACTTTTCATACGTAATATCATGCGATAAATTTGGTGACATCATTCTCGCGGATCTAGTTCGTTCCATTCATGAGAATACTTTGAGTAGGTAATACTTTATTGAAAGGTAATGCTTTAAGTAGGTAATATTTTGAGGAAAGTATGGTGACGGGGTCGAAAATTCAAATTCGAGTTTTCGACGGGGAAAGCACGTTTCAAACATCCCTGATTACGAATTGAACATTTTTGAGGTGATGTCTGTATGTGTGTGTGTGTGTCAGTGAGTCTGTGAAGATGATATCTCACGAATGAATGGAGTGATTCGAAAGAAATTTGGTACAAAATTTACAAGCCATGAATACTGGAATCCTATTGTTTTTAAACACAATCGAATATTCAGAACTCTCCTAAATTTTCGAGTGAAATATTGAAAAAATCATCAAAGAATCAAAATCTTGAATAAAGTTAATCAAATATACATTTCTTATGTAATTTTCCCTTAGAAAACGATTAACATAAACTTTAGAACATAAATGAAAACGTTCTCGAGATATTGCACATTTTTCAAATAAATTTATCAAAAAATCCCATAAATTAAGAAAAAAAAATATCTGTTGAGAAACATGTTCACTTTTCATATGTAATATCATGCCATAAATTTGGTGACATAATTCACGTAGATCTTGCTCGTTCTATTCAAGAAAATATACTTTGAGTAATACTTTTGTATTTGAACGCCAATAGTCATTTATCTGCTATAAGAATAAATTATTTCTCCGTCCATAATGCTTGGCGAGATTTTGGCGACGAATTTGGCGGAATGTTGCCAACTTGGCGACTTTTTTAAATGATATCAAATTAAGGAAAACTCTCTCCAAATGGGTAAAATCACGCTAAATAAATGAAAATAACGACTAATGGACGAAAATTCAATATCTTGGAAAAAATATTAGTATCTAATATAAGAATAACCTATCTTGTTACTTTCCTTATATACATAAGGTATAAGGAAAGTATTGTGACGGGGTCGAAAATTCGAATTCGAGTTTTCGACGGGAGAGCACGTTTCAAGCATCCCTGATCACGAATCAAACATTTTTGAAGTGATGTCTGTGTGTGTGTCAGTGAGTCTGTGGAGACGATAACTGACGAACGAATGGACCGATTCGAACAAAATTTGGTACAAAAATCACAATCCGTAAACACTGGAAGCCTATTGTTTTTATACGCAATCGAATATTCAGAACCCCCCTAAATTTTCGCGTGAAATTTTGAAAAAATCGTCAAAAAATCAAAACCGCTAATAAAGTTACGCAAATAGACATTTTTTATGTAATTTTTCATTAGAAAACGATTGACATAAATTTTAGAACGCTAACATGAACCGTTCTCGAGATATTGCATATTTTAAGAAAATTATCAAAAAGTTATATAAAATAAAAAAAAAATATTTCCTTTTGAGAAACATGTTCACTTTTCATATGTAATACCATGCGAAACATTGGGTGACATCATTCTTGTGGATTTAGCTCGTTCCATTCATGATAAAAGGTACTTTGAGTAATACTTTTGTATTTGAACGCCAATAGTCATTTATCTGCTGTAGGAATAACTTATTTCTTCGTCCATAACGCTTGGCGAGATTTTGGCGACGAATTTGGCGGAATATCGCCAACTTGGCGACATTTTGAAATGTTGTCAAATTAACGAAAATCTCGCCAAATGGATAAAAATGACGCTAAATCAATGAAAATGACAACTAATTGTCGAAAATTCAATATCTTGGAAAGAATATAAGTATCTACTATAAGAAAAACCTATTTTTTTATTGTAAAAGTAGTAAATTTATTACATTATATAAGGAAAGTCATGTATGTGTTGCCCACATCAGATTTTTTTTACTGTAAAAGTAGTAAATGCATTGCATTATATAAGGAAAGTCATGTGCTGTCCACATCATATTTTTATAGTTATGACAGTGGCATTTAATGTCACTGTTCTGAAATTTTACTTTTATTAGCTACACTTAAGCTTACAAAGTTATGAAAAACGTTGTTTTTGTTTTGTGTCCGCTGATAAATTTCCTTGTATTTAAATATATTTTGAATTTTTTACTTTCGGAGAATATAACTTTCTCTCGTAAAATGCTTCGGGATATAATGGAAGACTTAATGTGAAATAAAAAGAGCTAGCGAGAGCGGAGTATTGTAAATGAATTTTTTATGGTTTGAACAGTCATCTTTTTTTTCTGCAACTTTATGAACTGGAACTTATTGAATTAAAAAGAAACACGACGGGAGAGACCTAAATTAAGAATTTAGTAGCCGTAAAAAGTCGAAATATGTTTTTGTAAATTCTATTTAAATGCGTTTTGCAACGAAAGTTCATATTCAGTTTTAAGGTGTATTATAGAAATAGAAACTTTTGTATAAGATGTCTTTTCAGTATTTTCTAAAAATTTCTTTCGAAATAATCGAAATGTTTATATAAGAAAATTATATGTAAAGATTCATATTAATTCATACATTAACTATATTTGGGTTAGTGTAATTCTATATATACATATACACGTTTAATAATTTTAGATATTATACATTAAAAGTCAGGTATTTACAAACATTTGTTGAATATCTTCATATTCAATATAATAATCATGTAACAATGTTTTTTTTTTTTTAAATGGCCAGGCACTTTTGACCTTCGTCATTCGCCTTTATTACAGCGGCCAGAGTGTGAACCATTTAGCCGTCCATTGACGTTGCCCCAGGCGCACCAGAGGGGGGCGGATCACATTGCGCTCACAACACAAACATCCATGCCTTACGTGGGGCTCGAACCCGCAACGTGGCGGTCGAGCGATTGCTACGGAAACGCTTGCCTTTGACCACTCGACAACCACGTCGGCTCATGTAACAATGTTAATTACTTTCGTTACATAGTATAATTTATGGAGAAAATAATGAGGAGTCAAAATTTCGAGTTTTTAACAGATTTAGACTGTTTGTGCATCCATGAGGTCGAATCAAAAGGCTTTTGAAGTGATGTTTGTGTGTATATTTTTGTGTTTGCATGCATGTATGATGTCTGTGGGAGTGAGATATGAAGAATGAATGCAGCGAATTCAATGAAATTTAGCCCGATGTATCTGTCTGTGAATACTCGAACACTATTCATTTAAGATGTAAGGCTGGCGATAAATTGTCAAATCTGGTAACCCTCCTCCAAACTTCAGCATCTGGCAATCCAAGATCCAAGCCATAGGAAAGGTTGTCTTTACGGGTGTTTTCTCCGTCTGATCTTCGAAAGAGAAGAAAGTGAGGGGGGTAAAAGAGACTCCTGAGCATTCTACAAGTTTATAACCTGTTTTTCCCGTGTTAGTTATCCAGAAATGAACGTGTTAGTTATCCAGAAATTATTATAAATGTGTTAGTTATCCTACTATTATAAACGAGTTAGTTATTCAGAAATGTAGACTCATTCTGTATTGCGAGCGCACACCCGCGATTTCAGAGAATACGTCGTAACAGTACTAATTTTGCAAAGTTCTACAACTTTAGAATTGACATTTCCCCAAACCTCCAAGAGAAAGCGAAATAGACTCTGTATCAATTTGAAAAAGGGGGTACAAAAAGTTGTCCCTCCGTGTACCTTCTAAAGGGTTTTTCTGTACACTTGCATTAAAGATATACGATAACTCTAATATTTCTCGAGTTATTGCCCTGATCCATGACTTTCCTTGCAACCTGTATAGACAGATGTTCAGTGTCCTTACAGTTTTTTTTTTTTAATTTAACTGTTTTATTCTTATATCTGGTAATTGTATTTATGACTTTTATAAATATTTGGAAAGTTAATATCTCTATTTTGCTCCTGGGCTTTGAGTAATGTTGAAGTTTTAAAATATTTTCTAGCAAAGCCCACAAATACATTGTAAACTATATTTAAAATCACTATAAAAGACGTACATCAATATTTTACATATTAGAGTACAAAGAGCGCTTTCGAACATCATAACGTCCACCATTAGTGGCAATGATGGACGTCATGACGTCCACCATCAGTGGCAATGATGGACGTTATGATCCACTGTTAGTGGCAATGATGGACGTTATGACGTCCACCATCAGTGGCAGTGATGGACGTTATGACGTCCGAAAGCGCTCTGGCACTTTTACATGTAAAATTTTAGTGTGCATTTTTATAGTGATTTTAAATGCAGTTTACAATGTATTTGTGGTTTTTGCTAGAAAATATTTTAAAATATTTGTAGTACCTGTTTTCCATACCTATAAAAAGTGCTGAAGTTACCAAGATCTTCGATTCCGCTCTTGTATCTCGTGGCTGCATTCGCTAGAAAGGGGAGTAACAAAATACTATGAAACGTAATACAACTAGGAATGAATAGTTTAAACCACATTCTATATATTTATCAACATATACTTATGATGGATGTTTTCATAAGGAAAAAATCCTGATGTGGGCAGTACATGACTTTCCCTATATAATGCAATGATTCTACTTCTTTAACAGCGAAGTAATTGCTTATTTGGTCCCTGGCACAATCTTTTTGGCATTGAATTAGCATCACGTAAAGTGAAATTGGTCGCTTTTAGCAATGTGCGAATTCAAACAGAGTGACTTATTCATACTCACATGCAAAATCCTCATCAAAATGCAACTAATTGTTAGTGAGTATTCCAGGAAATAAATGACAACTGTCGAATTTTTTGGCGTCAAGATACAAAACTAGTACAAAAAGTACCTACCTTTGATACCCTCTCGTGAATGAAATGAATTAAATCCACGACAATGATGATAACAGATTTCTTGCATAATATTGCATGCAGAAAATGGACCTTCATGATGATACTTACTACTTTCTTTTAATATTATGTAATTTTTTTCATAAATTTTATTTAAAAAACATACAATATCGATAACGGTTCTTACCAGTGTTCCAAAATTGGTGTTATTAGTAGTGTTTTAGTAAAAAAATACCCCCTGAAATGGTTATTTATTTAACAGTGTTAAAACTCCCGATGTATTAACGATATTTTCAAAATTTTATTCAAAATACGGTAATATTCAGAGATTGGTACATGTTAGCGTTCCAAAGTTCTTCCAAACATTCGATTGCGTTTAAAATAAATAGAGTTTCAGTATTCTCTGATTGTAATAATCGTACAAAATTATTTTCGAAAAGCTTCATTCGTTCGTGAGATATTGCATGCATAGATTTACAAATACATACACACTAATAAACACACACGCACTAACATACATTTTGAGACATTATAAACATCAATGGATGCTACGTTACCACGAAACTAGATTAATTTCTATGACAACCAAAGTCATGACAGCAAATTCTCAGGATTGATTATTTACTTAAATACTATAATTTCCATCGTACATAGAATCTAAATGCTTTACTTCAAAAGCCTGAAACACAATGTCTAATAGATTACCATGGCTAATAGAGTACCAGTAATAGGAACCACAGCTTAAAATGAAATAATACCTTCATTCACTTTGAACAGTGGTTCTTAATTTATTTCGCTCACGACAAAAAGTTTGAATTAGATTTAAAAGGCGATCAACTTGTATACAGGGTGTCCCAAAAAGATTGAAACGCGCTTTAATTCTTTACCTTGTTGAAGATAAGTGGACAATGTAAATAGCAAAATTGCTGAAAGTAAGGTAGGAAATAAGACTACGTTAATGAAATAGCCCTCCCATTAATTTTCAAAAAGTAAATTTTTATACAACCCCTTTAGACAAATTTGGTCAATCAGAAATTTTTTATTTTTAATGCAACAAGATCATTAAAGAAAACCGCATATCTGTATCTTTAAAATTGAGAGAGTTATATTTAATTGAAAATTAAACATTGTAAATGGGGACCCTATATCAAATTAGAAATGTAAATTTGTGACATATCACAAAAAAGATAAAGCTGGATGATAATACATAGGATACCCAACCGCGTAGTGAGTACCACTGTTTTATATGATCTCTGTTCCTGTAATTCTTTATTTAGATGCATTTGTGATAAAAAATGTTGACACATATTAACTTACTTTTGATCTAGACAATTTCTATCGTCAATTTGTTTATGATTCCTATTTTCACTGATGAAACAGCCTTTCACATGGTACGAAAAATTTGCATAAGTCAGATTTTTTCCTTTATCATAATTCAGTTGATTTTAAAGATACATATATGCGGTTTTTTTAATGATCTTGTTGCATTAAAAATAAAAATTTTCGGATTGACCAAATATGTCTAAGGGGGTTGTATAAAAATTAAAAAGTGTAACTTTTTGAAAATGAATGGGAGGACTATTTCATGAACGTAGTCTTATTTTCTACTTTACTTTCAACATTTTTGCAATTTAAATTGCCCACTTATCTCAACAGGTAAATAATTAAAGCGCGTTTCAATCTTTTTGGGACACCCTGTATACGTTTAGCATTGAGGAGTGCTATTTTACAACCCCATATCAGTCCATCGTGACCCAAATGTTTGTCACGATCAGGAGTCGGTTGGTAACAAGGCCGTCTGTAGTCCACACTGGAGACGGCCTTGGTGGGAACCGATTTAACACGTTACCCACAATCTACATATTCGCTTCATCCTATTTAGAGAAGTGATACAAAAAAGTTTTTCAAGAACCTTTGGACAATTACGTTTCCATACAGTATAGCCATTGATTTCCTATATTTATCTACTCATTTTAAGAGTCAATAATGTGGGCGACTTTCTAATATCAAAGATCGTTTCGCGTGACACTATGTTTAAGTAAACCTTTTCCGTATGATACATTTCTTAGAATTTCGGTTCCAATTGAGCAACATTACGAACTTATAATAAGACCTGTCCTTCAAAGAACGTTCGTTTTACCAGTAGTTCTGGGTACACCATTGGTTTCATAGCATTCTGTTGGAGATATAAGATTCAGATATTTAATTTGGTTAACAGAGTACATAAATGGATTTCAAGTTTCTACAAACACCAGAGCTTGTTTGACGCTTTCTTCAAAGTACATTGATTTCTTGTGATTACGTTCCTCATTTTAAATTGAAGTCACACCATAACAGTCAATTCTTAGAATTGTTTATTTTTTCTAAATTTTGTAGAGTGCAGGGTTGTAAATCGTGATTCTAAAGTTTAAACCATGTTTTCGATATCTTTATTTAGAATTTTTTTTTTATAATAGACGGACGTCATGTGATTTCACACCTGACTTGGTCGCTATAATAATGAGAATATGCCTATAAAAGGGATTGTGTGGTCATGCTTTCTGGGGCACAAATGAGAGGTAGAGTAGAGCGTACTACCATGGGGTGCAAACAATTATTCGTGAGTTAATATTTCTATAGAAAGTGCGTTGTGTTCTGCAGTAACCCGCGAATTTTCTGCTGATTCAGAACTACTCCCTTGCGTCTGTAAACACAAGTGCAATTGGTGGGGAAATCCTTGATAACGCATGTTTTCTGACTTAATCAATTCACATACACACATATAATCTTATTAAGTATTACAACATTTAAATATACAATTTCATGGGGGGATTCTTAAGTGTGATGGATGCCAGACTCCATCATTTAAGAAGACCAATAATAATTCAATCATGAGTATTTTGTCACTTCCCGATATAATAATTGTAAATAATTGGATAAATTACTGAATACTGCATCAACTGCAGTACTGAGTCTCCGCAGTTCCATCCACTCGATCGGCGATTACTGTTAGCAGTATTTCACGCTACAGTCGGTTCACGCAGCCATCATCAATGGTACTATGATTTTGAGTACCTCCTCAGATAACAAATCCAAGTTGACTCTCAATCATATGTCTATAGTGATAGTAAGTAAAGTCTTTCTGAATTCATTGAGAAGTTGCTTTTTGGTGGACTCTAATATCTTCCTATGCTTTACTGGAGGTTATTTACATCTTCATCTTCTTCTGGTTGGTTCGACTGACTGAGTATTTTTGTGTACCATTATGTGCTTATTGGGTTTTGACTTGCCAGGAAGGATATGCACTTATGCTTGAGAATTGCCTTAAAATCTGTTGGCTGTAACGTGTTTGATTGAATAATGTCATTCATGGCGTCAGATTGGCGACTGTTTTTTGTTCTGTAAACTTTAAGGTCATTTGCCGACAATGCGGTATTCAACAAAACTCATTTCATTGTCTCAATTCCTATACTTGGAAAATTGTTAAATTCTACACCATATGTTCTTACGTTAAATCAATTGGAGATTCCAACAATTTGCTTGGCAATTGTGATGTAGAGGAAAATCATTTATTCTATACTTTTTGTAAGCTCGCCTACTGCGAAAGCTATGATTGTTTCTTACTCAGATTTGTTTTCATCTGCTCATTATGCACATATTGACTAGAAGTTTACCATAGTAGCATAATCTCTTTTGAGTATTAATTGAAAATACTATTTTCATTGAAATATAAAAAATATAAGTAGAATTTTGAATATTTTATTGATTGGAACTCAAACCATCGGTTTTATATATCAGAATTTTAGTTAATTATTAATAGCGCTTAATAGATTGAATTTATAGCTTCGTGAACGCTCACAGTTTTCTCCATGCCTCTACACCAAATTAGTTTTGCCGGAAGTTTAAGAGGAATTTGCTTTATCGTACTTAACAAAATGGCGCAATCGAGTTTATTACTCAAGAACTTTCGGACAATTACTTTATCAAACAATATACCCATCATTTTATTATATTTACTTAATTATTCTATGAGCTAAAAGATTGGGTGTCCTTCTAATATCAACGACTGTTTCGCGTGACGCCATCTTTAATACATCTGGCACCATTCTTAGAAATTCGGTTCCATTTAAACACCACTCATATTATATAAGAACTTCTCTCCGAAAAGCGTCTATTTCGTCAATAGTTCTGGGTATTTCTGTTGTACTCCATTAGAGATATGAATTTCCGAGATTTCCGCACGTAACTGAAGCTCTGATGTTGGAAGGTCGTCTCTTCCTGTATCGACAGGGTCCTTCTTTGTTTGATCTCAACTATTAAGAAAGGCTTTTAAAAGTGCAGTGTTTGGTTATTTCAGTACGTAGGGTGAGTGGAGATTGATGGATCAATGGATGTTGGTTTGGAAATGTCGTCAGCAGTTTTTCAGGATGTTCTTTTGACAAATGTAGAATCATTTTAGGGTAGTGGAAGATTGGCGTACTTAATGTTTTCTAAAGAAGATTACGAGGAGTCAATTGTTTCTACTTCTTTTTACTTTTCTCGACGTAATCATATATTAATATTCATTTTATTACTTGGGTTGCTTTGTAAGTCAATATCGGAATGAAATAAATCTGTATATTTATCTAATCTTTTAATTACAATTTATTCTTTAAAAAACTTTTTTAAAAATTCTTTTAAAGATTATTTTTTAAAATTAACAGCAACTCATTGTAAAGCCAATAGTTAATTGAGTGAATTTCGTATATATATATATACGAAATATATATATATATATATACGAAATATATATATATATAATATATATATATATATATAATATATATATATATATATATACGAAATATATATATATATATATATATATATATATATATACGAAATATATATATATATATATATATATATATACGAAATATATATATATATATATAACCGACTTTACTCGTGATTTAAAATATGTGCAAATTCTAAAGGCATTCACATTGTTTTGAAATATTCCATTAAAATATTGAATTGAATTCCCTTATAAAAAACAAGAAAGATCAATCATGCATAAAGTATTGATTATGAAACACTTTCCAACTTCAATGTAATTTTATTTAAACATCTCTAAAATGCGATACATTCCTAAGTTATATTTTTAAAATTATCACAATACTACATTAACGTATTATATTTGAAAACTTAATACTTCATCGAAAAAAAAAATGGACTTCATCCAAATGACGGCATTGAAATATAAATTGCCTGCTTTAAAGAGCTCTAAAATGCGATACATTCCTCGGTAATATTTTTTAAATTATCATAATACTACAATAATTTATTATCTTTGAAAACTTCATCGAAAACAAATGAACTTTATTCAAATGACGTCATCGAAATATAAATCGCCTCTACGTAAAAGCAGCATTTCATTTATAAACGTTTCTCCATTCATTTCATTCATCACAATACAATAATAATTAATTTTATTTAAAACTTAAAACCATGGAGGTATAGTGTTCTAAATGGTTTCAAGAGCTCTTAAAAGGGGTTTTTCTATCAAAATCTTAAGATGTAAATTAAAAAACAAAAAATAAAAACCAAAAAAACCAAAACCCATACATTTTCTATATAGTACTCGTATTATGGAAAATAAAAATATTTTGTTGGAGAATATTTAAAATAATCGTATTATACCGTTAAATGTCTTTGTAGTGCACTACACTATCTGAAAACTAGCATATGAAATCTTTTGATGTTTTGAAATACTGTAAAAAAAGTGAAAGAAATCTAGAACAAGACATTTTCTGATTCGAATAAATTACCCTGGATATATATATATATATATATATATATATATATATATATATATATATATATATATATATATATATATATATATATAAACTTTGTAAAAAACGTACCTAATAATTGGATGTCATTACTCATAATTATAATTATGTGCGTGTAGGCTAGCGAACCACTGATATCCGACTCTCTGGATGGCGTATTTTCTATTGAGCTACTAAGAAGACTATCTTTTTCTCTAAGCTTGAAGTCTATCTTTTTCTCTAAGCTTCCTTTCCTAAGCTTTAGTTTTCAGATCGAAGTGCTACTTTTGATCTGTTTCGTTGCTTTTTTTTTTATACGGGATACACCTTGTTTGACTTAATTTTATCCAAACCGCTGACATAAATTGTAGAATTACGTGAAATTTTGATTTTACATTGTTTTGACACCAGATATTCGTTTTATTCAGTCTGGTTAAATTAGTCACCACTTTATAGAACCCTTATCTCAACTGACGAACCATGGAATAGAACCACAGTTCTCCGTCTAACCATTCTATCCAAGGAGATACTGTGCCTTTATCTTTTATTTCTTCTACTAGGGGTCTTTATCTGCTCGCTACATTTGCAAATTTCGGGGAGCTCTTCCCATTTTTTTCTGACGGCTTACCAGCAGCTTAGAGCGTTTTCGATTTTCATTCCCAGTGCGATAAGATCGTTTTCGCTTAGGTGGCATTTATAAAAATCTGATGTGGGCAGCACATGACTTTCCTTATATAATGCAATGGATTTACTACTCTTATAGTAAAAAAAAAAAGGTTATTCTTATAGTAGATACTTATATTCTTTCCAAGATATTAAATTTTCGTCAGTTAGTCGTCATTTTTATCCATTTGGCGAGATTTTCGTTAATTTGGCCACATTTAAAAAGTCGCCAAGTTTGCGATATTCAGCCAAATTTGTCGCCAAACTCTCGTCAAGCGTTATGGATGGAGAAATAAGTTATTCTTATAGCAGGTAAATGACTATTGGCGTTCAAATACGAAAGTATTACTCTCAAAGTATCTTTTCTCATGAATGGAACGAGCTAGATCCACGAGAATGCAAAATAGTGTATTTTCTGGAGCCGACGCCACTGGTTTAGAACATTTGTTTACCAGTGTCTAGAATCCTTGTTCATTTGTCTGTTGTAGAAAGTTTGTGTACCACTGTTAAGAATTTTTCTTCACCAATTTGTAGAATTTTTGTTCACTAGTGTCTAGAACCTTTGTTTATCAGTGTCTAGAAAGTATGTTCTCCACTGTCTAAAATTTTTATTTAGCAGTATCTAGAATGTTTATTCCCGAGTATCTAGAATTCTTCTTCACCAGTCTTTAGAATCGTCATTCAGCAGAGTACAGAACTTTCGTTCAGCACCAGTACGGTGGATTTATAGGCTACCATTTGAAATATTCTATCACACATTTTTCAAACTTTGAGAATTTCCACTTCCGTATTTTATAGTCGCATTTTCTTATGCGTAAGAAAATAATCTGAAAGCATTTTGTTTGACAGATATTTGTTTGTTCAATGCGATGAATATGAATGTGATGTTTTAGCTCCTCAGACATCGATAGGCGGGGAAAAGTTTACTTAGCGAGGCAATGGTTATTATGCAGGGACATTATAAAAATCAAAACTAAATACAAGTGGCAAATTTTGCCAATTGATGTACTGCGCCGGTTAAATTGTAAAGAAAGGAGATACGTAATTTTTAATTCATAATACTTTTGTATAAGTATTGTTTTTTCGAACATTTCAAGAAAAGTTTGCTTTAAGACTTGCAGAATGATGTCTTATAGTAAAAAAAAAGGTTATTCTTATAGTAGATACTTATATTCTTTCCAAGATATTAAATTTTCGTCAGTTAGTCGTCATTTTTATCCATTTGGCGAGATTTTCGTTAATTTGGCCACATTTAAAAAGTCGCCAAGTTTGCGATATTCAGCCAAATTTGTCGCCAAACTCTCGTCAAGCGTTATGGATGGAGAAATAAGTTATTCTTATAGCAGGTAAATGACTATTGGCGTTCAAATACGAAAGTATTACTCAAAGTATCTTTTCTCATGAATGGAACGAGCTAGATCCACGAGAATGATGTCACCAAATTTATCGCATGATATTACATAAGAAAAAGTGAACATGCTTCTCAACAGTTAATATTTTTTTTAATTTATGGGATTTTTTGACAAAGTTATATGAAAAATATGCAATATCTCAAGAACGGTTCATTTACGTTCTAAAGTTTATGTTCGTTATATATAAAGTTTATGTTCGTTATATATAAAGTTTATGTTCGTTATTCTAAAGTTTATGTTCGTTATTATATGTCAATCGTTTTCTAAGGAAAAATTACATAAGGAATGTCTATTTGCGTAACTTTTTTAAAGGTTTTGATTTTTTGATGATTTTTTCAAAATTTCACTCGAAAATTTAGGACGGTTCTGAGCATTCGATTGTATTTAAAAACAATAGGCTTCCAGTATTCATGGCTTGTAATTTTTGTACCAAATTTCTTTCGAATCGCTCTATTCGTTCGTGAGATATCATCTCCACAGACTCATTGACACACACAGACATCACCCCAAAACTTTTGAATTCGTGATCAGGAATGCTTGAAACATGCTCTCCCGTCGAAAACTCGAACTCGAATTTGAAACCCCGTCACAATACTTTCCTTATACATTATACTATGTATATAAAGAAAGTAATAATGTAAGGAATCAATTATGAGCTGCAATAATAATCAGGTAAATATTCATTTTGAGATTTAACTGAATGTATACCATGCTAAAAGCTCTAACAATCGTGATTAGGAAAAAATGACTTTCGCAACAAATGTAATTAACTGTTTATAAGAATTAATAATAAGACATATAATTGTTAATTGTTTGCATTTTAACTGCAATTGCTCATGGCAATCATAGGTGCGAAGCGCTTTGTTTATAAGAATCGACATTAAGACATATTATAAGACATATAGTTGGACATTAGACAATCTTCGGCCATTTTTGTGACGTTTCTGTCAACAAAAAATCAAGGAGATTGTTAAATTTTTGTTCATTCTGGCAATATATAATTTTATTAATCATATCTAATTAACTAAGACTTCAATTAAAAATTTCTATGTTTATATTAGTCTTCATGTAAAATTTCAGAATTCCATGTTTTGTCGTTTGTTACTTTCCTTATATACATAGTATAATGTATAAGGAAAGTATTGTGACGGGGTCGAAAATTCGAATTCGAGTTTTCGACGGAAGAGCACGTTTCACGCATACCGGACCACGAATCGAATATTTTGGAGGTGATGTCTGTGTGTGTGTGTGTATATATATATATGTGTGTGTGTGTGTGTGTGTGTGTGTGTGTGTGTGTGTGTGTGTGTGTGTATGTGTGTGTGCATCTGTGTGTGTGTGTATCCGTGTGTGTGTCTGTGTGTGTATGTGTGTGTGCATCTGTGTGTGTGTGTATCGGTGTGTGTATCTGTGTGTGTCTGTGTGTGTGTGAAACTATGTGTGTGTGTGTGTCAGTGAGTCTGTGGAGACGATATCTCAAGAACGAATGGAGAGATTCGAATGAAATTTGGTACAAAAATTACAATCCGTGAATACTGGAAGCCTATTGTTTTTAAACACAATCGAATGTTCAGAACCCCCCAAAATTTTCGAGTGAAATTTTGAAAAAATCATCAAAAAATCAAAACCTTTAATAAAGTTACGCAAATAGATATTTCTTATGTAATGTTTCCTTAGAAAACGATTGACATAAACTTTAGAACGGTAGCATGAACCGTTCTATAGATATTGCACATTTTTCCAACAAATTTATCAAAAATCCCATAAATTATAAAAATATATTAATTGTTGAGAAACATGTTCACTTTTTATATGTAATATCATGCGATAAATTTGGTGAAATCATTCTCGTGGATCTAGCTCGCTCTATTCATGAGAAAAGATATTTTGAGTAATACTTTTGTATTTGAACACCAATAGTTATTTATCGTCTATAAGAATAATTTATTTCTCCGTCCATAACGCTTGGCGAGATTTTGGCGACGAATTTGGGGGAATGTCGCCAACTTGGCGAATTTTTTAAATGTTGCCAAATTAACGAAAATCTTGTCAAATGAATAAAAATGACACTAAGTCAATGAAAATGACGACTCATTGACAAAAATTCAATATCTTGGAATAAATATAAGTATCTATTATAGGAATAACCAATTTTTTTTTGCCCTAAAAGTAGTAAATTCATTACATTATATAAGGAAAGTCATGTGCTGCGCCCATCAGATTTTCCATAATGCAACACCAAAATTTCACAGGTTTTTTTTTAAATATATAGAGAGATATTCACAATTACATTGAGAGCTATTCTATCTATAAATTTGTTGATCTCCATAATACCTATTGTACTGATATTGATATTTTTAATTTAACTCATGCCCATTTTAAAAAAAGCCTGTTTTAATGCGCTTGACATGTATATTACTTAGCATATTCTAGTATTTTATGCTCTGCTCTTTTTATGTTTGTGTGGTTATTGTAACTGGATTTCATCTGTAGTTGTCACGTAAATTGAATAAATAAATAAATAAATATTTAAAGTATGTAGTCTCTGCAATTTTAAAGAAAATTGTTATAGGAGAATAATTTGAACTTTCTTTCACCAATATCTGGAACAGAGATCTGCAACTTGTTGCTCGCGAGCACCGCAGTCCTCGTGAACCTAAATTTAGTGCTCCTCTGAAGGACGATCTCAAGCACTCAAAATGATATTTTTAAAATCTGATGTGGGCAGTATATGACTTTCGTTACATAATACAGGTACTTTTCTTCTTTCACAGCAAAATAATGATGTACAAAATCCACGAGACAATGTTTTTATGTTGAATTGTACAATAGCATTTGACACTTTTTTGGATTGCAACATGTGAAATTATTTCGAAGTACCAAATTAACTCATATTTCCAGCAAATCTAACAATTAGACATATTCATAGCAAACGCTAAAATATAGTCTTTAAAATATTTTAATAAATAATTCATTAATTTGGTGTCATTTTCGCCAGTGTATCGTTATTTTTGGCACTATGGCGACATTTCCGTCAATTTGGCACCATTTTCAAAAAGTTGCTAAGTTGGCGATATTTCGCGATATTGGTTTCCAAGCTATCCAAATTTATCACCGAGCATAGTTTATGAAATTTGACGATACTACTTTTTAATTTTATGTAAATATTTTGAAACATTTATTTAAAAAACGTTTAATATCTTGATAACAATTCAAGCTAGCGTACTAAAATTTGTGTCATTTGTTTTCTAATGAAAATTTGCGAATATAGTGATTATTTTTTAACATTTTTGAATGCCTCAATTTTTTATGATTTTTTCAAAAATTCATTAAAAACTTTGGAGGTTTTCGAACGTTTAATCGCATTTAAAGTCAATAGGCTTCCAGTACTCACCGAGTGTGATATTCTTACAATTGCGTTTGAAATGTTCCATTCGTTCGTGAGATATCGCTTCCACGGACTCAAAAATGTTCGATTCGAATTCAGAGATGCGTGAAATGTGTTCTTACGCCGAAAACTCTAATTCGAATTTTCCACCTCTTCACAATACTTTCCTTATGAATTATACAATATATGTAGGAAAGTAATAAACTTTTTCTCAAATTTTATTTCTTATAAAAATAAAACATAGTGTCTTTCAACGCCCGAAAAATATCTATCCAAGCACTTGAAATATGCTATCTATCTGATTTTCATTTTTATACCTTACTTTAAACATGAAAAGAGCATCACCGATCATATTTGTTCACTTTCAGTCGAGATGTGTAAGATAAAAGAAGCATAAAGAAGGCATAAAGAAGACACGCTTAAGAAGCATTGCTTTATAGGGTAATATATCACGCGAAAAGATAACTTTCAATAAAGTATCGATCTTCTCCGACATGAATAACACGTGTAAAAAGAAGCATTATGATGCGAGGTAAAATTCGAATTTAAAATTTGGAAAAATGTACATGTTTTGGGTATCCATTTATAGTATTTATCGGTTATAGAGACCATGGGTTACCGACTAAACGTTGGCGATATAATCCGATACGAGAAATTCACAACAAACACAATGATTACAATTTAATGTATAATGGGGTTTGATGAATTTTACTTAACAAAAAAATATTGTGTTATATTGAAATTTGTGGCAGGCAGTTTGTGGAGAAAAGTTGAGTAAAAGAGTTGGATTGAATTTTTTTTTACGGGTAGTATTTCGAGAGCTTGTACAAGTAGTTTTATGACTTATCGGGACAGTAAATTTTAATGCAATACAGAATAAACTTACAGAATTTTTCTTAAATGCTGATTTGAGTGCTCTCGAGCGTCATTTAGTTGTCCTTTGAAGTGCACTAAATTTCGATTCGCGAGCAAGTTTGTGGATCTCTGATTTAGAATGTTTGTGTCTAAAAAGTTTGTTTATTTATCCCTGTCTAGAACGTTTTATCACCAGTGTTCTCGAGATCACCAGATCACCAGAGTGCTCTCGAGCGTCATTTAGTTGTCCTTTGAAGTGCACTAAATTTCGATTCACGAGCAAGTTTGTGGATCTCTGATTTAGAATGTTTGTGTCTAAAAAGTTTGTTTATTCATCCCTGTCTAGAACGTTTTATCACCAGTGTTCTCGAGATCACCAGATCACCAGAGTGCTCTCGAGCGTCATTTAGTTGTCCTTTGAAGTGCACTAAATTTCGATTCGCGAGCAAGTTTGTAGATCTCTGATTTAGAACGTTTGTGTCTAAAAAGTTTGTTTATTCATCCCTGTCTAGAACATTTTATCACCAGTGTTTAGAACAGTGGGCGACGCCACTAGTGTCACAATCCTCCCCTGAGACTCATTCTGTTACAGTATTAAAATTGACCGTAATAGTGTAAAAAGTTTGTTTAAAAATAGTTTTCAGTGAAAAATTCTTAAACGATATTTCCGGATAGTAGATGTCCATTTAATGGACAATGTTCAATTTTCATTCCCAAACGTATATCTCGCTTCTGTGTATTTGTTTGCAAATATCAGGTCCTCTGAATAATGAACAATGGTTTGAGTCATTAAACGAGCTATAATATGTTTTTGTTATAACATGTTTTTGCTGTAATCTGTTTTTAATAAGTAAATATGCACATTTAAGAAATGCACTTCCATCTCGATTCTATTGCTAATAAAACAAGAGGAAAAAAAGAGATATAAATTTAGCGACAATTTTGAAAATGGTTACGGAAACATTCGTAATTACTTCAAAATGATCGAAATATACTAATAAAGGTTTAAAATGAGTCTGAAAATTGCCTCAAAGTTTTATGGCAGAAGCCTGTCACAAATATTTTATGAACTATAAAGCATTTTTATCTAAAAAAAATCGTAAATCACACTTTTCCACACATAGAAGCACATAATCAACTTTCTGTAACAAGTATAAAGATAAAAAAAATTAGTCTTGGACTTTACAAGTTTAAAAATTTTATTATTAAATAAACTATTTAATTTTGTATATTAAAATTATAGGGTCTAAAAGTCCCTCATAAGTAAACTAGAGTTCAAAATGATATTTAGAGAATTGAGAACTATAAATTTGTCCGTTACAATAATCTCCTAAAATATATTTTGTTGCATAAAAATATATGCATCCATAAAAAATTGAGCTATAGCCGTGAAACTCAGCGTGCAAATGTCGTTTTAAGAGTTGTGAAAAGGATCAAATTGTCAGCGCCAATGATGCTATAGGCTCATGCAAAGCTCATGAGAATGAATTGTGCATCATTTAAACCGACCAGTGTTCTCACTCACGGGCAATTGGAACTGGATTTCCTACTTTGATACTGTTAAGTTGTGTACAAAGATGCCTTTGAGAAGTATTCAACGGCTCTACGCACAATTGTCGGATTTAGAGAGAGGTCGCATCATATGTCTAAGGGAAGTTGGTTGGTACAACAGACGTATTAGTCGCCATCTTGGTCGAAGCGATATGGTAGATGCTCGGTGTTGGCAACAGTGGATCAGAGAAGGCACACATAACTGTCGCAGAGGCACATGGCGATTTAGATAGACAACTGCTCGTCTATGTTAGTGATATCGTTATTAGTCATTCGATGGCATTTGCCATGCACCCTGTATTAAGGGATACTATTCGGGGATGACGTTTCGATCCCGCATTTGTTGTCAAACGGCACACGGCAATTACACCGGGTGTGACAGTCTCCGGCCACACATCTTGCTACCGTAAACCCTTGGGTTGGTCGTGTGGTCTGGGTCTTCAACGGCGTGTGACAGTCTGGGGAGCCATTCCATTTCGTGTGAGAGCCGATCTCCTGTAATTGTACTGCAAGCCAATCTGGCAGCTTGCTTGTACGTCGACAATACTTTGCGGTCGATTGTTGTGCCTATGCTGCCAAGCCGTCCAGGTTCCATTTACCAGCAAGGCAACGCTCGACCACATATTGCATGACTGACTCAACAATCTTTTCGCGGATTTAATACCCACCCATGGCCATCCAGGCCCAGACCTATCACCAATAGAATATGTCTGAGACCTAATGGGACAGTAATTGCAGCCATCTCAGACTACCACTGACTTAGCTGATCAGTTGCAACATTTGTTGCAGATTATTCAGTATAGGAACATGAGCAACTTAACTGACTCTATGGCGCACCGAATATCAGATTGTAAAGCTGCCAGGGGAGGATTTACCACTTACTTAAATGTCATCGTCTTGTTGCTACCATTTCTTAATAAAATGTTTATTTGCTCCCAAATTCTAATCATTTGCATATCTCCTCAAACGATACATACTTTCTTAGTTTCGTGGCTGTAGCTCAAATTCTTATGGATCTATATATTTTTTTGCAAAATAGTGTATTTTCTGGCGACGCCACTGGTTTAGAACATTTGTTTACCAGTGTCTAGAATCCTTGTTCATCTGTCTGTTGTAGAAAGTTTGTGTACCACTGTTAAGAATTTTTCTTCACTAATTTGTAGAATTTTCGTTCACCAGTGTTTAGAATTTTTGTTCATCAGTGTCTAGAAAGTCTGTTCTCCACTGTCTAAAATTTTTATTTAGCAGTATAACTAGTGTATTTTCTAGCGACGCCACTGGTTTAGAACATTTGTTTACCAGTATCTAGGATCCTTGTTCATCTGTCTGTTGTAGAAAGTTTGTGTACCACTGTTAAGAATTTTTCTTCACCAATTTGTAGAATTTTATTTCACTAGTGTCTAGAACCTTTGCTAATCAGTGTCTAGAAAGTCTGTTCTCCACTGTCTAAAATGTTTATTCACCAGTATCTAGAATTCTCGGTCACCAGTCTTTAGAATCGTCATTCAGCAGAGTACAGAACTTTTGTTCAGCACCAGTACAGTGCATTTATAGGGTACCATTTGAAATATTCTATCACGCATTTTTCAAACTTTGAGAATTTCCACTTCCATATTTTATAGTCGCATTTTCTTATGCGTAAGAAAATAATCTGAAAGCATTTTGTTTGTCAGATATTTGTTTGTTCAATGCGATGAATATGAATGTGATGTTTTAGCTCCTCAGATATTGATAGGCGAGAAAAAGTTTACTTAGAGAGGCAATGGTTATTCTGCAGGGACATTATAAAAAAAAAAAACAAGTGGAAAATTTTGCCAATTGATGTACTGCGCCGGTTAAATTGTAAAAAAGGAGATACGTAATTTTTAATTTCTAATACTTTTGTATAAGTATTATTTTTTCGAACATTTCAAGAAAAGTCTGCTTTAAGACTTGCAGGAAGATGTCTTCCTTTTTCTGTGGGATGTGGACAACAAATGCAAGAACAAATGAATCTCAAGAACAAATGCACTTACACTCGCTATAAAATTTTCTGAGTATGTTTATTTAAGATTCTCCTAGCCAGGAAAACTAACACTTTTAAAATATGTTAAAGCATATTTTTAAAAATTCATTTTGTTTAATGTCGTAAAAACAGAGGGTGTTCATACATTTTTGTAACGATTTTGAAAAAAAATATATATATAAACAAAGATAAGAATTTTATTTTCTAATATGTTCAATCTGATAGCCCTTTTGTTGAACTATCATATTACATCTTGATTTCCTAGATAAAAGAGCTTTTCTTAAAATATCAAGGTTGATTTTGTTCCACTCCTCCACCACAATCTTCCAGAGCCCATCCAATGTTTTGGGATGACGCTTATAAAGAGCCTGTTTTAAAATTCCAAATGCACAGTAATCCATAGGAGATAGTTCGGGGGACTTGGGTGGGATGCATTTAAACGGAATAGCCTCAATTCCGGTTTCATTTCTCATTTTTTAAAAAAATATAGTTGTAGATTTAGAGGTATGACTGGTAGCTTTATCTTGATGGAACTTAACAGAGTGAAGATTGTTTGGGTAAAGTGACGGAATGTCTTTTTTGGAAACAGGTGTTAAAACACATTTCTGATAGTAATCCGAGTTAATTTTGACATTTTTTGTACTTTCTTTATTTTAAGTTTTCCGTTATAAGAGAATCCAGCAATAACCATAAAACCTTAAGCAAAACTTTCCTTGTTTTCTCTGAACCAACCTTTGTTGGGTATGCATTTATTACCTTTTTCCAGTCAAATGTAAACTTTGACATTTCTTTCCTTTTTTATTAATTATATCACTTAATTTACGTGTAGAAATATTAAAACCATGCTTTTCACATCTATTTTTTAATAATCGAATAAGAGTATTATAATTTAATAAGAGTATTTCTCTTCGGAAAGCGCAAAAATATAGCCTTCGATCCATTGTTTATTTTTTAGCCACATTTTAAAGCAAAGAATATTTTTATTAATGCAGACGATAGTTAAACCCTATTCCGACTTGATGCCAGTTAGTTTTTTTTATTTATTTAAATTTAATTCATGGAGAAAGTCAAAATACCCTCTGTAGTCTTCTTTATATATATATATATATATATATATATATAAAACCCTGTTAGTTTCAATCCTGTAGTTAATACTACAAGTGTGCAAAGTTTCAGCCTTCTTGGTCGCCGAGGGGGATTCTGGAAGAACTTTTCGAACATCGGTTGTCCCGCTTCTCGTTAGAGAAATCTGGTTTCGCTAGGTTCTGTCTCATGGTCGATTCTATAATTATCCAGCAGCTTAAGCGCTTCCAGAAAGAATAGAAAAAATTTGCGTCACCTTTAATTTTTCTGCCCCCAGGGGGAACCGAAATTCTGATTTAGTTAGGTTCTGTCTCGAGGTCGACACTATAAGTATGCAAATCTTCAGTTTTCTAGGTCATCTGGGGGGGGGGGGCTTCTGCCGAGTCTAAAAATACTTTACAATAAGCTCTCATATCCTTCGTCCTCCCCCCCGGGGCGATAGAAAACCTGACTTCTTTGGATTTTGTCTCATTGTCGATATTATAAGGTGCCTAAATTTAGCCTTATAGGTCACTGGGGACTTCTGGAGGGTCTTTAAAGACAAAAGCATGTAAACAATTATTAAGTAGATACTCGTACATTATATAAGACTGTAGAACTGAATTGACTTTTCTGTAATTCGCGTGTTTAGAACTTGAATTATTCGAAATTCCAAACTTTTATAGTAGTATTTTTTGTGAAGGTGATGGATGTAAATGGAACCCAAATCGTATGTATTATCACATATCAAGCAAATGCATCCAATATATAGGCGTCACTATCCTGATGTCAACAAAAATATAAACATTTACAAGAACAAAAACCTTTCTAATCCAGACTATTGAAATAGGATTGACGAAAAATGCTTTTATATGCTTGAAATCGCCAAATTTTATTCTTTTCTAAGGCTAGGATATTTTAAGGATCAGGGTAAAATCTTTTATGCGGGGATTTCACGAACTCGTAGAATCAATTTAATTACACAATGGCATCATGTATTAAGAAAAGTTTGATTTTTCGTAAAAGTAAGAATATGCGATAATGGTTCAAGGTCGAGTTCAGAACGTTGTAGCTATGCGAACCATTCCTATCTTCAGCAAAACTTTATGGTAATTTTATAATCTTATGAGGAAAGGCCACGCAAACAAAAAAAAAATCAATATAATAATTGTCTAGCGTGTGTTTGACTTTCATACCTTCTAAAAGCTCTCAGGTGACTTAGAAAGCTGGATCTTCACACACTTATTGTACGGACCACGAGACAGAACTTAGCTGAACCGTATTTTCGATATATTTCCCAGAGACAGACAAAAATGGAACTGACAAGCCTTACTGTGACCTAGTGGGCTTTTTCTTCGACCCAGACCGTCTGACCTACCCGGAGGTTAGACGTTTTGAACGGATGGGAAGTGCCACCCAATTTAGATCGGAACCCAGTGGGGGGTGGCATATAAGGGATCGTACCCTCCCTCTTCCCCGACCACCAACCTCTTGGAAGGACTTACTGTTTCATATATTTAACTTGCCCGTACTCCCCGGTAACACGGGGGTAGTTTGGGCAGAATCGGAAGACCTAGTAGGCAGAAATTTTGCACACTTATAGTATAAGGAGGGTACGGTCCCTGTGGATGCCTCCCCCACTGGGTTCCGGTCTAAATTGGGTGGCACTTCCCGGCCGTCCAAACAGTTACCTTACACCTTTCTGGTAGGTCGGACGGTCTGGGTCTCAACAACAACACTTATAGTATCGGGCGCGGTAGCCCATTGGTTAGCGCGCTGGAGTTGCACTCGGTAGGCCCGGGTTCGATTCCAGCCACTGCCAAAACTGCCGCCGTGTTCACGCGAAGTACGATCACGTTAAACATGTGGGTCCGTAAGTCCTTCCGAGAGGTTGGTGGTAGGGGAAGGAGGGTACGGTCCCTATGGATGCCTCCCCCACTGGGTTCCGGTCCAAATTGGGTGGCACTTCCCGGCCGTCCAAACAGTTACCTTACACCTTTCTGGTAGGTCGGACGGTCTGGGTCTCAACAACAACAACACTTATAGTATCAACCAAGAGACAGAATCTATCGGAGCTAATCTTCTATTTAAATGAATATTTTCGACGCTAAGCGCCACATGTTGGCAAATAAAATAAAACTTATTAAAAAGTTCCAAATTAAATTTTTTAAGAGTGTTAGTTTTCCTGTTTTAACAGGCTTAAATACGAGTTTAGAGAATAATTTATTTTTATTTTTTGCAGGTGATTTTAGAAATTTAATATTTTAGTGCTTTAAAATTCTTTTTTAAACTGTTTCGTAAAATTTTCATTTCTCAATTCAGTGAGTTTAGCTACCACTATTTTTGAGATTTTGGATCGTATAAAAGAAGTTTATCTCAATAGGGATGTTTTACGTACGTGTATTTCTAGGATGGCTCATTCTTTGCTTTTACTAGGAAGTTAAGGACTAAAAGCGTTTTGTTTGACAGCACGGTGCAGGTCATTGAAAGGTTTTTAGGTCTGTATAGATTGATCAGTCCGGAGAAGTTTGTTCAGTGAAGAAAATGGCGCACTGAAGGGAAAGTGAAGTAATGGTCACTGAAGGGAACTTATGAAGCGAATTAAGTGTCCGATTTCGCCAACAGTACAAGAGCTTAGGGTAAAAGAGATATCAAATTTCCGGATATCAAATTTTGAGATTTTTACTTTCTTATAGTAATATATAGGAAAAATATATTGCTTTCCTGAAAATGCTCCAATTCAAGTTTTTTTTTAACCGTGAAACATGTTTTACCACTTCTGAAAATATTCCGAACATTTTGAAAAATAAATGTTCGTCTGTTTGACTGTATGCGACATATGGATTCGATAATTCAAAAACGATGTGAGGACAACTATGAAATTTCATGTTTAGATACATCACGTAAAAATTAGAATTAGATATAATTTTTTGTAATTCGCATTGTTAGAACTCAAAGGTAGCATAGTGTGTGTTACTAGCATAGTCAAAATAGAAAGCTAATATTCACAGAACCTATCAAAAGGGAACGTTTCTAGTACAAGTGGATTTAAAAATATAGAACATGACTACATGAGAGAGACAAGTGGGGATTTAAACTTCAGATATTTTTTACTGGTTATGGTAATAGTTTATAATTTTGCTTGAATGGTTCAATTTCCTCCAGAAATATCATATGCTGATTTCAAAGTATTCGGCTCAATGCTAACAAAAATCCGAATTTCATAAAAAATGCTATCTCAAACTCTCCAATATTCCCTTTATATTATGAAAGATCATGAAAATCGATAGAGTATATTCGGAGGATACACTGGGGTCAGTTGCTTTCAATAAACAGTCACATTGCAAATTTGAATATGTTCTTCATTTAGGCAAAAATATTAGGCAAATCTGAAAGTTGAGACCTTTCATTTCAAAACAAAATTATGAAAATGGCCCTAGTAGAATTTGAGAATACGCTGGTGATAGATATAGGTTCAATAGATAGTCATAACTCAACCGTGAAAACGTTAGACAAAAATATTGGATAAATCTCCAGGTCAAGGCTTTTCGTTTGAAAAAAATATGAATTTCGTCTATGTAGATTCCAAGAACTCGGTGGAGTATAGTTAATGAGAAAGAGCAATCATGCATAAAGCATTGATTATGAAACACTTTCCTACTGAAATGCAATTTTATTTAAACATCTCTAAAATGCGATATATTCAGCGGTGATATTTTTAAGATTATCACAATACTACAATAATGTATTATATTTAAAAACTTCATCGAAAACAAATGAACTTTATTCAAATAACGCATAGAAATATAAATCGCCTGACTCTCTATATAAAAGCACTGAATATTTTATTCATGGACTTTTTTCCATTCTTTTCATTCAGCGGCGATATTTTTAAAATTATCACAATACTACAATAATTTATTTTACTTAAAAACTTAAAACCATTGAGGTAAAATTACTTTCTAACTCCATGCTTAAAACGTCATCAAAAAAGCAATACTACAGAACCTTCTGCTCCTCTATCTAAAATAAATGAATGTTTTATTCATATCAGCTATATTGCAGACTCCAGAGTTAAGTAATTTTGGGTTAAAGAAATTCAGCAATTCTTGTACAACTCATCTTACAGCCGGATGTGTTTACATTCTCCATACGTGAAAATTAGGTTTCGTTGTAGAAATAATCAAAGTTTGATGATCATTTAAACTAAAAAATATTGTAATTACGCTGGCGCAGTATATAGATGCACAGAAAAATAAATAAAAAATAAAGCGGTTTTAAGACGGATGCAACACTAAATATAAATTAAAAATAACTTTAAAAATCACGATTTTGACACAAAATGGATGCTATATTTTATTTTGAAGTGGGTCATGGGATCTCTTCATGTAATATGGGTGCAACTATTATTTTAATTTTTATTTCAAAAACTACGGAACATATTTTGCTGAAATTTTTTTATATATTTTATGGGATAATTTGAATGTTTTCTAAAATTTTTGAAGCAATTTGTGAATTTTTAAATTTGAAAAATTAGGTCCCAATGTATTTCAATTTTTCAACCCGGGTTCAATCCAAAAGTTATTGAGTGATATTATTTATTTACACTCTCATATGTCCCCCATTCGTCTTAACAACATACTAAAATTTCATTTTGATAAAGTCATTTTTACGGCAGTAATCGTGCGAACGGACAGACAGACAGACAGAATGAACAAAGTCATAAACACTTTTCAATTATATTGTAAAGTGTTAAAAATAGCGTTAGACTGTTAACATATATATAGAGAGAACTATGGCGGTCATGTTATGTTTCGTATTTTACCGCTTCTGGTAAGACAACAGGACATAAATTGTTCCTTTGTTTTTTAGCCACTTCAGTTTTTCCCACGCCAAACGGATGCATTCTCGTATGGACCCCATTACCGATCTCAGTTGAGTGAGTTTTCTCACGTAATAGTAAAAACAAAGTAAAAGACAGGTGGAACTTTTTTCGTAGAAGAACTGGTTACTTTCTGTATGTTCCTGATAGCTTTGACATTTCACGAAAGTAGGGTTCAGAAATAGGAAGAAGGATGGATCACCGTATCAGTGAATTCTTTCTTGCAATTTAACAACGGAAATGGTTTTACTAGATATTCAAATGGCTCAAAATGAATCGAGGGATATTTTGATTCGCTTAAAAGATATTTTTTCATGGAGTTGAAAAAAAAAAATTCTGCATTTCAAAAATTTCTTTGGTATCCATATCTATATGGATAAAAATGGATGTGGCGAAAAAACATTGAGTTGGGATTTTCCTTTTTTTAATTAAATTTTGTGGATTGATTAAATTATTAATCTTAATTAAAGTGGTTGTGAATCGTAACACTTGTACAATGCTATCACGGTCGCAAAACCCACCATTACTTCTTTGCATGAGTTCCTTAGCATAATCATTAAATCAAAACACCACACATTAAAATCCACATTTTAACCTTTAAAATAAATTATCATTTATTCACACCTCTATAGTATTATGATTAAAATTACATCAATTTGAACAAATGCTTAAGAAGGAGTAAAGCACCGTGTGAGATCAGATCTTTTGAATCTTATTCCAAAGATCAAAAATTGACATAACCTACACGAAGACTGATTCATATCTCTGTATTTCGGGTCTGTAACTCCGCATGACTGTCACCTTTTCAGATTCCTTTTCTGACATTTGGAGTCAGACTTTGTATTTTTTTATAACATTTTCGATACTCAAATGACTAACGACTCTTTCTGAATGACACTGCTTGAAACCCCGAATCTCTCTCTTCAACTCTTGGGTAATCATTCAATTATATTTGTTGACTTTCCTCCTTGCAGCCACATTATTTGGCCCAGGGTTCAGATACGCCCTACTCGCTCTCATTGGATGCTCCTCAGTGCGACGTCGTATCTTTGCATTATTGGTCCTTTCAGTTTCCAATGAAGCTTGGTTTTAATCTTGGCCCTAGGATATTTTCTTCCAACCACACCTGATATTTGCATGACTTTCCGGGCTAAGATTGTCATTAAACGGTGACTAAAAGTCTGCGCTTTATTTCGTCGTAAACATCAAAAACTGCATATGGTGCCTCTTGGTCTCACACACACGTTAATACATGTACAGCGTTGTAGCAATCTATATAAAACAACGCGACGTATTCTTCTATTTCTTTCTATCTACTTCAATTTTTTCTCCCGCCAGACTGGCTGATCTTCATTTCGATCCCATTACTGATTTCAGCAGAATGAGTTTCGCGCGTAATACCAGCAGAAGGGTATACAGTCATTATAGTTTCCTTTAACGAAATTGTTATTTTCAGCTTCTTTAACATTCTGTGAAAGTAAAGTTGTCGATGAATAGAAAAAAAATCGATACAGGCAACACAGGATTTACTTTATTCACCATGATAATTTTCTTCTCTCTCTGTAACATATAAATAAATTCAACTTAGTGTAGGACAAGAGCGGAGGATCTAGGAAGCAAAAACGCATTGCTACGGAAGAACGGGGGGGAGGGAGGGGGGATTACATAATGGACGATTTCAGGGGTCTCTAGGGGGAAAACGGCTGATAATTTCTATTTTCGCCTGACACCCCGTTCCAGTTTATTGTCTCTTTAAACTGATCGGAAATTTTAGCTAAAATATATAATACATCAAACTAATTCGGTTAAAAGACATTACATCTCAATTAATTCAATGCTTATAATATCATGACATGGGTTCGAAAAGTAGATATAATTGTGTGAACATGGCTAATGTTTTCCAAATTGATTGGAAGTAATTTCGTTAATATTTGTACGGAAAGCTATGTGCTATATAATCATATTTTTATGTCTTGCTATCTGTGATGGACAAGCTGTCGGACATACGTTACGGTAATATTATATATATATATATACGTTACGGTAATATATATATATATATATATATATATATATATATATATATATATAAATATATATATATAAAGGCTGTGGTTTCATTCCGTTGTGGCCGAAATAATTTTACGTAAATACCATTTAATAAAATAAAATTCTAAAAGAATTCAATGAAAAAACTTGAGCAATTTGAGCATAAATAGAATTATACTGGAAATACGCTGAATCCTCTTTGTCAACGTATACTTGAAGCTTCTGTGAGCTGCATTGTAATTCTATTTGTGCTTAAATACATTGCTCAAGTTTTCCTCATCCTTTGCTTAAAGTGCTTTATACTTTTTTTGAAAATTTAATAGGTTTATTCTCTGTGTTTTCGCTTTCATTTACGACAGATAATATGAGCTTATGCTCACTAAAATAAGGAGCAGCTGCGGAAAAAAAACGAACCATTCCTTGCTATTCTGTTGTCTTTCAGAGTAGAGCAAATTCAAAAATACCATTAGATAAGGAATAATATCTTCTACAGATTCATGCTGCATAAGGGGGGCCATCTTCATATCAGTTTGTGCACAAATTTTAAAATTTCGAATGACAACACCCCGTTTTGATGTCATAAACAAATTCTATATCCTTAGATTAGTCTAAATATATAGTTATTTTCTCTTATTATATCTGGAGATATTGCGGCGGAGATCATCTTTATATTTAAAACCGTAATTTGAAGAACGCGATTATTGTTGTTTGATTAGAAGTGTTTTAATAAAGTTTGTCATTCATATTTTTACTGAAAGGCTTTACTGTTTTTTCTGATTTATCATATTATGTTTTAGAACGTCTAACCCTCTTTAATTCGTCAACTTTAATCAAAAAATGGTCGAATCACGTGAATGATTGAATCAACGCATTGTAAGAACATTCGAATATGTCAGAATTGTTAGATCGAATGGATATTTTAACGATGGTTTAAAATCTATATGACAGAAATAAACCCAAATGTAAAGACATGTTTCAACCTTTGGTAATAGGCTTCTTCTACGGAATATATTTTCTCAATTCTTGTTTCAAATGAAAGATTATAAATGTCAGTTTGACATTCTCAGTTTAAATCACGTTTACGCAGATGCCGGTATTTTCAACCGAAGCTGAATTTGGTTGAAATATATAGTAATGATTTCTCAAATATCTTTTTGGCAATTATTATTATTTTTTTTTTGTGTTTTATGTTTGGGGAGGATCGAATGTTTAAATTTATATCTCATGATGCTTTTTCAAACTTCATTTTTCATTTATTAAAAGTATTTTGTGCTATCATAATTGCAAGATTAAAATCATATATAATAACTCAATTATAAAAATATACAGTTTTAATTAAATGGGGAAGTTCTTTAAAAGTCTTGAGAATGAAGTATTTTTCATTTTCAATATCCATTCTCGTAAGCAATATGAATTACGAAACTTCGAAACTACGAATTCGTAAAATATATGAATAGAAACTTTGATATATTTTCATGCAAATATTTTCAGAACTTCTTAATCGACTATGTAAAATGTTAGCTCTTTTATCTCTGTAATTTCTCCGATCCAAAATAATATGTAAAAAAGTTACAGAATTAAGTTGATTATTAGGGTATTACTATTATACTGTACTTTTCATAAAAAATTTCATAATAACTGGACAGAAAGCAATAATTTTAAGCCCGTTATTTTGAATTTAGCATAATTTTCCAAATTTTTCTTTAAGATGTAAATTTTCAAGCTAGTCATCTCTTTTTTGCAACTAATGTATGCCCCATAAAATTATTGTATTGATGAAAATTTAAATATAGCGAAAAAACTATCGGTAGGAAAGAGCTCAAATTTTGCATAGCCTTATAAAAAATGTACTTTTGAATCCATTTCCAAAATATATCAAGGTTGCTAATCATAGGTTTTTGGAATTATAATTTCGCAATTCATATTACATACAAAAACTGTAAAAAATAGTAAAACTGCAGAGATTTTGATTGAGCCGTTGAACAGTAGCGCAATAAAAATAAAATTCAACGTGATAAGGGGATTATTTCGGAGGATGTGAAACTAATTTAACATTAGGAGCATAAAGCTTTACATACTCATAATTCAGAAAAGGCTGGACCCAATGACTTGAAATTTGGTAACGTACGTTACACACATTTTGATGTAGATTAGAAATTTGGTGTCAACATTGGGTATTGCCAGTCGAAAATTTCGAAGTTGATGCGTATTTTGAAGGCTCTTTTATACAAGTTGTAAAGATATGAATTATTAGAGGATGTTATTCCCTATCGAATGGTATATTTGAATTTGCTCTACTATGATCGGTGCACGGATAGATAGATAGATAGAGAGAGATGTTTCGTTTTTTCCCCGCAGCTGTACATAATGGAAAGAAATTAATCTTTCTAAGTTACTAACGAATATCAATATGTTGATTTTATAGTATCTTATATCCATTTTATTTCAGAAACTAAGAGTTCGATCTGAAATTCAGTTATATACTCCTGTTTGTAAAAATTACAACACTATGAAGGAATCATTAGAATTAAATGAAATTTATTCCACAAGCGACCTGTATTGATACAAATAAATGATTAAATTTACAAAGTTAAAAAGACAATATTACATGTTGAAAATCAGTATTTGGTAAAGTCTCTTTGCGCTGTAATAGGTGCTTTTATACGACGTGGCATCGAATCAAACATATTTTGAATTTAACCTGAGGAAAAATATTTCAGATTGTTTCTATCCGAACCCAAAGTTCAGCTGTATTAGTCACGGAACGAGTGTCACGAATGAGACGCCGACCGACGAAATCCCAGACATGTTCAATAAGCGACATATCCGGTGGCAGGCCAAGACGGTGGCAAGCTGTATCTGCTGTGCTGAAAAGAAGTCTTGAACATTCCTAGCAACACGTGAACGGTTATTATCCTGTTAAAATACAGCTACAGGAATGCGTTGAAGGAAGGGCATGACTTCGGGCTCCAGAACTTCTTTGATTTACCGGTTACTGTTGAAATTACCCACAATTCTTAACAGCTGAGATCGTTCATGATATTCAATGGCGCCTCAGATCATCACGCTTGGCGCTCGTCCAATATGACGTTGGATAACGCACTTACAAAGGTGGCCTTATAGCGTCTAACATGGATGCGGCTAGCACTGTACCCTCTGTACCCTGAAATTAAAGCGGGATTCACCGGAAAAGATGACTTGTTGCCAACTGGTACGTCAGTGTCTATGTTGTTGAGCCCATTGTAGCCGCAGGCGTCAATAGTTTTGCGTCAGGGGAATCCTCTACAAAGGAATTCTTGCACGGTGCAGCAGACGCCGGTGAATTGTTGGAGCAGACAATGACACACATGTAGCAGTAATCCAAAGTTCTGCCAAATGTTGAAATGAAGCAGTACGATTCATCACTGCGATTCGGATGAGGTGTTTATTACCCCGTGCTGATGTAACATTTCGTCGTCCACTGCCGGATTTGCGACTCGTCCGGATTTCTTCAGTCCCCTGCTTTCATACTCGCATAACTGTCGTGGCATTGCGCTCTATATGAGCTGCTATTTCACGATAAGGAAAATTCCCTTCTCGAATAGAAGGTCGATCATTCGGTCCTGTTCAAATTCTGTAAATTGCTCATATGGCTCCCTCTGTCGTCGTAGAGACATAATGACTTCTCATGAAACGTTAACCGCTGGCAGACAATGATAGACTATTTCCAATGTCCCGCTGCAGGTCTCTATTTATATGGCTAAAACAGCAGTTTAGAGTCGATGCTCAGCCCACGATGTTCAACCTACGATGCTCAGTCTTTAATCATTTACATAGCACACCCTAATTTGCATTTGCTGTGAGTCTCAGCTTAATCGCGTGATTCCTTCATGGTGTTGCAATTTTTACAAACATGAGTTCATATCCTTGTAGGGCTTTCAAAATTCTATGCATTACTTGTTTACTATCCTCAGCTAGAGTGTTTAGTTATCGAGATATAATCATTGCAATCTTTAAAAACGCAAAATTTTCAATCTTCTTCAATTTGATAAGTCGATTACTTGAAAACTATAAAAGTTTTGTGAAAACAAATTACTTATCTAGAAATAAGTTTTCTACTGAAAATCTTTGTCGCTTATTATTTAAATTATATTTTATAGTTTAGAAGACATTTCGAGTGAAAGTAAGCAAACACGCCCTCGGAGAAAATATTTTTCTTTCGAATAGGTACTTCAGAATATTACATATTTGAAAACTTTATCAGAAATTTATATTTTTAACTATTAGGTTCGAAAACATAAACGACCAAAGTGTTTACATTTTTTTTAACGCCCAGATATCACTCAGAGAGTCTGACCATAGACGTTAATCAAGTAAAATTCAACGAAAGAAAAATATGATCAGGAAAATTATTGCGATATGCATCGAAAGTTATTACATTGATGTAACTATCGAACACGTAGGTATCGAATATGCATGACACATAAGTATGGAATATGTATGACACATATAATCATTTCCAGGGCGCGGTAGCCCACTGGTAAGCGCGCGGGAATTGCACTCGGTAGGCCCGGGTACGATTCTCGCCACTGCCAATACTGCCGCCGTCTTCACACGGAGTACGATCACGTTAAATATGTGGGTCCGTAAGTCCTTCCGAGTCGTTGGTGGTAGGGAAAGGAGGGTACGGTGTTTCACTGGGTTCCGGTATAAATTGGATGGCACTTCCCGGTCGTCCAAACAGTTATTTTACACCTTTCTGATAGGTCGGACGGTCTGGGTCTCAACAACAACAACAACATACACTCATGTCCAAAAGTTAAGCATAGTTACTCTTTATGTGAAAATTTCGGGAAATCTGCATCGGAATGGAAGGAAACGCGGTATGCGGGTGTAATATGGTTATAGAAGAAGGAAACAATGCAAAACAAGGATAATAACGACTTTTATTATCCTAAGAAAAGGGTTGAAAGGAAAAGGTCCACAATACGAGTGTCAACCTCAGTGAAGCAGAATGATTAAAAGAAGGTGATGATGCAGTTTAATACGGTGCGTTGGAATCGGATAGTCACGCACGCTGCACAACGATTTCCCATACTTTCGATGAGGGTTTGGATGAGTTGTGAGCTCAAAGAGTTCCAAGCCTCATGGAGAGCAGTTTTTAATCCCGGAACGGAGCTTGATGGGTAGCGGAGAGCTGCAAGATGTCTCCCGAGCAGGGGCGGCAAATAGGGGGCGCGGTCGAGCCCCCAATTTTTTATTATTCTGGACCAAAGCTGAAAAGGTGTAAAAAAATTCCAAGCAAATTCAGAGAAAAAAAATCCCCATGGTGAAAAAAGTCCCCATGATGATGTTAAATCATATCACATATTCAATATGAAATTATAGATTCAGTATCTAATGAAATTGAGTCAAGATTTAATGAGAACAATATATCGGGTTTTTTTCCCCTTAGTTCAGTATTATCCGGATAAGATATCGGAAAAGAAAGATAAAAAGTTTCAACCATATGCAAAGTATATAACTTCCAGAAAGAGGAATTGCTATGTGAATTACGACTGTTTTATTCGATGGTGAAAAATGTAAACATAGACCATACCAATTTTAAAAGTCGCCTGAATTATTTTTTAGAGCGGAATTTAAAAAATGTGTTTCCTGTCATAACATTATTAGTTAAATTATTTTTGACTGTGTCAATCAGCTCAGCCAGTTGTGAAAGGTATTTTTCGTGCCTCAGGAGGTTGAAAAATTATTTTCGCAATACAATGGTACAAGAAAGACTTTCATCTTTAGCTGCTTCAGCTATAGAATAGGATATACCCCTGGATTATGATGATATTGTAACAAAATTTTCTCCTCATCCAGATTCTAAGAACCGACGTTTAAAACTCCAATAACAGGTAAATAAATATAGATAATTGTATTTAGAAAAATTATGTTAACAACAATTATGTTACCACAATTATGTACAAAAATTATGTTAGCAACAATTATTTTTCTCAATATCAATTTACTTTTGTGATCCCTCTCCCCTCTCCTCCACCCCCTGTTAACAAACATTTTATTTATTTCATATTGGGGATTTTCATACAAATCTCGCACCCCCAAATGAAATGCTGAAATGCCGCCCCTGCTCCCGAGTATATCTCATACATGCTGTATTGGATTCATATCAGGAGAGTTGGTAAGCCACTGCATGTGCTGGATATCTTCAGTTTGAAGGAAGTCATTGACCAAGGCCGTACGGAGGAGGCGCGTTATCATCCATGCATATGAAATCAGGACCAATAGCATCTCGAAACAATCGAATGGTAAGCTCAAGGACTTCGTCTCTGTATCTTTGACCGGTAACCGACCCCGTGTCAAAGATGTGGAGGTTTGTGCGGACGTCTGTCATGATGCCTGCACAGACCATGACTCCCCCAAATGGAAAGCGATGTCTTTCCGTGATGTTTACCGGGCGAAAAACGCGTTCCACGTTTTCTGCAGATAGTGGTACGAAGAGAATCAGTTTGCAGGCTATACCTGGACTCGTCAGGGATCATGACATTGCTCCACTGTTGTCCGCTCCACTGCCGATGTTACAAAATCCACTATAAACGCGCGTTTTTGTGCAGACGTCAGAGGGATGCAAACTGCTGGTCGTCCGGCATAGAGACCAACGTGTCTGAGTCTCCTGTAAACAGTTTGTCTCGAAACAGTGACTCCTGTGGCGGCTGTCAGGGCTGAACTCAGTTGTCTGGCAGAACCGTTCCTCTGACGTCGCACAGTTATCACCAAATATCGTCTTGCTGAGCGATTGTTACCCTTGGCCGACCTGGTACATCGGGTAACAGCTCCAGTGGCTTGGTACCTCTGCCACAGTCTGGAGATCACACACTGAGGGACATTCAGAATTCGAGACACTTCGGTTTGGGTTCGACAGGATTTCAGCATTCCAATAATTCGTCCCTTCAAAAACATGTTCAGTTGGCATCTTTGTGACATCTTTCGTCCTTTTTGATTGTTAATAATACTCCATACCACAGCAATTGCGAAATTCTCCTTCAACTGGTCATGCCGCTGGACGACGTTTTATACTCTTTCCGACGTGCGCCGGTGATTTGCGCATGTCGACGTCGACTGAATTGTTTTGCATATGCACAATGATCTATTTTCGTCCCACGATTGATTGCGAATCATTGTGTTCATATTAACTTCGAATTTTTCGTATTTTAAGAATTAAGCGTAACTTTTGGACATGAGTGTAAGTATCGAATATGTATGACACGTAAGTATCGAATATGTATGACATATGTATCATACATATTCAATACTTATATGTCATACATATTCGACACTTACGTGTCATACATATTTGATACTTATGTATCATACATATTCAATACTTATAAGTATCGAATATGTATGACACGTAAGTGTCGAATATGTATGACACGTAAGTATCGGATATGTATCACACGCAAGTATAGAATATGTATGACACATAAGTATCGAATATGTATCACACGTAAGTATAGAATATGTATAACACATATGTATTGAACACTTATGACACGTAAGTATCGAATATGTATGACACATAAGTATTGAATCTGTATGATACGTAAGTATCGAATATGTATGACATATAAATATCGAATATGTATGACACATAAGTATTGAATATAAGTGTATACCCATCATTATTTGCTACTACAGGTAAGACAAGAAATTGTAAATAAAAAAAAAAGCCAAAATCAATAAAAAACGTTTTATCTTCTTCAATTTTTCTCATGTCAATCGGGTGGATTCTAATTTTGACTCCATCACCAATCTGAGTGGGTTCTCTCACGAAACACTAGAAACAAAGTAAAAAGAATGTTTAACTTTCTTTTGTGGAACGGTTACTTTCTGTATATTCCTGAGATCTTTGATGTTTTCCGAAGGTAGAATACAGGAGTACAGCAAGTAAATAAGGATATATTAAATTCGCAGCATATTTATTTGCTGAACATGGAGTAATATAGATAGTTAAATTTTAGTCACAGAATTCGTCATAAGGAGTGTTTTCTAAGTTAGTATTACGTTTCTATTTTAGACAGCAGCATCTACGGACCGGTTTCGTACTTATTATGTACCCGTCAGAATAGCTGGTTTATGCAATGACAGCCAATAAATATGCTATGTGCCAGAATTTGACAAATTAAGTTCTACCACGTAGCTACGTGGTGGAACTAGCAAAAATGTGGAGCTAACTACATGGTTGGATTGAATTTGTCAGTTCCTACAGTGGCTCGCAAAATTGTGGCAAATTGTAAATTTTCTTGCTGCTATTATAAATATTAGCTCTTCCAAGTTGATAAAGCATAAGGGCAAAATCGGTCCATGAAGGTTATGGATCAGTGGGCACTCCTCTGTAATATCTTAATCCTGAAGTTAAATAATCCTAAAGCGTAAGGAGCGTAATTCTGAAGTAAAACAATTTACATTGAAAATAAAGTGCACACACTTGTGGTTTAGGATAAAGAAATCCAACTTCCCTGTAGCAGAGAAAAGGATTTTGTTAAATAAAGAGTTCAAAAAGAACTTTCTTCGAATATTATCATAGCTCTCAGATTAGACAATTGTATTGTTTTGACACTCTACTCGACCTTGCGATGGCAAAATGACATGTTTTCAGAAATATCATTCTGGGATAAAATGTGCTAAAAGTATTTTTCGAATGGACCAGAACTCTGGAAATGTTTTCATTTGCATTAGCTTCTTTATTAATTCAGATACGCCTCCAACAAAAATATCAAGGCATTAGCCAATTCAAAGGAAGCCAACCATCTTTGTTAAAACGGAACCCTGTATTTTGAGATATGCAATTCTGCCATCACAAAAACGTATGTTGCTTTATTTTTTGTAAAAATTTGAAAATGATTTATCCTTAAAGATTTGTAGATAGTAAAGCATATTAAGATAACTTGTTAAGAGCTAGTTAATAATGCAGTTAGACAGTGTAATGCAAATAGCGACGTGTTCAAATTCCGTATCCAAAGTTTCATCGATATAGGAGTTAGAATATCAGGGAAGTCACAGGAAGATCAATGTTCCCCCATAACTACTTGTATTTTATTTTAACTGTATATTTTATTGTAGAAGTTTATACTATCTAAAAGCATCTTTTCCTAGTTCATGCAACACTTATGAAGTGTATGTAACTATAAATGACTGTTCTATGTACTATTAAAAAAAAAGACATATTATACCATCGGTCGGTGGCAACACATGTACCTTCATGACATTCAGTAACATTCCACCATTTCCATTATAAAAGATTCAGAATATTAAGGAGCGTAATAAAATGGCATAACTTTTTTGAATTCGCTGGATGCACCCCTATTGACACCATCCAGTGGTGTAAAACGCATCTTTTTACAGTGTGTGGTAAAAGTGATGTTTTTATCTGGCTAGTTTTATCAAAGCAATTGCATCCTGTAGACCACAAACAAACTTTTCAGCTCAACGACTTTTAAATAAATGGGCAAATTTTTGCGGACCTTTCCCCCCCCATTATTGAATGATGTATTTCCCCCGCATATGTGTGTTTGTACGTTTATATAAGTTGTGCAATGGATAATTCATTACGAGTGTTTATAATGCCTTGCTAGAAAAGCATGTTTTAAATTACTATAATAAAATATGCTTCATTTGGTACGAACAATCTGCATAAATAAGACTTTATAATTGGTGATACATTTAATTTATAAAAAGTTAATTATATATTCAGTAAAATTTGTTGAAAGAATCGTTGTCCTGCGATATTAGTAACAACAACTTTGCTTAGTAAACTTTGGTTACATAGTTAATGATTTTAACATTTTAACGAGAGATAACTGAAAAAGAAAATTCTAATTTTTTCCTAAAACTAATTTGACACACATATATGAAAAGAGAATAAATAAACATTTCTGTGGACCATTTAAGATGCTGAGGGGTCCGCGGACTACACTTCGGAAACTAATAATGCAGACCAATTGATTATTTATACCTAAATCCTTCCTGTGGCATCTTTCAAAGAAAGAATCCTTAACAGCTATTATGACTGCAACGACTTAAGACATCTCGATATGTTTCACTTCCCAGTATACCAATGGTTGAACATTCCCGGCGAATTAAAGTCATTGAGTAATTATAGAATAATGTTATTTTTAAAGCAAATTATTTGTAGAAATACCTCAACGATTTTAACTATGCGTATTTTGCCCACAAGACACCTCGCAGAAGTTTACATTTTAAAAATTTTCCAAGGTACGGAAATGATAAGAAATAGAAAACTATTTTCTTATTATCAAATAAGCTGTCGGTATCTCTTACATCCAAAATCCTTTCGTTCTCGTTATTTACTATTGCTCACGGTCCATGCCAATTCGAACCTACTGCAGCTGGAATTAATGTATATGCAAATGGGGTCGTAATACGATAGACGGAATGAAAATAAAGGGTTTAATGTGATAGAATCTATTTAGATTGGCCCTTCCGAGTTTGCTATTTTCTAAAGGTTAAGTCATAGAAGAAAGTACAGGGTGTCCCAAAAATATTGAAACCCGTTTTAATTCTTTACCTGTTGAAGATAAGTGGGCAATGTAAATTGCAAAAATGCTGAAAGTAAGGTAGGAAATAAGACTGTGTTAATGGAATACAGTGGAAATAGTCCTCCTATTAAATTTCAAAAAGTTACACTTTTTAAGTTTTTATACGACCCCCTTAGACAAATTTGGTTAATCAGAAATGATTTATTTTTAATGCAACAAGATCATTAAAAACAATACCTCATATCTGTATCTTTAAAATCAGCTGAATTATGATAAAGGAAAAAATCTGACTTATGCCACTTTTCCGTACCATGTGAAAGGCTGTTTCATCAGTGAAAATAAGGATCATAAACAAATTGACGATGGAAATTGTTTAGATAAAAAATACGTTAATATGTGTCAACATTTTTTATCACAAATGCATCTAAATAAAGCATTGCACAGACAGAGATCATATAAAGGAGTGATACTCACTACGCGGTTGGGTATCCTATGTATTATCATTTAGTTTTATCATTTTTGTGATATGTCACAAATTTACATTTGTAATTTGATATATGGTGCCCATTCACAATGTTCAATTTTCAACTAAGTATAACTCGTTCAATTTTAAAGATACAGATATGCGGTTTTTTTAATGATCTTGTTGCACTAAAAATAAAAATTTTCTGATTGCCCCAATTTGCCTAAAGGGGTCGTATAAAAACTTAAAAAGTGTAACTTTTTGAAATTTAATAGGAGGACTATTTCCACTGTATTCCATTAACACAGTCTTATTTCCTACCTTACTTTCAGCATTTTTGCAATTTACATTGCCCACTTATCTTCAACAGGTAAAGAATTAAAGAGCATTTCAATCTTTTTGGGACACCTTGTATACATGTATGTATATGCACTGGCTTCGAAAAATTAAGCACAGACGGTAAAATCAACAAAAATGGAAAAGTAAAGCGTTGATTAATTCAAAATTGTGTATGAAGGTAGCAAATGTGTTTGTGCATTAAAGAAAACAAGAATTATGTACAAAGATGAAAAAAATATTTCCTTTTCGTAAGTTATATGATGACGTCACATTTGGGTCATTAACAAAATTATGTTTAAAGGCAAACAAACCAAACAAAACTTACATTAATATGGCATGTGACCACCCCGGACCTTCACACATACTTTACAACGATTTTCCATACTTTCAATGAGGTGATCAACCATCGCAGATGCGAGCAATGACCATTCCTCCAATAGGGCAGTTTCCAACTCTCTGAGACAGGCTGGAGGAGGTAAACGTGCAGGGACAGCACGCCCGAGGGCATGCCAAAGGTTTTCAAAGGGATCAAGGTCGGAGGAATACACAGGTCACTCTATACGAGAAATGTCTTCACTTTCCAGGTATTTGTCAACGATGTTAGCTCGATGTGGATGTTGTTGTGGAGATCCAGACCGTCCGACCTACCAGAAAGGTGTAAGGTAACTGTTTGGACGGCTGGGAAGTGTCACCCAATTTAGATCGGAACCCAGTGGGGGAGGCATTCACAGGGACCGTACCTTCCTTCCCCTACCACCAACCTCTCGGAATGACTTACGGACCCACATGTTTAAAGTGATCGTACTCCGCATGAACAAGGTGGCAGTTGTGGCAGCGTGCAAATCCAGCGCGCAAACCACCGAGCTACCGCGCCCGAAATGTGCCAACAGCAGGCGGTGTTCCCAGGTGGTCACCCATCCAAGTACTAACCGCGCTCGGTGTGGATGTGAATATTGTCCATAAGAAGGAAATCAGAACCAACTGCTGCAGCGTAGAGTCTTGTAATGGAGTCTAGGACTTCATCCCGATACCGTGCAGTCATCATAGAATCACCTTTAAAGATATGCAGCTCTGTGCGATATACCATTGAAATTCCAGTCCACACCAGGACGCTGCCCCCTCTGAATGCGTGATGTTCGATGATGTTCTTGGCCAGATTGCGTGTGCCTCGTTCTCTCCAGACCCTTACACGCTTATGATCTGATTCCAGGGCAAATCCAGACTTGTCCGTGAACAGGACGTTGTACCAATTTGAGACAATCCAATTGACATGTTGACGACGCCACTTTAATCTTGCCCTTCTGGCTGGACGATTAGTGGAACACAAAAACGTGGTACTCGGGCGTACAGTCCATTTAAGTGGAGCCTTTGGTGCACAGTACTGGCAGATATTGTCTTACCAACTGCCGCTGCAACCATGGATGTAATAGTTGTGGAGGTCGATCGTTGATTCCGCTTGGCTACTATAGCAATATACCGATCATCAGAGGGGATGGTAACACTTCTTCTTCTTCGACCCAGACCGTCCGACCTACCAGAAAGGTGTAAGGTAACTGTTTGGACGGTCGGGAAGTGCCACCCAATTTAGACCGGAACCCAGTGGGGGAGGCATCCACAGGGACCGTACCCTCCTTCCCCTCCCACCAACCTCTCGGAAGGACTTTCGGACCCATATGTTTAACGTGATCGTACTCCGCATGAACACGGCGGCAGTTTTGGCAGTGGCTGGAATCGAACCCGGGCCTACCGAGTGCAACTCCAGCGCGCTAACCAATGGACTACCGCGCCCTAGCTGGCACCGTGTGACAGCGTGTTCGACAGCTGCACGTAACTGATTTGTTGTGATGTTGTGCGCGTGCAAGATGACTCTGTCCTTCAAATCATACAAATATCTCCCCGATAAACCACGCTTTTTAGATAACACCACAGCCAAATGTCACAAGGGTTCAGATCTGGTGAACGGGGTGGTCATAAAGATGGTAATGCGCGACCGATTACTCTATTTTTTCTTAAATGCTGTCTCAACAACTGTTGAACAGGACGGCCAATGTGGAGAAGTGCTCCATTTTGTTGGAATATGGTACAGCTGAGGCACCCTCGTTGTTGGAGATGAGGAATCACGAAGTTCTGCTACATGCCCCTATAACGCTGTGCAATAATGAAACAGGTCTTTGGTTCCTGAGAATGGATTTCTTCAAAAAAATAGGGACGCATCAGAAATTTTGTTGTAAACCCAATCCAAACGCTTAGTTTTGGAGAATTTTAAAAAAAACATATACTTTTAGTGCGTTGTATACCTTCGGGATTTTTATATTACGATATAAACAAATTGACGTGCTATATGACGTTTATTATTTAATAGCCACTGCTTTAAATATCACAAACTGCTCCAGAAGAAAAAATATTTTATCTAACCAATCCGTTGATTTATTATAATTTTTTCAACCGAAGGAACTCTTCACATTTTGATGATTGGTACAATTTTTTGACAGCAGATGCACTTATTTTACAGCTAAATTGGGTATCAAATATCAGCCATGTAGCATGAGCACGCCACTGAAATAGCACAGGCAAACGATAACTGACTGGTCATGTTGGTGTCAAAATGGTGGTTGCGTCAGTGTGTAGGAGATAAAACTATGAATGAAATGTTTGAAAATGCCTTAATGCTTGGAGAATTATATCTAGGTGTCGCTAGTGTTAGTGAAGTAGTCGCTATTATTAGTTGACACAACAGAAAGGCGAAGTATTTAGTATATGTATTTTTGTGTATTTTTAAATTAAGGGTTACCTAATTATGAGAATAATTAACCAGTAATTTTACTCATAATAAGAAACCCTAGTTGTAGCGTAGTTGTAGGAAAAAGTACAGAATATATGGATTTAAAAATAAATTGGAAGGTAAAATAATTGTGAATACGTAGAAGTACTCTTTATTATTTCAGTTCTAATTTACATTGCGCTAATAATTTATGTTTTGAAAATTGACAGTTTAAATAAATATTTTAGACCTTTTGCCATATAAATACATATATTGCAGGACAACTTCTTTTACACCTCCCCCCCCCCCCAGCGTTATCTTAAATGATACTGGGGTTTTCCTAATATGAAGTTTTAACTCCTGACTTTAACCTCCATGGTAGGAGCCTTAGTTCTAGCTGTGCAATCATTGCTTCGCTTCGTGATAGCCTCATAGCCATGCTGATATTTTAAATTCAATTGAATCTAGAATTGAACATACTAACAAATATGTGATATTTCGTCTAATAAATTTATCGAATTGTAAAATTATATAGCATACGTTATTTATGTGTACGGAATTTAAATTGTCCGATAGTGTAATGTTCTCATTGCGATTATTGCATTCATATATATAGTCTTATCATATAGATTGTTTTCCGAACCGAGGCAAAAAAACTAAATAAATAAAAGTATTTATTGAATACAGAAAAACCAAATTGATATCTGAAACATAAGACTAGCATTCGGTTTCGGCCAGTCGTGTACTTGTTGCCAGCGTGAGCTTTTAAGTGGAACTTCGCGTTTTTAATTTTTTATAAAAGTTTGAACATCCTAGATCTTTGTTCATTTAACAGAATATTAAACTTAACAGTATACCTTCATTAGACCTAGTTGATTTCGCATTTCTACTCCATTCTTCACACGAAATATTGTTCATGATGGTGGACACCTTTTCAAGCGCAGTATCTGGTAGACAAAAAACATACTTTATAACCAGCTGAAATTCGGTATTAAACATTTTTGATCCCTGAAATTCTTCAAAATTTGAATCTTTACAATTTATTTTCTTCACAGTTTATTTTCATTAACTTCTGTGTGTCACAGTTCGAAGTCCAGAATTTTTTAGCAATCACTACTTCATCAAACAATTCATTTATCATATTTTCATCATCATAACAGCATTTTCAAGTGCTTCCTCAATTTCTTCAGGAGTTGTTTCATTTGTAATCAATGTAAGAATGTCAGAGGTTATTTAGAATCTCATTGCAAATTTCTATAATATGTGTGTTTTTTGTGCTTATGTGCTATGAGATTGATGAAATTAAGATTTAAACTGTGTCCATTTATAGATTTTAACATTTAGAACGTGGAACCTCCGCAAGTAATGGGTTTTGGTTTTACGTTTGGGGGAAGGGAGGGAGGGGGGTCGTATCGTGGTTGTTGCGCCGATGTACATGGATTGCATCCAAATTTCACTGTTATTTATACGAATAGAATTTATTTTGTTATTTTATATAACTACCCTGTTTTAACTCCCGAGCAACCTCGGGTAGTTTTGACCTACTAAAGTTAATTCGTCGGAATAAATTTTCATCTATATCTTTTTTTAAATTTTTGATTATAGAATAGTTTTTACAACGCATTTATGAAATAAATGGAGGAATGAACTAAAAAAAATATCCTATGTGTGATAAAGGAACTTGATGTGAATCAGTAAGTAGAGAACACTTTTTGTGCAAAAGGTAAAGAAAACTCGAGCAATGTATTTAAGAATAATTAATTGAATAACGAATTGTTATTCTATTTATGTTTAAATACATTGGCCAAGTTTTCCTTACATTGATGTGAGGTTGGTGATCGTTTTAGGATTTTCTATCAACAAAGAAATCGAAGCGAGAGAATCTATGGTTGAATGAAGAAATTCGAAGGAAATGTCAAATGAATGTATGTTTTTATCTCTGATATTGAAAGGTGAAGCTTCAAACCGAAGTGTATTTCTGAATCCAAAAGTAATCTCAACTTTTTATTTTATAAAAACTGAGTTATTCTAGAATGTTATTTTACGATTATGCCGTTAAGAATTTCGAATTTCTCAAGGTATTAAGCCTTGGCTTAATATTTCATGAAGTGCTGGTGCAAGAAGTGCAAGGTATTAAACCTTGACTCAATATCTTCTGAAGCGGTGGTGTGATGCATTGCATGGTATTAAGCCTTGGTTTAATACCTTGCAATATGTTTTGCACCACCGCTTCAGAAGTGACACAGCTAAAAATTTGTAAATTTCAGGAGAAACAAAATAAAAATCCGATAAAATTGAATGAACTATTATAAAGTAGCCTGGTCTCCTCCATTTTTCGTTATGATGTTATAATATAACTTTTTTTAACAGCCCCCAATCCCCGCTACTTATTAATTTATTTTTAATTTCACATTCTGAAAAATTCTGAAGTTAGTTGTATTGTTTTAATACTATTACTGTCCCATCAAAATGAGCTCAGCGTTGACACATTAAAATTTATTCTCATTAGTTTTTCGATTTCTGCTGTTTTCTTTTATTGAATTATGATGCTTTTAAATTAATGTTCATTATGATCAAAATGTTAATATTAAAGCAAGTAAATAACTGTTTGCTGATATTTTAAACATTATTATCTAAATGGTTGTATACCGATTCTTTGTGCGGAATATCTATTGTAAAGAAACTTAATTCACAATCTGCGGTGAACTTTTAATGTTTGGAGTGTTTTGTTTTGAAAAATTGTCAGAATTCTCACAAAAGGAAAGTATTCAATATCTTCTGCTGAGATATTAAATACACAGATATAAGCACATCTAACAATTTTGTTTATATAGATCATAACAATTGTGTGATTAAGCAACAACTTATTTATAGACAACATTTCTGTTCTTATTCGGGGCATAAATACAGAGACATATTTTATTTATGACCATTGAGAAGGCAACAAGCAGTTTGCCATGCGAAAAGCAGCATGTATTTAGGTTTATGTCCAGAGTGCTGAATTTCAACCTTTGTCGTCTGCCCTTTCTTATAAAGATTTTTTAGTTTTAGATAGAGGTATAAGCAACTATTGGATCATGTTACCAGATTAAGAATTTGTATTTATTGTATAAAGGCTAAATAACGATTGGGTCACGTTATTTTGAAGATTCATTTAACTATTGGGTTACGATTAAATTTAGGAAACAGTCACGAGGTAATGAAAACAGACAGAAGGACAGACTGACGTTTAAATTTAAAGTGGTACCTTACCAAGAATACCCATCAAAAATTCATGAAATTTAGTACAGCCATTCTTTCATGATTAGGAGACATACAGATAAACAGATAGACAAATTTTAAATTTAATTTATATAGATTAATCATAAGAACAAAACTTGACAAAAAAATACGTCGTTAGACAACAATATATAAAGGTTGAGTAAGGTGTGGTGAAAGATTCAATTTATTAAATTTCTTTAAATAAACTTTTCTCGTGTGCATAGTCAAAATTGAGTCAAAATTCCGAGAATAACCCTCCATATGTATCTTTACAGCGAGAGTCAACTTACTTAATCTGAAAAGTAAATTATTGGTCATTGACTACAATATTTAGCTTTTAAATTGTAATATTTATTTAGGTAGCATTTAAAGATTATGACATAACATTCATAAATAATACTTTATGCAAAAAACTTATTTAATCTTTTATGAGAGAGATTTAGGAGGAAATGCGAGACCAAGCAATTATTTACCGAAGTATTAAAATGTTCTGCCCTCGGCCCAGATGGTACAATATAGCCTTATGTACATTTTAACTGCACTAGAGATCACAATTTTGTCTGGCTTTGACTTGGGACACTTGACGCTAGGAAACGAATGTGTTCGACTCTGCATCTCATCTGGAGTTGATTCACGCGAGTAATATATTTAAGTTTTCACACATTCAATCTTTTTATGTTTTGTCCTATCGAACATAATTTCTTCTTATATCTTAAAACTATTCTCATATCTTAAACTTCCCTTCAAATCTGCTTGTCTTTTTTTCGTTAGGTAATGTTAATTTTTTACTTTGTTTCGGGGGAAACACGTCTTTCTTGTGGCCCTCGCCCTCCTGTCTTGTATGGTCTTGCTTTGCATGAGGGCTTAGGTCCGGTTCTGATTGGATGTCCCCTTTTTGAAGTAGATTCTTCTAGTCAGGCCCGAAAGCGTGGGTTACGCACAAGTAAATATTGTGATTCTCCAAATAGTTGATAACATTGCAAATTGGTGAATTTATGGGTCGTAAACATCGTTCAAGTGTAATGTCAAACTTTGTGTCTATTTGTCTGAATCCTTTGTTTAGCTTGTCTCACAGCATGGCGTATTACTTTAAATAAATAATTACTTAATTACATGGCGTACTTCAAACATCTATTGCTTTACTTGGTCTCACATAAGATATCAGTTTTTATATTTTGATATTTTTTAAATTATCGCAGTACTACAATAATTTATTATATTTGAAAACTTAAAACTTCATTCCCAAAAAATGAACTTTACTCAAATGACGTCATCGAAATATATATCGTCTGGCTCTTTATGCAAAAGCATTGGATATTTCATTCATATCACTTTTACTCCAAACTCCAGAGCTAATTAATTTTGAGTGAAAAAAATTCAGCAATTCTTATACAACTCATATTACAATCACTTGTTTACATTCTGCAATTTGTGAATTTTAATTTCACTTAAAAAATGTTTGAAAAATTAGGTCCCATAGTATTCAATGTATTTCAATTTTTCAACCCGGGTTCAATCCGAAACTAATTGGGTGATATTATTAATTTACATTCCCATATGTCCCACAGACCGGCTTAACAACGTAGTAAAATTTTATTTTGATAAAGTCATTTATAAGGCAGTTATCGTGTGAACGGACAGACAGACAGACAGACAGAATCAAATGTCATAAAGACAAAGTCATAAACACTTTTCAACTATGTTGGAAAGTGTTAAAAATGACCCTTTTTTGCCAAGATAAATTTTGTTGTCTAATGTATTTATTTTTCACAATTCTTATTTCAGTTTTTAGAGCGAAAGAAAATGTCTATGATAACAAAATATTTGCGATTTGCAAAAATTCTGTAATTTTTCCCGCCGTTATCTTCTGTTGGTTAAAAGTGACGCTCACTGCCCTTTGGCGATAAATATGAGAAACAAAAATGTGCTGAATTTTCTGAAAATAGTGATAACTTTACATATCTTAAAACAGGTTTAGACCGGAAAATGACAAATTTTGATTTATATCATTTCTGAAGTGGGAGGGCGTTCGGTATGTTAAATTTATTTAGTCAGAATTAACTAAGATAATAGCGGTATATATTACAGAATGAAATTACAAAAAATTACTTTAATATACTTTATTTTGAATTTTTGAAGATTATGCAGTTTTTAAGCTGTGTTTAACTATTTTTTTATGGAGAGCTATTATCAACATCTTGACATTTGTTAGAAAATGCAAAATAGTCAGATTCAAAATGATTCTTTTTTTATTTCCCTTTGAAAGCGCAAAGAATCAGAAAACCGAAAATATGTACGTACTTACACTTTTCATCCGGGACATTCGTATATCTTCATCACTTGTCACAGTCATTTATTTTTACCCCTATATAAATATTTCGTTGAATGAAGGGTTCTTTCTTTTGACCGTATTTTAGTATTCAATGGAGAAAAAAACAACGGTTTTGCTCAAATATTTTCTGATTTTATTTTATGGGGTTGTTGCAATTTCTATCTGCATATTTTGCAATACTACTGGGATGTAAGGTATTAGGATACATTGAATTATTCTAAAAATATTTTATTTTAAGGGTCTTGTTTTTGAATGCACAATAAAATGCATCCATCTTCTATTTTCCAGCATACTGGTCATATGATCAACAATGTTTAAGTGCTATTGTTTCTTTATCAAAATAATAGACTGGATGTTATATTAGGCTTCTATATGGGATATTTTATTTTTGCGGCACTATTTTATTAAAATTTTGACAAGTTTTTACCAATGTTTTTTTTTGGATAACATGCCATTTCCTTTTGAATGAATGAATTATTATGTTATTATTTTTACTTTCATTATATACATAATGTATAAGTATTGTGACGGGTCGAAAAGTATTGTGACGGGGTCGAAAATTCGAATTCGAGTTTTCGACGGGAGAGCATGTTTCAAGCATCCCTGATCACGAATCAAACATTTTTGAAGTGATGTCTGTGTGAAAGTATGTGTGTGTGTGTGAAAGTATGTGTGTGTGTGTGTATGTGTGTGAAAGTATGTGTGTGTGTGTGTGAAAGTATGTGTGTGTGTGTGAAAGTATGTGTGTGTGTGTGAAAGTATGTGTGTGTGTGTATCAGTGAGACTGTGGAGACGATAACTGACGAACGAATGGACCGATTCGAACGAAATTTGGTACAAAGATCACAATTCGTAACCACTGGAAGCCTATTGTTTTTATACGCAATCGAATGTTCAGAACCCCCCTAAATTTTCGAGTGAAATTTTGAAAAAATCGTCAAAAAATCAAAACCGCTAATAAAGTTACGCAAATAGACATTTCTTATGTAATTTTTTATTAGAAAACGATTGACATACATTTTAGAACGCTAGCATGAACCGTTCGATAACATGCGATAAATTGGGTGACATCATTTTCGTGGATCTAGCTCGTTTCATTTATGAAACAAGAAAGATCAATCATGCATAAGCATTGATTATGAAACACTTTCCAACTGAAATGTAATTTCATTTAAAAATTTCTAAAATGTGATTCATTCAGTGGTAATATCTTTTACATTATCACAGTACTACAGTAATTTATTATACTTAAATATTTAAAACTGTATCGAAATATAAATCATCTGATTCTTTATGCAAAATCAATGAATATTTCATTCATATAACTTGTATTCCAGACTCCAGAGCTAAATAATTTTGTGTGAAAAAAATTCAGCAATTCTTATGTAATTCATCTTACAATCGCTTGAGATATTTGCATTCTGCATATGTTAAAATTAGGCTTCCTTGAAGAAATAATAAAAGTTTAGGGATCATTTAAAATCACAACTATTGTAATTGCATAGGCACGGAATTTAGATACACAGATAATACACAGATAATATATATGTGTATGTGTATGTACTCAAAGTATTGGAATCGTGCCGAAGATCGGAACTCGAATTTTCAAAGTATCTACACGTTTTGGGACTTCTAGAACACGAAAAAACTACTTTTAGGAAGACGTCTGTGTGTGTAAGGGTGTATCTGTGTATGTTTCTGTGTGTCTGTGTGGATATTACATCCACTCTAATTGAAAAACTAATGGACCGAATTTCATACAATTTGGTAGGTATGTTTTTTGTGGGAAATCCTGATGTTCATTAGATTATAGTACGATTCGTAATAAAAGAATCTGCCTTCTTTGCGAAATGGCCGCAGAAATTGCCTTTATCCTCTCTAGCTAAAAACTAATGAACCAAATTTAACAAAATTTGGAGTATAATATTTCAATAACCTACAAGTGATTTATATACTAAATTTAACAAAATTTTGTATATAAATCATTTGTAGGTTATTCTACTACGATTCGGGAAAAAGGAACGGGCTATTTTTGCGAAATGGCCAGCAAAAATCGTTATATATAAAAATAAAAAACTACGTGTGCTCAATTATATCAATTAAATTCCTATTTTATATATGATTTTTGACAACAAAAAGAATAAGACTAACCCCATTACTCTAGGACTAGCCGTTCTTGAGATATTCTAGTTTTTTCACGTTTTCGCTACGCCACCTTTGACAATAAGTCCAGCTATCAAATGAGAACCAAATTTAAGTTTAACGTGTAAATTCAATGTCATTTAAAATACTTATGTTGTGCAGATAAACTCAAATTATCATTGAATAAATAAAGAGAACGAATATGAGTCTGCAGGGAAAGACATGTGCTGTCCACATCAGAATTTTTAACAATATTACACCAATGATTTATAGAAGTGAACGGGGATTATTTTCAGGCCATTTCGAAAATAATGTATGATCTATATTTAAAGATCCATCAAATTTTTGTCGAATAAAATGTTCAACAAATTTAAGCTGTGTACCAAATTTTAACTCTCTCGGACGTAGGAAAGTGCATTTAAAATGCCATCAATTAAATTTATCATGAAGAGTTATATAAAATTTAAAAAAAATGAAAAATTGTTATCTACCAAATTTATTTTAAAATATGAAGCCACTCCCATATGCAAAACGTTTAAACAAATGGAGAGATATTTATTATATAATATCTCTCTCTTTTCTTTCTGGAAGATATCCCAAAGTCAGAATTTAATTGAATTTGTTTTTTTCCCTATATTAAATAATTTTTTTAATTAAAAAACTACTTAACATATTTTACTGAATTTTTTTTTATATATTCTATGGGATAATGTGAATATTTCCTAAAAATTTCGAAGCAATTCGTGAATTTTAAATTTACTTAAAAAATGTTTGAAAAATTAGGTCCCATAGGGTTCAATGTATTTCATTTTTTCAACCCGGGTTCAATAAAAAACTAATTGGGTGATATTATTTATTTATATTCCCATAGGTCCTACAGACCGTCTGAACAACATACTAAAATTTCATTTTGATAAACTCATTTTTACGGCAGTTATCGTGCTAACGGACAGACAGACAGACAGACAGACAGACAGAATGAACAAAGTCATAAACACTTTTCAACTTTGTTGTAAAGTGTTAAAAAAATATACTTTGAGTAATACTTTTCTATTTGAACGCCAATAGTCATTTATCTGCTTTAAGAATAACTTATTTCTTCGTCCATAACGCTTGGTAAGATTTTGGCGACGAATTTGGCGGAATGTCGCCAACTTGGCGGTTTTTGAAATGTTGCCAAATTAACGAAAATCTCGCCAAATGGATAAAAATGACGCTAAATCAATGAAAATGACGACTAATTGTCGAAAATTCAATATCTTGGAAAGAATATTAGTATCTATTATAAGAAAAACCTATTTTTTTTACTGTAAAAGTAGTAAATTCATTACATTATATAAGGAAAGTCATGTGTTGCCCACATCAGATTTTTAAATTTGTAACCGAAGTTTTGACCTACTAAAGTTAATTCGTCGGAATAAATTTTCATCTATATCTATCCTTTTTAAATTTTTGATTATAGAATAGTTTTTGTACTGAAATCGGCAATGGAATTTTTAAATAGTTCTTACAATATAGACAGTATTAATGATATGTAAAGCTTTGCTCACAATTAATAATGAACTGGTTCATGACGAAAAATGCAGAGCAAATAAAGATAAATGAGCATAGGTCAGCTTTGGAAATCATCTGGATTTTTTTCTGCAATGCAATATAAGCCTGCACCTGAACGCCCAAATAAGCGTAATACTATGGTCAAACTGAAATGGATAAGCGACAGATCTCAATACAGTAGTTCTATGACGAAAATTTTTTTGCTTTTCTATTTTTTAATTTTATTTGCATTTCGTTATAGTAGGTTGTGCTAGTATATTAGGATCTGTCGTTTAGCCATTTGCAGTTTGGCGGACATAGTCTTGTGCTTATTTGGGAGTTTAAGTCCGAACTTGTTGTACTGAAGAAAGGAGTCCAAATGATTTCCGAAACCTACGCGAGCTTATTTATCTTCGAACAGCAGTTTGGCTATGTTTATAATCCAAAAATAGTTTTAGTTTTAATTAGCAATAGATGGCGCTACCGATCAAAATTGGCAGCAGTATTAAGTCAGAGCAAATTTCGACTAATAAATGCATAACTTTTAAACTAATTCGAATTTTTAAAAAATTCAACAATGTGTTTCTTTTTGGGAGTCGAGGTACCTCTGTACCAAATTTCAATGGGTTTCCTAGATTTTTCGCTACATGGCTAACAAACAGACAAGCAAAAATTGTATTTTATTTTTATAAATGTAAGCATTGTTATGATGCATAACATATATTTGCACATGGTCCAAATATTGTTCATGCACCGAGTGCACCCCAGGAATGAAAGGAGGTAGTAATTACTCAATGTGGGCTATGGGAACGGTAGGTAATTGCTGCACGATGCCTCCTTACAGACAAGGTGGGATAGTTTGACGCCCAGGTTTGACTAGCGCTTGATGGGGGTTGCAAATGTTCATAAAAGAGATGTCGTAGCAAATGTAAAATTTTAAACTACAGATATCTTGAAATTTATAGCCCCTGTCAAGTGTTAGCTCACATCGGGGTCCGAACGAGACCTCCCGGCTGTGGAAATCTCTCCGGTCATCGAATGTTATTGGAAAGCATATGAAATGAGTTTCACTACGCAATTCAATAATTTGGCCGGAATTGGCACCACCCATTTCTCACACATAAGTGATGGAACGAAGGAGCGGACAAGAAAACTTTCCTTCCCATCTTGTTCCTTCCTCTTCAAAATCTGAATGGACTCGACTTTAAATGTAAAATTAGGCTTCATTCTGATCTCGTTAGAGAAGGTCCCCAAGTGCATGTGCACTTCTTTTGAAGTCCGATCCGAAATGCATTTTGGCGCATTTTTAGGTACCGGTATCCACTGCCGCTCTCCAGCGGCAGCCTTATGCGTATAGTACGGAACCAACGCTTTTTGTACCCTGCTGCGAGTACATATACTCAAGTGTGGCTCGTAGCTAGGTAAGATCATTCAGAAAATGAAGTTTGCGATCATTCACCAAATTAAGTTTGCGATCATTCAGCAAATTAAGTTTACGATCATTCAGCAAATTAAGTTCATGGCCGCTCTAAGCCAAATGGAGCTAGGGTGGAACCGGATCGAGTTTTGCAATATCATTGGGCAGTGGCGATCATCAGCGCAGCGAGCATATCGCCCCTTTTGATATGCAGTACCACACAGCTCTGAAAATAGACGGCGTAGCATGGGCTACCCTTTGGACCCTTTAAACTACATCTAAGCCGTGACAACTGTGTGGACTGCAAGGACGGTAATCGACAGCTCAGTGTACATATCCCTTTACGGACGGGTACATGGACGGAGTGTTTACGAGGTACCCAGCCTGGGCCCCTATGCAGCTTACAACCCACGTCAGCTGAGTGCGTCAACCGTCATCGGCGCGGTATGTGTGAGGCAAACACCGTGAAGTTTATTCGGGATGCGACTCAACCGGCATAGGTCTGCACGTAGTTCCCGGACCTCCGAGAATCACTGGGCCAACCAGCAATTGGTGGTGGAGAGTATATCGGACAGTGTTCACCAGTCAGTGATGGAATCCCGATTAAGCGATATCTCCCAAATCTATGTGTCCCTGGTGAACTGTGTTTTCTCGCCTACCCAAGCTCTCTTCACTGTGAACTGTGAATGATCTGATTTAGGAATTCCAAAATATTGGAATCATGTCGAAAATAGTAACTCGAGTTTTCGACGGATCTACAGGTTTTGGGACCCCTAGAGTAAAAAAAAAATATATTTTTAACGTGTCGTCTGTGTGATTGTGTTTGTGTGTTTGTCTGTGCAATGAATGTATTCACACTAACTCAAAAACTAATGGATCAAATTTCACACAATTTTTATAGATAATCACTTGTGAGTTACTATGGTACTGATTAGATTTTGCTATGATTTGGTATAAAAGAGCCTGCCTTTTTTGCGAAATGGCCCGCAAAACTCGTCAAAATCTAAAATAAAATACTATATGTGTTCAAATTTACCAAATAAATGCTTGTTTCATACGTAAGTTTTGACGGTGAAAAGAATAAGATCAAACTTATTTTTCTAGGACTAGCTGTTCTCGATATATTTTAGTTATTTTGCATTTTCGCTACGGCACTTTTAAAATTAAACCCAGTTTTCAAATGAAAACTAAAATTGAATTTAAAGTGAGCATTCAGTGTCATTTAAAGTAACTATGCGTGCTATTTTGTGCAATTAAACACAATTTAATGAGTTATTGAAGAAAGAAAGAGAAATTGAATATGTATTTGTAGAGAAAGTCACGTGCTGCCCACATCAGTTTCTTTTCTTATATTAGGATGCTTACTGTGATAAAAATAAACTTTAAGTATATGGTATATGAATGTATTGAAAGTCGAGAGGTGCCTCCTACCCCCAGATACATAAATATATAAGAATTTCCTTTCGAAAGCATAAAGAATACAAAACGAAAATTTCTGTCTGTGCACTTCTCAGTTAGGACGATCGGGTATCTATATCACTTGTCACACTCATTTATTTTTACCCCTATATAAATATTTCGTTGAAGGTTGAAGGGTTGTTTTTGGTTTTGACCTGTAACTTGGCGCTCAAAGAAGAAATATAAGTAGTGTTTTCGCTCAAATATTTTGAGACGAGAATGTGGAAATATTTGAGTATTTATCAAGGCATTGGATTTAGTTCGAGTTGCAATGTTGTGATGTTAGACATAAAGAACAAAAAATGTTTTAGAAAATAATTAAATTAAGATGGATGTGCTATTGCATTACTTGTGTAACTACTTAATCATTATTATTTGTGCAACTACCTACTCATTTACTTGTGTAACTACTTACTCATTAGATTTAAAATTGCTTCATAAATTAAAAAATCTGATGTGGGCAGCACGTGATTTTCCTTATATAATGCAATGTATTTACTACATTTACAGTAAAAACAAAATAGGTTATTCTTACAGTAGATACTTATATTTTTTCCAAGATATTGAATTTTCGTCAAATAGTCGTTATTACTTTCCTTATATACATAATGTATAAGGAAAGTATATTGTGACGGGGTCGAAAATTCGAATTCGAGTTTTCGACGGGAGAGCACGTTTCAAGCATCCCTGATCACGAATCAAACATTTTTGAAGTGATGTCTGTGTGTGTGTGTGTGTGTGTGTGTGTGGAGACGATAACTGACGAACAAATGGACCGATGCCAACCAAATTTGGTACAAAAATCACAATCCGTAAACACTGGAAGTCTATTGTTTTTATACGCAATCGAATGTTTAGAACCCCCCTAAATATTCGAATGAAATTTTGAAAAAATCGTCAAAAAATGAAAACCACTAATAAAGTTACGAAAATAGACATTTCTTATGTAATTTTTAATTAGAAAACGATTGACATAAATTTTAGAACGCTAACATGAACCGTTCTCGAGATATTGCTCATTTAAAAAAAAATTATCAAACAGTCAAATAAAATAAAAAAAAATATATCCTATTGAGAAACATGTTCACCTTTCATATGTAATACCATGCGATAAATTAGATGACATCATTCTTGTGGATCTAGCTCGTTCCGTTCATGGAAAAAGATACTTTGTGTAATACTTTTGTATTTGAACGCCAATAGTCATTTATCTGCTGTAAGAATAACTTATTTCTTCGTCCATAACGTTTGGCGAGATTTTGGCACCGAATTTGACGGAATATCGCCAACTTGGTGAGTTTCTGAAATGTTGCTAAATTAACGAAAATCTCGCCAAATGGATGAAAATGACGCTAAATCAATGAAAATGACGACTAATTGTCGAAAATTCAATATCTTGGAAAGAATATTAGTATCTACTATAAGAACAACCTATCTTTTTAATGTAAAAGTAGTAAATTCATTACATTATATAAGGAAAGTCATGTGTTGCGCACATCAGATTTTTTTCATTGATTTCGCGTTATTTTTATCCATTTGCCGAGATTTTCTCTTATTTGATAACATTTAAAAAAGTCGCTAAGTTGGCGACAGTCCGTCAAATTCGTGGCCATAATCTCGCCAAGCGTCATGGACGGAGAAACAATTTATTCTTATAGCAGATAAATGACTATTGGCGTTCAAATACAAAAGCATTATTCAAAGTATCTTTTTTTTTTCATGAATGGAACGAGCTAGGATCCATGAGAATGATGTCACCCAATTTATCGCATGATATTACATAGGAAAAGTACACATGCTTCTCAATAGGAATTTTTTTTTATTTTACATAATGTTTTGATAATTTTTTTGAAAAATGTGCAATATCTCGAGAACGGTTCATGCTAGCGTTTCTAAAATTTATGTTACTCGTTTTCTAATGAAAAATTACATAAGAAATGTCTATTTGCGTAACTTTAGTAGAGGTTTTGATTTTTGATGATTTTTTCAAAATTTCACTCGAAAATTCAGGGGGATTCTGAACATTCGATTGCGTACAAAAACAATAGGCTTCCAGTATTCACGGATTGTAATTTTTGTACCAAATTTCATTCGAATTGGTCCATTCGTTCGTCAGTTGTCGTCTCCACAGACTCACTGACACACACACACAGTTTCACCCCCCCCCCCCACACACACACAGACTTCACCTCAAAAATGTTCGATTTGTGATCAGGGATGCTTGAAATGTGCTCTCCCGTTGAAAACTTGCATTTTTGACCCCGTTACAATACTTTCCTGATACATGATTGCATATAAGGAAAGTAAAAACAGTGTTTTTCAAATTTCACACAGTTTGCTTTATTGGTGGCAAAACTTTTGCCATACTATTTGAACTCATTTTTCTTTTGCACTTCGGGTTTGTTGGTTCTCTTGCACTGACGAAGGGGATCTAACGTATCCTCGAAACAACTGTATGCTGCATTATCTTTTTATTTGTGCCTATATACATTGCTCAAACTTTCTTCATACTATTGTTTTTGAGAATTTTTTTTAAACATCTTTCTTTCAGGATCTGCTATAGATAGAGCTCCGATAATGACTAATTCGGATTCAGCATCAAATTTCGAACAGGAATGGGGGGGGGGGGGAACGGAGGGTTCACTGAGGATTTCCACTTCCGATTCTCTTTCCACTTCCAGTTCAGATGATTTCATTCTGTACTCGTGGGACGTTAGACATTTGAGATGTTGCAATGTTACACGTTAGGTAGGAAGAGAAATATTTTAGAAACTGTTTAAATTCAAAGCGATTTGCTATTGTATATGTTCTACATTTTCATCAGATTTGTGATTATTTCATTCAAATTAGTGAATGCTAAATTTTATGGGCAAAATGATTCTGTGATCAGGGAAGTTCAACGTTTTTACTTTCCCTGCAATACATGCTAATTTATAATTTATAAGTATTGGAATTGTTTCGAAAATCGCAACTCGAGTTTTCGACGGATCTACACATTTCGGGACTTTTAGAACACGAAAAAACTATTTTTAACGTGGCGTCTGTGTGTGTGTGTGCAGATTTTGTATCATCCACTCTAACTGAAAAAATAATTGACCACATTTCATAAAATTTGGTAGGTCAGACTCTTGTGGGTGACCCTAGTGCTGATTAGATTTTTGTACGATTCGAGATGAAAGAGCTGGCCTTTTTTTGCGAAATGGCCCTTAAAATTTGCCTTTATCCACTCTACCTGAAAAACTAATAGACCAAATTTCACAAAATTTGGTAGATAAATCACTTGTAGATTTACCTGGTGCTGATTAGATTTGGTACGATTCGAAAAAATAAAGAACCAGGCTTTTATTTTTGGGAAATGGCTTGAAAAAATCTTAAAATATAAAAATAAAATACTATGTATGCTCAAATATATCAATTAAATGCTTATTTTATATGGAATGTTTGACGATGAAAAGAATAAGTCTAACCCTATTACTCTAGGACAGATCGTTCTCGAGATATTTTAATTTTTCTCATTTTTACTAAGCCGCCTTTGAAAATATATCCAGTTATTAAATGAAAATGATAATTGAACTAAAAGTGCAAATTCAGTGTTATTTCAAATAATATTGCTTGTTATTTTGTGCAATTAAACTCTAATGAATTATTGAAGAAATAAAAAGACAGTCTGTAAGGAAAGTCATGTGCTGCCCACATCAGAATTTTAATGTTGGGATGTTGCATGTTAGGAATGAAAAGGAATGGATTTGAAAACGTTTAAATTCATAGTCATTCGTTGGATCCATTTGAATTTAATTATTTTTATTTGGATGCTTTTACAGATTTTATACTACCAAATCTTATAAATACATTTCATTTAATCTTATTTTATGATGGTTTTAAATTGAATTTATCAAAATTCTCCTTGGTAACAAACCGATATTTTTAGATCCAACACATTTTTAAATACGACTTATGCGAGCATATTCTGAAAATTTCACATTTCAATAAAATTCTCATTAATGCAAACGTTTTGAAAAAATGTCCATTTTAAAATATTATATATGCTTCTTTATAATATAATTTTATTATGATTTCGAACCAAATTTCAGTGAAAATTATTCCACGAAAAACTGCCTTTAAAGATTTTTTTATTATAAAATATTATGAATTATTCTTTTTAAAATCCCTTTTTAATGAATTTTAATTAAATTCAGGAGAAAATTATCTTGGAAATTTTGAATTATATTTCGGAGAAATTCATCAAGGTAAAAGAATGTCTTTTAATATCTGAATTCTGAAAATAGTTTTCTCAAACTTTCAACATCGCTAAATATATGTAATTAATGGCTAAATATACTTAATTAATGATGTGAAATAATTGATTTAACAAATTAAAAGAAAATATACTTCCAAGCATTGTAAAATATTTTTTAACATTTTCCAACAGAGTTGAAAAGTGTTTATGAATTTGGTCATTCTGTCTGTCTGTCCGTTCCCACGATAATTGCCGTACAAATGACTTTATCAAAAAGAAATTTTAGTATGTTGTTAAGACGATCTGTGGGACATATGGAAATGTACATGAATAATATTACTCAATTAGTTTTGGATTGAACCCGGGTTGAAAAAGTAAAATACATTGAACTCCATGGGACCTACTTTTTCAAACATTTTTTAAGCAAAGTTCACATTCACAAATTGCTTTGAAAATTTTAGAAAATATTCAAATTATATCATAAAATATATAAAAAAAAGTTGAGCAAAATATGTTTGGTAGTTTTTAATTAAATATTAAAATAATAATTACACCCATATATGAAGTGTTGGCACATTTCGGGCGCGGCGCCCGGTGGTTTGCGCTCTCGATTTGCACGCTGCCACAACTGCCGCCGTGTTCATGCGGAGTACGATCACGTTAAACATGTGGGTCCGTAAGTCCTTCCGAGAGGTTGGTGGTAGGGGAAGGACGGTACGGTCCATGTGGATGCCTCCCCCACTGGGTTCCGGTCTAAATTGGGTGGCACTTCCCGGCCTTCCAAACAGTTACCTTACACCTTTGGTAGGTCGGACGGTCTGGGTCTCAACAACAACAACAACCCTTATATGAAGAGATCACGTGATCCACTTTAAAATAACATATGGCATCCATCTTTTTCCCAATATCAAAATTGGCATTTTCAAAGTTCTTTTAAATTTATATTTAGTGTTGCATCTGTAATAAAACCGCTTTATTTCTGCGTATTTTCTGTGCATCTATATTCTGCTCCAACGCAATTACAATATTTTTGAGTTTAAATGATCATCTAAATTTATTATTTCTTCAACGAAGCGCAATTTTAATGTATGCAGAATGTAAACAGATCAAGCTGTAAGATGAGTTGTATAAGATTTGCTGAATTTCTTTAACGCAAAATTATTTAGCTCTGGAGTCTGGAATATAGATGATATGAATGAAATATTCATTGATTTTACATAGAGAAGCAGACGATTTTATAGCATTGCCCTTTTTAAAGAAGTTTTAAGCATAGAGTTAGAAAGTATTTTTACTTCCGTGGTTTGAAATTTTTAAGTAAAATAATTTATTGTAGTACTGTGATAATTTATAAAATATCATCGCTGAATGTATCGTATTTTAGAGCTGTTTAAATAAAATTGCATTGCAGTTGGAAAGTGTTTCATAATTAATGCTTTATGCATGATTGATCTTTCTTGTTTAATTAATTTATTTATTTTATGATAATTTTAATTTAACTTACATTTGACTAAATACACTTATGAAATTTTTTTTATTGCCGACTTGATCGAGAATATTGTTAATATTTATATTTATAAAATGTTCTCAATAATTTATATGCTTTCTAAAAGCATTTACTAAAACTTTATATATACTATCTTTAAAATTTTTTTATATTAATGCAAATTTAATTAAACTACGTCTTGGTATGGAAAAGTTATTAAATCCTACTTATCTTAACGGATTTTCAAAATTTTTAATTTTTATAAATTTATCATTGATTATAATGCCTAGAAATATATTTTATTGTATAATATTGTATAATGTTATAAATTTATCAATGATTTTTAATGCCTTTAAAGATATTTTATTGTATAATATTATAAAGTATTTTCCTTTAAAATATTTTTGTTGTGGTTTTAAATGAAATCTAGAGATAAGATACCTTAATAAATAATTCATTGTTGAATCCGAGTTATGCAATCAATTTTTTCAAATACAGAACTGGAATAAAATTGTTATGAATTTGAATGCTTTTAAAGATCTTAAGATGACTTGAAATTAAATTCAGCGAAACAATCTTTCGTAACAACTTTAAATCATTTAAATCGATTTGAATCTGATAATAATCTTTAAACTGGTATAATCTTAAAATTTGATATTAATCTTTAATCTGATGATAATGTTTAAATCTGATTTATGCAAGCATATAATCGAATTTTTGAATTTAAATAAATTCATGCTTGAATTAAATATTTCTTTACGCTAAAATTTTATAATTACTTTTATTATAAACTTATTGTACGATTTTAAATTTGATCCAAGGTAATATGCGTATTGGTAGCAAAATTCTTTTATTTGGAATTATAGGGGTAGATTCTTTTAATTTTAAATGTAAAATTTCGCATTATACATTATTACACACCTTACCCATTAACTTTAAATTGAAAGTCTGGACAAAGTTTAGATGTGAATACATCAAATTTTACAAATATTATAAACATGTTGAATTTTAAGGACTGACTTCAGAGTAATACATTCACAAAATATTATTTCGAAGAATACATAATGCATCATATTTATAAATTTTGTAAACCGATGTTCTACATAATGCACCTGCAAAATGTTGTGCCCTTTAATCTTTATAAATATTTTATTTTGATACACTTTGAGAGTCAATCCATTTATTTTGTTTTTAAAATTAAAATATACAATGTTATCGGAAAAGCAATTTGAACTTATTATATGCATGGAAGTATTTTAAAACCATATTTTTTGCATGGCAGTTTTAAAGCTGATATATCTCAAACGGATATAGTTTATTTATATTAAAGTTAGAGTAACCTCACCAGATTTTGTAGGTGGGTTTGCATAAATTATTTAAATATATTTTAATTTTAACTTAATTCAAATAAATACATCGCTTCGAAGTCTATGGGAGTCTGTCTGGAGGTACTCCAGTACCGAATTTCGCGGCTGTCTGTCTCTTTGATTTTGTGCTAAGGCGATTATAGACAAACAGAAAAGCAAACAGACGTACACACATATTTCATTATTTAAGATAAATAAATAAATTTTATGAACGATTTTTAATTTACATATTAATTTATATTCATGATTTTAGTTAGGTATAATTATTTTGGTAGGTTAATCTCAACAACGTATTGTAGATGTTAGATCGTATTTCGAAGTTTGTTCAATTTAATGTATAATTTGGTGATCTCGATTGCATTAAAACGATATAAAATGGACGATAGATTGTATTTAAACTGTATTATTTGTATGCTTGATTATATCGATGGATGTTTGATTCTATTTAAACGATTGATTGACTTAAGAGATTCAGAAAAAACAACATTAAGTGAGATTACCAGACAATTTATTGATTTTTATAAAGTTGCCAAAACAGAACAAACCTTTTCATCATGCCCTCCGAATCCAATTACAAACCTTTCTTAATGGTGTCATGTCAGGCCTCTCAATAGTTCTTACGAAAGTAAATGACTTTCAATATAATATCAGATGTCTGAGGCAGGCCTACTAACTCGACAAGGAAAAGAAATTAATTAATCTGATGGATGCTTCATTGTCTGTACAGAGGCTTTACAAATTAGATTTGTTCCTTATATTACGGAAACTGCTGGTTGAGAGTTAAATACACAGTAGAAAACATGGTATACTGGTATGTACAAGTTAAATTTCTAAATTGGAAATGTTATATAAAGATAGTGTTTTTATTTTAGGAAGTACAATGATTTTCGCTTCAAGTATATACCAACAAAAGATTTCCGAAAGTTTCAAACACAGACATTTCTCGGAGGACAAATCAAGCGGATACGGTTATCTGCAATGGCATTGTCTTCGTTATCGTTTCTCCCTCTTGGCTCAATTCGATCTTACGTTAAGCTGATCTTTCTCATGTCTAATTCCTTATGCCTGCTCCGAATTGGAACCGTGTCGAAATTGCTATTTTCTTGCTATGAAATTTTGACACGATCCTGATTTCGTGCTGACGAGACCAAGGCCTTAAATCACCCGCAGTATGAAAGTAAGGGAATTCCACAACGGAAGGGACAGAAGCAAGTATGTTGCTTTTTATGCAGATTGCGTAACGCCTTTATGTAATGCAGTGTATTTGACGTTTTGTTGAAACCATAAAAGCTTTTCGTTGAAATTCAGTTTGTTATTTTAGAGTTTATTCAAATAAAAATATTGTATAAATTAGCATATAACTGAAGCTTAAAATACAAAATTATTGAATTATTAAAACTGCTGTCTAAAAAAACTTAAAATTAAAACACTTTGTTAGTAACAGCATAAAACAAATATTTAAATACATAAACTTGCTTTGGAGGCAAAAAGAAGCTTTCTTCCTCAGGATGAACGCGATGAAACAGACACTAGCAACAGTAAAACGTCTGTCACTGTTAACAAACATTTTACTGGTATTGCTGAAGTGGCTGCTCCATCTCATTTATTCTGAGTGTAGAGACTTTTCTTTGCTCCCTTCCTTCGGATGACCGCGACAGAGCAGTTACTAGTAAAAACAGAAAAATGTCTGCCTCCAATGTCAGACTGCTTTGTCTGTCTCATTTACTTTGTGGGTGGAAAATCCTCTATACCCCTTTCTAGAATAAATGCGACATATCAGTTACTAGCGGAATCAAGAAAATAACTGTGGCAGATGTAGGCTGCTTTGTCTGCCTCATTTATCTTAAGGATGGAGACTCTTGTTTGCCCACTTTCTTCAGATGAACGCGATAGAGCAGTCGCATAATCAGGAAAATGTATGTAATAAATATCAGGCTACTCTGTCTGTATCATTTATACTGAAGATAGAACCTTTCCTTTGTCTTCTTCCTCCGGATGAAAGCAACAGAACAGTCTCTAAAAAAAGTAGGACAATGTTTTTCACAAATGACAGGCTTCCTTGTCTTCCTCATTTATATTGAGAATATAGACTCTTCTTTGTCTTCTTCCTCAGGATGAACGCAACAGAGCAATCACTAGTAGAAGCAAGAAAATATCTATTACAAAGGCCAGACTGCTTTGTTTGTATTGCGATGGTCTGTATGCTAATGTAAAGTACTGGAATCATGTCAAAAATAGGAACTCCAGTATTCGATGGATCTACACGTTTCTAGCACGCTAAAAGATTGTAGGTTGTGAGACCAGATTTGAAACAAGATTTAGCGAAGACAGTTTTATGTTGAATATTTATGATTGCCTGTAATATCAAACAATGCATCAGACTTAAGGACGCCAGTTTTATTGCATCCTGACCCGAGAGGTCAAATAGGCCATAAACATAGGGGGATAAAGAGAAGACACGAGATTGGGTAAAGATGTTAACCAATTATTCAAGATGTCTGGTCGTATTGCCCTAAGGTTGGCCAATTAGAGCCGAATAGGCGTATCACACCTCAGGCAAAAGAAGCGGTCACCGAAGATTCCAGAGATGATGATATACACGACTTCTACACGAGATTTAAGAGCGATTTCATAGACAGAACTCCAATGAAATGTCCTGATATCGAGTTGTTCCAAAAATATTCCCAAGAAACGTCCGGCAGTACGATATGATGGTCCGGTAGTACGAGTGGGAGTAATACAACGCGAGTTAGTTCCAGTACAATATGATCGACTTAAGTACGAGCTGTGTGACAAAGTCTAAAGACGACTAGCAGGTATGTGCGAAGCAAGTAATATAGAAGGTCATAAATACAATTTAGGCATTTTTAATATACCTGGTCTTACATTTTCAATCTCCTCCGAAATTAATAATGAATAATTGTTGTAATGAATTTAGTAATTTGCCAAATGTTTTTAATAAATAATGTTATTTTAAAGCTAAAATGGTGCAATTAATTGAGTAGAATTATGTTAATAAATATTCTTTTACAGGAACTCGCACTAGAGATAAATAAGGTAGGCACATAACGCAATGTGTTTAAATAGGTTTCACGATTTACGATATACGGCCATGTTAATTATAAATAATTTAATAAGTATAAAATCCCACATAAAGAATTTTTCTAAAATGTGCACCAAATAGGTAAATGATAATACTTGCTTTATATGCAATTTTTAATGTGACATTTGTCTGTCTGTCTGTGTGTGTGCCGTGCGTTGCAGATATTCACTCCAAAAGGAATTGACGAAGTTCCATATAATTTGGTAGGTAAGTCACATTTGGATTACCCTTTTGCTGTTTATATTTTGGTACGATTAAAAAAACAAAAGAAAAACCCCGCTTTTTTTTTGTAAAATGGTCCATAAAACACATCAAAATCAGAAATAAAAGACTAAATATGTTGAAGTGTGCAAAATAAATTCTTGTTTTATACGTAATTTTTAACACCAAAACGAATAAGAACAACAACTCACTTACTCTAGGATAAATTATTTTTGAGACATTTTTTAGAATAGGAGATGAAGATGTTTTTCACTGTACTTAAAACTATTAAATGACATATTTTTAAATTTGGCAGTTAAGTGGTTTATTCTAATTCTTATCGGATCTATGCAGGATTCGGAAAAATAGTTGCCTTTTTTGCAAAATGACCTACAAAAATAGTCAAAAATATGAAATGAAAAACCAAATATACTCAAACATATTAATTAAATGCTTGTTATATATGTAATTTTTGACGACAAAAAGAATCAGCACAACCCCCATTACGTTCGAATAAAGCGTTCTCGATATAATCCATATTTGGCAGCCATTTTAAAATACGCGAGGTTGCCAAATGAAAACACGAAAATGTGAATTAAACTGAAAATTATGTGTCATTAAAAATATCCGTGTTATTTTGGGCAATTAATCTTAATTGAATGCATTATGAAAGGACGAAAGGAACAATTAATTTGAGTCTGTGAGGAAAGTCATGGGCTGCCCACATTAGATTTTTTTACTTTGAAACAGTCTTATAACTATATATATTATAAATCCAATGTTATGAACGTCAAAAGTAATTGATAACGCATTTGATGTTTAGATACATGATTCAAATTTTAGCCACGTTTATATGATTTAGCATGACACTAATACGTCAAGTAATGTAATATGTAAGTAATGCATCAATATATATTAAAAAATTCATTTTATAGCAAAAGTACGTTACACAATTATCTTGGTTTGAACGAGTTGCTTGTATTCGTTTCAAATTTAATTAATGCCACATTGATGCATATTTTCATAACATTGATCATGAAATGAATGATCGTATACATGTAACATGATTTTATATATATTTTGAAAAAGTAAAAAAAAAGGGGTTGGGGGAGATATACTATAATTTTAATGTCATAAAATCCTTCTATGTATTAAAAATTTCGATTCTTAAACATGGAGCTAATTTGTACTTTTCACCCTATTGTATAAAGGAAAAAGTATATTTTTGGACGAAAATTTTTTAATTAGAAATTTCATCAGCGACACATATCTTAAAACTTTAGTTTCTATTTTCATATTGGCAACAGTTTAATGACGTCGATGAATCCAACATTTAGCTGATTTGAGTTAGAAAATTTCATTTTTTTGTCACTTCAATACATAGTGTAATTCAAATTATCAATTTACCACATAGGCTATACGTTTGCCATTGTTCAGGAATAATCATGCTTTACAATTGAAAATACTGCTGTGAAAATACTTTTAAATTTCGAGTTATTCAATCCCATGAATTAAATTTTTTTTATCAAGAATCGATTCATAACAAAACATTTCTCTGTCAAGTATATAAGGTTGAAAAGAAAAAGAAAATAACAATAACAAATGACAATAACCACAAAATCCCCAACATTTCCTAACTTGTGGCTGAAGAAGTGTTTTGTTTTTCAGATTTATTTAGACCTGTGTTTTTTTCAATCTTTTTTTTTACTCGTGGCCCACTTCTAAATTTTATTTATCTCTGTGACCCCCCCCCCCCTCTTCTCTCTACACCTTAAACTCTTTTCGTTCCGAATACATAGAAATTAGATCAGAATTAATTAGAAATGAAGCGACCTTACTTTTCGATTAGTTTACTTGTCTAAAAAATCTAATACAATCTCCGAAAATAAGACATTGCAGTTATTCGCTGCTCTATATATAAGTTCTTTTCAATCGGTTGATTACGGACCATATAATTATAAAAAAAATTAAAGAAAATGAATCTTAGCTAAAAATAATCATCAAAAGTTTGACAGTTTGAAATTATGTTTTGCATACTGAAGTAGTTATATACTATAATAATTATATTTGAAAATATGAAATGCTTAATATGCAGCTACTGTTGTCATTTAATTTTGTGAGATCCTTGTGCCCTGATGCAAATGAACAACTTTTAGAATATCTGGTTGAAGAATTGTTAATGATAATAGAAGGTCACCCCTGTTCACAATTTCAAGGCGATTATGTGCTTTTTCTGATAGGTAAAGAACTCTGCTGAATCCAGATTTTACTTGATAAGAAGTTGAAAATGTCATACAAAGTAATTTTGCCTTCTTCCAGAGTTGTGGTAATTTAGTAGCAATTTCAGAGCCCATCACTGCGTTTATGCAACTTCTTTCAAGGAACGAAATCATTTTAACGTTTTGGTTCCCTTTAATATTTCAGGAAGATATCGCAGAAGTAAAATTTCACGGACCACTCAGAAGTTTTCATGCCCCTCCCCAATACTCTGGTTTTTATGAATGGCTGCCAAGAAATACGCTGTGGCTATTTTGTGGGCCATGTAGCCTTATTTGAAAATAGTGATTTTTACAACAGCTCGAGCGAATTTTTCTTGGGTTTATTAATGTTTCACAATTAACACTTCAGATAAAATATAGTAAGGTTACATCAGAAAGGATTGAAAACTTTCCCAGAAGATAGAATGAAAGTTTAAAAAAATTCGCAACATGGGATAGGTTGGTGCAGCTGGTAACATAACTAGGCGGAATCTAAGATGGCCTTATTTCAAGTCCAGCTTCCAACAAAGTGAGTCTGAGATGAATATACGTTTAATATTCAACAATTTTTGTAAATGTAATACTTGTTTTAACCGAAATACAGAATCTATATCATACAGCTGATTAAGACTAATTAACTGACTGACAAAGAGATGAATTACATATTCTAAACCGAATGTAGAAGTTTGAAACATTTCATGCCTATTAGTAATGATAAAATATAAAATCTTGAAATTTTTATCAAAAAACTTATAAATCGCGGAACTTCTTGTTCTATTATTCTTTCAAAAATAACTTGAGAATAGCCAGACACAAGAAATTCGTTTTTATACCATCATCCATGATAGAAAATATCCTCTATTTTCTTATTTAACTCTATTGTTGTACAATAAACAGTTCTTGAGATATTTTAATTTATATTTACAGCAGACGATATTTTATTTCATCTATGAGTTTATCTATAGTTTTTGATTCAATTGTGACAACTATGGTGGCAAAATAGTCGGCGGTACACGAGTTACGTTTCCAATACCGAAATCGTACGATGGTAATTCTTTAAATCAAAGAATTGGAAAATAATGCTACAATTAAATTATTTGTCCGAAAATGTTGAAAAAATTGGCAACATACATGGATTGGAGATGAAAAAATGTTTCACGTACGGTAATTTCCATGTTGATAGAAATATAGAATGTACGTCATTTTTATGTTTAAATTTGAAACGCCTTTTGATATTTATAATTTTTATTAGAACTACCCATTTATAAAATTGGCAGGAGCAGTGAGCCAGTATTTGCGGCATGTTGCAATAACTGCACGAACTCCTGTGTTGTATAAAATTTTGAATTTTAATTTCTTCATTTCGTAAGTAAATAATAAACTTCCAGTAAAATTTATTATCTTCTGTAAATAAATATGATTATAGAAATCGATTATAGAAATTTAAACTCAAAACGATTATAGAAATTTAAACTCAAAACAACGCGTTATTATGCGACAGTAAAACTTAACCAACAAAAGACAAATTCGTATATTTTAAGTAGTAATTTGAGAACAGTTAATTGAGCACATAGAATTGGTATTGAAGTATCGAAATATGAAATCTTATTTACTGAATAAGTTTTCATTTAATCACTAGTTACGCCCAAACGGAAGATGAACTTAAAGAAAATGGAAATGGATGGATAGGAAACCGCAAAATGACAACAGAATACTTTGGTGCTTTTTATTCGAAATTTTGACGTTCTGTCCGAGTATTATTATTTTCCTCCCTGCAAGAGCAATGGAATTGCAGTGTAACCCGAACCGATGCATTTAAATCAATTTTGAATTGCTGTCCTATTTGAAGAAATTTTTCTCAGAAAATTGAAATTCATGAGCTGCATAATCACGCTATTATATTAGTGATGTGCAATTAAAAATGTAAGTTATTTACCATGAAAGAACAAAAGATTGATAGTGTAACTTAAAATTACATAATAAATCAGAGGAGGATACGTTTAAAATGCTTTTTTCTAATCATTTTAATTTAAAGAATATATTATCTTATTATCTTTCTTTTCTCGCATTTCTCACGAGAAAAAAAGGGGGAAGCGAAAAAAAAGAAAGTATGAAAAAATAAAGAGAAAAAGAAAGTATGAGAAAATAAAGAGAAAAAGAAAGTAGGAGGAAATAAAGAGAAAAAGAAAGTATGAGGAAATAAAGAGAAAAAGAAAGAAATAGAGGAATTATAGTAAGAAAATAGAGATATAAATTGCAGTAGGTGGATAGAGAGGAAAACAGAAAGAGAGGTAGAAAGTTACAGAGAGAAAGAGAGAGAAAGTTAGAGAGAAAGAAAAATAAAGTAGGAAAACAGAGAAGGAAAGAAAAGGGAAGTATAAAAGTAAAAAGAAAAAGGAAAGAGAGATAGAGGTAGAGATAGAGAAAAGGTAGAGAGAGAGGAAGAGAGAGAGAGAGAGGAAGAGAGAGAGAGGAAGAGAGATAGAGAGGAAGAGAGAGAGAGAGGAAGAAAAATAGATGAAGAGAGAGAGAAAAGGTAGAGAGAGAGGAAGAGATAGAAAAAGGTAGAGAGAGAGGAAGAGATAGAAAAAGGTAGAGAGAGAGGAAGAGATAGAAAAAGGTAGAGAGAGAGGGAGATATATATAGAGGGAAAAGGTAGAGATAGGGGAGATATAAATAGAGAAAATAGGTAGAGATAAAGAGAGGTAGAGAGAGGAAAAAGGTAAAGATCGCGAGAGGATAAAGGAAGGGATAAAGAGAGGGAGAGATAAAGTTAGAGAGAAAGAGATTTTATGTTAGAATTAAGGTAATTATTGGGCACAGCTTTCTATCAATAGACAACGAATCTAACTGGTTGATGCAAAGCTCTTGGATGGAAACTGGTTGATGCAAAGTTGGGCCGCCAGTCCGACAATGAATCAAAAAGTAGTTAGATTGACGTCAGTGGAGTAGAATTTCATCATTTGGAACGTTATGGTGCAGGGAGGACTTTGAGAAGAGTTACCAAACCACAGAAAGTTTCTACATTATTACAGTTAAAGAAATGTTTGTTAATTTTGAAGTGGCAATATTCAGAAGTAAACAACTTACGCAAAGATATTGAATTTTTCTCTGCATATCTTCGTCAGTGATGATTAAGGAGATTTAGTGACGTTGGTGGAGTAGAAGACAGTCGAAGTTTCTTCAGAAGTTGCGTTTGCTTTCGTTTGCGTTGCTTAATTTATATGTCTGATAAGAGTGTTTGGTTTCTTTTTTATGTTAATATCGTTATGACACATCTTCTGGGATCAGGGTGTATTCTCAGGATACAAGTATGAGTTCAAATTTCTGGATAACTAATACTTTATTATAAGCAGCAATAAGCGTTAACAGGAACGATATACAGCGAATAGCTCGATAACTATCTTACAATGTTACTAAACAACTGTCAGGTATAATAAACAATTAACTTCTCAACCAATTTAGACAACGACAGATTCTGCTCTGAAAATATTATCTTATCTCACAATTCAGTTTCATTCGTATTACATCAACCCAGACCAACTGAACAATGATTTGCTTTCATACTTTAAATAGAAATCTCTAGAAAGTGAGTGTAAAATAGAGAGCTCTGGAGATATTGAGAAAAGTCGAGTATTTTACAAAACTCGCCAAACTGACGATATTTCGCAAAATTTGGCGCCAAGGTCAAGCAACCAGGACCTTCAAGTAATAAGAATGGTTGCCTGTATTTGTTGTTATTCCTTGGAGGCAATATGTCGCATAAGCATCTTATGCATTCGTTACAATATTCTACCGCACATTTTTTCTGCTTATTTTTTTTCTGAATATATGCGATTTGATTACGCATTAAAAAAATGAGCGTGTTTCTAAATCCAAACTGGAGCAGTGGCCGGACCATCAGGCTCTTATCGCTTGTACTAGCTCGTTATTGCACATAGCCTTATTTCTCGGTTTCTGCCCAGCATTTTTATTTGTAACATACATATGTTCTATAACTGTGCATATGACGTTGTATTATGTTGCTTTTCTTGTCTTGATAGAAATCATTTAAATCTAATTAAAGTTTAAAATATTACTTTTTAAAGCATTGTTTTGACGATGCGCCTCAAAACGTTAATGTTTAAATATTTTAATGTGGATCGCTCTGATGTATCATAAAAGTGTCAAATATCAGCAGTGATGTTGGGCCTTTGCAATATCTCGTTCAAAATTACAGTTTTTATTGCATGCATTTTGCTTATCAGGAATATCAGTTTAGTTTTATACACATATTTATAATTTCTCTGATATTTATCAATAATCAATTATTCTAAAATGTCTTTTCGGCAGAGTTCTAGAGAAATTTACTGAGTCATTTTTTAGTTCTTTTTGTATTTATCTTGTCATTCGAAAAGCTATCAAATAAAACTGCTGTCGAGCAAGAAATACTACCAGCTTGATGTTTTTTCCCAAGCGCTATACTCAAGAGCTATTGAAATGTTTCTTCTATGAATAGTTTTACTTTTAAAAAGAAATGGTTTCGAAAATTTTTCTAGATTTAAAATATTGAAGCTTAGGCATTTCATAAAATGCTGTTTCGCTTAAAGCATTTTGTGCTTGCATTGGTCCATTTTTGCGAAGTGGAGTTGTAAATTCAGCTGCCATTATAAATAGATAAATTAAACATTAAGGACAACTGTATATATAGAGAATTCAGTGAACTTTTCTTTTTGTACTCTGCTTTCAATACATATTATATATATGTGGAAAGTATTCCAATAATGTCGAAATTGTCATATATTTTTGATATTATGGAAAGCGAATTCACAATTTTTACCTAATGTGTGTGTGCATGTGTCTGCCAATCTGCGAAATTTAATTATTAACTTTAACTCTAAGGTAAGAATAAGTGCAAACACAGATTAAAATGGTTACGTTGGATGGTATTGTACTGGTGTTTTACCAGAAAAATTAATCAGATGGAATTTCTTTTAAGTTCAGCAAATTTAGTTGCACACATAAATAAAGAAGCACATTACATTACTTGATAATTTATTTATTCCTTAGATGAACTAAAATATTTTTTTTTGCAATCAAATAAAATATCCAGGATTTTAATTACCGCTTGAGTTAACAGTTGAATTGATATATTTTTCATCCAAAAATTGTTTAAATTTATATTTTGATTACAATTTTAGGCAGAAAAGCTAAAACTATGGCACATACTAACTATTCTCTCTTAGAAATCCGTTTCTCCTCGTCTTCTAAGATGTCTTTTGAATCACAAATCTAAAATGCCTGTTTCCACTCTATCTGACATTCTCACACTCTCAAAATTCTGACTGTTTCTCAATGAATCTATCGGAAAAGTGTAATTCGAAATCTTGTTCTTTTCCTACATATTTTTTTTTAGTTTTGAGGTGAGTACCCCCTACGTTTTTTTTAAACCAATCGCTTATCTTGTTCTTTTCTTACATATTTATTTTTAGTTTTAAACTGTATACCTCCTACGTTTTCTTAAACCAATCGCTTATCTTGTTCTTTTCTCACATATATATATATTTTTAGTTTTGAGGTGAGTACCACCTACGTTTTTTTAAACCAATAGCTTATTTCGTTCTTTTCTAACATATATATATATTTTAGTTTTAAGGTGCGTACCTCCCACGTTTTCTTAAACCAATCGCTTATCTTGGTATTATCTTTTTATAACTTATAGTAAAGTATGTAATTTTTTCTGCCCCTTCCCCTCTTTGCCTTCTAACTGGTTAATACTTTGAATGGGTTCTCATACCTCCCAACATCCAAAGTTTGCTTTTCCCTCTAAACGAAAGTGGTCTGGACGTATTTCTCTCCCGTTACATTTCTATTTTTATGAAACATTTTATTCTTTTTTTATTCTTTCCTACAGGGGTGTCAATTTAATTTTTAAAATTTATTTGACGTGCTTACCTCTTTCTGAATGAGAAAACATATTGATCTAAAAAAAAACCCGTCTAAACACATGCGGGCTCACTTGAAAGCTGTTTTTTACTAAGGTGTGCACCTCTGAACATTAGAAAATGTATTTTCTGGGTACTTTGCAAATATCTTCCCTTCAATTTGTATAAGGTGGTGTTTCCATATTTCATGACGCCACTTAATAATTCATTTTTTAAAAGGAAAATTATGAAGTTCAATTTGGAAAGAAGGGAAGGGGGGGGGGGATATTCATTTTCCTCGATTTTTTTATAGAGTGGTGCTTCTGTGTTTTATGGCCTTATCTAATAATGCATCAAAATCACGTGATCAAAGTTGAAATAACAGAGTTACTTAGTCTTATAATGGATCTTTATGAAATAAATTTCCTAAAAATATATATCATGTAATGAAAAAGATAAATTTATAGAGAAACCTTCAAATGCTGGTAAGTGGTGTGTATATTTCACTTTCAATGTAAATAATAGCATCTTTAGGTTCTTTTGCAAACTTTTTTCGTAAAGTCATAAGCTTTTTCGGAAAAACCATAAGTGACATTTTCCTAAAGTGAAAATTCATAGTGAATAATCCACCCCTTCCAAAATACGATGCTCATAGCATCACAGTTACCATTTAAGATATATCTATAAAAGGTCTTCAGAAATAATAAAGAAATAATAAAGAATTCAGAAATAATGTCTCTGTGTGCGCGTGCAATCTGTAGCGAGAAATCTAAGCGTCGTACGACTATTAAATTCGGTATACAGATTCTTCAGGACCCGAATAAGTGCATTTCGACGTTACTTTTTAAATTTCGAATTAGCTTTTAGTTATTTTATATTTTAACCTAATTTAGGCCGATATTTACACAAATTGATTACTTAGCGACCTAAGACCTAAAATATTATCACAGAGTTTCCATTTTGACACCATCGGAAAGATCGATAAATTCACTTTCAAACAAACTTTGAACGCAGTCCATATGATGAATAGGTACACTATTATTTATATGAATATCACTATTATTTATATGAATAAAAATGTCTTTTGTAATTTTTTTAGATTAATAAATTTATCTCTGGAAATTTTCACTGTTATTTCTATGAATAAAATTATTTTTTTTGTTACTTTTTCAGATTAATATTTTTGTAATTTTTTGGATTAGCAAATTCAGTTTATCTCTGCTTTAACTCCCGGGAAACATCTGGTACATTTTCTAGTACGAAATGACGTTTAAAGAATTTTTTTTGATCTGGAAGTAGAAACAGAACCAGAAGTAAAAATTCTTAGTGACCCTCAATCGCAACATCCCCCAGAATGTGATGCTTAATCCATATCAGTTATCATCTACTAGCCAATCTCTCTATAGCCAATCTTGAGAAATAGATGTTTCAAGGAAATTGAAATTTTTTGAACTAGAAATCAACGAACTTCCCCCCATTCCCCGAAATTTATTCCTGAATCCAAATCAGTCATCATCCAAGTTACATCTACAGTAGATACTGAGAAATAGATGCTACAATAATTTTTTTTGTAGTAGAAACTGCAGTATGGCAAAACTCTTGCTTTCAATAATATAAAATGCGGCGAGAATAAAATGCAGACGAGCGTTTCGATAACGCGTTGAGTTTTCTTCTTCAGTGCGAGTAGGACAAGTACTACATGTCAAACGGTATATGCTGGAAATTGTCAAATATAGCAGTGATATGGAAATTGTCAAATATAACAATGATATGGAAATTGTCAAATATAGCAATGGTAATGAATCATTACTTAGTGAAAAAAAAGAGAAGGAATTGAAGAAAATCAAATAAAAGGAACACGAAAACTAGAACAGTAAAGGCAGAAAATGCATTTTACCTTTTATTTGCGCAGTATTTTATGTTGTGTTATATTTATTTATTGTTTATGAGCAAAGTGTCGGGTTTTGTATTTATTAACATTAGTATGCTTATTAATATTTTTGGTTTTTGCTATCATAATGTTTTTACAAAAAAAAAAAAAAAAAAAAAAAAATCATTGAAACATTTTTTTGAAATATCTATTTCCCTGGAATGGCTATATATAGAGCTTAGATGATGACTGATATAGATTCAGCATCAAATTCCAGAGTGGGAGAGGAGGAGTTTACTGAGGATTTCTATTTTCGGTGATGTCACGTCCGTATGATTGTACCAAATAAACATACTAAAGAAAATATAAAAATGCTTAATAGTTTCGTCAAATATAACGTGTACCTACCATATGCTACCACATGAAGGCTCCTTTATAAATTTCTTGTTTCATTTTACTTTGCCCCTTATACAAAAACATACATTAAATAATATACGGAGCTTTCATGCATTTATCAAATTCATTTCAGAGAATAATTTCTATCCACAAAAATATATTTCCATTTTTAAGTTACATTATAAAAGCCTATCTATTCTTTTTCTTTAAATCAAAAGTTCTGAAAAGTTCTTTCTTTCATAGTGCAGAGCTCTTTCAAAGCGTTTCTGTGGTCTACCTCGAAGAAAGCAACTAATTATGGGGTCTGTCCAATTTGTCTACAATCAACAAATAGCTTCTACTCAAGGAAATCTTTCTACTCTTTTGATTGGTTGGGGAGAACGTCTATCCGACAAACAGCCAATAAACGTGAAATATTGCACGTCTAGAAAACCTTTTCTTTCTTCCGATAAATCTTCACTTTTTGCTTTTGTGAAACTGCTTTTTTTTGTGCTCTATCTTGTCCCGGCCTGTTCCTTTTGCAAGAGTTGTTGATTGCTTGAATTATGCAGTTTAATGAATGACTAGCTGCGGTGGTGACAACCAGCGGTTATTTGTTAGTAGTAACTTGTTTTAACAGTTACTAATTTTAGCAGTTAAGACTAACGATAGTAGTAGCGAAAATAATGGAAGCTTTACTTCGCCTTCTGTGACCAACCAACCTGGTAGTTTTTGAAAAAGCTGTCAACTTGCAATATCTTTCTTGGAGTATTTGTCGAACGCGATACGCCCGCTACGTGGGTTCGCATATTACTTTTTCATTTTTACAATATATCTCAATATTTAAATAAAAACTCGCGCGCTCCATAATAAATAAAAAAATCTGATGTGGGCAGCACATGACTTTCCCTTCATAAGTCAATGTTTGAGAATTTTACTTTGATGTGTATGTTTCCCTGTACTGTGATCATTATAATTGAACTTGTTCCGTTGTGTATCACTGACAGAAATAAATAAATAAATGAATAAATAAATAATGCAACAACTTCTCTCACAGTGTAAATAATGGTGCGCAAGATCCACGATACAATATTTTTGCATTGAATTAACACCACGAAAAGTGAAATTTGACTTTTCATACGAGTCCAAACAAAATGACTCTCATGTGCTAACTACTCATCAAAATGCAATTTCGATTTAATTAATATCCCGAGAAATAAATGACTATTGGCGAATTGTTAAACATCAAAATGCAAAACTGCCACAAAAATGTATTTTCTCTCATGAATGGAATGAATTAAATAAAAGAGAATGATGTTTAGAAATTCGTTGCATAACATTGCATATGAAAAGTGAGTATATTTGACGATACTGTCTGCTTTTTTAATTTTATATATATTTTTTAAATATCTTGATAATGTTTCATGCTAGAATTCTAAAGTTTGTGTCAATAATGGAAAATCACACACGAAATGATCATTTATTATTATTGCTATTTTAACAATTTTTCAAAAATTCATTTGAAAATTTGAAGGTGAGGGGCAACGTGGGTGTTTTGAACATTGAATTTGAGTTTAAAATGAATAGGGTTCTGTATTTATTAACTGTAACAATCGTATCAAATAATATTCGAAATGCTTCATTCGTTTGCTATATATCGCATCCATAAACTCATGAACACACACAACCCCTTCAAAGACGTTCGATTCGAGTTCAGGTGTGCTTGAAACGTGTTCTTCGTTCAAACACTCGAATTCGAATTTTGACCCCGTCACAATATTTTCCCTATACATTATACGTATTATGTATGTAGAGAAAGTAATAAAAAAAATCAAAATTAAAAATTAAATTAAAAATAAATTAATAAATAAAAAAATAATTAAAAAAAATGCCGGGCTTAACGCGTTCGAAAAAAATACTGGCTGTTAATTATTTCATCAGCAAATATTCAACCGACCTTAGTAAAAATGAACTAAAAATACGTGTGAGAAGCACACTATTTCTTTCGTTCTGAGAGAAGATGTTAGTGTACAGTGGTTAAAGTTACAGTGTCGAAAACCCAGACTATCCGTCTCGTTATTGTAGTGGTTAAAGAAATATTTGCACTACAGGCACTGCTTGTGCTTAGGCTACCAGGGAGACAATATAACAGGGCCAGCACGTGGTTAAAGAAATGTTTACACTAGAGGCACTGCTTGTACTTTACCAGGGAGACAATGACAGGACTATCACGTTGTTAAAGAAATGTTTTCACTAGAGGCACTGCTTGTACTTAGACTACCAGGAAGGCAATCTGACAGGGCCATCACGTAGTTTAAGTTTTTTGACTATTCTAACTCCGGGATGAGAAATCTCAGGAAGTTGAAAATCAGATGTCGTTGTAGCTAGATGACTGAAGATGTTCATGAAACCAATACTGTAAAATTTAGTGTAATTAGAACTCCGGTGGGAGTTGAATTTTTTTGTGAATCTTTGCCGTTTCCTTATCAAACAACAAAGCAGTAGGGTCTGCTTTGGTTACGATAAACGCAATTTTGAACTTCAGTCGATATTTGACAAAATGGGGCTCGATGTCTTCAGTTCAAGCGGTGTTTTGTAAATAATTAAAACTCTATTATTTGTTTTGGATGTTTGGATATTTTAAGCGTTTCCTCAAGGAAAGTGTTTAGAAGCTTTCTACTGTTCTTTTGCCTTCCATTTAGGTTGTTGCCTTTTATTATTTCGAATTTTCGTTTAACAATAATTATTTTCATTGGTCACGTAATACAAATATTTTTGACAGACTAACTCTTGTCTTTTTTACAACTGGTGTTCTGTGTCATTTACCCTGAAGAAGGTTCTCTTTCGCTTTTAAAACCAGCTTATACTTTTATTTAACCTTTATATACTGTTTAATAGAGTTTTTATTTTACAGATTTATCCTAACACCAGTCAGGGCGAATTTTTTTCTTTTATATTAAAATAAAAGTAAATCGTATTTTGTAGTATGTTTTATTTTCTTTGGCTATTTCAGTTTCAAAAAACTAGTTTTTTTTTGTTTGTAGTTACACCATTACCCTAATGAAGTTGTATAAATTTTCTCGAAATTGATTGTTTCATTATTTATCTTCTACTCGTTTTCTTTTTCAATGCAGTTAACTAATTTATTTCTGAAACTTGTCTTTCTAATTAATTTGTTACTTGTCAGCTTTCTTTTTGTGGATGTAGTAATCTATCTAGTTTCTAGGTTGTTTTTTTATGTGCATATTTCTTATTGTTTCTTTTATATGATAAAGTATACTTTTATTGCCTGAGATCGGAAGTTTTACTTTAATTTTGCTAGGTACAAGTAAATTTTATATAGTCGTATATATTAATATTAAATTTTAATGTTTAGAAGAATTTCTTTTACAATCTTCTGTTGGTTGTTTTTATCTGGTACATATTTGCATGGATTTTTTCTTCAAAGGGACGTTCTACTTTTAAAATCATAAAAATTCGATATTTTTTTTATTTTTTAATAAAAGAGTCTTGTTATTTCTAAAAATTCTGATACAAATATTATTTCTTTACATTAATTATTTCTTCAGATATTAAAAAAATACAAACTATTAATTCGCAATACTACAATTTTGTATTTTAAACGGAAGTGTTTTTCTCAAAACGCAGATTTTTAAGTTTACGTGCATCATATTTCAAGAACGCTTGATGTATTTTTATGAAATTATGTTTGCTTTGTAATAGGATGATTGTTAAAACGTGTAACTAGAAATAAATCTATAACATGAAAGAAAACAATTTCATGCTAAAAGTTTTTAACTACTGTTTCAACAAAACTGTAGTTAAAAATTTAATTCTTTTTATTTAATTTATAAATTTAATAAATAATCAGTAATTAAAGTAATCCAATAATCATACCAATGTATGTAATTCAACAGGTGTAATATGAATAAAACTGAAATAAATTCGTTAAAAGCGGCATATCACACAAAATTAACAGTATCGACTGGTTTCGGAAAGAGGAAACACAAGAAGCGCAACCTTCACTCGTGAGAGCTAGATTGGCAACTGAAGACTGAAGCAGGGAAACAGAGTTGCCAACGAAAAGAGAAAAAAAGGTAAAAACCAAGGAGGAAGGAACAAGAGGCAGGACACAATGAATTAAAAGATAAAATACCAAACAGGAAAATGAACGTCCAACCAAGTATTCAAAGTACTCGTTCTGTTCCGTAAGTAAAACTACGAACATAAGATCCCGACATCTTCCAATTAAAATAGGCAACTAACTTCGAATGTTCCAGCACGTGGAAGTGGCGAAAATGTTTGATTCAAATATTTCCACTAAGAGTCATTTTAGTGCTATAAGTAGGGAAAATAGTAAAATTTTCATACAATGTTTTAATGGATAAAGCATACATTTAAGGACCCACTAGAGACGTTTCATGCTATTCTTGCTCATTGGAAATGCACGATAACTTCCATATTGAAACAATAACTTTCACTGAGAATTTGTTTAATAAAGAAAATAGAAATTATGCTGCAGTACATGGAAATTTGGATCTGAAAAACAATAATATTTGTGTTAGTTTCATGTTTAAATTTGTGGGTTTTTTTTATGTCGAAATTACACATTTTGAGGCCATGCATTTAAAGTGCCTTTACCACATTCAGCGCCACATTTTCCCTGGTGGTGATTGTTCAAACAATTATATTTATGAAAATACTGTTTCATACTTTGAAGGATATTCTTTCTGAATATGATTGAATTTCGGCCAAAAGCTACTTTGAGATATTTTAGTTGGCGACTTAGCATCATTTTAAAATATGCCAAGTTGCCTAATAATTTAAAGCAATGTATTTTCCTGTAAATCAGTCCCGTGAAAATTCATAGCTATTTTGAAAAAAATCTTTTACGAATTATTTTGTATGGTAAAATGCAATGAATGTATATAAATAAAAAGAACCAAGTAAAAACACATAATGTAGTTTATTTAAATTATCTCTTTTTATTATATAAAACTGATATAAAACGCAATTAAAATGTGTCACAAAAGACAATGACATACCAAATTAGGACTTTCTAGCAGCTTCAGTTCTAGAGTTAGCTGCGAAAAACGTGTATATTCTTGTAACGGACCCAAGACGGTCTTACCAGATAAGGTTCAAAATTCAAAGAATTAAAATATATAATAAAATATAACGACATACCAAATTTGGACTTTCTAGTGGCTTGGAATCTCGAGTTATTCTCAACAAACGAGTACACTCCTAGGGCGGGAGCAGGGTGGGATGGGCCATTGATGCTAAAAATGCAAAAAATTAAATTATATCACGAAATACAGCGATATATCAAATTTAAGCTTTATAAATATTCTGGATCTTGAGTTATTTCAAAAATACCAGTACATTCCTATAACGGTCCCAGGACGGGCTAGGCCGATAAAGTTCAAAATAAATAAAGAAAAAAGAATAAAATATACCATGAAAGACAGATATATGCAAAATCTGAGCTTTTTAGTTTCTTTGGATCTCGAGTTATTCCCCCCAAACGACTATATGGGTCATTTTATCTAATTAGGCGTTTTCATTTTTCTTATTACGATATTTTTTTTTCTATTTTTTAACCTGCTTTCTGCATTATATTTTAATATGGGTGGTGCAAACTAAAAACAGTAGTAGCGATCATTTTGGGAAATTAAATAGAAAATGCTAATTTTTATTTTCAAGATAAGTTATTTTCAAGACAACATGACAGGAATGACACTTAATATAATATTGAAAGGTTTTGTTACTATATATATATATATATGTTACTATATATATATATATATGTTACTATATATATATATATATATATATGCATGGTGAGTTAGAACTCTTGGGCCAAACTTTAAGGGGTGATAAATCACATTTAAAGCAATTTTTGTCATACAAAGCAGGGCGGTAGCGCAATAGGTGAGCCGCCAAACGTCGCTGACATTGAACTCAGTGACGACTGCGTCAGAACTAGCCAGGGTTTAAGCTGATCGCCTGATCTCTCCTGTCTCGACTTTTTCTTATGTGGTCATATGAAAAGTCTCATCTACGATAGCCCCATCGACTCCGACGAGGACCTTGTTTGCTAAGATTGCTGTTGCTGCCGGCGTTGTCCAAGATATGCTGGGTGTTTTTGATAACGTGCGCCGCTCACTATGTCGCAGGTGTGGAGCTTGAATTACTGCTGGTGGTCGTACTTTTGAGCAGTTTCTGTAACTTTGCCCATGCATTCTGCAATTTCTGTCAGTAAAACGTACTTCATGCCTACTCTGTCATTTTTGTGTTTCCTCTTTTCACGAGAGAGTAATCATTTCCTCATTTCATGAGCTACCACCTAGCGGTTCACCTGTTGCGTTATGACCCTGCTTTGTATGACAAAAATAGCGAGCGGCGCACGTTAGCAAAAACACCCTGCATATCTTGGACAACGCCGGCAGCAACAGCAATCCTAGCAACAAGGTCTTCGTTGGAGTCGATGAGGCTATCGTAGATGAGACTTTTCATATGGCCCCATAAGAAAAAGTAGAGACAGGAGAGATCAGATGATCAGCTTAAACCATGGCTAGTTCTGACGCAGTTGTAACTGCGTTCAATGTCAGTGACGTCTAGCGGTTCACCTCTTACGTTACGACCCTGCTTTGTACGACAAAATTGCTTGTTTAGATGTGGTTTATCAACCCTTAAAGTTTAGTCCAGGAGTTCTGATTCATCATATATATATATATATATATATATATATATATATATATATATATATATATATATATATATATATATCATTAGAAAAATAAAAAAATTGTTTTGTTTCAATTTCAATCTTATATTTAGAACTAATTTCTTATTTGTTTTATCTTCTAAAAAGAAGTCCAAGAGTTTTAGTCCAAGAGTTCTGATTCATCATATATATATATATATATATATATATATATATATATATATATATATATCATTAGAAAAATAAAAAAATTGTTTTGTTTCAATTTCAATCTTATATTTAGAACTAACTTCTTATTTGTTTTATCTTCTAAAAAGAAAATCTAGTTTAAATGTAATTCACCTGTTCTAATGTCATTCCCTTGTCTACCCAGAAGGCAGGTAAATGATGACAGGGGAATGACAAATCATGTGATTTTACTTTCTGAGTATATGAGTTTTACTGCTAATTAAGCATAACTTGATATTTAGTTTGTTACACTAACTAGGCACACATATATGTTAAAAAAATTATATACTTTTTTACTCTGAGAATAATTAGAGACAGATTAATGGTAAAAAATAAAAATACATACCCAAAATTGCTCAGTTTTATAATATTTCCCTGTACAGAATGATAGCTAGAACATAATCGAACTCTTGAAATGGTGAATTTGGACTTTAGTAGAAAAGAATAATACTTTAATTATACTGTGTTGTTATCTATGTACAGAATGAGGTGTCAAATTTAAAGACAGGTGAATGACAAAAAAGATAAGGGCCATTTGTAAAAAATGAATTTAAGATATTACCCTAAAGCATAGCTGATTTTTAACACTTTACAACAAAGTTGAAAAGTGTTTATGACTTTGTTCATTCTGTCTGTCTGTCTGTCTGTCTGTCTGTCTGTCCGTTAGCACGATAACTGTCGTAAAAATGAGTTTATCAAAATGAAATTTTAGTATGTTGTTCAGACGGTCTGTAGGACCTATGGGAATATAAATAAATAATATCACCCAATTAGTTTTTTATTGAACCCGGGTTGAAAAAATGAAATACATTGAACCCTATGGGACCTAATTTTTCAAACATTTTTTAAGTAAATTTAAAATTCACGAATTGCTTCGAAATTTTTAGGAAATATTCACATTATCCCATAGAATATATAAAAAAAAATTCAGTAAAATATGTTAAGTAGTTTTTTAATTAAAAAAATTATTTAATATAGGGAAAAAAACAAATTCAATTAAATTCTGACTTTGGGATATCTTCCAGAAAGAAAAGAGAGAGATATTATATAATAAATATCTCTCCATTTGTTTAAACGTTTTGCATATGGGAGTGGCTTCATATTTTAAAATAAATTTGGTAGATAACAATTTTTCATTTTTTTTAAATTTTATATAACTCTTCATGATAAATTTAATTGATGGCATTTTAAATGCACTTTCCTACGTCCGAGAGAGTTAAAATTTGGTACACAGCTTAAATTTGTTGAACATTTTATTCGACAAAAATTTGATGGATCTTTAAATATAGATCATACATTTTTTTCGAAATGGCCTGAAAATAATCCCCGTTCACTTCTATAAATCATTGGTGTAATATTGTTAAAAATTCTGATGTGGACAGCACAAGTCTTTCCCTGCAGACTCATATTCGTTCTCTTTATTTATTCAATGATAATTTGAGTTTATCTGCACAACATAAGTATTTTAAATGACATTGAATTTGCACGTTAAACTTAAATTAAGTTCTCATTTGATAGCTGAACTTATTGTCAAAGGTGGCGTAGCGAAAACGCGAAAAAACTAGAATATCTCAAGAACGGCTAGTCCTAGAGTAATGGGGTTAGTCTTATTCTTTTTGTTGTCAAAAATCATATATAAAATAGGAATTTAATTGATATAATTGAGCACACGTAGTCTTTTATTTTTATATATAACGATTTTTGCTGGCCATTTCGCAAAAATAGCCCGTTCCTTTTTCCCGAATCGTAGTAGAATAACCTACAGATGATTTATATACAAAATTTTGTTAAATTTGGTATATAAATCACTTGTAGGTTATTGAAATATTATACTCCAAATTTTGTTAAATTTGGTTCATTAGTTTTTAGCTAGAGTGTATAAAGGCAATTTCTGCGGCCATTTCGCAAAGAAGGCAGATTCTTTTATTACGAATCGTACTATAATCTAATGAACATCAGGATTTCCCACAAAAAACATACCTACCAAATTGTATGAAATTCGGTCCATTAGTTTTTCAATTAGAGTGGATGTAATATCCACACAGACACACAGAAACATACACAGATACACCCTTACACACACAGACGTCTTCCTAAAAGTAGTTTTTTCGTGTTCTAGAAGTCCCAAAACGTGTAGATACTTTGAAAATTCGAGTTCCGATCTTCGGCACGATTCCAATACTTTGAGTACATACACATACACATATATATTATCTGTGTATTATCTGTGTATCTAAATTCCGTGCCTATGCAATTACAATAATTGTGATTTTAAATGATCCCTAAACTTTTATTATTTCTTCAAGGGAGCCTAATTTTAACATATGCAGAATGCAAATATCTCAAGCGATTGTAAGATGAATTACATAAGAATTGCTGAATTTTTTTCACACAAAATTATTTAGCTCTGGAGTCTGGAATACAAGTTATATGAATGAAATATTCATTGATTTTGCATAAAGAATCAGATGATTTATATTTCGATACAGTTTTAAATATTTAAGTATAATAAATTACTGTAGTACTGTGATAATGTAAAAGATATTACCACTGAATGAATCACATTTTAGAAATTTTTAAATGAAATTACATTTCAGTTGGAAAGTGTTTCATAATCAATGCTTATGCATGATTGATCTTTCTTGTTTATTGCTGTTTTTATTTTAAATTGTTTAATATAATATAAAGCATCATATTAAAAGAAAACTAGAAAATGAAGGCTTGTAAATGAAGTTGTGATTTTATTATTTGGCTGTTGGAGCACATAGGGGAATGCCATTTAATAAAAAACTAAATTTTTAAATATTAAAAATATAAATTATTTTTTTAGCTAATGGGTGACAAATATGAAGTACAAAATTAGTCCCAAGTCATGAAAACTTTATTAAAACACCCGGGACGTGTAAAACTCCCTTTACAGAAAATAACCCATATCTTATGGTGGGCACATACGGGTACAATACGGGTTGATCCGATAAAATTCAAAACCCCCAAAAATTGAAATTTACCATAAAAAAACAAGGTTATATTAAATTTCCTGTTGTTATGATTAATGTAATTTGCTTAGATAGGGCCTCAAACATTTGAATCACACTGACAAATAAATAATAGATCAAGCTAAAATAAAAGGGTGTAGAAATTAATTTGAGATTACAGGAAATGTTATGTACTGACAAATCGGATTTTATCGATTTGTTAAAATGTCTTCATCCGATGCTTAAAAATTCAAATATTTTCCATCTTTTTCCATAGAAACGACGTCAATAATTATTTTATTTACTTTGTTAGAACGACAAACCATTTTTTTTCTTTTACATTCTTTAAACATTTGTACACACACAAAGGATCGAGAAATACCCAAACATACTTCAGCTTTCCTTCCCTGATTGCGCAGGAGAATAGAATATTAAAAGAGTTGCCACTTGTTCACCTGTGTCAGAAGAGATAGAGGTCAAAGGTTAAAAATCTGATGTGGTCAGTACATGACTAATTCTACAGACTTGAATTTTCTTTCTCCTTTGTTATGTATATTCTTTAGAAGATGTTCACTCATTTTATGGCATGAAGTTACATCTAAATTATTAAATATCAAATGAATACTACTTTGCCTTTTTAGAACGATTTAATTTTTCGTTTGACCACTTGTTTTATTGTCACCACTTCATAAGATTCTAAAAGGGAAAATTTCTCGAGGATGATTTATCCCAGAATATTGGGAGTGGAAGCAATCGTATTCTTGAGAAATATTCCATAAAATAATAATTGGTTAAGATAGTCACTTATTTCTTTCCCTATATACATGGTTCAATGTATAGGGAAAGTATTGTGAAGGGGCCAAAATTTCGAATTAGTAGAGAACCAGTAGAGAACTAGTAGGCCAGTAGAGAACGTTTCAAGCATCTTAGAACTCGAATTGAATGTTATGTCTGTATGTCCATGAGTCTGTGGATGCGATATCTCACAAATGAAAAGAGCGTTTCGAACGAAATTTAGTTCACACATGTATTCATTTAGTTCTAATTACGAGAGAAGGCACTTTGGGTATTTCAACCCCCAACAATTTGCCAATCGTTTATATATATATATATATATATATATATATATATATAGAGAGAGAGAGGGGAGAGAGAGAGAGAGAGAAAAAGCTTCTCTTCGTTTGTCTGTAACGCTTGGCAAATTTGGTGATTAATTTAACGAAATATTGCCAACTTGGCGATATTTCGCCCCAGCTTAATGAAAAATCGTCAAAACTGCAAAAATGGGGCTAAATCACCGAAAATGACGCCAAATTGATAAAGTATTAAAATATTTTAATATATGGACTATATTACTTACTAGATGCTATAAATAATGATAATTGTCAATTCAGAGTTGCTTATGATATAAGTTAACTGGGTGCTTCGAAATAGTTTTACATGTTGCCAACCGAGAAAACGTCAAATGTACAATTCGATGTTAAAAACATTGTGTCCAGGATCTCATACATCCTTTATTCACTGTGAAAAATGTAAATTTATTGCATTTTACGGGGAAAGTCATATGCTGCCGACATCATTCTTTAAATTTATAATTGCTTATTTTCCTGATGTAGTTAACTTATTTATGAAACCGGCCTTTTTAACCTAATATATAATTGACTTTTTTATTTTCCCGACAGTTAAATCATTTCATTTGTCTGTCATGGCAGCTTATATCGTGAGTACTGTGCAACGGAATTACATACTTTTTTTTATTGGTTTATTGAATATTTATTGAGAGTACATTTTTGGCTAAAATATTTCAGATTTTGTTCCGCGTTGATTTCATTTCAGTATTATCCCGAGCAATATATTTCTACCAGTATATTATAATTTGATTGAATCCATCGAATAACTCGTACAAAATTCAGTCCTTTTACATTGTTTAAATATTTATAAACACATACACGCAGGATAGGAAATCCTTTAATATCCTTCCGATTTTCTCCCGGTATTACAGACGGAAATAAAATATTTAAGCTGCTTGTCTTTCTTTTACTTAAGGAAGAAAAAGTGGTAGACGGCAAAGGTTGAAAACGAGTGGTATTCTTTTGACGAATATTTCATTTTATGCCCATGAAAGCTTCATATCGGAGGCTTTACAGGTTGAAAGGCATTTATCGCCCTCTAGAGAAAAAGTATCAATATATTCTGAAGAATGTGAATGTTACAAACTTATGTGTGATTTTTCGTCTGTCTAAGTAGAGTAAGTGATTTTTTACAAATATTTTTTCAATTTTATCATAACTTTATGGGATTCACTTCAAATATGTAGAAGGATATATAATTTATTGGCTAAGACTGTAGACTAGCTAGGTTGAGTCCCGTGGTTAAAATCGCGTTTGGGATAGGAATTCTTTATGAATGACTAATAAGAAACTGTCTATAACGTAAAATGCATGGCAAATAAAATCTACTTTTTCTTATATATATATTTCAGGAATCAATGGATTTCTTTCTCTAGTGCAATAAGTCTGAACCAGAATGCCCAAAATGAGCTCAAAGCCGGTCAAATAGAAAATGGCTACATGACAGAATCTATGTGTGACGAAAGGGATGTAAAATGAGAAGAAACGAAAAATAAAGGAAATAGATAGAGTAGAAAATAAGAAAAACTGATAAATAAAATACAGAGTATACGAACTCAACGCGTTGAAAAAGCGCGAAGAAATCAAAATTAAACATGGTCATGCCGTACTCCCGATAAATAGGATATCATTAATAAATCATTAACAAGATTATTGATATGAAAAGCTTCAAAAAATTTAAATCGAAAATTGAAAAGCACATTTGAATACTGGAAGCAGAAGAAACGGATGATTGACCGATGATTGATGATGATTGGTTATCAATCATCCAACAATAATTAGCTTTTGAAGAATTATTGATTTCTTGGTTTTCGACATAATTTTTCAAGTGTTACTTTAAGGTAGGTTTAGTTTGACCATATATGTGATAATCTGCATTGACAAAGAAATTTTTAAATACCCAGATTATTGAATTTAAATGATTTGTTAACAAAAGTGCCTGCTAAAAAAGTCACCGCTGAAAATTCGAAACTTGATCACCAGCTGCGCGTTAGTTTAAACATCGCTTATTAATTTCAAAACATGTTGATTATACTGGAGGAGAAAGTCAGAAGTATATTTTTATAATCTAGATATTTACAGTTTTGATTTACTAAAGATTTTGTGAATAACCTTTTTATGTAAGCTCACTGATTTGAAAAAATCCTTTCTATTTGCATTCATTAACTATTTATAACCACACACACAAAATATAATTCAAGATCCTCTGTTATTTTTCTTCCGGTTTTCTTCGTGTTATACGAGGGAAATATTAATTTGTATTTCGTTCATGGGTACAAGAAGTAGAGATGGTAGGTATGAGTTGAGAAATGGTGACAGTATATTGATGAGCATTCCATTCCATACCTATGAATGTTAGATTTTATAGGTTGTGGAGCATTTGTTGCATTTATTAATATAGTCTTATCATTACTTGGCGGGTCTTCTATGCTAGTATGTTCATCTAACTTTTCTTTTGTAGTGTAATCAAATGAGCAACCCATCCTGCTATGATTAATTTTCGGTTTTTGCTGCTGATATGCATGGTACAACAATTGACTCTGGAATTGGTCAATATTGACTATGTTATTGGTCAATAGTGTTTAAAATAGCTAAGTACTTAATAACTAAAATTTACTATTTCAGTATAAATTACATACATCCATAAATTTTTAAAAATAGAATGAAGATAGTATGAACACATTTTAGGTTATATTAAACTAGCAAACATACCCGTCGTTGCCCGGTATAATTAAGATGAATCGTGAATAAAATAAAATTAACGCGGTACAAAATATCAGCTATCTTAACCAAAAATGTGGTTTTTATTAAAGTTAATAAATCAGTCAAAATGAATGTAAATAGGTCTTTTAGGAGATATTTAGAAAAACATTATGAAATTTTCTATTTTGCATGTTAGAGCGGTACAAAATTGGAAATAGTTTTAGCCATAAACTTACTCTTTAGCATTCTCAACAATTCAGTAAAAAAATATGCAAGTCTCTGGAACCTTTCAAAATTTATAAAGGGTCATGACAGACAGGCAGACACAGGTTTTAATTATTGTTATTTTGTACATCACTGTAGGTTGATAAAATACATTAGAATATTCTCTGGTTTTAGCTTCATTACTAGAAAAAAATCATCAAAATTAATCACGTTGCTCAGAGGACATTCAAGTAAGAAGCGTGTATTAAAAATGTCTCTTTTGTCTATTGCCCCCTCCCCCCCCAATAAAAGCCTCTCAATGTGCATTAAACATTGAGACATTGGAATGAAATTCGGTAATACCACAGTTTAAAAAAACTATATTTGCACATGCAACTAGCAACTTCGAAACACTTAGTTTGAGAAGGAAAATTATATATTTATTTCCTTAAATATAACTAATAGATAAGCAAAGCACTGTGAGGAATTTGATGCGAAATAAAAATGTTAATTTTTGACTTAAAATTCAAAACAAAATTACCTCTTTAATACTTCCTTTGACTTTAAAAACAGCTTCAATGCGATTTTGTGTAGAGTCAATTAGATTTTTGGCAATCGCTCTCTATAATTTTGTCCCATTCTTTTTCATAAAATTTTCATAGATCAGTCAAGTTCATTCATAGATTTTGAAACGTCGGAGTAATCTGATAATGTCTTTTAAGAAAACATCATGTGTGCTTAATCGCATTTAGATTAAGACTAAGGACGACATTCAAGAACGCAAAGGTCATTATCTTGAATTCACTTAGTAATCATCTAAGAGATATGCTTTGAATTGTGATCATGTTGATACACAGAGTACTCTCTATATACAAGCCCAATGTTAGAAGCAAATAATTGTCCAATATTTCTGTGTATACTGCTCCATTCATCCTGTTAAGAATCAGACACATCATTCCTGGTTCAAATGCAGTAATGCTTCCACAATATCATGATTCTTCCTCCGAACTTAAATGTAGGTTTCACGCATTTATTATTTATATGCTCTGCTGGTTTACTCCAAATTCAAATACATGTATTGCACTTAACACGATTAATGTTTGTTTCGTCTAAAAATATTGCACGCATTTAATCAGCAATAGTCCAATGCTGGTATCTTTTTGCGATTGACACTATAATTTGACATTATAAAAAATATGTCCTGCCTTTTCAATAAATTTTGAACTACATAATCATTGTAAAATAGTTGAACTTCAAGATGAGTAGAAATTAGCTTTGTTTTTCAATCTATCAATTTGAAGCAGCAGGTATCCAGAGTTGGTCGACTCCCTCTGATGTTGCACATTACGTTACCTATTGACAATTTGGCAATATTCCAAAAACAAATAAATCGCATGTTCTGCAATTGATAAACACGTAAATGGCTATAGGAAATGGCTACAGAAGGAAACTTCTGTCAACTGTAGTGTCTACTTAGTTATAGAAAATGGCTATTCTCTCTGTAGCTGAATGGAAATGGATTAAATGTCAATTCAGATTAGTAGCTCGAATGTTGAATATTAAGAGTACATGATAGCTAAACAGTAACGCCCGAGCAATTGAACCGTACAGATTAGATGCAGTAGTACATGACTCTGGCATAAAAAATGTCGCGTTTAAATATTTCTGTAGATCCTATGACTTACGGCAAAAATTCATAATTATTACTGTCATGACGAGTAATATATTTCTAGCTGATATTTCGATTTGAAATATAAAGGAATAGAGCTTATGGCAGAAATTTATAATAATTAGTGTTACGAAGAGCAATATGCTTCTAGTTGATACTTCGATTTGAAATCTGAAGGAATGGGATTTATGGCAGCAATTTATGATTATTAATATTACGAAGAGTCATATGCCTCTAGCTGATGCTTCGTCTCGAAATCTGAAGGAATGGAATTCACGGCAACAATTTATAATTATTAGCATTACGAAGAGTAATATGCTTCTAGCTGATAATTCGATTCGAAATATGAAGTAATAGAATTTATGGTAGCAATTTATAATTATTGGTATTAAGAAGAGTAGTATGCTTCTAGCTGATAATTTGATTTGAAATATGAAGGAATAGAATTTGTAAAATAGCAATTTATAATTATTACTGTTACGAAGAGTAATATGCTTCTAGCCGATACTTTGATTTGAAATCTGAAGAAAAAAAATATTATATAACTTATAGGTGAAATTTATAAATATTAGTGCTACGAAGCGTATGGTTCTAGCTGATACTTCGATTTGAAATATGAAGGAGCAGAATTTACGGTAGCAATTTATGATTATTAGTGTTAGGAAGAATCATATACTTTTAAGTGATACGTTGAGTTAAAATCTGAAGGAATATAATTTATGACAGCAACTCATAATTATTAGTGTTACGAATAGTAATATGCTTCTATTTGGTTTTTCAATCTGAAATCTGACGGAAAACAAACTTAGTGGATCGGAGGGACCGATCCATGATCTTACTGATGGGAGGGACCGACTCGTGATCTTACTGATCGGACGAAGATATTTTCAATTTCAGTTAAGAGTTCTTTACATAACATATTTTCTGTAATATTTATATATGCCTACGCTATGTAATGTTGGAAAAGTAAAGAAATATAAATTTTAAAAACAAAATGTAGCATTTGAAATAGAAATTTTGTTTCAATGGATTTGATCGTTTCAAAAGTAATCTTGTTTCGCCTTTCCGCCATGAATATAACTATCTTCAAACGCCGCGTAGCCGAAAACTTCGTCTTTAAACTCATTCCCCAAGGCATACCCGCTATGGAAATTCGTTTTTATAATTTCCTCACATTTTTCCCAGTGGAGAAGTTGCGAACTCTTGTTTCTGCCACTGGGCAAGTTTCATCGAAAAGGAAAATGGTCTTTATATGCTTCCTGCTTTCAAGAAAATCTGTTGTTTAAAAATTTAAATCTTGGCGGATTTCGAATTCTTAAATAGTTTCCGAATTCATCATATCTACATTTATTTTCTGACTTATAAAAGTGTTTCGCCATGAATGAGCGGCATGAATTAAACAGAGAAATTGGTTTTCCGATGCCGTAAGTAACAAAGTAATCCACGAAGCTTAACTTCCTTATTTTTTAACTTTTCGAGCAAACTTACTGAAACAACTGTAAAGAACTCAAATTTCAACTGGAATTTGAACAACGGATGTATGCTGACCAAACATCGTTCTGTTCAAGTTGCTACTGGGATTATATATTAATTTTCTATGTAGGATGGGGAACCTTTAGAAATAAAGAAATATTTCACTGAATGCGGGTCGTTTAATTAGAAGGGTACTCTGCAGTTTTTGTACATTGTAAACAATTCTTTGATAATTTTTTTTACTGAAAATGGAAGATTAGGTAAAAATATGTGCCCAGTTGTCATATAGGAATAAAATATTCAGATAAAAAGCGGAAAGTTTTCTTATTACATTAATAATTTAACAAGAAAATTTTTTTGCTTCACTCTAACCAGAAAATCAATCCCTGTTCGTATGAATTTGAAGGGCAGACGGCAAACCGTTTTGCCACAGGTGGGCATTGCAGTTTGCAAAATATTCCTATGAATAAAGGGTTATGTTTTTGTCGCAGAAAAATCTCCTGGTATAGGAGTTTTAGTGACAGAGAAATAATTGTGTTTTCTAATTGAAAAGGTTGCTTTTTCCAAAGTTTTCTTTACAAGTAAAGAATTATTAAGGAAATATTCTACATAGTACTTTCAATAATAGAAAAACTGTTTTTAAATGCGTAAATTTAATACTTTCTAATAGGAAAACTCTGAATTCCTCTGGGGGTATAGCCAGTTTTATGCACCATGTATCTGAAAACTCCGCTTTCTAAAACGAACCCCTCGCTATGAAATCAGTTCTCACTATTTGCTCACGTCTTACGATGGGTTGGTTCCGAACTTTTGTTCTGGCCACTATATTCTCGCGATAAAGGTAATATCAATTGCAATCTTCCTCTGGCGAAAATATCTTAGTTAAAAAGTACTTTTGGCAGTTGTAAATTCTTAATTAGTTTACAATTGTGTCACATATATATGCTACATGAATTGTTCTGGCCACTAATTCTTAATTAGTTTACAATTATGTCACACATATATGCTACACTTTTGTTCTGGCCACTATATTCTCACGATAAAGGTAATATCAATTGCAATCTTCCTCCGGCTAAAATATCTTAGTTAAAAAGTACTTTTGGCAGTTGTTAAATTCTTAATTAGTTTACAATTGTGTCACACATATATGCTACATGAATTGCTTTGAACAACATACAATTGTTGAGATTTCATGTGTAACCAGGGTCGTTTTAAGCATTAGGCCAACTACGTACGTGTCTAGGGCCCAGTAAACAGTGGGAGAGGGGGGAGGGGCTGGGAAGATGTAAAAAGTAATATTACTGGTTTATAAAATTTTACTAAAAGCATTTTTAAAATTTTAAGAAACTGTCAGCCATAGTGCTCGGTTTAAAAAAATTTAATTGAAATACAAAGTGGAATTAACCAAAAAGGTTTCTTTTGATGGCGCAATAAGGAATTGTGCTTTTGATGACGTAATATGGAATTTTAGGTTTGATGACGCAATAGAAAAACTCAAAACCGCTCTTTCTGATATGATTTTGACATGCTTAGTGTTAATATTTTGTACATGTATAATTTGCAAATGTATTACAAAAATTACTAAACTAAAACAATTGTAAGTGATGTTGCTACACCTTATATTTTGTTGTGGGCAGTTATTACATATACAGGGGAGGGCCCGAATTCACCTTTATGCTTAGGGCCCGAGACACTCTTAACCTGGACTTGTGTAACATGAAATATTTTAAAGATTTAAGTGAAGTTGTGAAGCCCGTTCGTATTACACGATGTGGTAGAAAAAAGGAGGTTAAACGACCACTTTTGTATCGTGAAAATCCCTAACTTGACAGTGTTGCGATTTGATCCTGGGGACAAAGCGTGAAGGCTAGTATTATAGTACTGAGATAAAAAATGTCTGCTGCTCCAGGTATTTAAAGCTGACTTATGAGCATTCGCTACAGTACTCCCAGCGAGTTTCGTCAAAACTTGCTGCTGGGTTGCAGATCAGTGTGCGAACTATTATAAGCTGAAGGGAAGCAGCGTTCATGAGGCCATGAGCAAGCTTGTTACAGAAATTGTGTTGCCAATCACGTGGCTGATAAAGAAAGTACGACGGAGTTTAAATTCGTCGTTCAACTGCCTCCCGTACTCTCCATTTCATGGGGAACACAGAAAGTACATTTTTACAATACATATATAATTTTCAGAAAGCTGAATGGTCGGAAAATTATAGAGCGAAGAATGCTTCGCCAGAGAATCACAGCCACATTCCGTACACACACATACCTGAGTATGTGGTTTCGATTTATGTAAAGAAATAGTTTAAATTTCGGCCGCTATGGTGAAATAGGGTGCTTCTGTCCTCATAATTTGCAAAGAAGTATATCTTATAATCGCTTCTTTTAAAAGGAGTCACAAAGCCATTTTTCACAAATTCACGACTAGCATAGGGTGGTGAAGCTATTTTTCACAAATTCACGACTAGCATAGGGTGGTGAAGCTCACCTTACGGAATAACCTTACAGTTACTTGTTAAACTCTTTTATTAAGAAAACGACAATGCTATTGCATCATTTAATGCATTTTGACAGTTGAACGGCTTTTATGGAGGTCCACGCACCATTTGTAATCCTTGGAACTCTTTTTTGCCGATAATTGTGAGACAGGTTAGAACATGTATCAGTTGCGGGTAATTGCACCCTTGGCGGCCGAAATGTAAACTATCTATTTTCTTCAAAAATCGAATATTCAGGTAAGTATGTGTGCGGAATTTGGTTACGATTTGCCCAGTAGTTTTTCCCACAGAGAGGTCTAAACACCTCACATTTAATTTAAACCACCCTGTGTAAGCACACACACACACACACACATATATATATATAAATATTCTTATAACTTCACTATCATTAAGCTGCTATCATATTGATCTTGCAATTCCATTCAATTGTTTAGAAACATCATTTAAAACCAGCTATTTCGAATACATCAACTTTCCGATCTTCAGTTTCACTATCTCCACATCAATAATCTTATACGCATTTGCCAAAATTACCACTATCCGGAAGTATTTGTAAATAATATTATTGATAATTTCAAATACACCACATAGTAATTTTATTATTGCATTATTTATTCTTGATTGGATAACTCATTTTTGTGAATTTCATCCATTCTTATCACCTAACTTTCCACTAGGCCCGAGTCTGATACTGTTTAGTATTTTTGAAAAACTACTTTCCACTTGCCCTGAGTCCTATACTGATTACTATTTTTGAAAGTCTTTATTCAAAAAATTTTTTGTTCATCCTCAATAGTATATTCATTCCGGTATTGTTCACGCTCAATAGTATATTCATTCCGGTATCCACTCGCTTTAAAGAAGAGATGTAAAATACTCTGTCGTATATTCTCCGGCAAACATTTCGACTCATACTGTACCTGTGACTGTAAGTTTATATTTCTGGTTTTTAATTCATTTGGTTTTCTTATTTCTCCTTCCACTAGCCAGTAGACAGTTCTAATGGTGTCTATAGTCAAATACTACCGTCATTGTCAGAAACTGGTTATTCTATCGATTTTAATTCGAATTGTATGGCTGTCCTGACGAGAATGCAATTTCGAAATAACCGCCATTTTTTATGTAGTTTCAACTAATTGTTCTTCATGTCTTGATCTTTAATCTTGAGCTAATTATTATTGTCTTTTCCCATTTTTGCTTTTTCACTTTATATCTATTTATATATATACCTATTTTATTGTGATTTATGTATAATAATATTCAACTCATCCCCATACCATTATAGTGAAAAGTTAGCTACTATTTTTATCCTAGTCTTGGTCTATAGTCACTTATTTGTAACAGATATGCTAGAGATAGTTTTTTGTTTTCTATTTTCCGTAGTTTATGCATAGTTTACGATAAAATTTTTTTATTTATATATATATATGTATGTATATATATATATATATATATATATATATATATATATATATATATATATATCTTCTCTTTTATTACTTTCCTTATATACATAATGTATAAGGAAAGTAGTGTGACGGACGGGTTCGAAAATTCGAATTCGAGTTTTCGACGGGAGAGCACGTTTCAAGCATTCCTGATCACGAATCAAGCACTTTTGAAGTGATGTCTGTGTGTGTGTGTGTGTGTGCGAAAGTGTGTGTGTGTGTGTGTGTGTGTGTGTGTCAGTGAGACTGTGGAGACGATAACTGACGAACGAATGGACCGATTCGAACGAAATTTGGTACAAAAATCACAATCCGTAAACACTGGAAGTCTATTGTTTTTTATACGCAATCGAATGTTCAGAACCCCCCCACAATTTTCGAGTGAAATTTTAAAAAAATCGTTAAAAATCAAAACCGCTAATAAAATTACACAAATAGACATTTCTTATGTAATTTTTCATTAGAAAACGATTGACATAAATGTTAGCGTTCTCGAGATATTGCACATTTTTGAAAAAAATTATCAAAAAATCATACAAAATAAAAAAAAATGTTTCCTATTGAGAAACATGTTCACTTTTCACATGTAATACCATGTGATAAATATGGTGATATCATTCTTGTGAAACTAGCTCGTTCCATTCAGGAAAAAAGATACTTTGAGCAATACTTTTGTATTTGAACGCCAATAGTCATTATATCTGCTATAAGAATAAATTATTTTTCCGTCCATAACGCTTGACGAGATTTTGGCGACGAATTTGGCTGAATGTCGGCAACTTGGCGACATTTTTGATTGTTGCCAATTTAACAAAAATATCGCTAAATGGATAAAAATGACGCTAAAACAATGAAAATGACGACTAATTGAAGAAAATTCAATATCTTGGAAAGAATATAAGTATCTACTACAAGAATAACATTTTTTTTAACTGTAAAAGTAGTAAATTAATTGCATTATATAAGGAAAGTCATGTGTTGCCCACATTAGATTTTTTTTATTTATTGTCATTTTAATATTTTGAGCCTCCAGATTTTGATAATCCTTTGATTTTTGAACTTGATTTGTATGTATCGCTCTTGAATGCTGATAAATTCATGTGTATTATTAGCAATGGTTTTCTTTTGTTAGATATTTCCTTTCATTTCCTCTTTACTATGATGACACTGTTCATGTTTTAAATTAATCTTATTATATTTATTTATTTTTATATTTTTTTAATAATTTTATATTTATTATATATATATATATATATATATATATATATATATATATATATATATATATATATATATATATATATATATATTCGACAAACTTCCTGGACTTGTCAATAAGAAAACACCAACAGTATGGAATTTATACAACCATACACGACAAGAGAAATTCATACAATATCAAAATTAATAATATTATTGATTGGAATTCAAACCTCACTAAAAATATATTCAGAAATATTATTGTCGGGTACTTCAGAAGAAACAGAAACTACAGTACTTTTAAAAAAGACTGCATTTATGAATGTAATAAAATAATAAATGATGCATTAAAAAGAAATTACCCTAGATATTTTTTACAACATTATTACTATTCCTTTTTCAAAGAAAGAAATTGTGCATTGTTTGATTCTAAATGAGTATTCTTAATCATATATATTTTCATATCTGCGATCCTATCATCATGAAGTCTTATCGCGCATGTGCGACTTTCCCTTATAAAATGTTGTGTTTTCAAGCTGGATTGTAGGGTGTATCTCTTCCATGCTTGGCTCCATCTTTGCTTTTGTGTCCGTTCGGGTGCTTCTGTCTTTGCACATGTGGGAGATTGACCATTGAGTTACATTGGTGCCGTGAGCGTTGCCCGGGTCGTAAAAGCTGCTTTAAGCGGGAAAGGGGTGTCGCAATCCACCCCTGCCATTCTATGCAAATCATATGGTCACTCCTGTTCTCGCTTATTTTTTCTTCTTGTTTATATCCTTATATATATATATATATATATATATAAAAGGGGTATTTAATACCTATTTAGTACCTGTTTTATATATAATGATTTTTTTTCCAGCCTATCGTTGGGTCTATTTTGATTTCAAATATGCTCTTCAGACAATTTTCTTTTCTCATATGCTCTACAGACCATTTTCAATAAAAGATAAGTCACTGGTATTTATAATACAAGTAAAATAAACTTGTAGAATATATATATATATATATATATATATATATATATATATATATATATATATATATATATATATATATATATATAAATATATATATATAAATATATATATATATATATGTATATAAATATAAATATATATAAATATATATATATATAAATATATATAAATATATATATATATATAAATATATATCATATAAAAGCCAGTAAACAAATTCAAATAGAATTCCTATGCATATCCACAAAAATCAAAGGCACTACTCAGGACAAGGCGCCAAGCCGCTCTATACTCCGAAGCAGAATGTAATCCAAGAAAAAGAAGAATTAAAGGAACTTGGGATAACCAAATGCTTTGCATTTAATGGTTGGGGAGGATTGCGACTCCCCCTCCCGTTTAAAGCTGCTTTTCCAGCCTAGGCAAACGTTCACGGTACCAATACAAAGCAAAGGTTGGTCCCCATTGCGTGCTAATACGAAGGCACCCGAATACGGAAGAACAAGACCAACCAAACAGAAGGAAACTGGACCAAAAGTGAATCCTGCCCAACTCGCTATCTTATATATGTTCATCTTACGCATGCGTGCAATCTTAGCAGGTACGCATAAACTTTATTTACTTGCAGATTGAAGAAGTAAACTGTCAAAATCTACCTGATCCTTGAAAATCGATCTATAACAATCCTTTAAGAAATATAAAGGATAATGTTTATATAAAGCCTCTTTTATGATTTTTATATTGCTATTATTGCAATCTTTTTTAAGCGTGTTGTAAATTTGATTTCTTTTGAAGTGTCCGAGTATGATATTTCTGAAAATATTTTTGGTAAGATTTGTTTTCCAATCGATGAGATGATTGATCTTAATTTTATATAATTCTCTTTTGTCATATAACGTTGTATAATGACCATATAATCCATGTTTTTTTATTGAGATGTCCAGAAAATTTACCGCTTCATTTTCTTCCTTACAATTTTCTATTAATTCCAATTCCGGTGGGTAAAAAGTGAAATCGAAATTGGTGGTGGCTTCATAACACCCCAATACCACATCGTCAACAAACCGGAAATATGGTATCTCAGACAAAATATGGGTTCCTTTTTCATATGTTGAGAGGTAAATATCAGCCAAGATTGATGAGCAGGCTCCTCCCATTGGAATTCCCTTTATTTGTCGGTAATAATTTTTTCCGTTATATAGAATATTTTCTTTTAATACTAGTTCAATAAGGTCAAGGTATCTTCGATAAGTAATAAAATCCTTCAAATTAAATTCTTCATATAATTTTTTCAAGATTGAGTATAAATTAGATAAATCAATGTTGCGAGTTGGGCAGGATTCACTTTTGGTCCAGTTTCCTTCTGTTTGGTTGGTCTTGTTCTTCTGTATTCGGGTGCCTTCGTATTAGCACGCAATGGGGACCAACCTTTGCTTTGTATTGGTACCGTGAGCGTTTGCCTAGGCTGGAAAAGCAGCTTTAAACGGGAGGGGGAGTCGCAATCCTCCCCAACCATTAAATGCAAAGCATTTGGTTATCCCAAGTTCCTTTAATTCTTCTTTTTCTTGGATTATATAAATATATATATATATATATATATATATATGTGTGTGTGTGTGTGTGTGTATCATTGGAAATTAAGCATGGGCATCTGAACTGTTTATTAAGGGTTTCGTACTCGAAAGTATATCTATATACAAATGAAATATCATAAAATTATCATTTTTCTCTTAGTCCTGTTTGCGCCTTTCATTTGACATCTTCAACTGCAAATTCTCTAACCCTCACTACTGTAATATTCTTTTTTTTTTTTTAATTTGATGAATTTCTGAAAAATTGTCGACTATTTTCATTCAATATACTTTAATGGGGCATTTTTTATGGGCCCTTGTCTCCCCAGTGCCTGAACAATTGAAAATTTTAGTATTTTTTTGGGTCTTAATGTGTCCGATTTTTTTAAACCCTACTCAACAATTGTGCATGTGTATAATTTCTACCCCCCCACCCATTTTATTAACATGCTCTTTTCTCTAATCAAATCGAATCAGTTGTGTTATTTCTCTTTTACTTGTGTTTTGTTGATGTATATAAAATAATCAATATTAATGATGTATAGCAAACAATCAATCTCTGAAAGGTAGATTGTTTAAGTCTATCTAAGATATGTTTTTATTTTTCCTCAACAAAAAATATAAACAGTATTTTGGTCAATTTTACCCCCTTTCTTCGATTTTCTGGTAAAAGAAAAAATTGTGTATATCGATGCAAAAAATTTGATATCCCATTCGAATATTTTTATTGCTTTTTTATTTTCATGCCATCTACATTTACTACAGCTTTTCTTCTAATACACCTTAAGTATCCGTGTTCTTTTCCTTGTATTTACGTTGGATTTGTTTAGAACTTTTTGATGATTAATTTTTCGTAATTAAGAAGAGAAGAACACTTAATGTTTTTACCATTCTGTCACCACTAATGACTGCAGATTGAAAGCGATTAGTAAGATTATGCTAGTTCGGATGCACCCAGGTTTTTGATACCCCCATTCAAATAATTTTCATTGATTTTTAATTCTCTTATCATTTAGTACCTTTGCTAATCAATAAACAACATTGTCAAATTTCCTGTATTTAGGTTGAGTTCGTGTATCTCTGATATATACTTCAGATGCATTTGCCTATTAACTTTCCGTAACTAACAAAACATAAACATTTTTTTAAAGCCCCCGCCCCCAAAGACAGAAAAAACGAAATATTTATTATTTTTTTTTTAGTTTGGATTTGCTCGACTATTTTTTACTCCACTCAAATATTTTTATTGTTTTTAATATTCATTTACCACATTTTATTACCCTTCTGTTTTATTAATCAGTCGGAAGCATCCGCACTTTTTCTGTATTTGGGCTGGATTGATGTATTTCTGAAAATTTTTTCAGGCGAGTTATGTTAAAAGTAATGAACAAATATATGAGATAAAACGAAAATTTGATCCCTTTTACTGGAGCGGTAATCTCCCACTTATTCAAAAATTTGACATTTCATAATCCTTTTTTTAATGTAGGTGCACCCGAATTTTTGATACTCTACACGAATATTTATATTGTTTTTTAATTTTTACTCCCATATTTTATTACGAAGGGCATCTACAATGTAGTGATAACGAGGGAACCAGAGAGGAAAAGGAAAGGTGAGTGGCAAGAAAGACTAGCGATAAAAGAAATTGGGCTAGACGCAACACATGACCTTATGTAACACTTGGAACAAAAAAAAGAGATAGATAAATTTCACTATCATTCTCCTTTTCTAATTAATCTGAAGCGTTTTACTGTATTCGATTTGGAAGCAGTGCCAAATTTTCAGATATTTTCATTCATTACTTTTTTCAAAACTAAGAAAAAACGAAGCATGCAAATCCATTCTCTTCATTAAATGTTTAGAGGGTGCATTACTAGTTCTTATTGAAATAATTAGTAAATCACTATATTTAGAAAAGTAAAGATAACATTTGAGAATGATTTAGGTGTAAAATAAATTAATATAGTGCATAATCTGTATAAATGAAATTAAATATCTGTGTGTGTTTGTCTCATCATCACGGGAGAATGATTGCACAGAATTTCATGAAAGTTTGTAGATAGCCTTGAAATAGTCCCACTTAAAATGTATTCCATGTTTCAAGTTTGTAGGACCAGGGGTTACCGAGATATTAATGATAAACAAACCTCCCACAGAAATAGTATTATGCAGACGATATTTTTTCGACAAATTTATTTGAAGAAAATTATATCATATTGCTTAGTAACTCATGTAAATTAAATGTGTTTATATCAAAAACGATTTTTATTAATTTTTACCGATTTAAATAATACATAAATTAATATAAAATAATTTTATAAACGAACAACAGTTCTGACTGGATTATATCAATTACGACCCTCGGGTTTAAAGAGTAGAAGTTTAGTTAAACACTTAGTTTAAAGATCAGTTAAAAACGGGTTTAGAGATATTTTATATTTCTTACGTGATTTGTTTTATTTTGACAAACACTTTTCAAACTTATGTAATGTGTTTAGCTATTTAAATCATATATTGAATTTAATCAATTACTGAATCAGAATAGAAGTAGTACGGGTATATCTTCAAATTCAATTTTAGCGCTTTCTCTTTTGTCATATATTAGTAAACTTTGATTTTTTAAAAAATGAAAGTTTACTAATATATGACAAAACACCGGGCTCGGTTTGCAACCGGGGCCAGGATGTTTTATTTTTCAGATCTGATATGAAGATAATTTTGTGTTGCGAGAACAGAGATTCTTATACTTACTTCTTTAAAGGAGAATTAAATTAAATATTTTATTAGAATGTTTTAAATAACAATTTTATTTAGATTACTACATGAATTTGCACAGAATTGCGAATCAAGATTTTATATTATATGTTCAGTACGAAGAACGGGTATACTGCTAGTAAATAAATAAAACACTGTTGTTGATACAAAGAGTAGATAGAGATTTCAAAATCTTCATTGTTAAAGGCAAAAAAAAAATGAAAGTCTAAGAAGCAACTTTAAAGTTACAAAGAGATCTATTTTAGTAACCTGAAAGTTACTTACTGTAGTGATGATTTCTGTTTCTTTTGTATCGCGAAAATTTCAAGCTAAAATCATGGTCTTCGGTGCTAAAGAGAAACACTGTTTTTAAACTCTATCCCCATGTGACCAGTTTCAGAAAATAAGTTATTTTAATACCCTTCCAACTCTACTAACAGGATGGTACAATTTTCTTATTTCTCTCATTATACCATATTCTTGAAATGAAAGTTTTCATTATTTTGTTCTTCTTTTTCTCATCCGGAGAATTCCCAGAGGAGTTTTAAATGTTTTAAGTATGTAATGCCTTTGAAGCTACAGACTCCATTTTATTTTATTTTTGTATACACGTAAAGTGTTCATAAAAGATAAAAGATAAAAAATGCTAAATTATACGATATCATTCCATGATTGTATGCTAAATTAATTGCTGTAATTGCTAATTGCATGATTGTATACAAAATTAATTGCTGATTGCATGATTGTATGCTAAATTAATTGTTATCTCAATAGATAAAATTAAAAACGGTATTCTTGGTGCCATGGAAATTTCTAATAAAGCCTATAAGTAGATTCTGCTCTCAATTAATTTTGCTCAATGAATCCCTTCATTTCATTCTTATTAACTTATATGAATTTATTGTGTTCCCTCCATATTTTCTGTTAAAGAAAAAAAGCTATGTTAACTGTTTTTATTTTCTTAGTTCTTTCTTTTTCTTTTAACCCTTTTTATTTGTATTTTCTCTAATTTTTCTTTTCTAAATTTTATTTTGAATTTCAGTTTTTATTTTTCATGGGCCTAAATTTTTTTTCTTTTTCATATATTTTCTTTTTATATATTTTCTAAATTTTACTTTTAAAATTTGATTATTTTCTTTAATTTTAATCTATTTTTCATTATGTTAATATACCTCACTCTAAATTTTATTTTCAATGATCTTTTTATCTATATTCGCAATAACCCTTTTCCCATTTTTTGAAAAATGGACGTACTTGTCAAGTTCAAATATAATGTGAAACTGTCTGTTTAACCACAATATTTTTCATCAATTGTTATCTTTTTAGACCTAAATAAATGTTCGTTTGGCGGGATGGTCGACCTTGGGTGCCTCCTGAGTGCAGGAGGTATCCTTTCCCGGCCGTGCAGCTAACTACTCTAAACCCACTATGTGAGTCGTACGGTCTGGGGTATTCAGACCTCCGACATCTTTGCACTAGCTTACAGGGTTGATTTGTTCCAGAGCCATTGTAAAGAACCTTGCTTCTCCAACCGGGAATCGAACCCTGGATCTCTGAACTGGCCATTAGATTCTCTACCGTTGAGCTACTGGGACGAAATCGCAAGCTCTTATTGTCCAAGTGGACTCTGCACATTCTATGAAAAATTTTAAGTTCTGCATGATGGCTGTGCGCAGTATAAAATAGTTATTTCGCATGCTATCTAGAAAGTTTTAGAAATAATCAAAATATATCTAGTAAAGATTAAAATAGAATTTATGTAATTCATTTATATAAATAAATATTTTTGTATTTTAACAATAGAAGTCTTTGTTTTTCTGTACCTTGAGCTTCAGTGATTGTGGCCAAAATGAAGATGTGTTAAGTTCTTTTTTTTTAGAAACACAAATTATGTTTTAAAAATATTTTGGAAAGCATACATGCTAATACATGTTGTTCATTGGGTGTTACTTAAAATGAACGTAAATTACTTAAATTTATAGCGCTTATTAAAATATTTAGCAAATTTCTATAAGCAAAATTTTTTGTTTGTTTGTTCGACCCAGACTGTCCGACTTACCAGAATGTGTAAGGTATCTTTTTGGACGGCCCGGAAAGTACTCCCCAATTTAGATTGAAACCCCGTGGGGTCGGCATCAACACGGACCGTACCCTTCTTCCCCTACCCTTACCATCAACCATTCGGAAGGACTTACGGTCCCCCGTATTTAAGTACACATACTCCGCGTGAACACGGGGACAGTTTGGGCAAAACCGGGAATAAGCAAAGTTTGCAACGAAAAGAAAATTGTGAGGTATTTTCTGCCAAAGCAATTGTAAAAATGTAAACTACGGTATTTCTCTCTTAGTTTTATAACACCCTTTTTACAATACCTTAATTGAGAGTTTCTATGTTTTCTATATTTCTGCTATTACATTATTATATTTCTATATTATTATTCATTTTTTCCCAACTTAAAATATAAGAATTCTGTTTTTCCTGTTTCTATTGCATTGGTGAATCTATGAAATCTATCTATCTCTTTCAGCTGTTTTATTTATAACTTTTTTAAACTAAGAGTAACAAGAACTAGACTTTTTCTTATTTTCTTCTTTTAGTAAATGCAAATACAACAAATTTAATTATTTTTCTATTAATCTCCACACACCTCATTTTTGATGTGAATAACATCTATGCTTGGTGTATCTGTGGCGGAAATCGGAGCATTACGAAAAATGTAAACACTTTGGACGCTTATATCGCTGAACCTCATAGATAAAAATGTAAATAATTTTTCTTGTTTTCTCGGAAATAGCATACAGATTATGAACATATAAAAATAATTTTAATATTTTAATACTTTAAATTCTTTTTTCGAAAAAAAAAAATTCTAAATATGTCCGTGCGAGTTCTTTTACTTTTTGTCTTACTTGAAATATGTTCGAAATTATAAAAGACAGATATAAATAGTAAGGGGCAAAAATATGTGATAGGAAATCTAATTTCTCGATCTATGCATTTTTCAAAAAAAGTTTTTATAATTTTCGATTAATCGTCCTGTAAAATTGAAGAAGATTGAAACTTTTCCTTTTTTAAGTTTGTAATATTTATATCTTAACTAAAGCGATATCTCTGAGCAATAAGTAAAAATGTACAACTCTTTGAAAGTCTTACAAGTGTATATAATTGAATTTTGGATCGAGTTCTTAGTAAAGCATAGTGGCTGTAATTTCGATATTTTAGTATTTTAACCTGGGTTTTCCAATGAATGGGAAAGTTGTAATATTTAAACTATCACTCCTTGATCACCCCTTACTTACTCCTTAATAAAATATTGGTGCACAAGCATGATATATTTTGCTTTGTTTTTAAAATATTTGGAAGTTGAATGAACTTGGGAATTTTAAAAATGTTTAATCATTGATGAGGTTTGAAAAGAACAGATGGAAATATTCGTAATTCGTATTCAAGTGGGTATGAAAGCTATAAGTGCTAGCTAGCTATAAACATTTAGCGAGTGATTTTTAGGGCTTTGAAAGCCTTAAATAAAATACATGAGTTTGAAAAATATTGAATAAACATATTGAACTTTACTGGAGTTTTATTTTTCAAAATATTTATGCAAAACCATTTCGTCTTCATCGAATTTTTGATATACCACTTAAATATTTTGATTGCTCCGTACATTTTATTATTCGTCCCTTTTTATACTAAACTTGAAGTACCCATGTTATTTTATTTGCATTTAGGTTGTGCTGATGTGTTTCTGAGAGTTATTTGAGATGCTTTTACTCATCACTTTTTTCAAACTACGAAGAAACACAATTTTCCAGCTTTTATCATCCTTCAAATCCAGTGAATTAAGAAGGAAATTTTTACTCTTTCTCTAAATTTTCCTATTTATATAAATTACTTTATTTTGATATCTTTTAAATTTCCATCCCGATATTTCTATACTTTCCACTTTTTCCAAATACCTTGAAGCTTTATGGTTATTATTTATTGTACTTATCCTACATACATAGCGTAAAGTATAAGAAAAGTATTGTAAAGGGGTCAAAAATTTGAATTCCAGTTTTTCGACGGAAGAGCTCGTTTTAAGCATCTCTGAACTCGAATCGAAAGTTTTTGAAGTAATGACTGTATGTATGCATATTAGTGTCAGCGTCTATGAGTCTATGGAGGAGATCAACGAATAAAGCGGTTTTTAAAAAGGTGATACAATTGTTACGATTAGCAAATACCGGAATTCTATTGATTCCGAGAGAGATCAAACGTTCAAAAGGTCCGTCAATTTTCACATGAATTTTTTAAAAAATCGTAAAAGAATCAGAATATTTAATAATGTTAAATAAATAATTATGTTATACGTAATTTTTTATTATAAAATAAATGACATGAATTTTAGAAAGCTAGCTTGAAGCGCTTTTGAGGTATTGAATGTTTTTTAAATAAATTTATCTAAAAAATTACACAATATTGAAAAGAAGTAAGTATCGTCAAATATGTAACACGTGGCAATACATTTGGCGACCGTGGGACTTATGTAACAAAATATCGACTTTTATTAAGTGGTGTTAGACAAAAATATAACAAAATTAGAAAAAAGGTCGCTACATACCCGAAAATATAAAACATAGCTAAATTGACAAAAATGATGCTAAATGTACGGAAAATGCCTTCAAATTGATGATTTTATAATATATTTTAATACGTATATGGAGACTATTGTTTAGTAGATGTTAGTAATATTTTTAATTATCACGTTAGATTTGCGTGAAATATAAGTTTGGTACTTCGAAATATTTTTACATGTTGCCATCCAGACAAGAGCTAAAAATTTGTATACTTTTCAACGTTGAAAAGATTATGCTGTGGATCTTATAGATTATTATTTCGCATTGAAAGAAGCAAAGTTATTGCATTATGATGGGAAATGCCATTGCATTATGCTTGTGCTGTCCACATAAGATATTTTTTACTGTATTTGAGTTGGGATATTGTATTTTTGAAAATATTTTCAGATGCTTAATTTATTACATTTTGCCAAAATAAGCTAAAACAAAAGCTTGATGTTTTATAACTTCTTTCACCCAGCTAATGCGGAAAAACTCGATAATGTAGCAATTTAATTTAAAACTTGCCGTTCCTTTCCTTTTTGATATCCGACTCCATTTTCGATATTTATTTTTATTTTCCCTGCAATGCATGGTAATGTATAGGGAAAGTATTGGAATCATGTCGAAAATCGCAACTCGAGTTTTCGACGGATCTACACGTTTCAAGACCTCTAGAATACGAAAAAACCATTTTTAGCCTGACATCTGTGTGTGTGTCTGTGTGTTTGTGCAGATTTTGTATCCACTCTAACTAAAAAACTAATGAACCGAATTTCCCAAAATTTTGTAGGTAAGTCACTTGTGGGCGAGTCGGGTGCTGATTAGTTATGGGTACGATTCGGGATAAAAGAACTCTCCCTTTTTTGCGAAATGGCCCGCAAAAGCTTGTATCCACTCTAGCTGGAAAACTAATGGACCGAATTTCACAAAATTCGGTAGATGAGTCACATATAGGTCACCCTGATGCTGATTAGATTTTGGTACGATACAGAAAAATATAACCTGCCTTTTTTTTGCAGAATGGCCCTCAAAAATTGTCAAAATCTAAACTAAAAAGCTACGTATGCTCAAATATATCCATTAAATGCTTGTTTAAAACGTATTTTTTAACGAAGAAAAGAATAAGACCAACCCCATTACACTAGGACTAACCGTTCTCGATATATATTAGTTTTTCCGTATTTTCTCCACGCCACCTTTGAAAAAAATCTGATGTGAGCACCACATGACTTTCCTTATATAATGTAATGAATTTACTACTTTTACAGAAAAAATAATAGGTTTTTCTTATAGTAGATACTAATATTCCTTCCAAGATATTGAATTTTCGACAATTAGTCGTCATTTTCATTGATTTAGCGTCATTTATATCAATTTGGCGAGATTTTCGTTAATTTGGCAACATTTCAAAAAGTCGCCAAGTTGGCGACATTCCGCCAAATTCGTTGCCAAGCGATATGGACGAAGAAATAAGTTATTCTTACAGCAGATAAATGACTATTGGCGTTCCAATAAAAAAGTATTACTTAAAGTATCTTTATTAATGAATGGAACGATCTAGATCCTCGAAAATGATGGCACCCAATTTATCGCATGGTATTACATATGAAAAGTGAACATGTTTCTCAATAGGAATTTTTATTTTTTATTTTATATGACTTTTTAATTATTTTTTTGAAAAATGTGCAATATCTCGAGAACGGTTCATTTTAGCGTTCTAAAATTTATGTCAATCGTTTTCTAATGAAAAATTACATAAGAAATGTCTATTTGCGTAACTTTATTAGCGGTTTTGATTTTTTGACGATTTTTTCAAAATTTCATTCGAAAATTTAGGGGGGTTCTATGAATTCGATTGCGTATAAAAACAACAGGTTTTCAGCGTTTAAGAATTGTGATTTTTGTACCAAATTTTGTTCGAATTGGTAAATTCGTTCGTCAGCTATCGTCTCCACAGACTCACAGACACACACACACACACACACACACACACACACACACACACACACACACACACACACACACACATACTTTCACACACACACACACACACACACACACAAATGCTTGATTCGTGATCAGGGATGCTTGAAACGTGCTCTCTCTTCGAAAACTCGCATTCAAATTTTCGACCCCGTCACAATACTTTCCTTATACATTATGTATATAAGGAAAGTAAAAACTCTGATGTGGGCAGCACATGACTTTTCTTATATAATGCAATGAATTTACTACATTTACAGTTAAAAAAAATGGTATTCTTCTTGTAGATACTTATATTCTTTCCAAGCTATTGAATTTTTTTTCAATTAGTCATCATTTCTATTGATGTAACGTCATTTTTATCCATTTGGCGAGATTTTCATTAATTTGGCAACATTTAAAAAAAGTCGCCAAGTTGGCGATATTCCGCCAAATTCGTCGCCAAAATCTCGCCAAGCGTTATGGACGAAGAAATAAGTTATTCTTACAGTAATAAGAAGACAGTAATAATAAATAATATTCTTACAGTAATAAGTTATTCTTACAGAAATAAGTTATTCTTAAGTTATCTTAAATGACTATTGGCGTTCAAATATAAAAGTATTACTCAAAGTATCCTTTTTCATGAATGGAACGAGCTAGATCCACGAGAATGATGTCACCAAATTTATCATATGATATTACACATGAAAAGTGAACATGTTTCTCAATAGGAAATATTTTTTTTTATTTTATATGACTTTTTGATAATTTTTTTGAAAAATGTGCAATATCTCGAGAACGGTTTATGTTAGCGTTCTAAAATTTATGTTAAGCGTTTTTTAATAAAAAATTACATCAGGAATGTCTATTTGCGTAACTTTATTAGCGGTTTTGACTTTTTGACGATTTTTTCAAAATTTCACTCGAAAATTTAAGGGGGGTTCTGAACATTTGATTGAGTATAAAAACAATAGGCTTCCAGTGTTTATGGATTGTGATTTTTGTACCAAGTTTCATTCGAAACGGTCCATTCGCTCGTCAGTTATCGTCTCCACAGACTCACTGACACACACACACACACACACACACACACATACACACACCCACACAGACATCACTTCAAAAATATTTGATTCGTGATCAGGGATGCTTGAAACGTGCTCTCCCGTCGAAAACTCGAATTCGAATTTTCGACCCCGTCACAATACTTTCCTTATACATTATGTATATAAGGAAAGTAAAAATAGGTTTTTCTTATAGTAGATACTAATAATCTTTCCAAGATATTGAATTTTCAACAATTAGTCGTCATTTTCATTGATTTAGCGTCATTTTTATCCATTTGGCGAGATTTTCGTTAATTTGGCAAAATTTCAAAAAGTCGCCAAGTTGGCGACATTCCGCCAAATTTGTCGCCAAAATCTCGCCAAGCGTTATGGACGAAGAAATAAGTTATTCTTACAGCAGATAAATGACTATTGGCGTTCAAATACAAAAGTATTACTCAAAGTATCTTTTTTCATGAATGGAACGAGCTAGATCCACAAGAATGATGTCACCCAATTTATCGCATGGTATTACATATGAAAAGTAAACATGTTTTTCAATAGGAAATATTTTTTTTTTATTTTATATTACTTTTTGATTATTTTTTTGAAAAATGGGCAATATCTCGAGAACGGTTCATGTTAGCGTTCTAAAATTTATGTCAATCGTTTTCTAATGAAAAATTACATAAGACATGTTTATTTGCGTAACTTATTAGTGGTTATTAGGTCTTATTAGTGGTTTTGACTTTTTGACGATTTTTTCAAAATTTCTTTCGAAAATTTAGGGGGTTCTGTGCATTCGATTGCGTATAAAAATAATAGGCTTCCAGTTCCAGTGTTTATGGATTGTGATTTTTGTACCAAATTTGGTTCAAATCGGTCCACTTGTTCGTCAGTTATCGTCTCCACAGGCTCACACGCACACACACACACATACTTTCACGCACACACACACACACACACACACACACACGCACACACAGACATCACTTCAAAAATGTTTGATTCGTGATCAGGGATGCTTGAAACGTGCTCTTCCGTCGAAAACTCAAATTCGAATTTTCGACCCCGTCACAATACTTTCCTTATACATTATGTATATAAGGAAAGTAATAAGTCCAGTTATCAAATGAGAACGAAAATTGAATTAAAAGTGAATTAAATTTAATGGAAATAAAGAGAACGTGGATATAAGTCTGCAGGGAAAGTCATGTGCTGCCCACATCAGATTTTTATTTTTTGACCGAATACTATTGCTTTATTGTCGAATTTTATATTTGTGGATTAGTAAAATTTTCTTATGTCGAATGATAGATAATTTGCTTATGCGCCATATTCGATGATTCAAGATGGTCGGGTGAGATTGAAGAAGCACAAGCAAGCAGAAACAAACATCCTGGTACAACACAGAGATTTTGTCCTGAAACAAACACAGAGATTTTGTTTCGTAACTACAGATCTCTGAAAGAGATACGAATAAATTTATTTTCTGGCAACTCGATGTTTTCCCAAGGGCATACTGAAAAACCTTGCAGTGAAAGATCAGAGATTGTCATAAATTTTGATAAGTGTAAACTATGATTTCATGCTGTTTTTGAACATCCGAAGTTCTTGAGTGACATAAGTTTTACGCTAATGAAACGGGGGGATTTTTCTCGCATCCTTGAATGCGAAAGAAATGTCTTAAGACATTTCATCGTAAACATATGTCTCTAACGGTATTTGAAAAGCTAAAGTGGAGTCTAAAGATAGAGCATGAGTAGAATATTATACCATTAATTATTCCATTACTATATGTTCAGAAAAACAGTAAATACAAAATAACTATCAAATCTCACGTAGACAGTACATGACTTTCCTTACATATTCAAAATTCATTTTTTTCCTCACATCTTTATACAAATAAATCTCAGTTTTATTCCACAAAACAATCTATAAAATGTATACTTATTTTAAGTTGCATTTTATTTATAATTTTTTATTAAAAGTTTAGCTTTTTTCTCTTTTGTTTGGAGGTTCTGCGTATTTTAAAACGTCGCCAGTTCGCCAAAGTAAAAAAAAAAAAAACAATTATATATTGGTAAGAGTTTATCCTAAAGTAGTTAACGTACAATACTTTCTTGAAAAAAGCAGGTATATGTCCGTTAAGTGATAACAATTGCTACGAGGGCATTATAGACCTCTTCTTAAGGCCAAAGAATAACAAATACCGCTAAGAACAAACTGAAATGAAATGCAAGTAAAAAACATTCAAACAGAGCTAAAACACACAAAGTAAAAATTTTTGCTTTGGGTATTCTAGCTCTACTCGGATGTTTTTTTCGCAGTTTGGTTGTTAGCGGTTGTCCGGGGCGCATACTTTTCTTTGACTTGAGGAAGGGGCTTGTAAAGCCCACGAAACAATTGTAGTAACTTAACTGAAATATGCCTACTTCTTTCAAGAAAATATTGTAATTTAATTTCTTACAAGTAGCAGTTTTATTGTAAGTGTCCTAAAGTGTTGGTTTTATTTAATTTCTTTATAAAAAGTTGTGTATAGAAAAGTACTTAACAAACATTGTCTTTTATATCAGATTTTGTCGATTTTTCAGAAAATTTCGAGAAAAAATCAGTTCGTTTTTCATATCAAACTGAAACCTCATCAGTACGAAGGTACAGCATAAATTACGTAACTACCACATTTGATTAAGTTTCGTCAGATAGTTTTTGAGCTGCAGAGGATAGATGCACTGCACAGACAGACACACTGACAGATATACAGACAAACGATACACACGTTGCACAGACATACATACAGCCGGATATAAACAAGGTATAAATAGACACAAAGACTCACAGATGTTACGGTAGAAATAGTGTATTCGTATTTTAGTGTGCCTAAAATCTGTAAATGCATAGTAAATACAAATTTCAATTTCCCACTCCAGTCTAATATTTTCCCTATGTATAGTAGGGAAAGTAAAAAATCTGATATGGGCAGCACATGACTTTCCCTGCAGCCTTATATTCACGTTCGCTTTATTTTTATTAAATTTAATTCATTTTTAATTCAGTTTTCGTTCTCATTTGATAACTGGACTTATTTTAAAAGGTGGCGCAGAGAAAACACGAAAAAACTAAAATATCTCGAGAACGGCCAGTCCTAGTGTAATGGGGTTGGTCTTATTCTTTTCTTTGTTAAAAATAATTACGTATTAAACAAGCATTTAATGGATATATATAAGCATACGTAGTTTTTTATTTTAGATTTTAGCGATTTTTGCGGGTCATTTTGCAAAAAAAGGCAAGGTTATTTTTTTCCGAATCATACCGAAATTTAATCAGCACCAGGGTGACTCATAAGTGACTTATCTACTGAATTTTACGAAATTCGGTCCATTAGTTTTTCAGCTAGAGTGGATACAAATTTTTGTGGGCTATTTCGCAAAAACAAGGCGGGTTCTTTTATCCCGAATCGTACCCAAAACTAATCAGCACCAGATTCGCCTACAAGTGATTTACCTACCAAATTTTATGAAATTCGGTCAATTAGTTTTTTAGTTAGAGTGGATACAAAATCTACACAGACACACACAGACGTCACGCTAAAAATAGTTTTTTCGCATTCTAGAGGTCCCGAAACATTTAGATCCGTCGAAAACTCCAGTTGCGATTTTCGGCATCATTCCAGTACTTTCCCTGTACATTACCATGTATTGCAGAGAAAGTAAAATGTATAAATATATTCTATATAATAAATTCTTCATAAATTATGTTCAATACTTTTTTTTGGAAAATTGAATATAAATAATCTTGTGCATGCCTCAATTCTAATGTAAGAGAAAAGTGCAAATCGTACAAAGTGTGCTTTTAATTAAAGCTACTGGACACACAGACTCAGAGCTATTTTTATAGGAAAACTATTGCATAAAAAAAAATCTGATGTGGGCAGCACATGACTTTCCCTGTAGATTTATATGCACGTTCTCTTTATTTTTATTACATTTAATTCACTATTAATTCAATTTTCGTTCTTATTCGGTAACTGGACTTATTTTCAAAGGTGGCGTAGAGCAAAAACGAAAAAACAAAGTATCTCGAGAACGGCTCGTCCTAGTGTAATGGGGTTGATCTTACTCTTTTCTTCGTTAAAAATTACGTATAAAACAAGCATTTAAAGGATATATTTCAGTATACGTAATTTTTTATTTTATATTTTGTCGATTTTTGCGGGCCATTTTGCAAAAAAATGCAGGTTATTTTTTTCCGAATCGTACCAAAATCTAATCAGCACCAGAGTGAGCCATGAGCGACGTATCTACCAAATTTTGTGAAATTCGGTCCATTAGATTTTCAGCTAGAGTGGATACAAACTTTTGCGGGCGATTTCGCAAAAAAAATGGCGGGTTCTTTTATCCCGAATCGTACCCAAAACTAATCAGCACTAGATTCGCCCACAAATGACTTACCTATCAAATTTTATGAAATTCAGTCAATTAGTTTTTTAGCTAGAGTGGATACAAAATCTGCACAGACAGACATACAGACACACACACAGACGTCACGCTAAAAATAGTTTTTTCGTATTCCAGAGGTGTCGAAACGTGTAGATCCGTCGAAAACTCGAGTTGCGATTTTCGACGTGATTCCAATACTTTCCCTATACATTACCATGTATTGCAGGGAAAAGTAACAGAAAAAACTATTACATTTCGGAAACTATTACATAAAAAACCATTGCATAAAAACTATTACATAAAGAATCCCAAAATGTGTTGTTTAAAAGCCTTTTCCAGAATATACATTTTTTTCAAGCTTACAAGGAATGATTTTTAAAAGTACTATTAACAAGTTGTTATTGTTGCAACGCGATTGTGGATTTTAATCAGCATAAAAAGAAAATTAATAAATTTTAAAAATTTTCTCTGGAATGCAATTTTTGAAGTTAGTTCAACTTTTTCAACTTCCTAAAATCATTGTAATAATGAAAGTTTAAATATAGCGTAAAAAAACTACTGGGTGGAAAAAAACTGTAATTTTGCAGTTATATAAAGAGTCCTTCTGAATCGATGATCATAAAATTACTATTAATATTTTTATCGAATATTAGCTTCATAATTCATATTGCACACTAAAATTATTTATAACAGTTACGTAGATTTTATTTCGGTTGTTTGATAGTTACGTAATGAAATATAACCAGTGTGATAAAAATATTATTTCTGAAATGATGGCATAAGACTAATTTAACATTAGGAGCTCAAAAAACATGCTTATAATTATTTAGAAACGGCTGGACAAAATGAATTGAAACTTGGTATCTGAAGTTAAATTTTGATATAGGTTCGAATTAAAGTATCAAAATTGGATGGTGCTTTCGAAAATTAAGAAGTTGGTCGTATATAAATATAAAGACAGCCCCCTTATGTAAACTTAATGCCCTTATGAATGTGTAGAGGATGTTATTCCTTATCGAGTGGTATCTTTAAATTTATTATAGTATGAACGACGCATGAATAACTATGGATGGGTCTTTTTTATAGCTAAACATATACAGACGTTTTCTTAAACAGTTTAAATTAACAGCATAAATCTTGATTATAGTAGTATAAATTCTACTGAACAAGACTCTACTGTTACTGATTGTTACGATATCAGTGTAAATCTTGATGAATGAGATTTTAATGCTAGTAATTATTTCGATACCAGTATAAATCCTGATGAACGAAATTTTAAAGATATTAATTATTATGGTACCAATATAAATCCTGATGTACAAGATTCTATTGTTGCTAATTATTACGATATCAGTATAGATCCTAATGAACGAGATTCTACTATTATTACAATATTAGTATAAATCCGGATGAACAAAATTCTACGGTTACTAATTATTACGATATCAGTGTAAATCCTAGTGAACGAGATGCTACTGTTTCTAATTATCACGATACCACTATAAATCCCAGTGAACGAGATTCTGTTTCCATTATTACGATATCAGTTTAAATCCTGATGAACGAGATTTCTAATTTTTACGACACTGGTATAAACTTCAATTCCAAAGGGAATATACTGGTATCGTAAAGTCAGTCTTTGACGTTGTAAATTACTTTCTTTAATTTTTTTGCTTGGAAAATCATTACCTTCAGCAATAAATCTTAGTTTTAATTTTAATGAATGAAGGAAGGAACAAGGAAGATTAAGATTCATGCGAAAGATTCTGGAATTCCCTTCCGTGAAATACCTGATACATTAACGGGCATCAATTTGTCTACTAGCGGCCCCTCTTTAATTAAAGATATAGATAGGTAAGAACGCCATAAATTTATGTCTTTAAACATGGAAATTACTCTAAAAATATTTTATACAAAATATGTACTATTTTTTAAAGCAGTTTTTACAACTCCTATATTAAACTATCATTATATACAGAGTATTCCAGCATAGTTGACCTCGCCTTTAGAGCTTCTGTAATTAGTTTTAGACACATACTAAATTTGAATACAGTTTAAAAGTTTGTTTAAATTGAATGCGAAATTTGTTCATACAATTGTTTTCGGTGAGTGATATTTTTCTAAAAATAAGGGGTCTAACATTTTATAGCCCCTTGAGTAAAGGAAAGTTAAATTAAAAAAATTGCACTATACGGCAAGCAGTCTGAAGAAAAATATACCACTGTTATTATCTGCAATGTTGAGAAAGTTATTGCTTATTAAAAATTGTGTATTTATTCTATACAAATGCGTGGGCAACTGCAAATAAAATTGTGCTGACATGTTTAATTCAAAGCAAAGTTTTATTTCAGAGCAAGCTTAAGCAAAGCAAAACTTTCTAATTTTTCTGATTTTTCTACTTTTTATTTTTCTAATTTTCTAATTTTATGCAAACTACCCACCGGCAAAAAAAAATATATATATAAAATCATTTCGCATTTAATTTTAACAAAATTTTGAATTGGAAATATATGTCGGAAGCCAATTGCCATATAGTTTGAAAAGCGAAGTTAATTATGTTGAAACAGACTGCATAACTATATTTTTCTTGTATTAAATTATTATTATTATCTTAATTTACATCAATGAGTATTGAATAAAAATTAAAATTTTTTTATTTATTGTTAAGTATTTTTTTATCCATAAAAAATCTGACTCCAATTGACTTTGAAATGGATATGCTAACGCGATTTATAATACCACATTTATATGATAATACTATACAATAAACAGTTTTAATGTACAGCCGTATTTGCGTATTTTCGACTTACGCACTTTGCATTGGAATCATATTCCGATACGGTGTTTGTTTCCGATTCCCATACACCTTGTGTACGCTGACGTTACATATTACTTTTTCGACTTATGTACGTTTCACCAGATTGTTTTCAAAGACGTTTTTTTGCTTTGCGTTTCCTTGTGTTTGGCTGTTCTTATTTGTGATTAAATGGATCCCAATGTGTTTATAGATGCTAAGTTAGTGTTTTCACGTCCAGTGATCGAAAATCCACATACAAAAAATATTAGAATCAGAAATTGAAATAGTGGAATTTTTTTCAGTTGGCTGGCACTACCATAGAATACATATCAAATATTGTCTGCTATTTTTAGTACGTCAGATGATTATTACAGACCTTTTATTTTTTAATCGAAGAACATGGCGTTTTCCCAGAGTGATAGATTTTTTTTATAATAGAGCAATATTTCTCAAGTCATTTTTATAAGAGTGTCCTTGAATAGTTTCAGAATAAATACCTATGGTCTCAAACACCTAACAATTCAACAATTTAGAGGTTAATAAAATATTTTCGAAAAATTGGATTTGTTGCAGATAAAGGGAGAATAGGCAGGCTTTTCATTTTAACTCAGTTTGAATTGTCTAAAATAGAGATTGTACTGATGAACCTCCTTAGTGAACGCTTCAATGATATTCTCATAAAAATGACTAGGAAAATACAGAATATGAAACTAATGATTGTGAGAATAACACAATTAGTACTTCTGAAAAGTAAGCAGACATGTGAAAATGACGTGATAACAATTATTTCCGGGGAGTTTTGATCTCTGGTTCCAATGTCTGTTAACCCCGCTACTAATCCGCTTTGTGGGTGTTCCAAATATACGTATTCCACTGTTTTTTGGTCTGCCACCGTACAGTTCTTGCTTAGCGTTCGTTAACTAAAGATATTGTTTTGATCTGAAGAGGGATCAAAACTTCCTTGACACAATTTTAGTGACGTAATTTGCATATGCTTGTTTTCTTATAGGAGGTACTAATTGTGTTGGAGAAATTTAGCTTTAAAATAAACATTTATCTCTGGAAAAGCGCCATTTTCTTGGATTGATAAAAAGAGTTATGTAACGACCATTTGACGTCTAAAAACAGCAGACGATATTTTTGACATTTTTTTTGAGGGTATATTACTACCACCTAACTGAAAAAAAATACTACTATTTCAATTTCTCGGGATATAATAGGATTTTAACATTTGATACTCACGACTTTTAGATTATCCAGCATTTAAAAAAAATCTGATGTGGACAACACATGACTTTCTTTATATAATGCAATGAATTTACTGTTTTTACAATAAAAAATATGTTTTTCTTATAGTAGCTATTTATATTCTTTCCAAGAAATTGAATTTTCGTCAATTAGTCATCTGATTCAGTGATTATCACTGATTATTATCACTGATTCAGTGTCATTTTTATCCATTTGGCGAGATTTCTGTTAATTTGGCAACATTAAAAAAGTTGCCAAGTTGGCGACATTCCGCCAAATTTGGCGCCAAAATCTCGTTAAGCGTTATGGACGGAGAAATAAGTTATTCTTATAGCAGATGAATAACTATTGGCGTTCAAATACAAAAGTATTACTCAAAGCATCTTTTCTCATGAATGGAACGAGCTAGATCCACGAGAATGATGTCACCCAATTTTATTACCTATGAAAAGTGAACATGTTTCTCAACAGTTAATATATTTTTTATAATTTATGGGATTTTTTGATAAATCTATTTAAAAAATGTGCAATATCTCGAGAACGGTTCATGCTAGCGTTCTAAAGTTTATGTCAATCGTTTTCTAAGGAAAAATTACATTAGAAATGTCTATTTACGTAACTTTATTAAAGGTTTTGATTTTTTGATGATTTTTTCAAAATTTCACTCGACAATTTAGGGGGGTTCTGAACATTCGATTAGGTTTAAAAACAGTAGGCTTCCAGTATTCACGGATTGTGATTTTTGTACCAAATTTTGTTGCTCGAATCGGTCCATTTGTTCGTCAGTTATCATCTCCACAGACTCACTGACACACACACACACACACACACACTGACATCACCTCAAAAATGTTTGATTCGTGATCAGAGATGCTTGAAACGTGCTCTCCCGTCGAAAACTCGAATTCGAATTTTCGATCTCGTCACAATACTTTCCTTATACATTATGTATATGAGGAAAGTAATAATTTATTACCAAAGGTAGATAAATGTTACACGAAAAGTCGTAAATCTATTACATTGGGTATTAAGCTGAGATGATTAAATTTAGTGATACAGGTTTATTACAGTCGGAGATAGGCCGAAAGATAGGTTTTCGACGCTCGATGGTGAATACCATTATGAAACATGAACAGAAAATTTTGATGAAATAAAATGTGTCACCCTAGTCTACTATCCCATTTATTAAGAACTGTAAAAGTTTTTCATAAGTGTGGTGGTCTTAATACTATGTAGTTTAAATTTACTTGAAATTTCTTCACTGAAAAGGGAAAGTCATTCATTTTCTTTTAGGGAACAAATCTTTCCAAGTAAAGAGACAAAATACTTACTTAGGTATTTCTTAGAGTCCAAACGGATACATTTTGCTTCATAGGGGATTTTTCGAGATCTGCAATGTCCAATTCCAGCAAACGGTTACTCTGGTCTTCAGATCTGTATTAGTTGAATCCCAAATATGAACACAAAGTTTTTTCATACATGTAGTTTTCGGGATCTCCGTAAAGCTGCAACTCCTGTTTAAAGTAGCACTGGTGTACACAAAAGACTGAGAACAAAAGCATCCAATCTAATTGAATGCGAGGGCTGCAAGCATTAAACGAAGAACGTTTTCTTATTGGATGCTTTATTTACAAGGAAACTTTCTGAACCTGACGGGTATAGCTGTATTTTTTTACCCTACAGACTAGGTGCATACTTTTACAGCATAGTTTGCGTGTAATACATAAACATTTACAAAGAAATTGTATTTTATACGTAGAAAATGATATATATCTTACAAGCGTAGAGAATTTTTAAAATGTTGTGAAACTTGTAGCAAAGCACACGGTAATCTAGAAGTTCCTTTAAATTTCAGTCTCAGCGCGTGAATTTAAAAGACTAAAACAAGTATTTTACCTTTCAATGGATACCGAAAATATGGTGTGGTGGGTGGTAGCCAAGTTGAAGGTTGACTTACAGAATATTCCCTCATCTTCCTCAGATTAGAAATAACTCTATGCTTCTTCCAAGTATTTTACTCTAACTGAATTATTAGGAAAATTAAAGTATTAAAATTCGTATTTTGAAATTAATTTCTGAATGGAGTTGGTTAAACGCATAATACACAATCCACATTTCCAATCATGAATGACAGAAGTAAACCATTCGGGAATAAAGTAAACTAGTATTTAAGCCTATGAAAGACAGGAAAACTGACACTTTTAAATTAAGCTGCAACAGTTTAATACATTTTACTTTGTTTAACAATGCTTAGCGTCTAAAATATTTGCCTCAATTGATAATTGGCCCGAAAAGGTTCTGCCTCGTGGTAGAGTTCCAGCTCCTTATGTCCCCTGTAGGAGCTTTTTGAATGATCTGAGAGATTCGACCCCTCTTTCGCATCTTGTCCACCCCGGGAGAAAATTCGAAAATCCGGCTTTGCTAGATTCGGTCCAGTGGTTGATGTAATAAGTGTACTGGTAGAAGGTTTAAAAAGACTTTTTAAATTAACTATAATCTGTACCACTTTGGAAGGAGATCGAAAATCCGACTGCGTTAGGTTCTGTGTGATGTCTTTTAAAGGATAAAAAGCAAATCCAACATCATTAGGTTTTGTATCGCAGTTGATACTATAATTTTGTAAAGATTCAGCTTTCTATGTTAATGAATGGTCTTACGAAGGGTTTGGAAATATTTTTCGAACCCCTAAGTTACTCCACTCCTCCGGGGGGTGGGTGGTAAATCGAAAATACTGCTCCACTAGCTTCTGTATTATAGGCGACACTGTAAGGGCTCTAAGATTAAACTTTCTGGTTCACCAGACAGCTTCTGGAGGGTTTGGAAAGACAAAAACACGTTAGATAATTATATATGGTGATTAAATTATTTATAACAGAAAAAAATATTTAAAAAATTAACTTTAGGTATGCAAATAATGTTAAATACAAAAATAATATATGGTTTGACGCTGTGAGTTTTAATTGAAATTTATAAAAACGGGAATTAAATTTTACACCCGTATTGCAATTTCAGCCTTCGAGACTGGAAATTACTCTTTCGATAGTTCTTACGCTTTGGAAACCATTGTTTACAGAAATAAATCTTGATTCCGATTCTATTGGATGGAAGAGTAAGTAACAATAAGATTTATTTGACAGCTTCCGGAGTCTTATTTCAGGAAATACCTGGTTCATTTGAAGACAGCTTTCTGGCTAGCAGCGGCCGCCACTCCTTAATGGGAAGGGTGATAGAAGCTTAGGCTATAAATATCTTTAAGTAAGAATTTGCAATATAGAACATTTTTTTTACAAAAGATATATTTTATAAAAGTAAGTTTTAAAACCTGCCACCGAGGAGAGGGCGGCTAGTGTAAAATATTGAAAAAATATAGCACTTTTAAGAAATAAATTTGTGGTGGAAAAGAATATCAAGGCATTACTATATTTATTTATCACGATACTTCATTACGATTACTTATTAATTACGATATTTCATTACGATTAATTATTTATAGCAATACTTTTCTTATTCATGGAATTTTATCGGGGTTCTTATATCCTGTGGCAGTGTCGAAATCAGCTGATCATAGGAAAATTCTTATTACTCTTTTTTCTCTGCGCTGTCAATCGCACTGTAATACTCAAGAGATTTAATGGCGATAATAGTAATGATAATAAATGATGTTACTACTACTGTGTTATGCATTGTAGCTAAGACAGGGATTTCGTTGCGGAAAAAATAACGGCTTTACTTGAGCATTCGAACGTTTAAAAAATTTGGGCATATTACGCGATATATTAAATTGAATTTCAATAGTGAATAAGCTTCAAATTATAAACTTTTCAATGTAATAATTAAAATTGTAAAAATTTTAAGGTATAAAAGAATTTCTTGCATTTTACGTCTATTGTAAAACCACATATCTATAATAATATGGTTTTTTGGTGATTTAATGCACTGTGCAAAATATCGAGCGTATCATTTAAATGGGTGGCATTTTTGTTTTGTTGAGACCCAGACCGTCCGACCTACCAGAAAGGTGTTGTTGTTGTTGAAACCCAGACCGTCCGACCTACCAGAAAGGTGTAAGGTAACTGTTTGGACGGTCGGGTACCAGAAAGGTGTAAGGTAACTGTTTGGACGACTGGGAAGTGCCACCCAATTTAGACCGGAACCCAGTGGGGGAGGCATCTACAGGGAGCGTACCCTCCTTCCCCTACCACCAACCTCTCGGAAGGACTTACGGACCCACATGTTTAACGTGATCGTACTCCGCATGAACACGGCGGCAGTTGTGGCAACGTCCAAATCCAGAGCGCAAACCACTGGGCTACCGCGCCCGAAATGTGCCATCAGCACGCGGTGTTTGTTCCCAGGTGGTCACTTACCCAAGTACTAACCGCGTCCGATGCTGCTTTACTTCGGTGATCTAACGAGAACCGGTGTTTTCAGCACGGTAGGGCTGTTGGTCTGGGTGGCGTTTTGTGAAAGATTTGATAAAAATATATATATTCCTTAATATTTGGTTTGTTTAAGGGAAACTTTGATTTTAAATCTCGATCTTTAAGAAAAGTGGCATAAATTGTGCAAATTCGCGTGGCAAAATATCAAGCACAGCCCTAATTATAACTCATCATCCAATTTATTCAACATAGAACAACATAATTCAACATAAATAGAACAGCACATTTTAATATATTGAAAAGTTTATTTGATCTGTATTAGTTACTTAATGTGGAGCTATACTTTTATATCTACTGCTATGAAACTTTTATTGACCTTTTTTCGAAAACATTTTTTTATTCGATATTTTGGGGGAAAATTTAATTAACACATCAAAGCAGGATTTTAAGAGATGGACGCATTTCAAACACGATTGGTAAAATATCCATCTGTATGTCTGGTCAAGATGTGAAAACTATTATTCAATAATTAACGCACATATATTTATAAAATATTATGTGTAAAACAGTAGAAGTTGATAGACCTGTTTATAATTCGCATTAATTAGAAATGGAATTATTTGAATTTTAAGATTTTGATAATGATAATTACAGGAACAACAGTGGCAGTTGAATTATCGTAAACGTGGCGACATTTCCTAAAAGTCTACAAGTTGACGATATTATGCCAAATATGTTGCCAAGTTTGTTAAATTTATCGCCAAGCGTGACAGGCATACATATAGTTATCTAAAGTTTTCTTAATTGTTATTTTTGTTTAAATTCTCATTTTTGTTATCTCTGATTCGAGATTTAATTTAATTTAAATTATACTATGAATAATAAGTATTCTCCAGAAATTTGAGTTCTTTAACATTTAAAATGGCATCAAAAATATCAGCGCGTTTTGTATCAAGGTTATTGTGCATGGGAATAAAAGTCGCCTAACATATACTCTCGTGACCTTTAAAGATAACGTTTTGTGTCTGTATCACATTTTTCTTTGGAAATCAAATTACTAATTCGTGTAGACAACGAACTGTCATAGTTAGGAACCTTTACTCAACTAATGAATGATGACCGGCGTCACGTGATCGAGAGAGAAAATATAATAGATGCGACACTCATAAATGACTCATATGAATTGGAAATTCAATATTTGTGAATTAGTAACTGACTGACATATGCACATTATTAGCTTCACAAGAGGAAATAAAAAATCATGTGAATTAGGTATTTTAGGCGTGACACATATATTTAAACTAATTTTGGATTTTTTAATGAAAAAAAGTATAATGCAATTTAAGCAAAAAGGAACCATGTATGTGTACCAGGTTCATTTAATTACAACCTGGTTGTCAACAGGTTTCCACTACTTGGATTATGTATCGAATTCCCTTAATTATCTTATATAAAAAGTAAAATTTGAGTTAAAATACAGCATAAGCAAATTAGTTTGGTATTACTGCTTTTAGAAGTAATAAACATTTTCCATTTTCGGGGTATAAAAACAAACCAACCGCACCAACATGGGTAAGCTGGCGTACGACAGACGTCTATGTTTGAGTGGATGTCATGTCTTTTCTTAACACACATATAATGTTGAAAGCCCAGACCACACGACCAACCCGAAGGCTTCTGACACCTTATTGTGTGACCGGGACACACATATAATGTGTTATGCATTATAATAATATATAGGAAAAGTATTAACGTCAAAGTTGAAATTTCGAATTATGCATTTTCAACGAGTATTTGCATTTTTTGAGCATCCATAAAAACAAATCGAACGCTTTGAGTCGATGTTTGTCTGTATTTATTTGTCTGCCGTCGACACACTATATCGGAAGAACGAATTGAGTAAATTGAAAGAAATGTAGCATGAATGTCACAACCGTGAATACTGGAATTGTGTTGATTTTAAACGATTCTAAACATCAGAGAGGCCAACACATTTTCGAATGATATACTGAAAAAAATTATAAAATACAGAACATCATGTAAATAATGCAGAATTTCGTCGATCTCCATCCACACATAGACACACACACAGAAGACGTCAAGTTAAAAGACGTAGACGTCACGTTAAAATAGTATTTTCGGTTAAAATAGTGCCCGAAAATGCAAATCTTTTGAAAACCTGAGTTGCGATTTTCAACGCGATTCCGATACTTTCCCATGTACTGTAAGGAAAGAAGAAATACAGCTGAAAAATGATTAAGAAATAATCCTGAGCCGAAAGTTCCCTGGATACAATTTTGGTCTTTTAATAATCTTTACATTTGTTCACAAATTTGAAAGTAGGGTTAGATGTTTTCTGTTCATAGTTTTTTCAAGATTTGAGATCTTCTGGAGTTGGACTTCCTCGCATTCTACGAATTCAACTCCCCCTTCCATCATCACGGTCAAATTGACTTACTTGATATTCCTTTTTAAACGGCTATGTTTTCAACCCTTTTCGTGGAGAGAGATTTAGTGAAGTTGTAAAACAGGATGCTTTATATACATTAACACTGCCTTTGTTGAAAACTAAATAATGCTGTGAAATTTCCAATTTATTTTTCATATTTTGCTTGTGAATTTTAACTGTACAATGCTGTGCAGTTAATGTACGCATATTTAATTTCAACAAAAACAGTCACTTTCTCCATGGTGCTTAGTTTTGTTTGCAAAAGAGTATATATATATATATATATATACTAATAAAATAAAATGTTATGTATGTAAAGGGGATTATATATTATGCATTTGCACACAAATCAGCCAGTTCTTTAAAATTCGTAGCCATGAATAATCTGTTGCTAACTTAAATAATTTTTAAATAAATGAATATTTTTTAAAGTATCTTTCAAACTTCAGCTCAAAAAAGAAGGTGTATATTTTTTCTCATGCTGCTACTGATTATGAAACAAATTAATTTAAAAATATGCAAATTTCAGTGGTGCCTCACATTCCTATTATTTATCTCTTCATCTTATTAATAGTAATAGTGATAAATAATGCCACTAATACCTCATCTAATATGTTCCAAGTCTGAATATTATTTAACTTCGAGCGAGAAATTTTTAAAATCCCTTGCATTAATGCATATGGATAAAATAAAGTTCCCCAAATTATGTCTACTCATTCCCTAAGCATGTGCCAATATATAGTTGAATTGAATTATTAAAAATTAGTGGGTATTTTAAATTTGAAGTGGCACTACTTTGAAAACAATGGTTGGCTAGAATAATACAATAGCTATTAACATTTGAATAAAAAATATTCATGTATTTGAAACTGATAGAATTAAGCGAAGTCGTATATTTGAAATGAACCGTTCTTTGAAAACTTGATTAAAGGGTTCCTTTAATCATAAAATGTTTGAACTTCTAAGCTCTTTGATGCAATTAAGAGCTGTGGCTCATTCGAATAATAGTTAAGTGTCACGTTTATAATAAAGTAGGCGATAAAGGAACTATCGAATTATATTTTAATTTTAATGTGTCTTTCTATATGAAAACGAAAGACATGGGAATGATAAAAGGAATCAAATAAATGTCATCGTTGCATTCTGTGTAAGAGTAGAATATTAATTAGTGTATATATATTTGTTAAATTATATCGGTTATATATCTATAAAGTACTGGGAAGGAGCAAGCTCAGTTCAAACCAAACTTAAACTATATCTAGCCAAAATGCTGTAGGGATTCCTGGAATTTTTTTGACTAATAAACCTGAATCACACATTCCGATTTTATTGACAATGCAGGAGCTTGCATTGAAGTTGGAAAGTGTTTCATAATCAATGCTTTAAGCGTGATTGATCTTTCTTGTTATATTTATTACTGAACACGTTTCACATATCAACGAACGAACGAACGAGAATGTGATTCTTTCTGGCCAATCAGAGTCGTTGACCAAACGCTATGGATCCTATGTATGGAACATGTGTGAGTATTTAAATAACTCAGAAATAACTAATTAAATAACTGTTCGAAAGACTCTCAAAATTTTGAATAAAAGTATTAAATATAGTGAAATATGTTCATTTTTCATATGTAATAATATTTGATAAATTTTCATCATTCTCGTGGATCTAGTTCGTTCCATTTACTTAGCATAACAGTTTTGTATTTTGACTCTTTATAATTCGCTAACAGTTATTTATATATAAGAAATGCTCTTCTCTTTGTTTGTAACGTTTGTCGATAAACTTGGTAAGCTTAGTGACTAATTTAGCGAAATAACGCAACTTGCTGATATGTAATCTCAGATTGACGAAAATATCGTTAAAATTGTGAAAGAAGTAAATTAATTGCATTACATGGGAAAGTCATATGTTGCCCGCATAAGATTATCTTTTATTTGAAATCAATTGCAATCATTTATAAGATACTGACACTTTGTGATCCTTTGTATACTTTTGGTCGACAGTGGTACAGATTATTAAAAAAATATCCTTATAATTATTATACAAGTCAGTATTTTATAGATCTTATAAAAAATAGACTCCAAATTTTGTTATTATTTTCCCCTAAATCATGATTTGCCAGTTTACAAGGACAGTCATGTATTACGCACATATTTTCTTTAGAGAATAATTTGAAATTGTCGAATAGAAATCTGTGAGAAGAAATTAAAAAGAAAATTGGCAGCTTGTATTATACAAATTTAACCAACGAGTTGGCTGTGCCTTAAAGTTCTAGTGTACTTTGTGCATGATATATGCCTCTGATGGAGTTTTTATGCCGGAAAGCACTAGAGCAAATTTATTTCAATTTTTACGTTCTATATTCTGTAAATAAACTCTTAAAGTATTTATAAGTTTATATTATTATAAACTTATAAAGTATTAGTATTTTTCCCAGACGTGTTGCCAGTTTTAGTTATTTTACTATTATAAGCTATAATTGTTAAATTTTAAAGCATGATTAATGACAAACTTTTAATTGGTCTTATTAATATCATAACGCATGCCACATCTACCAATTTCTTTTTTCAAAGAAATACTATATTAAAAAATGGATGCTGTTTTAGTCTAGTCATTTACCAAATGTTCATTGTGTAGTAGTCGAAAGCCCAGGTCGACCGACTCATCCAAAGACTTAGAGCAGCTTAATGGACGGCCGGGTCATTGTGTAGTATGAGACAACATTTATTTCATCTTGAACCGAAAAACTTGGTCAGTAAATAATTTTTATGGTGTTAACTTTTGCTTTCCATTTTGTTGACGAGTGAAAGAAAACAAAAATAACTTTTTACTATTGATATCTCTGGAGCCTATGTAATATCTGCAATTGGTCCACTTATCTTATACACCCGGCCGTCCAAATTGCTGCTTATGTCCAAGGACAAGTCGGACGGTCTGGGCTTTCGATTTTTGACTCATCCTAAACACTGAAAATTTTTCCTAGAGCTTTCTTCATATTAAAAGAAAAGTCAGGAAAAGCAATTTGTGTTTTAGGCAACACAAAGCTTTCCTAGCCAAGGGACCTCTTAACAAGAGCTTTTCTAGGATGAAAAATAAAGACATTCTCCCCATATGAAACTTTCGACAAGGCACGCCTGTGGACGAATGGCTTTCAGATTAATAGAATTTGTGTTTGAATCCTGAGTACGGGAAGAGAGCCATGTATATATACATACTATACATACCCGCAGTGGTTTGGAAACCACACTCATGGTCGCCCTCGTGTATGTAATCTGCGAAATGGGGAACGACAAAATAATTCACTGCCGTTCAATTTGAGAGCTAAAAAATTTACTAAACTAAGTTTTTATTTTAGAAGAAAATCTACTATTTTCTACAGGACGGCTGGAAAACTTCACACAACAGAACATCTGAGTGCATTTTACAGTATAGTTGTCTGTTTAATGGAAAATCTTTCTTTTCACCAAAAAGAAATATTTTATTTACAAGATTTTGATTAAACGGTAACACTTAAAGTTAATGTAATCCATATTGGTGGTAAGCAATTTGTGATTGCAGTAAATAAAAAGTTTTAGAGCAATTTCATCACAGTGTAATCGCATTCAATATCATTCTACAACTTATTGTACATCGTTTATACATCTTCAAAGAAGAAATAATTTTTGTTGTTGTAGTAGCTAATGCCACTTGTCCAAAAAATACAAGAAGCCTAAGACCAATGGACCAGATAAAAAATGGATCTGGTAATATTCAACAGCTTAATTAAGTCCTTTCTAAAAACCTGAAGAATTTTTGTATTGTAGAGTGCTCGAAACACGTACATGCGTCGAAAACTTGAGTTGCGATTTTCGACACGATTCCAATACTTTCCCTATACATTACTATGTATTGTAGGGAAAATAATAAAAGTCACATTTTATGCAACAAAAATTCCACGACTTTCAAACTTTTAAAAGAAGTACACTGCGATCCTAAGTCGAAAGTGTTCGTTTCAAATTTCAAATATTATATGCCATTTATAGTAAGTTCATCAGACCAAAGACTATTTCAAAGATGATGAGTTGGAAGTTCTTCCGATTTTGACATAGTTCCGGTTCATTTCGCTTTGATTTTGTCATTAATTTTGTGGATATGAATTTGTAACTTGTTACGGAACGATGGTTTAATAAGTTGCATCTGGATATTTGAAACTAACTATAACGTGTAATAACGTAAAATGAAAAGGATAGATCAGAGGAATTAAGGAGGATATTACAAAAAATATGACTAAGGTGACCGGTTTTGGAAGCTATCTGAGATACTTCATCAAATAAATTTAAGTATCATTCTATTAAAACATTAAAAAACCCAGCGAATAAAGCATTGTTGAATTAAGAAAATTTAAGTAACATTGGATCAAATTACTGTGAAAAGCCAGTGAATGCAGAAAATACAGTAAATAAACCGTAGAATTAAGTGGAATAAAATAAAGCTGAAAGAAAAATTGCAGGAAGTTAAATGAACTGATTTTATCAACTAACTTCTAAAACAACAAATACTTATGAGTAAGGCTGTTAAACTGTAGTGCACTAAAAAGAAAAGTGAAAGAAAACAAAGATGAAGGAACGCCGTTCTGGAAAATGAACGGTCTAACTTCATCAGAAAGATATTGGAAACAAGCGGTTACAAAAACAAAAGCAGGTACCTTCATCCGAGGAAGAAAAATAGAATAGTAATAAAATAAGGAACCAATCGTTTACGTAAATATATAAACTTGATGCATGGCAAAAGGAAAGAACAAAGCAGTAATTAAACTAAGAAATCAATAATTATCAGAAACTAGAAGTAAAGGAGGAATAGGAAGTAAACAAGGTATTTGCAGGCGGAAGAAATCAATGGATAATTATCATTAATAAGTAATCTCGATTGAAAAATGATAGAGAAACCTGTAAAAAAGTTCAATTCAAAAATGGAATTGCGTGTAAAAATGATTTTAACGCAATTCAGAAAATTAAAAAAACAGGACTACTGTTTTAAGAATGTTTAGGAATAAAAGGTTTTAATACTTCTTGCTTAGAAACATAGTTCATGAGTTAATTCTTTAATACGAAATTTAACAGTTCTTTTAGTTGGACTAACATAACCACGACAGCACTCTCAAGGAATGTAATAAACCAACGATTCAAGACAGGAATGGGAACTTTAAGAGAGGGAAATTGAATTTTGTTGACAGGTTTAAATGCAAACGTGAAATTAAACTAACATAAAACGGAGAAAGTTTAAAATAGAACATAAAAATAAAACTACAACATTTCGAAGACATAGATCAAGTTGGTGTAGATTGAAACCAATTTAGGCTTGTAAAATTTATGTAACGCCGTGTTCATAATATAAGGATTGTAGCCTCTGGAGAAGGATGCAGATTTGAAGTACTTAATCTCACAGTTAAGCGTTTGAGAATCGTAACACAATTTCAAACTTTATAAGACATATGTAAAAATCCGATATGGGGAGCCTACAACATTTATCACAGACTCAAATTCGTTTTGACTTTCTTTTATAAATCATGAAATAAAGTTCAATAGCGCTAAAAATAATAGATAATTATTTGAAATTGCACTAAAAGTGCAGTTTCATTTAAAATTTCGTTTTAATTTGTCGACTGTACGTATTTTCAAAGGCAGTGTGGGCAAAATAAAAAATAAAATATCTCGAGAACGGTTAGTCTTAGAGTTACGGGGTTGATCTTATTCAATCTGTCGTCAAAAATTACGTATAATAAGCCTTTTAATACATACATACATTTGAGCATATACAGGATATCCCAAAAACATTGACCTCGACTTTTATTACTTAGATATTGATCTTAGACATATATAATAAATCACAAAGTTGCATAAAAAAAGGTACAGAAGTGAAATCGATAAAAATTTTCAGGAGATTAAATTCGAAGAAATAAAAAATTTATATTTTTATACGGCCCCCGTACAAAAACATATCCCCTGAGTAAAATGTGCCCCATGCACCAATAAGGTGATGTATAAAATTTCAGCATTCTATCATAAAAAGTCACAGAGATAAGAAGAGACAAAAATGCTGACTTAAACCACTTTTCTCAGAGGGAAAAATTATGTCGGCAGATCGCGTTTCAGGGGGTCATACACAAATTACGAAAGAAAACAATGATTACATAAATAAATAATAATTTAGCTATTTATTGGTACAAAAGTATCTACGCTGTGTAAAAATAATAACTTTACATTAATATTACAAAGCTTGTTCAAAATGTTTTCCATCCTTGCCAAAGATCCATTAAAGATAAGAGGCAGATATTATTTGCCTATGATGCATGTTTTGCGTTGCGTCATTTGCACTCTTGCTGTAAACATTTACATTTTAATTTGTGATTAATCCCTCACCAACTTTGTTTAAACATATCTCTGGGACTTTTTATGATAAAATGCTGAGATTTTGTGCATCACCTTATTAGTGTATGGGGCACATTTTACTCATTGGAAATGTTTTGTACGGGGGCCATATAAAAATTTAAATTTTGTATTTCTACGAATCTAATTCCCTGAAAATTTTTATCGATTTCATAAAATTCTGTACCTTTTTTTACGCAACTTTGTAATTTATTATATATGTCTAAGATCAATATTTAAGGAATAAAAGTCGAGGTCAATGTTTTTGGGTCACCCTGTATAGTATTTTATTTTAGATTTTGGCAAATTTTGCAGACTATTTCGCAAAAAAGCAGGCTCGTTCTTTCCGAATCGTACCAATATCTTATCGGAAACAAAATATCTCCCAGGTCACATATTTTTCAAATTTTGTGAAATCTGGTTATTGAGTTTTTCAGCTAGTGTGGATACATACATTTTTGAGGGCCATTTCGCAATAAAATGCAGGCTCTTTTTTCGAATTGTACCAGCATCTAATCAACACCAGGGTAATCCACAAGTGCCTTATCTACCAACTTTTATGAAATTTGGTTAATTAGTTTTTTGGCTAAAGTGGATACATACATTGTATATAGACATACACACTGACAAACGACGCTAAAAATAGTTTTCCGGGTTCTAGAGTTTTCAAAACATGTAGATAAGTCGAAAATTCGAAATGCGATTTCCTACACGATTCCTACACGTTCCCTATGCATTAATACGCATTGTGGGGGAAGTTAAAAGAAATCGGAATATTGCTGCTGAATAAATTATTCTGAAAATAATTTTTTAAGAAAGAGATCTGTAGTAGTGCCACGGTTAAATGCTTAAATAACTAAATGATTCAACTTTTCAAAGAAATTTCGATTTTAAATAAAAATGGTTTCTTGCAGGCATAGTCATAAAGGTTTATATCAGGGGAACGGAGTGGCAATTTTATCGGATTTCTACATCCATTTTAATGTCTCTGAAAATGTGAGTACCCAAAGGTAGAATGTGGGGAGCACCATCTTGCTGGAACGGGATGCTTGCAATATCTTCAAGTTTTAGAATCACAAAGAGTTGTAACATGCCCAGGTACATGTGTTACTTTTCGACCAGAGTTACCTATATTTCACCTCGATTGGTAAATTGTGATAAAAAAGGCTTGGTTTGGTATTTAGTACCACCTCGTAAAGTTTGGCCCATCTTGTTTTAATCACCTTGTATATATATATATATATATATATATATATATACTTGATAAATGGAAATTCTAATTATGCAAGGTCTTTGAGTTATAATTATGGATTAGATAGAAATAAATTTGTGAAGCCAAAAATATATCAATCTTAGATAAGAATTCTGTCGTTGACATAAAATAAATAAATCTGATTGCTAAGTGCTTGAGTTCTATTACGTTTACACTAGAAAAAAGAAAACGTTATTTTAGCAGAAGCTAACGATATTTTAATATGCTTTAAGATGACATTGATGGCTTTCTTATATAACTTTTAGTTTGTTACTTTTTGGGGGAAATTATTCTGGACTTCCGAACATGTACCATTAATCCATATTATACCATTCGTCGATAAATTATTAAAATGTTCTATGATGTTATATAAAATTTTGAGGAAGGAAATTCAAGGGGGAATTTCGATGTTTTAGAATTTGGAATTGAATTACATAGGTTTAAAAGTCTTATATTTAAATAATTTCAGTTGTATATAGGGGATGCTCGTCAATAAAGACATTGAAAAATTATAGTTATAGTAAATTTCATTACACTTAAAAATTGAAATACGAAATTTTCTAACATTTAAATAAAGATGAGCTCGCTATCTATTTTTTTTTCAAAAAGTCATAGTTGTTACTAGGAAATTGAAGGTATAGTCAAAGTGAAGTTATTGATTATACGTTAAAATGGATCACAAGATTGGCACTTTACATTTTACTGCTCAGTTTTTCTCCCTTACGTTACTAGATGCATAAAACCGTTAACGAAATAACAGACTATTTCTCTCCCATGGGAGCTCATAGGGGAGGGCAAGAGGGTGCATAGGAAAGAGTAAGGGGGCTCCATCTTGGACGCTCAAGGTCACAAATGTGGGCATCAAGCCAGTCGATGTTGTACATCTTATTCGTAAGTTTGACATCTTGGAAGAAGTTCTATGGGCGCCCATGTTCCTATCATGTTCCTCCATTTACTACTATCACTCCACGGGGTAGATAAATCATTTCGGAAATACAGACATGCCAACAAGAAATTACATATGAGGCGATAAACGACAGATGTAGAACATTAATACGTTCCGTTTACAGTATCAAATTTGTTCTTCATTAAAGCCCTTGTTGCAACCTTTTGCGTTTGTGGGCGAGGGCAGTTTTCGCGTCGCGTCTTCCTTTCAACCATCCTTTCCGGTTATTCTCATGCGCTGTTTAACCGCTCTGTAAACAATGTGCGTGTATAGCCAGCGATTATCACACTCATTGTTAAAACGAAAAAATGTTTTGAAGTTGGTAATAGCTTATGAACGTCGATGAATTAGATGCACTTTCGGACTTGCTTCAATTGTGACTTGAAGAAGCCGTCAAGAACTTGTTTTTCGCTCGCATTTGATTTCAAAATCGCAGCATTTATAAATTCACTTTAAAATTTATAGAAAATAAAGAATTAGTGTAAATAAAGGTATTAGAATACAAAGAAGCTCCACACAAGGGCGCGTTTGAAAAGCCAACTAACTGTTCATCCCAGTTATGACCAGATACGACACGGTTATTTATCGGTTATCTTGTTACTCAGCAGAAAAAAAAAAACACTGCACGGTTACCCACGGCTATTCTGCGTCTGCGCTGTTCTAGACAGCATTTCTATCAAAACATGTATTTTGTGCATCACGTGACCACATAACCGCGATGACTGGAAAAATCCTTGGCCACTCTGGTTATAACCGAACCGTGATAGAAACGAGTTTTGAACTAATATTCAAACACCCTGATCATGACCGGGGGTCACCGGTTACAACAGCAGATACTTTCAAACGCGCCTAAGAATGCTTCAATATTATGCCAAAAATTAGAAGCGTATAAATTTTCAATTCTTCGGTGCAAGAAGTGAAAATGAAATAGCTGCAAATATCTCGTATTTTTCAAAAATAAAAAAATAATAAATATGAAAAAATTGCCGCACGGTTTCTCTTCAAAGCTTGTTAGTAAAAGCATCCTTCGATCCTTCTGCTGGTGCTAAGATGGAAATTTTGCGCGGGAAAACTAATTGCGCTCAGTAATTCGCTAAGAAATTCATTGCGAGTTCAGGTGTTCTATTTATCAGTGTGCATTTCTTTTTAGTTCGCATTTTAAATCCCGGGTAACGATGGGCATATCTTCTAGTATATGCATAAATATGAATTTTTAGTTATACAGGGTTCCCAAGAAAATCCTCAAAAGGTCCAATAGCTTCGGGGTGTAAGGTCGTCTACTATACACGATTAGGTCTATTTATAGTAAAGTGATTATATTATGCCCTTATCGTATAAAAGTGTTTGCAACGCTTTCAGTAGAGGATTGAATAAATTAAGAAAGCGAACTCGTCAGCAAAGTGAGGTGAAAGAAAAATGTCAATTACAAAGTTGTAGAGCATAATCTGATGAGTAGGAATCGACTTCGGGAACGTATGAAACACGCACGAAACGCATACACGGGAGCCAATAAATATCTGTCATACTTAATGGATTGCTAAACACGGAGCAAAATCAGAATATTGTAGAGCTATGTTCAATATTTCACGAGTGTATGCAAATAAAGGGAGTGGCGTAGTACCTATCTGTAAAATACAATGCAGCGCATGCAGACGGAAAATGAGTTTTACGATTCTCGATGCCGTGCTACTCATTCGATCAATATTATGAAATAGTCGATTTCATATACGTGTTGAGTGCTTTCCCATGTCGATTACTACTAATTAGGCAATGCTTTTCACTTTTGTAATTTTTTTCCAAAAATTACATATTTTCTTTTAAACTTTTTTTGCTATCGTTGTAAACGTTTCAATTCTCCGCTAAGGGTGCTGTAATTACTTTTATTAGATCGGATATGGAATATCTACTATAGATACGAGAATGGATTAAAAAAAAAGGTTACAAAGGTAATAAAAAATTATTTATTAACAATAGACAGAAAATACAAAATGGAATTAAGAGGCATACTTGGCGATCACTTTTCCACATAATCATCAAATCTATTTAGGCATTTATCTGAACACAGGTCCAACTTGTTTAACCCTGCTTGGTAGAAATCACGTCCCTGTCCATTGAGCCAGTTCTCGGCAGCTGTTTTCACATCTCTGTCTGAAGAGAACCTTGTTCCAAATAAGTGTTCCTTCAATTTCGGAAAAAGGAAATAGTCAGTGGTTGCCAAATCTAGGCTGTATGGGGGTGGCTCCAGACTTCCCACTTGAACTTTTGCAGCAATTCCTGAGTTTGGCGAACAGTATGGGGCCTGATATTGTCATGCAGGAGGATGACACCATCACTCAACATGCCATAGCGTTTGCGTCTGATGGCTTCACGTAACCTTGTCAAAGTGGCACAATAACGATCGGTAGTAACGGTATGGCCAGGCTCCAGATACTCGATCAGGATAACACCGCAGGAATACCAGAATATGATATGGTTGCCATAACTTTACCGGCAGAGGGTGTAACCTTAAACTTCTTTCTCGTTGGTGATCCAGCATGTTTCCACTCCATACGGCTCGCGCCTTCAAGCGAGACCACTTTTCTAAACGTCTTGCTATTTCAATGACTCTGACGAAATTACACTACCTACCCGCACAACCGTTGTAAGACAACTATCGCCATCTGTCTCCACTCTGAGGGAAAGTATTCCCTCCACAATAATTACTTTTCAAATGCTGCTGTTTGTAACCTTTTTTTTTTCTTGATTTACCCTCGTAGATATAACGTGTATAGTCAGGGGACTGTCATTTCGAGGTTGTTGGGCTGCTTGATAGTTTTCTTAGCTACGAAATCGTAGTATTTGCGTAAAAGAAATGATTTACTTTTTTGAACTTTTTCTTTTCAGTAAATAAACCTGAAGTAAATGTTTAAATGCTTTATAGCATTGAATATTTATCCTCCGGAAATATTTTAAAATATGTCTCAATATATTACAACCATAACACGTATTATATAAATAACTCTTGACAATAACATTGATTTAGGTGAAAACATTGCTTTCTTAACTTCTGAGACCGGCTTCAGATGCAGTAAATCTTATAACAGACATAAACTTATGAGAGTTAAGAGAAAATGCATAGTTGAAAATATTCCGAAATTTAAGATATAAGAATATTTTTATTTTTAAGCACGCTAAATATATGTTTAATATATGGAGTAACCGGCTACACTCGTTTTTCTCACACACTAATATTCATCACAGCGGATGGCCTATACGCATCATATGTATCAGAAGGGGAAATTGGCGTCGTATTAGAACATTTCATTTCTAAATTTTTTAAAACAATTTAAAAATTTCATTTTTTTGAAGTTTAGTGATAGTTCACTAAAGCGCATGATTTAAATACAGGTAAGCTTGTCAATATGCAAACTCATTTTGTGCAAAAGGTAAGATAAAAATAAGCAACGTAATAATGTATAAATTATTACATCACACAACATACAGCCGTTTTAAGGATAAGTTACATAATATTCCTCAGATGTACAGAGGCCCATTTTGCCTTTTGATTTCGTTTCCATTGGTATTTTCACTTTCTCTGCAATACATGGTAATGCATAGGAAAAGTATTGGAATCGTATCGAAAATCGCAACTTGAGTTTTCGACGGACCTGCACGTTTCGATCTCTCTAGAATCAAAACAAGAAAGATTAATCAGGCATAAAACATTGGTTATGAAACACTTTCCAACTGAAATGCAATTTTATTTAAACATCTCTAAAATGTGATACATTCACCGCTGATATATTTTAAATTATCACAGTACTACAGTAATTTATTATATTCGAAAACTTAAAACTTCATCGAAAAAAATGAACTTTATTCAAATGACGTCATCGAATATAAATCGACTGGCTCTCTATGTAAAATCAGTGAATATTTCATTCTTACACTTTTATTCCAGACTCCAGAGTTGAATAGTTTTGCGTGAAAAAAATTCAGCAATTCCTATGCAACTCATCTTACAATCACTTGTTTACATTCTGCAATTTGTGAATTTTAACTTCACTTAAAAAATGTTTGAAAAATTAGGTCCCATAGGGTTCAATGTATTTCAATTTCAAATTCTGCATCCATTAAAATTAGGCTTCGTTTCAGAAATAATCAAAGTTTGATGATCATTTAAACTCAACATATTGTAATAGCTTTGGCACAGAATATAGATCCAAAGAAAATATTTAAAAATAAAGCGGTTTTAGGACGGATGCAAAACTAAATATAAATTTAAAAGAATTTTAAAAATCAGGATTTTGACACTGGGAAAAAAGATGGATGCCATATTTTATTTTGAAGTGGGTCACTTGATCTCTTCATATTATATGAGTGTAATTATAATTATAATTTTTATTTAAAAACTACCGAACATATTTTGCTCAATTTTTTTTTATATATTTTATGGGAAAAATTAAATATCTCTTAAAATTTTCGAAGCAATTTGTGAACTTTAACTTCTCTTAAAAAACGTTTGAAAAATTAGATCTACTGGATTCAATGCATTTCATTTTGTTAACCCGGGTTCAATCCAAAACTAATTGGGTGATATTATTCATTTACATTCCCATATGTCCCACAGACCGTCTCAACAACATTTTTGATAAAGTCGTTTTTATGGCAGTTATCGTGCGAAAGGGCAGACAGACAGAATGAGTAAAGTCATAAGCACTTTTGAACTATGTTGTAAAGTGTTAAAAACTACTTTTAGCGTCACTTCTGTATGTGTGTTTGTTTTTTCATCTGTGCAATGTATGTATCCATTCTAGTTGAAAAACGAATTGAACAAATTTCACACTGGGATACCCTTGTGGTAATTAGATTTTGGTAAGATTCTCAAAAATGTAACCTGTCATTTCTGCAAAATCGCTTGCAAATATATATAGTTGTTGTTGTTGAGACCCAGACCGTCCGACCTACTAGAAAGGTGTAAGGTAACCGTTTTGACGGCCGGGAAGTGCCACCCAATTTAGACCGGAACCCAGTGGGGGAGGCATCCACAGGGACCGTACCCTCCTTCCCCTACCACCAACCTCTCGGAAGGACTTACGGACCCACATGTTTAACGTGATCGTACTCCGCGTGAACACGGCGGCAGTTTTGGCAGTGGCTGGAATCGAACCCGGGCCTACCGAGTGCAACTCCAGCGCGCTAACCAATGGGCTACCGCGCCCAGCGAATATATATAGTGTTGAAAGCCCGGAACTACCGACTCGGCCGAGGACATGAGCAGCAGGTTGGTATCAGCGAATATATATAGTTGTTGTTGATGAAACCCAGACCGTCCGACCTACCAGAAAGGTGTAAGGTAACTGGCGAATATATATAGTGTAGGAAACCCAGACCACACGACCAACCCATAGGCTAATGGTAGCTTTCTGTGTGGCCGGGGCGAATATATATAGTAGGAAACCCAGACCACACGACCAACCCATAGGCTAATGATAGCTTTCTGTGTGGCCGGGCGAATATATATAGTGTCAAAGAAATATATATAGTGTCAAAAGAGGCCGGGCGAATATATATAGTGCCGGGCGAATATATATAGTGAATATATATAGTGTGCGAATATATATAGTTGTTGTTGAAACCCAGACCGTCCGACCTACCAGAAAGGTGTAAGGTAACTGTTTGGACGGTCGGGAAGTGTCACCCAATTTAGACAGGTACCCAGTGGGGGAAGCATCCACAGGGACCGTACCCTCCTTCCCCTACCACCAACCTCTCGGAAGGACTTTCGGACCCACATGTTTAACGTGATCGTACTCCGCATGAACACGGCGGCAGTTTTGGCAGTGGCTGGAATCGAACCTGGGCCTACCGAGTGCAACTCCAGCGCGCTAACCAATGGGCTACCGCGCCCCATGCGAATATATATAGTGTCAAACCTGTTTGAAACGGAACCTACTTGAATTGGAATACTATAATAAACGGAAATTATTTTTAGCCCCGTCTAAAAATAGAAGATGTTTATGCTATTTCCCTGTGTGAAACGGAACCTGTACTACGCGGAAACAAGCGGCTAATTTAAAATAATTTCTTCATAAAGCACATCTAGTAACGAACAAAGAACGGAAAAATCCTCCAAATGTTTCCGCTATTTATTTCCAAGAGAAACAGAGCGCAAAGAGACCTCAACGAGCGCTAGCGAGTAGGAGGCTGAAATCGCCAAGTCCCTCGAGGTTCTTTGTCTCATACCGCAATATCTGTAGTTTACAAAAATAGGAGAGAAATAATAGTGGAACATGGTCAAACACTTTGATTTAAACCTTGATTTGACTTGAAATTGCTTGCGAAGCGAGCTCTGTGAGCGCCAGTGAGTATTAAGGGAGTTGGACAGGCGTAGAGAGCAGGAAGATGTTTTGCTAGTGAATGAGTTTTGCTTAAAATAATATACTTAAAAATAATTATCTTATTATCTTATCTAAGCGTAATTATTTCCGAGATGGGTGCATAAAAGAACACAGAATAGCTCTACATTAACTTACTGTATTATTATATTTTTGGAGGGGGAGGGGGAAGTAATAAATAGTCTAAAAGAAACTGAGCAACTCATAGTGTACTTTGTTCCTCTAACTGAACCACTCAATTTAAAAATCAACCTAAAATATATTTTTTATATACATGGGAATATCATATTTGCTATTTTTAACAATATATTTATTCTTTATAATAATAGATTTATTACTTTTCTCTAGTATTTTTATTTAAAATACTTATACTGAAAATGAATGATTCTAAGTCGGGAGGGCAGTCTCCCCAAATCATGTGAGGCATATTTTAGAAGAGACCGCTCTCCCGACTTACACACATTCAATATCATATACCGATGTCATGTGAAGCATACCATAGCCGTGACTGTTTTCATGGCACTACTGTTATCCCAACAATCCCGTAGTTAGGATTTTCGGACCAATATTCAACTACAACCGAAATGCACCCATTCAACATCAACGTCGATATGATGCGAGGAGTATTTTAGGAGAGACTGCTCACCTGATTTACACCCATTCAACACCATATACAGATGTCATGTGAGGCATACCATAGTCGTGACTGTTTTTGTGGCACTACTGTTATCCCAACAATCCCGTAGTTAGGATTTTCGGACCAATATTCAACTACAACCGAAATGCACACATTCAACATCAACACTGATATGATGTGAGGCGTACGTAAGGAGAGACTGCTCTCCCGACTTTCAGCACTATATACTGATGTTATGTGAGGCATAGCATAGCCGTGATTGTTTCCATGGCCTTAATCATATCCTAACAATCCCGTAGTTAGGATTTTGAACCAAAACTTAGGTACAATCGAAATTTAGGCATTGAACATCAACACCGTTATGAAGTGATGCGTTCTTTAGGAGAGACGGGTCTCCCGTTTTACACCCATTTAACACCATATACCGATGTCATGGGAGACATAACTGTTTTCACTGCCATACGCTTATCCTAATAACCCTGGCTAAGAATTTCGAATCAGTATTTAACTATAACACAAAATACACTGATTCAACGCTCTACATAAAGCTCTACGTTTCCATTTCTAAAGTCGCGCAACCCACATTTCGGTTGATATCTTTCATAAATATAAAGACAGATGTTTGAATTTCGCGCTATTTATACATCATATAATGCATAATAGATGGAGTTGTTAGTACAGAGTCAGTTCACGTAGTTCTAAAATGACGCTTAGTTTACCGGAGCGTGTATTTATTGTGGAGCATTATTTGAAGACTAATTCTTAAACTGTTCGTTCAGCGTTTCGCAAATATTTTGAAACACAAAATGTGCCATCGATACACTCGTCATTGGTGTGTAGAAAATTCACATTTACTGCACGAAGAGCTATTGCATTCTGCAAAGGTCAGTGTTTGGTGTGCGATTTCATGGAGCAGAATAATCGGTCCCATTTTCTTTGAGAACACTGTGAACTCTGTTGTTTACATTACCATTTTTGAGGAATTTTTTGAGCAGTTAACGGAATGGCAGTTTGGATATTTTCAACAAGACGGTGCCACAGCACACACCTCAAGAAAATCCCTTGCAGTCGTTGAATCAGTGTTTGGTGATAGGGTCATTTCACATGGAATATGGCCACCCAGATCCCCTGATTTAACTACCCCTGATTTCTTTCTATGGTCTTATCTCAAAGAACGTGGATACGCAAACAATCCAAAGACAATCGAAGCCTTAAAGGACAACATCCGCAACATCACTGCATCCATTCCCATCGATATGCTGCATCGTGTGGCTACAAATACCTGTCGTCTAGTAGAGCTAAGCTTGGCAGCAAATGGTTGCCATTTTCAGCATTTGATGTAACGCACAATGTTATGCAGACATTAAACTATTTACTGTGAATATTTCATAATTTTGTCTTTTTTGCATTGGGAAATATCAAACGAAATGTGGGTTGCGCGACTTTAGAAACACCCTGTATTAGCTTCAAACTAGTGGTAACTTTTTAATATTAATCACATAGTGTTATGAGGCGAAACTTCGGAAATTCATTTTCCCAGGCTCCTGTTATTCCAGAATCTGCAGTGTAATCTTCAGTGCAGCGTTATATATCTGGGTTAAGGCATTTTATCATATAAATCTAGTAGTGAACTTTTTCAATTTAATATTTAAATTTAGATTTTTATCTGAATTGTACAGTATCAGTTTTATACATTTGTTGCATGGATCCAAATCATGCAACAATTCTTTTTGATGTAGATCGAAAATTATCAAATTTGCTGATTCGTTGAATATAAATGTAGTTTCAGAAGGCATATTTTTTGAAAAATGAAATTTCTTATAAATACATATATATCTTGTCTGGCGACGCATACTATTGTTGCTTCAAACCTTAATTACTATATTGCTTTAAATTTGTTCTAAAATGTTAAAAAAGCTTCTGTAGGTGTAAATAAATTTACTATTAAGGATCTAATGTCTGGTTGCGCTTTTATACCTTTATGTATCCTGTTACAGATTATCAGATTTATCCGTATCTTAACTAGTAGACAGTGAAGAATTCTGAAATTTAGATCATATCAGTAAACTATGGAATTAAAGCTCTTCACCTTTTGCATAAAAAACAGAGTATTGGTATTTATAAGTTGATCGCGACTGCTTCATGTCGCAGCATAAACTATAACTTCACTCCTGCAATATAAAAAAAAATGTCTCATTCAGGGCATGTAAGAGATATATTCCAATTTGTATATACTCGAAATTGTGGTGCACAAAAGAGGAAACTTATAAAGCCTATATTTGGAATTATTAAATTATTAAGATTGTGATTGTTGTTCATAAGATTATTAATGCGTTGATTACAATTAATACCGCCCCTTTGAGAATAAAACTTAAAGGTTAATTTATTCTTAGTTGAGTTGATCATTTACTAATACCGCTTTAACCATCATATGAGAATTATGCAAAAGCATATTAAATTGATTTATCTAAACATGGCCGTAAAATCATACATCGCAGAACGTTATTGCACAAATTTTTAGCGCGAGTTCTGTAAACGAATATTTATTAACATAATACTACTCCATTAATTGCACCATTGTTAACTTTGCAAATAAAATCATTTATTAACAACATAGAATACTTATTAAATTATTTACACAATTATTCATTTAATTGCGGCGGAGAGAGCGAGTGTGAGACCCTTTTCTCAATAATTCCTAAATACATTACCGACCTGTTACAATTATTAATGGGCACATACCTTCATTTTCTGCTTGGTCATTGACCACAATTCTTGCATATGTGTATATCGTATTGGCCTTAACTCGAAGTGTTGGGCTCCTTACTCGTTCTGCATCTGCTCATTGTATTCGCGAACACTTCTGGAACCTGTAATCAGGACATTGTCGTTTCACATTTGCCTCTGGGCTCCGTAGAAGTCATCATGACTTCTCATCTATATTGCCTCCGTACTATCGTAGAGAACTTCACTTTTACTTCTGACCTTACTAATTACTTTATCACTTGTTTCATAACTACTAACTCGTATTCTCGTAGAAGTTGTGTAATTTCATCTCTCGGTTGCCGCATCTTTTGCCTGAGGTCTGACACGCCTCTTTGGCTCTGATTGGTCGACTTTAGGGCACTGCGCCCAGACATCTTGCCATTGGTAAACATCTTTACACACTCTCGTGGCTATATCTAGCCTCTTAGGATGTTGGCCTAATTGACCTCTCTGGTCAAAGTGTTGTAAAAACTGGTGTCGTTTCGTCTGAAGCATTGTTGGCCGTTGCAGCCAGCCATAAATATTGAACATAAAACGGTCGCAGTTAAAACTGGTGCGAGATCTATTTCTGGTCTCACACATCTCCCCGCGGACAAAGAAATAAAAAAGTCACTACCAATAAAGTTCGATTAAAGTTCGTGTCACTGCCAACTCTGTAATTGGCATTTTTTCTTGAAGAAAGTTCGTCATGGAACTGCAGTTCAAACAAAGTCTTGTTGTGAACACAAAAGTTTGTGTCTCTGCCAACTCTGTAATTGGCATTTATCCTTGCATAAAGTTCGTCATAGTTCGTCTGAAGTCCAAACAAAGTCTTTTGTGAACACCAAAATTTTGTAAACATATATTGTACACTATATATATCAGTTATGTACTCATCAACATTATATCAGGCCAAACTTTCAAATCAACCAAAATTTAAATTTTGACTAAATTATGACTTTTAATCAAATATATGCACATCCACTAGCCAATGTGCCACACTCATATACAATTACTGATGCCATTAACAATTAACACCTTTTGTTATTAATAAATTATACAGCAATATTATTTTTATGATATATTTTTTTAATGCCAAAGAGGCGTGTTAGACCTCAGGCAAAAGAGGCGGCAACCAAGAGATGAAATTACACAACTTCTACGAGAATACGATTTAGTAGTTATGAAACAAATGATGAAGTAGGTAGTAAAGTCAGAAGTAAGTGTGAGGTTCTCTACTATAGTACGGAGGCAATACAGATAAGAAGTCATGATGACATCTACGGAGACCAGAGGCAAATGTGAAACGACAATGTCCTGATTAAAGGTTCCAGAAGGGTTCGAGAATACAATGCAGTACGAGTAAGAAGCCTAACACTTCGAGTTAAGGCCAGTTCGATATACGCAGATGCAAGAATTGTGGTCAATGACAGAGCAGAAAATGAAGGTATGTGCCCATTAATAATTGTAACAGGTCGGTAATGTATTTAGGAATTATTGAGAAAATGGTCTCACACTTGCTCTCTCCGTTGCAATTAAATGAATAATTGTGTAAATAATTTAATAAGTATTCTATGTTGCTAATAAATTATTTTATTTGTAAAGTTAACAATGGTGCAATTAATGGAGTAGTATTATGTTAATAAATACTCTTTTACAGAACTCGCGTTAAAGAAAAAATTGGAGGGTTATCAGCGGCACACAACGCAATGTGTAATAACGTTCTACGATGTACGATTTTACGGCCATGTTTAGATAAATCAATTTAATATGATTTTGCATAATTCTCATATGATGGTTAAAGCGGAATTAGTAAATAATTCCCGCAACTAAGAATAAATAAAATTTTATGTTTTATTCTCAGAGGTGCGGTATTAATTGTAATCAACGCAGTCATCAATATTTAAAGTAATAATCTTTAAGTAAATCCTCTTTTGTGCACCACAGAAATATTTATTGTTTTAATTTTAATAGTGTATCAAATACTGTATTTTAATATATATCAAACATTTAAATGCAGTAAACCTAAAATGTCAATATAAAAATGTATATTAATCTCAAACGTACAGTTTAAATGTAAATTACTGTGCATTAATATATTCCAAACTATCTTGTTTGGAACAGAAATTCAGCGGAGAGAATTTTATTTTTACTATCTTTAATGCTTGTAACTCTACGATTTGATTTGATTGAATGGTTTTAGTCCACAGTTATTTTTATACACACTAGAGATTCTTTGCACTCTAGACTTAATTAGATTCTGAACCAGTATGGACATACACGAAGCTTTCCAACTGTACCAGAAAATAAACCTCGGTTTCCATGATTCTGAAGACCAGAGAGTGAGTAAAGCGTTTGACCACGCATGTGGCCTGTAGTTAGTGAAAAGTTTCCTGTAGAACCGAGATACGTCCTCGATATAAGGGAACTCTTGTTAAAGACTTGGCTAGTAAAAAATTCTTCAACTTTCCCACAATTTCTCGCTACCTCATTTTGTTGTCGAGATCGGAACTTTTTAAATTCTCCACTAAGGACACAGCAATTACTTTTATTCGATCGGACATTGTTTCTTTACTATAGTTTTACTATTATAACTTTAGCTATATTCTCCTATAGATATAGATTACATTTGCATACTCTTTACTTACGTAACGTGTATAATCAAGGGACTGTCATTTCAAAGTTGTTGGGGTGGGGTGGGGGTGGCTTAAGGACTTCGTTAGAAATTCTATATGCATGAATATCATTTTTAGACCTCGCTTGAACTAATCTAAACATCACGCAAATTCTCCTAAATAATCAACAGCTATATATTATAATGTGTACTGATAATAAAATATTCTCTTATTCTATTATCTATTAACCTTTTGCTTACGGGTGGGACAGCGTCCATCCCAAACGAAGAACCTCTCAAAAAGACAGATATTTGACATACCCTATCCCAAACAGTTCGGTCCCCCTTTGCAGACATTGGCGTTCATGGAAATCGCCGACAGAAACATTGCATCTGCCAGCAGGTGCAATGTTTCTATCAGCGATTTCCATGGACGCCAATGTCTGCAAAGGGGGACCGAACTGTTTGGGATAGGGTATGTCAAATATCTGTCTTTTTGAGAGGTTCTTCGTTTGGAATGGACTTTGTCCCACCCATAAGTAAAAGGTTAAGCAGGACAAAAATAATTTAAAATTTTTCATATTCACTCAAGTGGAGGGTGCGCATCCAAACCGTACCAAATAAGATTTCGAGAAAAGCAATTTTTCCTTATCTCATCCTCTTTGCGGGTCGTAAAGTTAATCGTCCAGTCCGTCTTTCAGTCATCTTTTCACGCAGATCAGACTGTCTGAATTTTTTTTCTCAGACTAGACGTTTTCCCCCTCCATGCTTATTTTTAGTTTCTCGAATAGTAGACTTTCCAGCTTTAATAAAACTACGAATTGTAAGCCCTCTCATACAAGGCAGTTGAAATCCAGTTTGACGGTATAGTTGTTTTAATGGAGGAATGCGCCTCTTAAAAGGCGAAATATGAATAGAAAGTGACCAGATTTCAAGATTTTACATTTCTATTATTTAGAAACTACAAAAGTAAAATGTAGCACTTATTTATTTTAAACTATTTACAGAATATGCTTACTTAAAATCTTTTATGCTTATTTAAATACTTTTTAGAGAATGTGCTGACCAATTTGCAATAACTTAAGATAATTAAAAAAATCTGATGTGGGTATCACATGACTTTCTTTATATAATGTAATGCATTTAATACTTTTACAGTAAAAAAAAGGGTTATTCTTATAGTAGATACTTATATTCTTTTCAAGATATTGAATTTTCGTTAATTAGTGGTCGTTTTCATTGATGTAACGTCATTTTTATCCATTTGTCTAGATTTTCGTGGCAACATTTAAAAAAGTCGCCAAGTTGGTGACATTCCCCAAAATTCGTCGCCAAAATCTCGCCAAGCGTTATGGACGGAAAAATAAGTTATTCTTATAACAGATAAATGACTATTGGCGCTCAAATACAAAAGTATTACTCAAAGTATATTTTCTTATGAAAGGAACGAGCTAGATAAACGAGAATGATGTCACCCAATTTATCGTATGATATTACATATGAAAAGTGAATATGTTTCTCAACAGTTAATATTTTTTTTTCTTTTATGGAAGTTTTTGATAAATTTATTTGAAAAATGTGCAATATCTCGAGAACGGTTCATGCTAGCATTCTAAAGTTTATGTCAATGGTTTTCTAAGAAAAAATTACATAAGAAATGTTTATTTGCGTAAGTTTATTGAAGGTTTTGATTTTTAGATGATTTTTTCAAAATTTCACTCGAAAATTTAAGGGGGTTCTGAACATTCGATGGCGTTTAATAAAAAGAGGCTTCAGTATTTGCGGATTGTGATTTTTGCACCAAATTCGATTCGAATCGCTCCATTCGTTAGTGAGATATCGTCTCCACAGACTCACTGACACACATCTATTCGTTTAATCTGCAAGCAGAAAGGTATTGCAGAAACAACACTTTTAGTGCATTATATTCAAAAGTACAAATCCTAAAAAATAGCAGCTAAGAGAAAAATGAGAACATAGGTTTGTGCCTAACTATGCAAACATGCATGTATTTTCAAAGGAAGAAAGAGAATGAAGTGTTGGAAAATTACATCCTAGATGTAATTTTCCAACACTTTAATTACACTTTAACACTTTAATTTTCCACATGGGTTTGTATTTAAAATGATTAGAAAATTCGATCATGAATTTGCAATAATTAATCAGATGAATATGCCCAAGTTCTGGAAAAGAATTCAACAGAAAAAATTGGCCTTACAGTTTTGACTTTGGAATCTTAGAATTTTGCTTAGAGAGCCAGAATTAACAACTTTTGATCGTCATAGGCATTCAACGAGCAATTTCAACACAATTACCGCATGAAATTCATCTGGCAAAATTTTGATCAGCTGAAGAAATTCTGTCTTTACTAAACGCTTTTGAACGTTAGTCAATAGTTTTAAAATATAAATGTGGCGCAGTAAAACAAAGAGTCTTAAAGTTGGCTTTTTAGACATATAATTTAGTAAGATTGTGTTAATGCGTTGATTATCACTAATACCGCACCTCTGAAAATCACATGTTAAAATCTATTTATTCTTAGCTGCGTTGATTATTTAATAATACCGCTTTAACCATCATACAAGAATTATGCAAAAGCATATTAAATTGAATTATCTAAACATGGCCGTAAATTATCGTATTCGTGGAACTCATTAAATTATGCGTTGTGCCGCTGATAACCCTCCAATTTTTTATCTTTAGAGCGAGTTCTGTAAAGGAATATTAATTAACATAATACTACTCCATTAATTGTACCATTTTAACTTTAACAATAAATTATTTATTAACAACATAGATCACTTAATTACTCAATTTATTACACAATTTGCATATTTATTTGCGAAGGAGCGAGCAAAATTTGAGAGATTTGCCGTGTGAGACCAGATCACCATTTGTTATCGACATGATTTAAGATCTGCCGTCATATTTAATAAGCACATACCTGACCACAACGCTTGCCTCCTTGTATATTGTACTGGTTTTGCTCATTTTGTTGAAGTCTCCTTGGACTCTGACTGTTGTAGAATTGCATATTAGGACACCTTTCGGGGACTACCTCCGGACTACTCTGTGGCACACACTATTAAGAGATCTTTCTGGCATTTTGATCACTGTCCTGGCTGTGGCTCTGCGGCACTTTCGCTCTGTAACTCTTAATTCAACCTCCTTCACTGCTCTCTCATTTTATATTCCTTTCTAACTCTATCTCTAGTGGAACTCTATCACTTCTCGTAGGAGTTGTATATTTTCATCTCTTGGTTGCCGCTTCCTTTTTGCCTGAGGTCTGACACATCTCCTTTTTGCTCTGATTGGCCAACCTTGGTCACTGCGGCTAGACATCTTCCATAATTGGTTATTCTTTTTAGCCACTCTCATGGCTTCACCCCAGTTTGTAGGTTTATGGCCTAATTCGACCTCTCGTGTCAAAGTGTTGTAAACACTGGCGTCGTCTCGTCTGAAGCATTGTTTGCTATTGCAGGAAACCATAAATATTGTACATAAAACTGTCTCACCTAAATGTGGTGTGAACTCAATTCCTACACTTATTCTGGTCTTACAATAAAGGGTCATCAAAAATACCAACTGATGCAGAAGTTCAAAATCCTAGAAGACGAAGCCGATCAGAAAGAAGAGAAAATATTAAAACAAAAAGAGTTGCTTCAATTATAACCAGAAAGAATATTCAAAAAGAGTTAATTACTGTTTCAACGGAAGACAAAAACAAAACTGAAGATCCACAATCTGATGCAAAGAAAAGGAAAGAAAAATATCTTGTAAATATATCTAATGAATCTGACAGCAATGTGTCTATAGTGAAACAAAATACACTAAGACTGAAAATATTCTACAAGCATGACTGTAATATTTAAATACAGAAGTAAAGGTTATGGCGATTATATTCGCTTAAAATTTCTTTCATTAAATATTGTATTGGTTTATTCATTGAAAGAATTGGTCATGATCTTGTGCGATTAATGCGATAAAAGTCTAATTAAGATGTTTTTGGTTTTCTGATAAAAAATTGATGCATTTGTCATAAATATTCAAGATATTGTAATATGCATTCAAGGACCTATAAAGCAAAATAAAGAAGACTCTCAGTTGCACAAAAATATTTTTGTGTGTCACTTGCACATTTTAATTTTCGTTAATTATTGCTTTATGAATTGAATATATATCATTCACCCCTCTTCCTCCTATTTTATATAAGTATTTTCTTCTAATATATTGAATAATTTGTTGATTACTTATTGAATTGAGTATTTATTGAATAATTAAAAATAAAAACTGGAATTTTTAGATTTTAAAGAGTAATAGTTGGCAATTGTGAAATTTTCATTGAAAATAAAACCATTAAGAATTGAAATGAAATAACTTACTATTTGTTGTGTTTAGATCCTAAATTAGTTTTTTAAATGCACAGATGAATAATTTTCATATTTCGTAAAATATATAGCCATGGTCCATAGTACCCCATGGTGTGGACCATTGTGCCCCGACTCCGGGGTACAGTGGCTTACTTTGTCACTTGTTATTTAAAAAATATGACAGCAAAACATCATTGTAATAATTGTTTTTATATAAGTATATCATAAACATGAATATAGAGACAATATGTACAAGTATTTGAAGTGATAATTTTGCTCCTTGTTTAAAAGGAAAACATCAAAATGTAACAAAAAAGATCAATCATGCATAAAGCATTGATTATGAAACACTTTCCAACTTCAATGCAATTTTATAAAAACATCTCAAAAATGCGATACATTCCTCGGTAATATTTTTAAAATTATCACAATACTACATTCATTTATTACATTAGAAAATTCAAAACCTCATCGAAAAAAATGAACTTCATTCAAATGACGGCATTCAGATATAAATTGCCTGGTTTTAACATCTCTAAAATGCGATACATTCCTCGGTAATATTTTTAAAATTATCATAATATTACAATAATTTATTATATTTAAAAACTTCATCGGAAACAAATGAACTTTATTCAAATGACGTCATCGAAATATAAATCGCCTTTACATAAAAGCAACATTTCATTAATAAACATTTTTCTAATCCTTTCATTCATCACAATACTATAATAATTTATTTTATTTAAAAACTTGGAGATACAAGTAATTTAACTCTATGCTTAAAACTTCATCGAAAACATCGTCTGGTTGGTTCTCTGTGTAAAATCAATTAATGTTTCATTCATATCAGCTATATTGCAGACTCCATGAACTAAATAATTTTGAGTTAAAGAAATGCAGCAATTCTTATACAACTCATTCTACATCTTTTGGTGTTTACATACTCCATAAGGGAAAATTAGGCTTCGTTGTAGAAATAATTAAAATTTGATAATCATTTCAACTCAAATATATTGTAATTGGGTTGTTTCAGCATGTAGATGCACAGAATTTAAACAAAAATAAAGCGGTTTTAGGACGGATACAACACTAAATATGAATTAAAAAGAACTTTAAAAATTACGATTTTGATACAAGATGGATGCTATATTTCATTTTGAAGTGGGTCACGTGGTCTCGTTATATAATGGTCACGTGATCTCTTCGTATAAAGGGTGTAATTATTATTTTAATTTTTATTTAAAAAACTACTGAATATATTTTGTTGAAATTTTTTTATGTATTTTATGGGATAATTTGAATATTTTCTAAGATTTTCGAAGCAATTTGTGAATTTTAAGTTGGCTTAAAAAATGTTTGAAGAATTAGGTCCCATAGGTTCAATGTATTTCATTTTTTCCATCCGGGATCAATCCAAAACTAATTGGGTGATATTATTCATTTATATTCCCATAGGTCACACAGACCGTCTGAATAACATACTAAAATTTCATTTTAATAAAGGCATTTTTACGGCAGTTATCGTACTAACGGACAGACAGACAGACAAAATGAACAAAGTCATAAACACTTTTCAACTATGTTGTAAAGTGTTAAAAAAGTGGTCGATTGTACCCCAGTCTGCCCTAAACATAAATGATTGATATGTTACAAAGAGAAAAAGTTATAGGGATGTGTAATAGATGGCGCTGTATATCTGTAGGCTTGTGTATATAGTGCCATCTATTTGGGATCCGATGAACTATTTCTTTTAATATGAAATCAATCATTCGGGATAAGTTTTAGTCATACAGTTAAAGAGAAGGAGATAAATGGATGAAGTGTTTGAAAATGTCATAATGCTTTGAGAATTATATCTAGGTGTCGATAGAGTTAGTAAAGTGCCCTTTGTTTTCATTTGACACAATAGGAAAGCATTGTATTTATTATATGTGTTTTTGATTAATTTTAAATTAAGGTTCCCTAATTATGAGTATAATTAGTCAGTATTTGTCGTAGTTGTAGGATTGGATACAGAATATTGGGAGGTAAAAATAAATTGAAAGGTAAAATAATTGTGAATACGTCGGAATATATTTTATTGTTTCAGTTTTAATTTTTATTGCGTTACTAATTTATTTCTACAAAATTGATAGTTTAAATAAATATTTTAGGCTTTTCGTCATGGAAATATATAAAATTTAGAAAGACTTAACTTACCCAAGCGCCCCTGAAGTATTGTCTTAAATTTACGTCGTTACAAAATGAAAACTAAAATTGAATTTAAAGTGCAAATTCGGTGTCATTTAAAATAATCATGCGTGTTGTTTAGTGCAATTAAACTCAATGAATATTTAAAGAAATAAAAAGAAAATGAATTTGCGTATGCAGGGAAAATCATGTGCTGCCCACATCAGACTTTTACTTTCCCTATAATACATGGTAATGTATAGGAAAAGTATCGGAATCGTGTCAAAATTCGATTTTTCGACGGATCTACACGTTTCGGGTCCTCTAGAATGCGAAAAAACTATTTTTAGAGTGACGTCTTTCTGTGTATGTGTGTCTGTCTGTGTAATGTATGTATCTACTTTAGCTCAAAAACTAATGAATTGAATTTCATAAAATTTTAGGTAAGTCACTTGTGTGTAACCTTGGTGCTGATTTAATTTTGGTACGATTCGAGATAAAAGAAACCGCTTTTTTTTTGTAAAATGGCCCCCAAAAATCTCATGTATCCACTCTAGTTGAAAAACGAATTAACCAAATTTTACAAAATTTGGTAGATAAGTCACTTGGATGTTACCCTGGTGCTGATTATATTTTGGTACGATTCGAAAACAAAGGACCTGCTGTTTTTTGGAGGAAGGGGGGATGGCTCGCAAAAATCTTCAAAATTTAAAATAAAAGATTATGCTTAAATATATTAATTAAATGCTTATTGTATACTTCATTTTTTTACGATGAAAAAATAATACTAACCCCATTACTCTAGAACTAGCCGTTTTCGAGATATTTTAGTTTTTTCGCATTTTCACTACGCCACCTTTGAACATAGTTCCAATTACCAAATGAAAACATAAATTGAATTACAGGTGCAAATTTTGTGTCATTTAAAATAATTATGGGTGTTATTTTGTGCAATTAAACTTAATTTAATGAATTTAATTGAAAAAAATAAGAGAACGTGAATATGAGTCTGCAGGGAAAGTCATGTGCTGCCCACATCAAATTTTTAAATCTCGATTTAGTTTATGAGATTATTTTTAACGCACTTTTAAATTAAATTTTGTTCAGTATGGGTACAGATTTAGTTGGTCGATCCTAGCTAAGACGGCCGTGGTGTGCGCCAGACGGGTTAAAAGATCACGCGAAACGATCTCCGGTGGTTAGCGAGTGCCACCACACAAGAGGCAGACCCTCTACGACCGTGTTACGCCTGCGTAACAGACAGTACGAAAGAGTTCGCGAAGTGATCCTATCAAGTGCCAGCGTGTAGGGAGCAAAGTTACCTGGAGGGTTGCTAAGTGACGGGGGTTGGCGAACATAGCGATCAGGAGAATTTTCATATATTTTAAACTACGTATAACGCTGTGTGTAAGGTTCCTCAGAAAGTCTTTAAAGCATCGCACTAACTTTGTAAAATAAGGTCCATGAGTATACACGTTAAGCCGATCTACGGTAAAGTAACCATGCCGATCGTATAAAAAGGATTGCAGCCCCCCTCCCCCAGTGGATAATATGAAAATTTAAGCTAAAGAATTCGGTAAATGTGATAGAAAAAAATTCCAATTGCATAGTTGTATAGCATTGCCTAATTAGTAGGAATAGGGTAAAGATTTTGTGGAACATGTATGTGGAAGTCAATAAAATACCTGTTATACTTAATTGGTTGGACGTGTAGTGTCGAGTAGTTGAACGAGTCAGACAATAGTCGCGACGAGTTCGCACGCAAATCCCGTTTTGCACGTGTTGTCTTTTGTCTTACAGATGGATACAACGTCCCTGGTATTATGTGCATTTTTACAGTATTGTGTCGGGGCTGCGCATTTAGCAACCAGTTAAGTATGACTAGCATTTATTGCTTTCCGTATACGCTTTTGGTTTGTTTCCGGTGTCGATTTATACTAATTAGAGAATCCTCTACAACTTTGTAATTGGCTGTTTTCGTTTATCTCACTTTTCTGTTGAGGTCGTTATTTTGACTTTTTAAATTCTCCAGTAGGGGCGATGCAATTCCACTTTACTCTAGATTTACCTAATGTGTATAAGCATGGATATTTCCATACAGTGTTATTTGAGCTCTTAAGACTTCACTCGGAACACCGTATATCTACTAGTAACATTATTTAAGTAACATTAGTAACAAACTGTTAGTAATATTAACTAGTAGTAACCATATTTTATTCTGTAAGGATATAAAAACATCGATATTTTTTAAACAACTGCTATGTTTTTCAGAAAGGGAATGACGCGGTTATGCATATACAAATATTATTTTTCCAGACCAGTATAACAAAAGGTCAAATATTCGTAGTTTATAATTTTATTGCATTGTACGGAAACTAAGGGCGATTACTCGCTGCACATTATTTATCTCCTTCTGCTATCAGTTTTAAAAAGTCTGTTATCAGTTTTTTACTAGGAAAAGATACATTTTATTAGTGCTAAGAGAAATATATTTTAAAATGGCAGTAACTAAATCAAAAAAGAAAAATAACTAATGTGAAATGCGTTAAAAGGTTTTTCTTTTCTTACCAAAAACAAAACGTGAGAATATTTTTTTTAAACGTAAGAAGATTTATGTCAAATGACTTCATTTCCTTAATTTACGTTATTTGAGGCATTTCTTAAAATATTATGTAAAAGTATGAATTTTCTGTTATAAAAGTAGGTATATATATATGTTACGTAAAAATAGTGGGGAAAATATACATATCAACAGATCATTTCATAATTATGTACTGCAGAAATCGTAAAACATTCTACAAAGGTTTAAAAAGTTATAGAGTCCATTTTGACGATAAAATCTTGCAATTCCGTCTCAGTAGCTCAACGGTAGAATGTCGGTTGACTAGGGTGAAAATTCGTGGTTCGATTGCCGGTTGGAGCAGCAAGATACTTTACAAAGTTATTATATGTGCATATGTTCAAAGAGAGCTAAGGATTAACCTTTTGCTTACGGGTGGGACAGCGTCAATCTCAAACAAAGAACCTCTCAAAAAGACAGGTATTTTACATACCCTATGCCAAATAGTTCAATCCCCCTTTGCCGACATTGGCGTCTATGGACGCCACTCGTACGCAAAACGTGACTGCCCCACCCGTAAGCAAAAGGTTAAACAAGCTTTGAAATACTCAAGTTTTAGAAAAAATATATATTTTTAAAATGTTTATCACCGTTTTTGACGTCAACAAAGTTTAAGGTTGAGGTATCGGGCTGAAATCAAAACGTTACGAAAAATGTAAACCCTTTAGACGCTTATAATTCTTAACTTTATAGATTAAAATGCAAATAATGTATACTTGTTTTGTCGAAAGTATGACAACATTTCTGAATTAGACGTCTGTACGGGTTCAGGCTTGGCAAGTGGAATGAGGCTCGATCTGATCCACAGGCCGGGCCGAATTTTAAAGAAACTTTGAAAAATTCTCAGAAAAATTTAAACAAAAAAATTTAAACTAATAGAAAAATTTGAAATTATGTATAAAAACATTCTCAAGCGGATGAAAGTCACCTTGCCCCGTAAAGTAATAAAAGTTTGCCCTGTACGCATAACAAAGATGGGTAATTAGAACTGCTTACAAAAAATAATAATTTCAGATAGGAAATTGAAGACATTTATTCGAGGACATTACGATATGAAAATAAAACACTGCTCTTCGCAAATTCCACCTGCTGATTTGATTCGTCGTATGTAATTTCAATTCTTAATCTAATGAAATTTCTTAAAACTTAGTAGTTGTGTCCCTTGAGGGTTATTCTGACATTCATTAGATTAGGGTGTGATTCTGAAAAATATAACGGAACACTTTTTTTTAAATGACCTGCAAAGCTCGTGAAAATGTGAAATAAATGTCTAAAATTGCTCTGAATTTCACCTGTTTTCACGTTGATACAAAAATAAAAATAAAACAAAACACTATTAAGTGTTACATGTAGCATATTTATGAAATAATTTTATGGAACAAACACATGACTTTCTTTACATATTAATAAATTTCGATAATATAATAAAACCATTACACCGATTAAAGCTGTCTTAAATTTTGATCTCGCTGAAAATCAATGACAGTTTATTTATTGGTATCTAAAATACGCAATTCATTCACATTCTCACAAAATAATAAAGTGAAGTTATGTAATTCACTTGATTATTTTGTGAGATATTGCGCTTCAAGTGGAGAAGTAATTTTTTTATTATTTTATAAACGGCTAGAGATAACTACTAACCACTGGTGTCCATTTATTGCTTACTCCCCCCCTCCAAAAAATGTTAGTGTATATCAGTATTATGTTAGATATAGTTTTGTGTGAGGCTCTGACCACAAATATAGGAAATATACAGATAAATCATTCTGTGTCCCTATCCATATTTAAGGTAGTAAAATGAAGGTTACGCATACTCTGCAGTGATACCTTTTCTGTTTCGTTGATATGGCATATTTTTTGCAAAATCATCTTATCAAAAGGCTTATGAGGTCCAGCGTCCGTGAATTTTAAAGTTTACGTAAATGAAATTTAAGATTCTGGTAGTTGTAAATGGAAGTTATTGAAGTCACAAAATTTAGTGCTCTCATTAATTGTCACCCTGGGGTTATTATATTAATTGCCATATAGGGTGAAAATCATTGACATTTTATCCGAATTATCCAAAAAATGTATTTTCAATTTATACTTAGACTGATTCAATTGGAGATCGTATAATGTTTCTTTGACAATTGGTATTTTTTGACTATTTATTTATAGCATATAAATGCGTAGAGCATTAAAACATTAAATGACATTAATACTATTTCTTTTTTTCTTTTTTCGTGCTTAGCACAATTTGTTTTAAACTTGATAACTAAAAGATAAAACTTAAAATACTTTCTAATATATAGCGAGAAGCTCAATACTATTTAATTTGATACAATTTACTATAATCGCAAATATATACATAAAACATTACAACTCTAAAAAACGTAAGGTGGACGTTCTTCTCAGTTACGATTTGGATGCCTTGTGACGTAGAATTTATCAAGTTACTGACAAAGGTCGCTATCCTTACGAAATAATTTCCACGCTGCATAACTAACTCTCTAAAGTGAATTTAACATTTTATAGAATATCTTATCTTCAAATATAGGTACAAATTATAAAATTTGCATCAAATAATGTTATGCCTTCTAAATAATACAAGTCGAAAGTAATTAAAAAATAATGTCATTAATTTTACTTTCAATGAGATAATCCAAATCTGTTATGCAATTGACCACATGACGTCCTAAGTATACAAATTTATTTTCGTACATATTCTTCAAAGGCATTCTTTACATTGAAGAAACATATGCATTTAGCTTAATTTGCAATTACATCACTCAATTTCGACTTTTGAATAAAATTCGAAATTAAAATTAAAATAATTTTATAATTTTAATTCTTTTGTGTAAAATTAAAAAACATTAAATTATTTTATATAAACAAAGTTGTACAATATTAAATGTAAAATTATATAAAGAGAAACCGATAACATGTATGGATTTGATCTGTATGGACTTTTGAATTTGACATTGCACTTTAATTTATAGATTTTTTCTTAGCACAAATGCAAAAACAAAGTCTGATCACTCCTTCAACCAATGTCAAGAGTCTAAACTTCGCATTCCACTTCAATTTTGAAATATTCCTTGAGTATTTTCAATCGTCAATGGATGGAGGGCTCGCGTAAAAGTCTAAAAAGGGTGCTGTTTTGAACATGTCTGTATATCAATGAGAACTGAAAGAAATGAACTGGAACTTTTCATTCTAAGGCTTTCCGTAGTGCTGAATCCAATGTCAAGGTTTGCGCAAGTTTCTATTCATATTTCTTGAAATATGATTTTCATAATTAATAATTAATATTAAAAATTTGTTTTAAGATAAAATTCGATACTCATCTTGTTTGGATAATTTAGTATCGCAATATGAAATCGGAATTACAGAATTATTTCGTAAAATATAAAAGAAAAACTGGAACACCCATTTAACATTGAGAGCTAGAAATTTCAAGCAGTTATACTGCCCAACGGCTTGGGTAAGAATATTTGATGTGGGCAGATTTCCCCTATATAATACAATGTATTTACTTCTTTCACAGTGAAAAAACGATGTATAAGGTCTACTGCATATTGTTTTAACGTTGAATTGTACATTTGCTGCTTTCCCGGATGACAAAATGTAAAAATATTACAAGTACCCATTTAATTTATATTTCACGTAACTATAAATTGACAATTATCGATATTGATAGCACACGCATTAAGCAATAGAGTCCACATATTAAAATATTTTAATAATGAATCCATCCATTTGACGTCATTTTAGTTATCTTAGAGTCATTTTTGCAGTTTAACGATATTTTCGTCAATCTGAGGCGAAATATCGCCATGTTGGCAATATATCGCTGAATGAGTCGCCAAGTTCGCCACCTTTATTGCCAAGCGTTACAGACAAACGGAGAGAAGAGATTTTCTTAGGGTAGTTGCGTAAAATGAGTCAATTGGGTTAATAGTTTTACATGCTGCCATCCGGAAAAATGCAAAATGTAAAATATAACATTAAGACATTGCTATGTAGAGTTTATACACTATTTTTTCACGCTGAAAAAAGTAAATCCATTGCATGATATAGGGGAAGTCATGTTCTGGCCTACATCAGACGTCATTCAAATAAATTTGCGGAAAAATCTGTATAATTTTATGTCTATGGAAATTTTAATTTATCTAAACATATCCTGGTTCAAAAATCTTGAAACGTAGACAAGATTTTAAGTGGGGCTATTCCAAGGCTATCTACAAAATTTCATGAAATTTGATGCAGCCGTTCTCCTGTAATGATTAGACAAACAAGCACACATACACACAGATAATTTTTCCATTTTTTAATTCAGAATATAGGTAAAGTCAAAAGTTAGTATTTTTATATGTAAAAAAACTTTTTTTCATATGAAAACCAAAATTTCAAAGACAATCGATTACTTAATTTATAAAATAAATCAATATTTTATTAGCTGCCCTTATTTCAGACGATTTTGTCGGTTTGAGGATCAATATATTGAACGAAAGACCTTAATTGGAAGCTCTTAAATTGTAACATATGACTTTGACATTGAATTATTTGCAAGAAAAATGATTCGATTTATAAAAGTCTCTAAAATTTGACGTAGTGCTCAATTTATTCCGTCAAGAAGGGATTGATATTTTAGTTATTTTGTTCTAAATTTAATGCAAATTATCGAACAGTAGCTACGCCAGTTTCTTAAAACACAATTAGCTTCTGCATGTAAAAGTTATTGGATTAATATAGTTTCTTAAATTTTGCAGTTTAAAACAAGTAGGGTAGGCAAAATTAAATATTTCTTAGAAATAATAATATTATGCAAAGGGTATATTTCCTTTTCTTAAATGCTTGGGTGTTTTTTACCTAGGTTTCTTACACAATTGTTTGTTAGAATTCTATTTAACAAATGTACAGAAGATAGACAATACAGAAGAATTGAAATTTCGCATATTGGAATCAACTAGAAAACTTTTGAATCCTGAATATTTCAGTAGCCAGAGACAAAATATAAATCCATGATAAAATTAACATAATACGAGTATAATTAGGCTGTGGTTCTCAAAGTGGGGTCCAGGACAAATTTGACAGGGGTTTGCGAATAGCACTAAAACTGTACGTCATAACTAATAACATTTTTGTTGAATTTTGTTTTTGCAAAAACATTTTTATTAAATCCTGATGTTAAGGGTGGGCCCACACATTTTTTTCAATTACTAGGAGTATATATTTTGCGTTTAAATATTTACTAACATATACCTTAAGGCGTGATTAAGACTGGCTTTTGAATAGCCAATTATTGAGTAAACTTTGCCATTTATAGGTGTAGCAAGGATCTGGTAAAGTGAAGGGGCGGCGCTGAATGGAAGAAGAGTTGACAGCTCTGGGTTTTGTTTTTCAATCTGGAACCTATGGAGAATATAATTTTTCATCATCTGAAGGGATAATTCATTTATTTAAATTAAAGTGTAGAAAACAGGTTATAGTAGAATCCAATCACACTGGTACTGATATACAAATAAATATATAATGTTCCCAGAACAGTTCTTAAGAACTCATATCCCTGCGTGTGTACATTAGCTCTGTCAAATGTAAATGGTGGTGAGTAATATATGGTCTGTAAATTGACTATGCCCGATTGAATAAAGGTGATTGCAGCACCCTTATCGGAGAATTGAAGAAGTTAATACCACGAATTCAGAAACAAATATAGAAGAGAAATGTGAATTACAAAGTTGAAGAACATTATACAATAAGTAGGAATTTAAACTAAATCACTTACTGAAGACATTTATTTAACGCAATATGGTTTTAGGAGATTAGCTTCATATTCTGTAATAATAGAATAAACAGCAAAAACATGCATAGTAATATACTGTTGAATGTCCAGACTACATGACCAACCCTAAGGCTTATGGTAGTTTAATGTGTGGCCGGGTATAGTAATATAGTTGTTGTTGTTGAGACCCAGACCGTCCGACTTACCAGAAAGGTGTAAGGTAACCATTTGTACGGCCGGGAAGTGCCACCCAATTTAGACAGGAACCAAGTGGGGGAGGCATCCACAGGGAACGTACTCTCCTTCCCATACCACCAACCTCTCGGAAGGACATACGGACCCACATGTTTAACGTGATCGTACTCCGCATGAACACGGCGGCAGTTGTGGCAGTGTGCAAATGCAGCGCGCAAACCACCGGGCTACAGAGCCCGAAATGTGCCAACAGCACGCCGTGTTCCCAGGTGGTCACCCACCCAAGTACTAACCGCGCCCTATGCTGCTTGACTTCGGTGATCTAACGAGAACCGGTGTTTTCAGCACGGTAGGGCCGTTTGCATGGGCATAGTAATATAGTTGTTGTTGTTGAGACCCAGACCGTCCGACCTACCAGAAAGGTGTAAGGTAACTGTTTGGACGTCCGGGAAGTGCCACCCAATTTAGACCGGAACCCAGTGGGGGAAGCATCCACAGGGACCGTACCCTCCTTCCACTACCACCAACCTCTCGGAAGGACTTACGGACCCACATGTTTAACGTGATCGTACTCCGCATGAACACGGCGGCAGTTGTGGCAGCGTGCAAATCCAGCGCGCAAACCACCGGGCTACCGCGCCCGAGATGCGCCAACAGCACGCTGTGTTCTCAGGTGGTCACTCACCCAAGTACTAACCGCGCCCGATGCTGCTTGACTTCGGTGATCTAACGAGAACCGGTGTTTTCAGCACGGTACGGCCGTTGGCTCACAATGAAATGTGTTATACTTCGTTTAATTCATACAATACACATAGTATGTTATTCTGTAAATATTTTAAATAAGTGTTTCAAACCTTCTAACCACATATTTTTTTTATTTTGTTTCAGGTTTATAAAAGCCAGCTCTTTAGATGCATGTAAGTTTTATTTTCTTCTAACTTTTATAAACTATCAGTATAAACTAACAGTATCACGGAATCTAGCAATCAATGAAGTATGGTAGGTACCTCACGTATACATGTTTTATACGTCCCTGGAATTGATATATATTAATTAAACAGTTCTATATAACTTTGTAATTGACAGTTTGTTTCAATCTTGCTTTATTTCCGAGTTCCTGCTCTTAACTTCCATTCTCCTCTACGGCCGTTGCAATCTTAGGGATTCATTTTAAGGTTATTTGGGTATTACAATATAACTAAAAAAATTCAAAATATACATAACTACAAAGATACAACTAGCCCAAACAGGACCAGAATAAATATTAATTCACATTAAATAATGATTTCAAAGGAGGTACACTCTTAAATTTACAAACAGACATGAAGTAAATATTCAAATCATTACAACAAAAATCACATAATTTGCAAAATTTATTAATTCCGAAATTGTAACATTTAACGAATAAAAAATTTGTCTTATCTATAAATTTCCGTGATATTAAATGAAATAACATACAAGATCAATCAATAAGATTAGACAATAAGATTATTTATACAATTTTTTAAACAATCAATAAGATCATTTAAAAGCTTATAAAAGGAAATCACTTTCCTTCCAACATTGCATTAGACAGATCATTTGAGCAATAGTTATTGACAGGACACTAAAAAGCAATATCTTAAAAATTTAGTTTTGACCTTTTCAATAAACTGATTGTAAAAGGTATAGCCAGGTTCATAGATTAACGATGCATATTCTAATTTAGGCCGTACGAAATAATTAAGTAATATAATCGTTGTTTTATAATGCAGATCACGATGTTTTCTAATCAAGAACCCAATATTTCTAAAAACAGCCAAGGTAGTTTGCTGTATATGATCATTAATGAAACTTACAATCAAATCTAACACTCAAGTCAAAAAAACTGTGACAACGCCTTAACGTATTACCTTCTAAAGCGTAATCATTGATCGAAGCAAGAGACCTACAAGAAAAAATCATAATTGCACATTTACAATTGTTTAACTATAGGCAATTGCGTGAGAACCATAAAATTCAAATATTTAAATCATCCTTCAAAGCAATACTGAATAATACTGAATAAGAAATACTTCAAAGCAAATTGGTTGTTGCAATTTTCTTATACAATATAAAGTCATCGGTAAACGAGAGACATTTTGAAGTGCATGTGGATGATCGCTGAATGTCACTTATGAACTACAATATTGAAGACAATAATGTTTAGTACAATAACAACATTTACTACAAGAACATGAAGACAATAACATTTACAACAACAATAAAGTAATACTGCGTACGAAAAATTAAACTATAGTTAAACTTTATTTTATCTTTTTGAATTCAGGTTTGTTGGTCAGTCTAGTAGTGAAGAACGTATTCTCAAAACAGCTGCATTGTATCTTTATTTGCGCTTCATTATGTTGATAGAGATTTCCTTATCTTTGCATAAAGTATTTTTATCATCTATCTTGCGATTATTTCAACCCGAATCTGTTTATGTGTCTATGACTTTTATGAATGATTAACATGATTACTCGCATATTGATTAATACAAATTTTTAACTAAGTATATATTTGCGTGACATAATATACAGGGTTCCTATTAAAGTCTTTAAGCACCCTGATAACTGCGTAAGGCAAGGTGCATGAGTATATACGTTAGGTTTATCTACAATAAAGTGGACATACTCGATAGAATAACAAGAAAGATCAATCATGCTTAAAGCAATGATTATGAAACACTTTTCAACTTCAATGTAATTTTATTTAAACATCTCGAAAATGCAATACATTCCTCGGTAATATTTTAAAACTTATCACAATACTACATTAATTTATTATATTTGAAAACTTAAACCTTCATCGAAAAAAATGAACTTCATTTAAATGACGGCATTGAAATATAAATTGCCTGGTTTAAACATCTCTAAAATGCGATACATTCCTCGGTAATATTTTTAAAATTATCATAATACTACAATAATTTATTATATTTGAAAACTTCATCGAAAATAACTGAAATTCTTTCAAATGACGTCATAGAAAAAATAACACGCCTGGCTCTCTCTATAAAAGCAGTATTTCATTCATAAACATTTTCAAATTCGCTTCATTCATCACAATACTGTAATAATTTATTTTATTTAAAAACTTAAGACCATGGAGCTACAAGTAATTAAACTCTATGCTTAAAACTTCATCGAAAAAATCGTCCTTCTCTCTGTAAAATCAATGAATATTTCATTCATATCAGCTATGCAGACTCCATGAGCTAAATAATGAAAATGACTCCATGAGCTAAATAATTAAAGAAATGCAGCAATTCTTGTACAACTCATTCCGCATATTTTGCTGTTTACATTTTACATAAGTGAAAAATAGGCTTCGTTGTAGAAATAATCAAATTTGGATGATCATTTAAGCTCAAATATATTGTAATTGCGTTGTTTCAGTGTGTAGATGCACAGAATTTAAGCAAAAATAAAGCGGTTTTAGGACGGATACAACACTCAATATGAATTGAAAAGAACTTCATAAAGCACGATTTTGAGACAAGATGGATGGCGTATTTCATTTTTGAAGTAGATCACGTGATCTCTTCATATAATGGTTACGTGATCGTTTCATATAAGAGGTGTAATTATTATTTTAACTTTTATTTATAAACTACTGAATATATTTTGCTGAAATTTTTTTAAAATATTTTATGGGATGATTTGAATATTACCTAAAATTTTCGAAGCAGTTTGTGATTTTTAAATCCGCTTAAAAAATGTTTGAAAAATTAGGTCTCATAGGGTTCAATGTATTTCATTTTTTCAACCCGGGTTCAATCCAAAACTAATTGGGTGATATTATTCATTTATATTCCCATAGGTCCTACAGACCGTCTAAATAACATACTAAAATTTCATTTTGATTAAGTCATTTTTACGGCAGTTATCGTGCTAACGGACAGCCAGACAGACAGAATGAACAAAGTCATAAACACTTTCAACTTTGTTGTAAAGTTTTCAACTTTGTTGTAAAGTGTTAAAAAGCGAGTTTCAATTTTGTTGTAAAATGCTAAAAATGATTACAGTGCTTCTAGCGAAGAATTCAAAAAGTTAGGATCACGCACTCGGAAACAAAGCGATACAGATGATAAAAGCCAACTACAAAGTTATAGAACATTATCTAATATGTAGACACCGACAATAAATCTGTTACAAAAGGCGTTTCTTTCATCCAAAATGGTTTTTGCTGAATTCTATTCGAGAATGCTAAAACAGACAATAATGTACAGGAATCTAATGCACAGGCTGCTTAATATGTCTATCTTCGAAAACAATGCATATTTTAATTTATAAAAGAATATGACTGAGTGATTTGACAATCACTGTAGGTATCACCGTCCCTGATAATATGAATTTTTGACAGGTATTTGTTGCGTTCTATATACTTGTTTTGCGCGTATCTGATGTCGATTTCTTCTAAGTATATAATCTTCTACAAATTTGTAATTGACATTTTAATCTTATCTCGCTTTGTTGTCGAGTTTGTTATCCTAACCTTTGAAATCCTCCGATAAGAGCACTACAATCACTTTTGTTAGATAGGGTCTGATAGGGATGTGAGACATCACTCCTTTGGTGTATTTCAAATGAGAGAAGGTTCTTGTGTGTTGTGTGTGACGATGGTACAAGATATCTGGAAAAATTTTCCGATTTTTTTTTAACTTTCTCATACATAGTATGAGTATTATGAGTATATATTATACATATATACTCATATATATATATATATATATATATATATATATATATAATATATTAATATATATAAATTTATATATATTTATATATATTATATAAAATTATTATATATATATTATTTATTAATTATATATTTAAATATATATATATATATATATAAATATATATATATGAGTATATATATATATATAATATATAATTAAAAATGAATGTTACCACAGAAACTCGTAAACAACTAGACAGAAAATAAGAAACCAATATACAATACGCGCATAATGCAGCAGACAAGTATATGGATAAATATTTGAAATGTAATAATAAGAATTATGTAAAAATAAAAAAAAAATAAAAATACAATTCAAGTAATATTAACATCACCATAGAAGCAAATTCACGGCCATAATGCCCATAAGAGAAAAGAACAGAACCTTCCCAAATTCGATGATTAATCAGAATTAAATTCCTCTTCAGGTCTGAGTATTTAACTCTAATTAACCCAAACAAATGCTTGTTTCAGATTAAGCAATAGTACATTACTATAAATGCTTAAACTCAGACTACAGGCCTCAAAAAATGAAAAAAGGATACATTAAGAAAATTGTATTACCATGCGGCATGAATCATTCTTCTTCTACCACGTGTATACACGATCAACCTCAACAACTTAATCTAGAAGCACCGGAATGAACAAGTCGAAATTCTACCAGGGAGGTAGTACGAACGTTCACAGAAATACTCCCAAACCCGTCCAGTGAGTCTAAGCTGGAGACTGGACAAGCAATTCAGAATACAACTTCCCAAACATGCAGAACTGAATATGAATATGAATCATAGATGAAAATTCCTACTAAACAAGAATTAATAGGAAAACTGGATAATCGAGAATGCCACTATACACCATTATAAAGGCGCACAAAACGTAGTTTCAATACTGACAAAAGTTACATTTTTTTGCGAAAATAAAATTCAAAACATTAATGCATCTTATTTTCCGATTTTTTGATTTTTCTAATGTTTTTGACTTAGTTTATTATTTTTCATTTTTATTTATTTATATAATTAATAAATAATTATATATAACATACAAACATATATATATATATATATACATATATATATATACACATATATATATATATATATATATATATATATATATTTTTTTTTTTTTATTTTTTTTATTTTTTATTTTTTATTTTTTTTTTCTCTCCTGTATGTTAGTCACTATAATTGGGAATGTTTTCTAGGATGTTATCGAGTGAAATTTGATACACTGAGTTGATAATTTTAATAACAAAAATGGGAGGATATGCATTATTAGTCGCTGTACTCAATAATTCCATAAAGTGCGCTAATTTATAATATTCATCACAAATTTTATTGATTCTAAGAGCCTGGTTTATTATAATATTTCTAAATACAGATATATGCAGACAAGAGTCAAAATGTTGAATTTTTGATGTATTAAATTTAAAATCCTGTCTTTTATCATACAAGTTTATAACCATATTACAATTTTGTAAATTTAAATTTAAATCTAAAAAGTTTGCAACATTTGTGTCATTATTACTTGCATTTAATTGTAAATTTTTTGGATAAAAGTTTAATACTATAGGGATATTATTATTTGGGGATACACATAAAATGTCATCTATATATCTAAACATGTGCATATTATGCAAGCTTGGATTAATGTTTTTTTCATAGAAGAATAAATACAGATTAGCTAACAATGATGAGGCACACCCCCCTTGTGGGATACCAACCTGTTGTTTAAAAATAGTACCACCATGTTGAATATAATTCTCATAAAGAGTGAAGTTAAGTAATTTTTTAAAAAGAAAATTTGAATATTTTAGGTTGATATTATATTTTTCAAAAATTCCTAAAATAATTCTATACAGATCATCTATATTAATATTATTAAACAAATCTTTGAAATCAAAGGTATAAATACTACGAATATTAGTAAGAGTTTTCAATTTCTTAACTACTTCAAAACTGTTTTTTACAATATGACAATTTTTTGAGATTTCATCTGACGAGGATACTTCATGTAATATCTTTAATAATAATTTTCCAGCATTAGTAATGTAAGAATTATGGCCACTGGTAATGGTTCGAAAAGCAACTGGGGATTTATGAAACTTGGGTACTAAAACAATATATGGAATGTTATTACAACTATTTTTTAGATGGATTTGCTTATATTTGGCTGATATTCTATTGTATAAGATTTTAAGGTTAGTTTTATGTAAATTATAGATATGATTATTAAGTAAGTGTGACTGAAGGGTATTTTTATAATAATATTTACAAATAATTGAGTAGTTTCCACTTGCCTTATCGACATATGTAATGACAAAATCATTTTGTATTTCTTTAATATCATTTTTAATTGAATTAAGTTTATATGAATTATTAATTTTCTGATTATATATATAATGATTTAAGTATTGCTCTATTAAGACTCTCCAAGGTTTAAAGGCTTCTACAGGGATTTGATATTTATAACTGACTAGCAGCATACCCGTTCTTCGTACGGAGTATATAATATAAATAAACTTAAAATTCGCAATCATGTGCAAATTCCTATAGTATACTAAATGGTATTTTTAATCAAAATATTCTGTTAAAATATTTAACATAATGCTCCTAAAAAGAAGTTAAGGAATGGCTGTTCTCGTTATTCAAAATTATCTTCACGGGTAGATCTGAAGAATAAAATATCCTGGCCTTTTTGTAAGCAAATTTATAAAAAGTATGGAATTGAATCAATACATGCAAAATAATAGCGTATTGTATGGGACCCGTACTACTTATATACGCGAATATTAGAAGATATAACCTGTATTAGTAGATTACATATATAAATTGAAAATATCAATAAATCCATAATCTTTAAATCAGTAGGCAATCATTAATTCCAATATGTGCCCAAATGAAGGTGCTAAAATTATATGGGAAGATAAACCCGTACTACTTATAATGTCATAGATTAGAAGATATGTCCTAGTGTTAGTAAAAGATTACCAGTATTATAATATGTAGTCTGAAAATGTTTTACCAATATATAACAGATTACTTAATAAATTAAAAATATCAATAATCCCTGCCATCTTCATACCGGAAGGCTTGATTCCAATATATGCCAATATACATGCACTACTTATATTCTCTTAGATTAGAAGATATACCCGTGCATTTGTAGAAGATTACTCGTACAACGTACAATATATGAGTTTCAACAATTTTTGCCGCAATAAAACAATGCCATAAGAAATTGAACATATCAATAATCTCTGAATCAATAATCCCCGAAAACATCAATAATAATAATGTTTAAACATGAAGATCGTAATTGATATTATCCAGTCAAAAATACGATGGCAATGAAATTTATTTTATATACATATCTTCATCATTAAAATCGGAAAATATTTAATAAAAATCTTCTTCCTCATAAACACATTAAATTTAAATCCGTTGTTAAGCGACATATTATGATTTGCTTCAAATAAATTGGTGGTCAAAATATCGTCTGAATATCTCTAATGAAGGTTTGGCGACATTTTAAAAAATCGCCAAATTCATCGCCAAGTGGGACTGTAAAACTGACAGTCCCACTTGGCGATAAATTGACGGACTATCATCAAAATATTATCCCCTAAAAAAACACAATTTCGTTTATTTAGGGCAATTTATCAATTTCAAAATATTTTTATGGATTTATAAATATTTTTATCAATTTGGTGACATTTTAAAAAATCGCCAAATTTATCGCCAAGTGGGACTGTAGAACTGACAGTCCCACTTGGCGATAAATTGACGAACCATCATCAAAATATTATCCCCTAAAAAAACACAATTTCGTTTATTTAGGGCAATTTATCAATTTCAAAATATGTTTGTGGATTTATAAATATTTTTATCAATTTGGTGACATTTTAAAAATTCGCTAAATGTGTTACTAAGTAGGGCGGTTGGACTGACAAACAAATGCTAACGAAACACCATTTCAGTACTTTCTTTTAACAAAACAAAATAAATTTCATTGCTTTACGTCATTTTTATCAATTTGGGGACATTTCAATCAATTTGGCAACTTTTATGAAATTTGCCAAGTTAGCGATATCCAGCCAAATTCGTAGCTCTAAATTCGCAGATCTGAATAAAATATCGTGATCCAGTTTGTATATACTAAATGAAAACACTAAAATATTGTTGGAAGATATACCCATTCTACTCTTTTTCTGTTTAAACAATTGGATAAATGAATTTATTGGGTAAACAAAATATGAGTTTATTAGCTAAACACAATATATAAGCTTAAAACCTCTTTGCTAAAATAAATGAAGGTGGTGTATGCAGTTCGCAATTAATATAATTAAAAAAAATCAAACCGTTCATTTATAAGATATATTTTAATACTCATTTATTTAATATTCAAATCGAAAAAATAATAATAATCATTAGCAAACATATTTAATTTCATTCCTTGGCCGAGCAACACGATATAAAATAGAATCTTCCTCATAAAATGCGAAATTAAATAACCATTTTACTATCCTTATACTTCTAATCGTTGAGTAAAAGCTTGTGAAATACAAAACATGGAGGTAAATTTTTCCATTTAAATTCAAGTTTCAAACAATTCATGCTTTCAGATAGTGACTATTTAATGCAAAAATCCTGCATCAAACTCAAAAATAAAGTTTTAATTCCCTTTGACGTTTTAAACAAACGATTTTTATCCTTTGCGTTTGGATAAACCACGGAGTTGGAGAGTAGAACTCCTATAAAAAAAGTTCCGTTTTTCATTAATATCTCGACAACCCCTGGCCTTAGAAACACGAAAGTTGGGCAAAATTTATGGGGGGCTATTTCAAGGCCACCCACAAAATTTCATTAAATTCGGTTCAGCCGTTCTCTCGTGATGATGAGATAAACGAAAGTTTCGTTTTTTACTAATATCTCGAGAACCACTGGTCGTAGAAATTTCAAACATAGACTAAATTTTAAGTGGGGCTATTTCTAGGCTACCCACAAAATTTCATCAAATTCGGTTCAGTCGTTCTCCCGTGATGATGGGACAAACAGACAGACAGACAGACAGACAGACAGATTTTCAATTTTATTTATGTAGATTTTATAAATAAATTTATTTAAGTCAAGAAATAAACCTTTACATATTAATTTATGTTTAAATTTAGTAGGTATACGGTACTTAGTACCCAGTAACATCAGTGATCTTAGCGCATGATGAAGATCTTAGTGGTAGAAGAAGAATGATTCATGTCGCATGGTAATACAATTTTCTTAATGTATCCTTTTTTCATTTTTTCATTTTTTGATGCCTGTAGTCTGAGTTTAAGCATTTATAGTAATGTACTATTGCTTAATCTGAAACAGGCATTTGTTTGGGTTAATTAGAGTTAAATACTCGGACCTGAAGAGGAATTTAATTCTGATTAATCATCGAATTTGGGAAGGTTCTGTTCTTTTCTCTTATCGGCATTATGGCCGTGAATTTGCTTCTATGGTGATGTTAATATTACTTGAATTGTATTTTTATTTTTTTTTATTTTTACATAATTCTTATTATTACATTTCAAATATATAATATATATATATTCATAATACTCATATTACGTATGAGAAAGTTAAAAAAAATCGAAAAGTTTTTCTAGATATCTTGTATTACATATAATTATAATAATATATATATTATATATATATTATTATAATTATATTATAATATATATATATGATATATATATATTATTATAATATAATTATATAATATATTAAATATTATATAATAATAAGAATTAATATAATTTTAATTTTATATATATTATATATATAATATTTAATAATATAATTATATATATTAAATATTTATATATAAATTTATATATAAATATATATAATATTTATATATTTATATATACTATATATATATTATAATATATATATATATATATATATATATATATATATATATATTATATGTAAATATGAGTATATATTTATGAGTATACGTAGTATGAGAAAGTATTATTTTCACGAAAATTTTCGAGTTCGAGACTTTGATGCCAATATATGTTTTAAGATCTCCTGAACACGTTTTGACTATTTTTGGAGCGATGACCATCTGTCTGTTTGATGTTTGTGGTCGATTTCTTGTGTACACGACAGCTCCTGTAAACATTATTGGATTTTTATGAAGTTTTATATCCGGCTTTGGTATCGAAAGAGCTAGAACATGACAGCATAAGACAAAATTTGACATATCATGCATAAAAGGGATTATTTATGGCTCAGTGATCACGAGACTTAATAGTTTCAATCATTGTTGTAAAAAATAGCTGCAATGCAATTTTTGTGCTCGTGACGTCATTGGGTCTTCCTCAAGGGGGGGGGGGGAGTTACCCCCGGTGGGTGGTACATCATTAAGTATGGTATCAATTGAAAGATTTTGTCAAGCCCTTTAAAGTGAAAGGTAACACGCTATAATTATAATCATTTGGACCAACGATATCGATTTTTTGAAATTTTACATGTAAAGATTGAGGGGAAAAAAATTACAAGCTTTTTGAAAATGGATTATGGTATGAGAAAGTTGAGTTGAGTCACGCTGCAGTTAACTTTTAATTGTTTTGATAAATGAATAGAATGCAGTTCATTACATCCAAATCGAACCAGAAACGACGACGTTATCGACGGTGCAATGTTGAAATGTGGTGCAAAGTTGCAGAGAAGTGTACGGTCCGCACAAGCTATAAACACAGATACTAGTGACGAATTGGGCACATGTTGGTGCACAGATGGCGCCGATCTGAAATTTTAAAAAGTTTGAACTTCTCTACTAGAGAATTCGAGAAGTTTTTAAAACTCACCTAAAGTCCCCAAATGTGTCCCGAAGTTAACCGAAATTATCCAGGATTAAGTGAACCACACTTTCAATTTACAATAATAGTTCTGGCAACAATATTTACGCACTTATCGATACGCCGGAGGGACAGGTTTATTTGCCTGTCGCTCCAAGGTTCCTCTCGGCTAACGAATCAGCCTGTTCGTTGCCGCCGATACCGCACTGGTATCGATGGCAACGAACAGGCTGATTCGTTAGCCAAGAGAGGAGCGGTATCGACGGCAACGAACAGGCTGATTCGTTAGCCAAGAGAGGAACCCTGGAGCGGCAGGCTAATAAACCTGTCTTCCGGAGTCACTTAAAATACACGTTTGGGAGAAAATTGAGGAAATCTCAAATCTGATTTGGAAATGAAAGCAAAGGATAAATCTTGGGACAATATCCAAAACCATTGGAAAAATTTTTGCGACAGACCCCGTAAGGAGGCTGTTGCTAAATTTAGACTACAGTCTGGAGACGACTGCATGGCGGAGCATTTAAATAGGATCGGAATCCTACCTACGAACGTGTGCCAGATATGTAATGCGGGCGTTATGAATGCTGGACATCTTCTTGTGTGCCCAGGACTCGATCAAGAGTCTGAAAGACGTGGCGACCTTGACAAACTGTATTGGGACACAAGGGCTTGCATGAACTCTTGGTGACCGAACTCTACCCCTCTTTCTTTCTTGTTTAGAGCTGTTGCTTGTCTGTCTTCTCAGTTTGTAATTTGTTTTCCTTAGTTGTAGTTTGTTTGTTTCTGTTTGTTATATTTTGTTTTTTTTGTGATGTAATGCATTGCCTATTCTTGTATGGATTTAATTCCTGATTAAAGCCTTATGTAACAACAACAAGAACATATTTTCGCACTTGTAACAATATCATGTAACTTTCGTTAGAAACTTTTATTTCATCAGTACCACACTTCTTTCAAGATTTACTCTATTCCACGTCTTAAAGTTTCATATTGAAAATATATTGCTTTTCAAGTATTGTACTTCTCTATTCTAATGTATTTTACTGCATAGAATATCATGAGTCTGTCAATGTACGATCACTCACATTTGACAACCCCATCCGTTTAAAAATATAGTAATAATAAAAACACACAAGTGTATTGTATCATTTTTGTACCATAGAAATAAGGAACCATTGAAAAATTCAAAAGAATTCTTATTCTTACTCTTGCAATTCCTTCACAGTGCAACCAATCTAGTATATCCATCACAATATTTGTCAAGAATATAGTTTCAAACTATGTACAGGGTTGTTGCGTTACAAGATTGTATAGAATCAATTGTATCTACCGAAAACATATTTCTGTTTTTCAAATGTTGCTTCAAAATATATTTGTCATAAATGTATCGGATGCTACCATTTTCTCGTCAACTTTTCCATAAAATATATATTTTAAACTTTCCTTACAATTTAATTTGTTGGCAATGTAAACGGAACCAAGAATTTTATGGAGGAATCAGCTTTTATAGGACGGCAAACGCATTTTTAACAGAGCTGTTAAGTTTTTTCTACTCTTTTGCACACTTCTTCCGTAAAGTCAAACGAATTTTTCGGAGAAACCGGAAACGATATCTTAGAAACCCGGAGTGGAAATTTTCAGTAAACCACCGTACCTCCTCGGAATTTGATACTGAATTCATATTAGTAATCATATTAGTTTTTACTCAACCTTGAAAAATAGATGTTTCAATGAATATTTTTGCACTGGAAGTGCAAACGTCATTTGCAAAGTAGGAAGTGCCCTTAGCAAACGCCCTTCCATTCACCATCTAAGCTCTATCTGTAGTCGATTTTGAGAAATAGATGCTTCAAAGAAAATTATTGTCAAAAACATAGTTGGATATTTATACCATCAATTATTGTCAAGGGTCAAAAATTCATCCCTCGGATTTAGGTGAATTTGCATGTTTTAGGCATTACCGAAATTTAATCAACCATTTTTGAAAGATCTATGTGTGTTATCTGTCCATTTTTTATGTGTCTATTTCTAAGAGTATGTGGGAACTATCACTTAAATAAATTGAAAGATTTAATTAAATTTTGTACGATTATTGATATTTTCTGAAACGATTCAGTGGAATATTAATAAACTATTAATAAGTTTAAATATTAATAAGTTTAAAATACACTTCCATTACAGATAGCAGCATCCGTGAACAGGTTTTATGTTATTCTGCGCTCGTCATTATGGAATAGCCGCTATCTGCCAGAATGGGCTATTCCATACTGACGAGAGCATAAGCACAAAACCGGTCTATGAATGCTGTTATATGCAATGGGAACGTCTTCCAAATTTCTGGGAACGTCCCTTACAGGTGACGCCCCTGTGATTTTATTCCAAGTAGTCTTACATTTAAAAGCAAATTATTTATAAAGCACTATCACGTGCCGTTCTTGAGATATTGCATGCAAATTCTCTTTTTATATGCCAATTTTACCAGAAATCTATTGATACAATCGGTTATGAGTTATCGCGTGATATTATCGAAATATTATGAATTTCGTTTTCGTATAATATCTGCACAATAATTGTATAACGAGTTTTCGTTTTACCAAGCCCTCCAGAAACCCCTCGGTGACCTAAAAGACTGAATCTTTGTATACATTTTGTATCGGCCACGGGGCAGAATGTAACGAAGCCAAAATTTTGATTTCCTCGCATTGGGGGAGGAAAATTGTTTTTTCCCCGAAAAGCTGTTCCAGGCCCTTCAGAAAGCATCCGTTAATCTAGAATGCTAATATTTGAATACTTATAGTATCATCTATGGAACAGAACATAACGCAGTTGAATTTTCGATTTCTCCTCCAGAGGCGAGCAAACTGGGAAGGGGTTCAAAAGTTGTTCTAGACCGCTCAGAAGCTCTGGTGTACTAGATTGATGAAACTTTGAATACCTATAATATCAATCTTGGAAAAGAACATGACAGGGCCAATTTTAGATTAAGATGATTATTTCCGACACTAAATGCTCTATATTGTTAAACAAAATAAAATAAAAAAAGTTACAACTTATTATTTTAAGAGAGTTAATTTATCTATCATTGACAGATTTAAATATTAGCTAGTATATGGTTATGACAGATATTGGCATCAGATAGCTATTTCTTCAAATAGTTAGAAAATAAAATAGCTATTTCTTGACTGATATTGGCATTTTCTTGAGTGATATTGGCATTTTCTTAACTGATATTGACATTTTCTTGACTTATATTGGCATTTTCTTAACTGATATTGGCATTTTATTGACGGATATTGCCATCTTCTTGACTGCTATTAGCTATTTCTGATATTATCATCTTGTTTACTGGTATAAGCTATTACTGATATTAGCATCTTGAAATACTGATATTGGCATCTTGATTACTGATATTAGCTATTACTGATATTAGCATCTTGATTACTGATATTAGCCATTACTGATATTAGCGTCTTGATTACTGATATTAGCTATTACTGATATTGGCATCTTGACTGATATTAGCTATTACTGATATTAGCTATTACTGATATTAGCATCTTGACTGATATTAGCATCTTGATTACTGATATTAGCTATTACTGATATTAGTTACTACTGATTTTAGCTATTACTGATATTAGCATCTTGATTACTGATATTAGCTATTACTGATATTAGTTATTACTGATTTTAGCTATTACTGATATTAGCTATTACTGATATTAGTTATTACTGATATTAGCTATTACTGATATTAGCATCTTGACTGATATTGGCATAGAAAATTAAATTAAATTCTATGTATTTTTCATTTCACAAATCAAGTATAATAGATAAAGAATAACAAAATATAATACAAAGCGTATTTAGAATTTAAATTTGCTATCTGGTGATAAATAAAAGTGATTTTAACGTTGAAATTCATTTCTACTTCCAGCATAACCTATGTAAATTATTTATGTTTCGTTTAAGCTTATATCGGTTTAGAACCACTAAACCTATTTACATACTGCATATAGATTATGAGGTTTTGCGTTCAAAATCAGAATTCTTTTGCAAATGATTTTGTTTCGAATTATTATACATTCCACCGTTTCAGTATTTTTGTTATTGTATTATGTGACACATTAAATATCCTTTACAATATTCTTGTCGCATTATTTTTCTAGTCTAGTATCTAACAGAATTTGTACAAATGTGTATTATTTATTATATCGTTCTTTGATCTGTTTTCACCTTTACAAATACCTGACACATATCGAAGATTAAAGCTTTTTAGCTAGGAACTCGTTCTCAATTCTAATCGGACTGATCAGTTTGGGGTGTAAATAACATTTCGTAATTCTCCGAGCAAATCTTCAGGGATTAAAAAATGCCTTGTATCGTTAATGAGAAGACGCACTTACAATCACTAAATTTGTAAAATCATTGTTTTATGAGTTTTGTTTGTCCACTTATTATCTTAGGCCTGACGTTCTGAGCTGAAATGACCCCGAAACTGTAGTCCACGGGCGGCGAGTTGACTATTTTTTACCATTATTTTTTAACACTTTACAACATAGTTGAAAAGTGACTTTGTTCATTCATTCTGTCTGTCTGTTCGTTCGCCCGATAACTGCCGTAAAAACGAATTTATCAAAATGAAATTTTAGTATGTTTTTGAGACGGTCTGTGGGACATATAGGAATGTAAATGAATAATATTATCCAATTAGTTTTGGATGGAACCCGGATTGAAAAATGAAATACATTGAACCCTATGGGACTTAATATTTTTCAAACATTTTTTAAGCGACGTTAAAATTCACAAATTGCTTCGAAAATTCAAAACAAATATTTGAATTATCCCATAAAATATATAAAATAATTTTCAGCAAAATAAATTTGGTATTTATTTAAATAAAAATTGAAATATTAATTACACCTATGATACTCATATATGGAGATATCACGTGACCAATTGCAAAATAAAATATGGCATCCATTTTTTTCTCGATGTGTCAAGATCGTGATATTTAAGAATCTTTCAGATTTATATTTAATGTTGTCATCCGTCCCAAAACCGCAGTACTTTTGCGTATTTTCAGTGCATTTATATTCTATGCTAACGCAATTACAATATTTTTGAGTTTAAATGATCATCAAACTTTGATTGTTTCTACAACGAAGCCTAATATTAATGGATGCAGAATGTAAACACATCAAATGATTGTAAGATGAGTTGTATAAGAATTGCTGAATTCTTTTCACGCAAAATTATTTACTTCTGGAGTCTGAAATAAAAGTGCATGAATGAAATATTCACTGCTTTTACATAGAGAGCCCGATGATTTATATTTCGATGACGTCATTTGAATAAAATTCATGTTTTTCGATGAAGTTTTAAGTTTTCAAGTAAAATGAATTATTGCAGTTCTGTGAAAATTTAAAAAATATCACCTCTGAATGTATCGCATTTTAAGAGATGTGTAAATAAAATTGCATTTCAGTTGGAAAGTGTTTCATAATCAATGCTTTATGCATGATTGATATTTCTTATTTTATTTTATTACGATATCAGGTTTTAGTTTGTAATCAGATTCGTGTGCTATCGGAAACATGAAAGTTATGCTATCTGGAAAATTCATAACACAATTTGAAAACCAATGGTATTTTCCCAGTCTCTCATTCCTTTAATAAACAAAAACTATTATATCTTCCGTATTTAGGCATTTCATAAATTTGTATATATCTCAGCTTTTAATTATGCTAGAGCTTTGGTTTTCAGGCAAGCATAACCGCTTTGCAGCGGGCAGGTACTCTTTGGCTTTTATTAGCCTTTTGCAACGTAGAACCCGCATGTTGTTATACTTTTATACTTTCGAAAAAGCCTTTTAAAAAACAAACGAGCAGGTTGAAAGCGGTATTGAATTTAAAGATTCATTTAATTCATTCATTAATTTCTTTGGAAGACGATCGGATAAATAAATCCCTGCTTTAAGTCACAGGCAAAGAGTGGTAAATTTGTTCTAACGTATTAATTAAAAACATTAATAATTAACTAATAATTGAAATTAATTACTAGTTTGCAAGAATTAATTGCAATTCATAACATTTACTGCATAATATATAATTATTAACAAATTATAATTATGCACTTTTATAAATTAAATCTACAGTTTCGATGAAAAAACTTACGACATTAGTTCTATTCATTTGATTAAAATTAAGATTTAAAATTATACTCATATTTTCCACATTAAATAAAAAGTCTTTTTAATTGATATTTAGATCAAATCTCTTATTATGGGCAGTAATTTTGGTTTTTTGTAGAGCTCATCATTTAATATCAACTTTAGATAAAATGTAGAAGATAACAAACAAAAATCTCGATTGATTTTGTCTGTATTTTTTAATGCTATATCAAAATAAGCATTGTTTGACAAAAGTTTGAATGAAAATTGATCCCAGATAATATACAGAGTCTCACACGGGTATAATTCTTAAACGTCACGCTAAGTTAATAATATTATGTAAGAACAATGTAGTTTTAAACAACCCATATTAAATGACTGCTTACAAAATGGTTTTTAAGATTTCCGTTTCTGAATTTACCGCAACTTCTGAAAGGGAATGACCTAAAGAGAGACCTACCGATTCCATTTCCTAAAGTATTCAATTTCCTTCTTTTCTGTTGCGTGTCCATAATTTCCCTTTTAATTCGAAAAGTAGTTGGACCCACGTTGCTGTTGCGTGTGGGAAAATGCCAGAATTCAGCTGACATTTGGAATTCTTTTCAGATCCATTCAATAATTTTTTTGAATAGAAGTGAATTGATCGTTTTCTTTTAAAAGAGTTCTAAAATACAGTTTTTAAAATGTCTTTTTTTAAGGAATCGTCTGCTTTCTTACAAATTCAGTGAACGATGATTATTGACCTATTTTCAAGAAGCGGATGATAATGGAAGCAATTGAGAGAGACTATCAAGTGATTTTTGCAAATATGGCAAATGCGAAGAATGAATGGTAAGAAATTCACGAATTTAATCTTTTAATGATCAGTATATAAACTACGCTAGACAAATATTTAAATGCATAAATATTATAGTTTAAGATGAGAGAAATAGTGGACAATTTTCATTATATTTTACATTCATGCTGAAAGTTAGAATTTATATTACCATGAGCGGATTAACATAGGATTCATAATGGAATAAGATAAAATATTTATTCAATTTGGAATGACAAAGATTTATTTTACATATTAAAAGAACATAAACAGATTATATATTTGTTAAAAGTAAATAAAATAATCATATGTTTCACATTGAACATATGAGAAAATTCTGGTTTTCATTTCCAACTGGACTAGTTTATGTAAACGTTTAATTCTTAAAGTCAATTATAAATATGTTAACTTAATAATTAGAAATAAAATAATAGTTCAAAAGTAACAATATTTCTTTTGCAGTATTTAAACAGTAATAAGTTACTTAATTTAGATAGTTATTTATGTTGTTTAGCCTCCAATGAAGTTGAATAGGGTTTTTGACTTTGCGCATGTACTAAACTTCGTGCTGACGCATTTAAATATGACTGATAAAATTAAAATGTTATTAATTTTGCACAACTATTGTACTCTGTTTTTTATACAGAAATGATATAGGCTGCACAGGTCAGTAGTATTAATATCTTCCAATAATACCTTCTAATTGTATGAAAAACTAAAGCAGGTTTTGCATTAATATCAATGATTATTGAAATTATAATTTCATTTGTCTATTACTATTCTTCAAAACATAATTGGGGAGCCATAAAGTTTATGAGAATAAGCTCAGATAATCATTTGCTCAAAAAAATTTCACACAAAAAATTTAATTTTTCAAAATTTTTTTTTATTTAAACAGCACATACTTAATTTTGTAAATATAAATATTTTTAACACTTTACAACATAGTTGAAAAGTGTTTATGACTTTGTTCATTCATTCTGTCTGTCAGTCTGTCTTAACATTCGTACGATAACTGCCGTAAAAATACCTTTATCAAAATGAAATTTTAGTATATTGTTAGGACGGTCTTTGGGACATATGGGAATGTAAATGAATGATTTCTTATCACCCAATTAGTTTTGGACGGAACCCGGGTTGAAAAAATGAAATATATTGAACCCTATGAGACCTAATTTTTCAAACATTTTTTAAGCAAATGTAGAATTTGCAAATTGTTTCGAAAATTTTAGGAAATATTAAAATTATCCAATAAAATATATGAAAAAAATTTCAGCTAAGTATGTTCGGTATTTTTAGAATAAAAATAAAAATAATAATTATATCCATATTATATGAAGGATCACCTGATCCACTTCAAAATTAAATATGGCATCCATCTTGTGTCAAAATCGTGATTTTTAAAGTTTTTTAAAATTTATATTAAGTGTTGCATCCGTCCTAAAACCGCTTTATTTTTGCGTTTTTTCTGTGCATCTATATACTGTGCCAACGTAATTACAATATTTTTGAGTTTGAATGATCATTAAACTTTGATTATTTCAACAACGAAACCTAACTTAATGAATGTAAAATGTAAACAAGTGATAGTAAAATCAGTTGTATAAGAATTGCTGAATTTTTATCACCCAAAATTATTTAACTCTGGAGTCTGGAATAAAAGTATATGAATGAAATATTCACTGTTTTTACGTAGAGAGACAGATGATTTATATTTTGATGACGTCATTTGAATAAAATTTGAATGAAGTTTTAAGCATAGAGTTAGAAAGTACTTTTACCCTCATGGTTGTAATTTTCGAATTAAAATAAATTATTGTAGTTCTGTGATAATTAAAATGATATCGCCCCTGAATGTATCGTATTTTAAAGATATTTAAATAAAATTACAGTTGGATAGTGTTTTTTAATCAATGCTTTATGCATGATTTATCTTTCTTGTATTTATGTTTAGTGTTGCACCCGTCTTAAAACCGTTTAATTTTTGCATATTATCTGTGTTTCTGAATTCTGTGCTTACGCAATTACAGTATTTTTTATTTTAAATGATCACTAAACTTTGATTATTTTTACAACGAAGCATAATTTTAGAGTATGCAAAATGTAAACAAAACTAGCGATTGTAAGATGAGTTGTATAAGAATTGTTGAATTTTTTAACGCAAAATTATTTAGCCCTGAAGTCTGGAATGTAGGTGAAAATGAATAGAATATTCATTGATTTTACTGATAGAGAAGCAAGCGATTTTATAGCATTGCCGTTTTTGATGAAGTTTTAAGTTTCCAAGTAAAATAAATTATTGTACTTTGATAATTTAAAAAATATCACCGCTGAATGTATCGCATTTTAGAAATGTTTAAATAAAATTGCATTTAGTTGGAAAGTGTTTCATAATCAATGCTTTATGTATGATTAATCTTTCTTGTTTAATATATTATGATTTTACTTGTTTTATATATTACTTTAAATATTTATATTTTATAATTTAATATTTTTCAAAGAATATGAGTTTTTTTAATTTGAATCTTGATTACATTTCTGTGGTTTAGGAGAAGTGAATATCGAAAGTTTATCAAAATATTATTGAAAGAGACACAGCATTATGAAATCAGTCATGAAATCAGTCACACAGTCATGAAATCAGTCTTTTAAGCATAGCTTTTCAAGAATTATCCTAATTTAAATTCGCATTTTTTCATAATAATTGTTGCACAGTTCATCCATTATAAAATAATATAATTGCTTTATTTATATTAAATAAATACATGCGTCTCCGTTGCTGAAAATAGGGGAGTGTTTATTTTTACCCCTGCGTAAAAACTACCTTTTGTGCAATTTAACAGGTGTGTCAATAGAAATTGTTATTGGGACATAGACGTTTTTTAATAGTGCCGGAGTTTTACTGCGGTTTCTTTTAAATTATGTTCCAATGTTGTTTCTTTTAAATTGTACTCCAAAGTGAAATCTATTTTTTAAATCTATTTCGGAAAAAATCGCTTTTCTTGCAAGCAGAAAAAGTACTATCTTCCCTTAAACGGAATTCCAAGAAATGGTGTATCAGTTAAGTCGCAGTACACCAGCTCTTGACGTCAACTTTCGTCATTAATTCTTTTTCACCAGTCTGAGGAAAATGCTAAATAGAAGAGAACAAGGTTATTTGCCTTTTAATTAAGTTTAAATGATATACTATGAACCTCTATTAAAAATATAAAAGAACATTAAATACAAGGTAGGTTAAGGTAAATACGCCTATTAAAGCTAAGAATATACGTGAATTATTTGCATTTTTCCAAAATTTTGTAAATTTTAAATTCCAAAAATTTTTGTACAGTTTAAAATCTGTTTAGAATTACATACCTAACGCATTTGAGCAAATATGTACCTTACAATATTTAAGAGGATACTCTCATGTTAGATGGAAATAACATCATCAATGAACCGGTTATGCACAGATTATGCGCTGATTAGCAAGGAATAATTTATATCGGTGATAGTTTGAAAAACTATGGCATACAGCATGTTTCCATGCTGCTATTGCAGAAATCGGCTAATTCATGTTGATGAGCTCATAATAAGTTCAGGATGATTCAGGATAAGTTCATAATAAGTTCATAAGATGTTCAGGAATGCTGTCGTCAGCAATGGTAGCGCCACCTTAAATTTGGAAACACCTCCTACTTAGATTTCGGGATTGTTGCAATAATTACTTAAATATCCATACAGGAAAGCTTATTGGGAAATAACACCAATATTACATTGTGTCTGACTTACCTTATGTGTGTTGTGCGTAAGAATAGGTTGAAACTGTAGGTGAAGATACAGATATTTCAAGAAAGTGTATTATACATAATTGTGATAATGGAGGTATATGTTTAAAACAATAAATGATCCAGCTGCTAAATCGAAGAACTCAATTTAAGTTGCACATACAGGCTAAACTTTGCGTTGAATATATAGAAGCCTTCAATGCTCTCAATTTCAGTGATCCATCTTTGTTTGAAGATACTTAAATAAAAATTCTGATGGTCGACGGCTATATTATCCGATACAATTTGTCCAGGAATTTGTCCAACAATTCTTTTGTAACCTATTTGGGAGAAATTTGCATAAAACTGTTGAAATATTCCAAATGAGATGTTTTTAAATACATTGGAAAATTCCAAGAGCAATTGCAAGAACTAAAGTCCAACAACCTGATTGGACTCACACCAGCAACCTTCTGGAACATGCTTCTGATGACGGATATACTATAAGATTACATAGGGGGACACATTCGTATTTCCAATTGATTTCAACCATGATTGAACCAAGAGCACAGGATAGTAAGAAAATTGCTCGCTCCTGGCTCCTACACAGATAATTCAGTATTGTAAATAGTAAACTATATAAGAATTTTTGAAAGTCCATAGATGAATTAGAGATGAATTAGATCCAAAATGATTTAGATTAGATGAATTGTAAAATATCGGACGCAATTGTCTTGAAATATAACTGTCTTTAGATGGACTAAAACCGACAAAATTTGGATTAGTGTCCAAATAAAATTTAGTACCTAACATGCGCCATTTGATTTAAAACTGACGTTTTGTTCCAAATATATATTGGGATTAAAATACACGGATACGATTCCACGAACAATCCCAAACGCACAACTATACCTTGCTGGACTTTGTGCCGTCAACTTTTAGGAAACTTTTTCTGGTATTTCTAAAAAAAAAAATAAACCACTTTATTCGTATTGTATCCTTAGAATGTTTTAAAATGTTTTATATATCTATATAGCTGATGAATAATGGATTTGAATTGGTTGCATGACAATCAACAACTCTCTTGCTAGCCTATGTTCATATTTTGGGGTTGTTTGGAAATAAATGGAGATACAAACATGTATGCGTTTGTGGTCTAATGGTGGAGCCGTTGGCGCGTCAGTTACAGATTATAATCGAATCCAACTAGGGACGATTGTTTCTTACTGACAGTTGTAGCTGGTATTTCAAAATTTAAATCTAATTCATACGGATTATATATGTAGAATTTTTAAAAAATTCTTACGGCGATGATACAATTACCCGGAATTGTTACAGTTGATGTTCATCAGTATTCCTTGAGTTTTGGTTCAGTCACAAGAAACATTCTTTCATATTTTTTTTCAGTATACTTTAGTCCGGTAATTCTTACCATAAAGGTGGAGATAATAGAATAAATAATAGCAGATATAACAAATGGTACGGCAACAGAAATTTCATAATGTAATACTGCAATTATACAGGGCTAAGAAATTCTAGTCGAGAAGAATCCTCCAGAAAACTTCTGAGATGTAAAAAAGAAAGGGGGGAAAGAGAATAATTTCTAGTTTAATGCCTTAAGTTACAACGCCAATAGCTCCCTTTATACTACCAATTTGTATGCGGGTGGCATAAACTGAACTAGAAAATTTCGACCTCGCTGTCTCTTTTTACATTTCAAATAGTTTTTTTGGAGATATATCTTTTATTTAGGTTTATAAGGAGGATATTATGTGTCTTAAGGTATAAAAATGGAGGGTATATTGGTAATTTGTCTTAATTTACAATGAAATGCTTACATTTTTGTTAAAAATTCATGATATTTTTTACTTTTAGCTTAAAATAAAGGAACGTTTTGACCTAAAAATTAAAAAAAATAGAGGACTTATCTCATCCTATTTACAAATATAACTGAAAGAAAAACGTCGAAACCAGGTAATATTTCTATATGAAAAACTCTGTCTAAATAAGAATAAAGAGAAGAAGAAAACTGCAAAATGATTACCTTTTGATGAAATTCAAAATGAAATATCTTCCTTGCTTTGGAAGATGAAATCATACGACTTTGGAATAATATATTAGCTTGGTATAGGCCTTTTCAACTGGTTATCTAAAATTCTTTTAACCACTGTAGGTTTAGAGGTATAGGATATGTAGTCTCAAATAATTTCTGTAAAGCACTGTCCTGCAGTACTTCGTCTCGTACCTCTGAAGTGATTCTTAATCCGTTTCAATGAAAACAAACTCAAGGTAGCAACGATATGTCATAATGAACTTACTTTCTTACAGAATTCATTGATACCTGCGACAAAACTCAAATAGCGAATTTCTGATTATTCTCTAATTATTAGAACTTATCATTTGGACATTTTTATAATTTACTGATTGTACTTGAAGTCTGGAGGAGATTGGAGCGATTAGAGGAACTCAACATGTCAACGTTTCAACTTTCAAGTTTATCTCTATCATAATTCCATTTATTCCATTTATTGTTGGTAGTAAAAATTATAATACAAAATGTTTACTCAAACTGCTAACTTAAATTAGTGGAAAATTAAAATATTGCGCTAGTTACAGATTAAGACGGTTGATGAAAGGTAACAACCAGTTTCAAATGCCTCCAGTTCGAATAAACCTTTTCTGTCAGAATTATTAAGACAGAATAATTATTCTAGTAAAAGCAAGAAAAAGCCCGTAAACAGAAGAATGCTTACGATATCCAAGAATTACCAACCGGTAAATAATAATTAAACGAAAACCAAGAAACCAAGAAGGTATGAAATAATGAAACTAACAGTGAGAGATTGCAAAACATTCGCTTAAAATATAAAATTTATTGGTAATATACCATTTTATGAGTTACTAAATTTCGTGGACTACTTATAGTCACAATGTTAGTATTTTGAGATATTTATTTACGATAATTTACAGTTCGTTTCACCTTTGGGTTTTCTTTCAATATTATTTATTTCGGATTGACAAATCTTATTTTCACGAGTCACGTGATCTTTCTTCTGCTGACGGACATTACCATCTGTTACATGACTTTATTGATGTAACTATTTTGTCTCAATAATTAAGAAGAAACATGTTCTTTTTTGCCTTTGAAACCTTTTACCAGATGCGTTATTCTGTAACGAAATAAATATTTAATTTTCAAAAATTGCAAAATCTTAATAATTAATATTTGCGATTTTCAGTGAATTTCATAGGCTTTAATAGCAATCTGATATTTATAGTTTTCCAAAGTTATTATATAAGCAGTTATTATAAAAACAGTTATTATATGTAAATTAACATAAATACGAAAAGCACAAAACAACAACAACAACAAAAGAATACTCATTAAAAGAACTATAGAAACGTAGGGAATTATTTGAAATAAATACCATTCTCATATAGAGTCCACCACGGTCTTTATCTACGGAAATTTTCGTAGTGCACAAGCGGACATTATCAGCAACATATAAATTGCAGGGGGGGGGGGCAGTGTCCGAATGTATCTTACCTAGAAATTTAAGTTTAAAATATGTTCATTTTAGTAATTTTATAAAGTTGCCCAAATGTTTTATTTCGCAAGGTGTGTGTGTTTAGTTCGCAAGGTATGTGTGTGTGTGTGTGCGGGGTGGGGAGGGAGTTACCTCCTGTCCTTACATAATTTGGAGATGCATTTAGACTCAAAAATGTTCAACTGGCAATCCCCGAACAAGGGTAATTTTTAAGGAAATTACTTAAGTTACTACACGGAAAATAACTAAATTAAGAAAACTTATTAAAACAGCGAACAAATATTGACAAATATAGATATTTGGTAGTGGGACAGCCCAGTGGTTAGCGCTAGGGGGTTATACTCTGACGATCGGAATTCGATACCTGGCTCTGCCCAAACTATCCCCGTGTTCATGTTGAGTACGGGCTTGTTAAATATGTGGATCTGTAAATCCTTCCGAGAGGTAGGTGGTAGGGAAAAGAGAGTACGGATCTTGCGGATGCCGCCTCTACTGGGTTCTGGTCTAAATTGGGTGGCACTTCCCGGCCGTCCAAACATATACCTTACACTTTCAGGTAGGTCGGACGGTCTTGGTCGAAGAAATTGAAGAATAAATAATGATTTATAATGGAATTAAACTGTAATAAAATGTGATGCATAAATATTACAGAAGTTATTTTCAAAGACGCCAAAAATATTTTGATTGGAAATTTTAATCTGTATTTTATAGAAGTTGAGCAGCGTTGTCTAAAGTGTAAAAAAATATAATGAGAAAATATTGTATATACGCGTTTATGTTAATGTTTTTATTTCTGTTTTGAAAATGCATCATTAATTCATACGCACGAAACGTACTATGCACTTTTTAGTATATAAAAGGGCTTAGGGCTTAACTTGCAAGGAAAATCATTCCAACCTAGACGCTTTAATTTTAATAAAACATTTAAAGTCGTTATAATAAACAAATTTAATCTCTATGAAAAAATATATCTGTTAAACCCCAACTACAAGATAGACAGATATTTAATAAAATTTTTTTCCCACTGCGCAAATTCTTTTCATACTGCACAAATTGTACACTACTGCACGTTAAAAAGCCCTACTTATAGCCTAGAATGTATGTTTTCGTTTTATAAAAAAAAGGTAATTTCATATTACTTGCAGAAGAAAAATCAAAGTCATCGATATATGCACCGGAAATGTCGATCATGATATTTATGGCAGAATGGAAAGAGATCCCGAACTCAGTAAATTCCGTATTTCAAAACTGCAGCATCAACAAAATCGTTCTTGCTTTTCCAATCTACATCTCATATGGAAGGCGTTTTGAAAATTATTAGTATTTATGATTGAAGAAGGCACAAGACTGTGATTAAGATATGCTGACATATACTAAGAGTAAAATACTATATTTACTACATACTAAGAGAAAAATACTACTACTACACTTTATAATACTATAGATCAGGGGTCTCCAAACTACGGCCCGCGAGCACCACCAATCCGGCCCGCGGTAGCGTGCCGGACAAGTCCGGTATCCGGCCCGTCATAGTTTATTTTGATTACATTGTAAAATTTATAATGCATGTTTTTATTTAACGACCAATTAAAAAACGCAATAACTGACATAAATAACGAAATTGAACATTTTAACTGTAATTAATGATATGAGATTTATCCTAAAAACTTACAATAAGTGGCATATATAGGTCCCTGATCCTGAAGCATCCCTGATCACGAAACAAACATTTTTGTGTATGTGTATGTGTGTGTGTGTGTGTGTGTGAAAGTATGTGTGTGTGTGTATGTGTGTGTGAAAGTGTGTGTATGTGTGTGTGAAACTATGTGTATCTGTGTGTGAAAGTATGTGTATGTGTGTGTGTGTGTGTGTGTGTGGAGACGATAACTGACGAATGAATGGAGCCGGACAAGCCCGGTATCCGGCCCGTCATAGTTTATTTTGATTACATTGTAAAATTTATAATGCATGTTTTTATTTAACGACCAATTAAAAAACGCAATAACTGACATACATAATGAAATTGAACATTTTAACTGTAATTAATGATAAGAGATTTATCCTAAAAAATTTACAATAAGTGGTATACATAGGTCACTGATCCTGAAGCATCCCTGATCACGAAACAAGCATTTTTGTGTATGTGTATGTGTGTGTGTGAAAGTATGTGTATGTGTGTGTGTGTGTGTGAAAGTATGTGTATGTGTGTGTGTGTGTGTGAAAGTATGTGTATGTGTGTGTGTGTGTGAAAGTATGTGTATGTGTGTGTGTGTGTGTGAAAGTATGTGTATGTGTGTGTGTGTGTGAAAGTATGTGTATGTGTGTGTGTGTGTGAAAGTATGTGTATGTGTGTGTGAAAGTATGTGTATGTGTGTGTGTGTGTGGAGACGATAACTGACGAACGAATGGACCAATTTGAACGAAATTTGGTACACTAATCACAATCCATAAACACTGGAAGCCTATTGTTTTTATACGTAATCGAATGTTCAGAATCCCCCTAAATTTTCAAATGAAATTTTGAAAAAAATCATCAAAAATTCAAAACCGCTAATAAAGGTGCACAAATAGACATTTCTTATGTAATTTTTCATTAGAAAACGATTGGCATGAATTTTAGATCGCTAACATGAACCGCTCTTGAGATATTGCACATTTTTCAAAAAAATTATCAAAAAGTTATATAAAATAAAAAATAAAAATATTTCCTATTGAGAAACATTCACTTTTCATATGTAATACCATGCGATAAATTGGGTGACATCATTCTCGTGGATCTAGCTCGTTCCATTCACGAAAAAAGATACTTTGAGTAATACTTTTGTATTTGAACGCCAATAGTCATTTATTCGCTGTAAGAATAACTTATTTATCCGTCCATAACGCTTAGCGAGATTTTGGCGACGAATTTGGCGGAATGTCGCCAACTTGTCGACTTTTTTAATTGTTGCCAAATTAACAAAAATCTCGCCAAATTGATGAAAATGACGATAAATCAATGAAAATGACGACTAATTGAAGAAAATTCAATATCATGGAAAGAATATAAGTACCTACCATAAGAATAACGTTTTTTTAGCTGCAAAAGTAGTAAGTTCATTGCATTATATAAGGAAAGTCATGTGTTGCCCACATCAGAATTTTTTTAAAAGTAGCGCGTTACACTACAGACTAAGAGAAAAAGTAGTGACTACTGCAGTTTCGCTACTTCCGACCACTGCTACATCACTATTTTGCATGAAAAGAAGTAAAGTACTGACATTATGTAGGAAAAGTAATGCGCTGCGCATATCAGATATTTTTTGCTCCAAGAAGGCGCCTATTTGATATAAATAAACATCTTCCCAGGCCAAACTGATGAGACAAATTACTATTGCACCATGCAATATTATTTTTTAACAAAAGAGTAATATTATGTTCGTAAAGAGAATAAAAATATAGAAAATTAAAAAAATGTTCAAAAATACTGGAAATAATTGTCAGTTGCAATTGAAAATAGATAGAAGATTAAAATTTGCAGAGTTCAGTCTGAAAGTAGCATATAAATTGTTGCCTTTGATATAGCCTTTTTTAATAATGGGAAGTCATTTATGTATTTCGGAGGAAAATTATTTTCTTTTATCTTCAATTTATCCAATATTAGATGGGTTTAATGGTTAGATAAAATATACAAGCGTATAAAATTAAATAATGGAACGTCAAACCTTCTCATATTGTCACAGTAACAGTAAAACAATATTGATGTACAACAATGCACCAATTTTGACTTGTAAAGCGCTTTTCTATCTTACCAGTATTAACAATAACAATACCTGTATGATATAACAATATCTGCATAATATAACAATATCTGTACAATATAAAAACATCAGTATAATATAACAATATCTGTATAATATAACTGTATCTGTGTAAATAAAATTGAAAAACGATTTGTTTATTTGTCTCATCATCATGGGAGAAAGGCTGCACTAAAATTCATGAAAATTTGATGGATACCCTTGCTATGGACCCATTTAATATTTAGTCGTCCTTCTGTCGGTCTTTCTTTCTGTTCTTTTGACTGCTTTTAATTCAACTTGTAAGCGAAGAAGTTATAGCACACGATTATTATTATTATTATTATATGTTATCAATGAATTTATTTATAGTTTTCGATTCTCTCGTGATATTTATAGTAACAGAGTTACTATTCAAACACCGAAATCGTCTGATAATAATTTCCTTAATCAAATTATTAAAAAATAATATTATGGTTAATTGATCATTATTATATGTTATCAATGAATTTATTTATAGTTTTCGATTCTATCGTGATATTTATAGTAACAGAGTTACGATTCAAACACCGAAATCGTCTGATAATAATTTATTTAATCAAATTATTAAAAAAAATCTGATGTGGGCATCACATGACTTTCTTTATATAATGTAATGAATTTACTACTTTTACAGTAAAATAAATAGGTTTTTCTTATAGTAGATACTAATATTCTTCCCAAGATATTGAATTTTCCACAATTAGTCGTCATTTTCATTGATTTAGCGTCATTTTTATCCATTTGGCGAGATTTTCGTTAATTTGGCAACATTACAATAAGTCGCCAAGTTGGCGACATTCAGCCAAATTCGTCGCCAAAATCTCGCCAAGCGTTATGGACAAAGAAATAAGTTATTCTTACAGCAGATAAATGACTATTGACGTTCAAATACAAAAGTATTACTCAAAGTACCTTTTTTCATGAATGGAACGAGCTAGATCCACGAGAATGATGTCATCCAATTTATCGCATGGTATTACATATGAAAAGTGAAAATGTTTCTCAATAGGAAATATTTTATTTTATTTTATATGAGTTTTTGATAATTTTTTTGAAAATTGTGCAATATCTCGAGAACGATTCATGTTAGCGTTCTAAAATTCATGTCAATCGTTTTTTAATGAAAAATTACATAAGAAATGTCTATTTGCTTAACTTTATTAGCGGTTTTGATTTTTTGATGATTTTTTCAAAATTTCATTCGAAAATTTAATGGGGTTTTGAACATTCGATTGCGTATAAAAACAATACGCTTCCAGTGTTTACGGATTGTGATTTTTGTACCAAATTTGGTTCGAATCGGTCCATTCGTTCGTCAGTTATCGTCTCTCCCCCCTTCCCACACACAGACATCACTTCAAAAAAAATGTTCGATTCCTGATCAGGGATGCTTGAAACGTGATCTCCCGTCGAAAACTCGAATTCGAATTTTCGACCCCGTCACAATACTTTCCTTATACAATATGTATATAAGGAAAGTAAAAACGTTATGGTTAATTGATTATTAAATTTAAATGTCTGAAAACTTTGGATGGTAACATACAGTAAGATGAAATATTGTTTTATTCATCTCAATTTCAGCGATGATAAAATTATGAAATGTGTGCCATGTGAAATGATGTTTGATATGCAGAACTTTTATTAAGTGTGCAGGTGTCGCATTTACTGAACTCTACCCACATAAATAAAATTCGAAACCCATATATTTGTCTGTCTGTGGGTCATTTGAAATATTCTCTAAACTATAAAAGATACATATAAGCAGTAACAAACAAAAATGTCCAATAGAAATTCCAACTTTTATATCAATAATTTGTTTTTACAAAGCTCTTAAAGTTTTCGAAAAATCGTCTGATTAAGTTCAAGAAGATAGAAGATCTTCCGTTTTTCAAATTTGTAATGTATATATCTGGAAAACTGAAAGTACAAACTATGAATTACATAAGAAGTAATTTGTAGCTTTTGAGAAACCTACAATAGTATATAATTTAATTTAAGGTCAAGGTTTTAGTTTTTGCAATATAGTGGTTATAATTTCGATATTCTGATATTTTAAGCTATTTTGAGAAGATGGTTCTAATTTCGAGTCACTGTCGGTTGCGTTCTTCATATATGACAAAGTTTCGCTTTGAATGTGTACTCTGAAAGGCATGGCAGTATGTCGATATGTCTGATGAAATATTTTCCCACTCCATATATCTAGTAAAGCATTGCAGCATTTTACGTTGTTTGTTTTATTTATTGTAAATGCGCAAAGTGATGTCCTACACTTAAAACAAGACATTCATTTAATAATGAACCAATCTGAGTAATATAATAAAAATGACTTATTGTTTTAAGTATAAAATCTGAATTCTTTTAGAGTAGGAGAAACTGGGATGAAATATAGCGCAAGGTAACAAAATGTAGTTGGTTATATATTTTTTCCAAATTGAGTAGTAGAAATATATGGTAATAGGTGAATGGTACATCCGCCGGAGGTTTATTTATTTGATTATAACGATAATCAAAATGAAAAACTGACGTCTTTCTTAGAGCGTTTCGCTCCTATACAGTATCATATTCTTTCAAGTTGGTCACAATTTTGTCAAGCTTATATCTTGGTCTTACAAGAAAAAGGCTCGAAATCCAGAAAGGTAGTTTTAAGATAAATAGATTTCAAATTTTGAATGTTTCTAAAGCATCTGATTTTGCTTAAGATGCATTTCCTTTCTTTTGTTTAAAAATACATGCAGTAAGCTACAATTTAATGACTCTTTTTTTTTACACTGTGGTTTTTAATACAGCTAGGAACTAAATTTCTAAATGACAGCATCACTAGTTGTGAGTCACAGGTAATTTTATTTATTGCAAAAGAATTATTATGAGATTGGCTTTTTCCGTAGACAGAACACAACATTTTGGACTTATTACTATAAATAACTCATTTTTTGTATTTTTGGAGATTTTCATTGCATGCCAACGATATGGTAGATAAATTTAATATGATTAATGCTAATACTATCTTAGTACTTATGTATATGTTACCGCTAAAGCTCGAAAGCCGTTAATGTGCCCATTGCCTAGCTAATTTGCAGATTAACTGATTTGCTCCGTTGACGTGCGGAATCAAGCGTTTTCCGCATTTTACCTAGGTAATGTGTACATTAACGGCATACGTATCGTTAATGTTCAAAAGTTTGTTTCTCTCATTTCCTTCCCTAATCCATCCCCCTCTCCCTCCATTTTTAGTTTGGTTCCGCCAGCATCTTGTCGTCGCCGGTTGTTTTCATTTCTCCTAATTTGAGTCGGCTGCCAGTGCGTAGCATAGCTAATTCTGTTTTCAAATGCGTTTCTGCCTGTTAGCGCGTGAATTTGTGTCGTGATTTTTTTTTGAAGCAGATAAATTTAGCTTCTAATATGCAAGCAAGCACCAAATTGGTGAGTAAAATGAAGAGAGAAACGTTGCTGTTGTTCTAGCAAAGATCTTATTTCCACTTTAACAAGTGCCTAGTAGGTAATGTGCAGATTGTCTAGGTAATTTGCAGATTACCTAGGCAATTTGAGAAACGAAACAATTTTCGACACTTTAACGGATCACCCTAGTTAATCTGCGCATTACCTAGATAATCTGTAGAATAACTGATTTCTGCACTTTCGCGGTAACATATATACTGCACTATTATCAATAAAAAGCACTAAAAATGATAATACATGTCGCATACTATTAATTATTTGGTAACTATAATTGCTTCACCATAAAAATCAATGTTATTAATATTTTAAATTTCTTATTATGTCTATTCTAATAATGCATATTTCAACAGCTTCCATTGAGTTTTATTTGCTTATATAATATATATTATAATATAAAATTTATTATTTATGCGTGCATTTGGACTTCAGTTAATGTGTTTACATTACACATACACACATAGAGAAGAAAATTATCCTGAAAGCGTCACAAACGTTTTCTGGTGATATTAAAATAGATATATTTACGCTAAAATATTGAATATGGAAACTTTAAAAATTTTCATATTCGATATAAAAGCTTTTCCCGAATCTTTCTTTAGATTACACGGGATAACAAATTTTGACTTTTTGTGCGTCTCTGAGATTAAGTTCCATTTATTATGTATCAATGTCTACTAAATAAGAAAATGGCTGTTAAAACACCATATTATAGTTTTTCTAAATATATATAGAATAAGTTTTACACATTTGCATACACATACCCTATTAATATCCTCATACAGGCAACCTGTTGGGTGCTATGAGTTTCTAGGGCATCTCTCACAAGGATTCAACAATATTCTTCTAGTATTTCTGCCTTCTATTTTCTTTGGTACCCTTTTTAACACTTTGCAACATAGTTGAAAGTGTTTATGACTTTGTTCATTCTGTCTGTCAACTACCGTAAAAATGGCTTTATCAAAATGAAATTTTAGTATGTTTTTCAGACGGTCTGTGGGACCTATGGGAATATAAATGAATAATGTCACCCAATTAGTTTTTTTTTACCCGGGTTGAAAAAATGAAATACATTGAACCCTATGAGACCTAATTTTTCAAACATTTCTTAAGCGGATTTAAAATTCACAAATGGCTTCGAAAATTTTAGGTAATATTCAAATTATCCCATAAAATATATAAAAAAAATTTCAGTAAAATATGTTAGGTAGTTTTTTAAATAAAAATTATTTAATATAAGGAGAAAAACAAATTCAATTAAATTCTGACTCTCGTTATATCCTCCAGAAAGAAAAATAGATAAATTATATAATAAATATCTTTCCAAGAGTTTAATTATTTTATGTATGAGAAAGGTTTCATATTTAAAAATAAATATGGTAGATAACAATTTTTCAAAATTTTAAATAAAATAAATTATTATAGTATTGTGATGAATGAAACGATTGGAAAAATGTTTATGACTGAAATGCTGCTTTTATATAGAGGCGATTTATATTTCGATGACGTCATTTGAATAAATTTCATTTGTTTTCTATGAAGTTTTCAAATATAATAAATTGTTGTAGTGTTATGATAATTTTAAAATAATACCGAGGAATGTATCGCATTTTAGAGATGTTTAAACCAGGCAATTTACATTTCAATGCCGTCATTTGAATGAAGTTTATTTTCTTCGATGGAGTTTTCAAATATAATAAATTAATGTAGTATTGTGATAATACTAAAAGTATTACCGAGGAATGTATCGCATTTTAAAGATGTTTGTATAAAATTGCATTGAAGTTGGAAAGTGTTTCATAATCAATGCTTTCTGCATGATTGATCTTTCTTGTTTTAGAGTGGTAATGTTCTGATGAAACCTGCCCCAGTACTCGTAAATGACAGCCCTGTTGTTAGCCAGGAAGAAATTCAGTTGAGAATGTAAAATATGTATTTTCATTTACATGTTGCAAAGTCTCTCGTAGCGTTACAAGTGGTTAGACCAGTTTCTATAAGCAGTACATAGCAGAAATATTCCTTCCCATTGAACCCCTTTTCCCCCCGTATTTTGAAAACTAGGGATAATTTGCAATTTTTATATTCATATTCGTGATCAGCATGTTAAAATTAGTGAAACAAAGTCACTTTTGTGATACATTTTGATTGGTGTTCAGTGTAACATCCGAAAGTTAAAATGTATGCAAGAAGTGGATAAATAATGAAGCGTAAAGGTGAAGAATTTGTATTTTTTAACATTTCAAGCCATAAAAATACATGTATGGCAGTTTTCCGCTTTGTCTCGTGTATGGAGGAGTGGAATGAAAAAGAAAATAATTTCCTGGCATTCGAAAATGTAAGAAAATGTTAATCTTTAAAATTTAATTTTATACATTTATTGGCAGTCATTCTTGATATCAGCGTAGACGATTTGCCCCAACTTTTTTATTAATAATCTTTTTTAATTGTTTGTAAATATTATGCGTCCAATAATTTTCTTATCCGGCCGTGGGCGAAGTAGCCATGTACCATTCGTGGCAGACGCCACAGTCTGGGCTTTCAATAATTTTCTTATAATACTTTGGATACTTTGAGAATTGGGTGAAAATCTTAAAAATCTACCTGCTTTGTTGGCATGACTTTTTTTCTCTTATTTTGTGAAAAAACGCTGGATTTGCCTCTGAAATTACCTGATACATTTGCTTTTTGTTTTATGCTGTTTTAAAAAAGAATGTTTTTACACACAGGTAAGTATTTCATTCAATTCTGATTTTTCATGACAATGATTATTAGTACAAGTAAAGTAAATTACTGTTATTTGCGCATGATCTGATGGGGGGGGGGGGACCCCCCCTCACCAGCATTTTAGAAACTTTGGAAACGATTCAAGTTGAAATGAGCCACAATTACTCTTCAACTCCAACTTTAGAAACTTCAGAACTTCATACCAATTGCTGCCCAACAGCGTTCAGTTACTTACTTGGGAAATCATCTCTACGCATTTATTATTACTACTACATAAGGTTCCGCAGATCGATGATTCCATTCAAAACTCATCCCTGAAATTTAATCACGACACGCCTCACATAAAACCAGATTTCAATATAGCACACTATCTTAAAAAACTCTGCTGTGTCGACAGATCTTGTGTTCAGGGTCGTTTTAATCCTCAGATAAAGCACTAAAGAAAATACAGGTAAAAAATATGACAAAATGAGAAAGTTGTGAAAGTAATGCATCAAAGTCTTTTAATCCTAGTTCAAACAAAGACCGAGAGATGGCGTTGAACTCGAGGGACTGTGAGAGGCAGGGATTTTCATCTTGGTTTTCATTTAGTACTTGGTAGAAGTGTGGCATCACGGGGTGAGTCAGTTACTTGTAGTTATAAAGTACGTACGCGTGTGCTTGGAAAGTGTGTGATATATTTTCTGGTCGCTAAGGATTATGCTTGCCTGGTTTTGACAGATATATTTTTTGTGGTGACAGTGTTAAGTGTCTGTTTTTTTAAGGTCTCGTATATTATTGTGGTGCAAGTGACAGTTTTGTTTTGGTTTAATTTTGATCCGGCTTATGGTGGTAAGTATTTTCTGCAAATTTATTTTCTGTAATTGTGTAGTGATTGAGAAAGCATGCGCATTTGACTTTGAATCCAGTTTGAAAGTTTAGAAACTTTGTAATCACATACGAAGTAAATAATTTATGTTAAAAATGGGGTATCTTACTTTTGTTCTGAAATGTATAAAGCAATTAAAATGTTTTAAATACTTTCAAAAAGTTATTCAGAACAAAACTAGTATTTATTTAATAATAGTTTCATAAAGAGATGGAATGTGATACAAATGAAGTCTGTTTGTTAACAAAATAATATAGTAAATTGCAGTATCCTTAAATTTCTCGATACTTACAAAAATATGCATTTAATAACAATTTAGTTAAATTAAAAATATTTAAATACTGTTTAAGGTAAATTTGATCTAAGTGATCATGAAAATAAATAGAAAACAAAACTATTATTTATGTATTTAAATATGTGTTATTCAGATAATCAGAGACGTAAATAAGGGAAGATGATTTAATAACACTAGGACCAGATTGCCATGCCGCCAAAGGAAGAGTGTATTATATGGATATTTTTTTAAATAGATCTGCAGCACATGACTAATAAATAAATTTTTCAAAGACAACCATGAAAACGAGCAATTATACACAATAAATGAGAGTAGCCTTGATAAATATTAGTTAGCACATTTCCGAATTCCTATAAAAATAATTAGCTGTATAACTTAAAAAAAACCGCATGTAAAAGCTCAGGTATTTATTTTTATTTTAAAGCATACAATCAGAGGATGTTAAAATCCATTAGAAAAATCCTATGATGCAATTTATATAACAAATCATGTTATGACTGCAAGTTTTCTAACTTTCACATAAAGTTCAGCAGAGGATTAGAGTTAATTCTTTCTCAAATGCGTAATACTTAAGAACTATAAGATCGAAAGTGTGATACTAAGTTTATTTATTGTACTACTTTTTGTGCAGATTAATACGAATTTTCTTTGCAATTTAATATTTAACATCTGAAACATTTCATTTCTTTTAACTCTGCTGAATTGATCCGAACAGCTGAGTGGAAAAACGATAACATTAGTTACGAAGCAAAAAATTGCAAAACAGATTATCTATCACCACCCATGGACCATGGTTTCGTGATCCTTGCCGTTTGTAAATAAATTAAAAAATATATGCCATGCTATTTTTTTTTACCTCAGCTGCTCAAAGAGAAAAACTATTGAAATATTGAAAGCATATACATAAAATAAGACAATTCTGAAATGAAAAACCATTTAAAAAGAGAAGGTATATTTATAGAAGCTGATACCTATTTAGGATTATTATAAAATATGAATTTAATAATTTTGATGAAGTTAAAAAGTAAGGTTAATATCTAACTCAAAGCTATCGTAAAAATAAACACAGCATAATTTTAGTGCTTTCTTCATGTCTAAATATATAATTATTAAAAAATAATTGAAATCTCACTTGTGCAAAATTTACTGTTTTAAAGTTATATTATTATAGATTCAAGCCTAAGATATTGAACTTTTGTTATTAAGTAGCCATAACAAATAAGTTGGATTTATCGCTTATTGTAAATTAACAAATCAGTTATATTAATAAAATAGTTTAAATTTTATAACATGTAAGATTAAGTGGAAAAAGTGAGCATTTGGGGCAAATTGGAACTCCATTTTAGGTTTTAAAGCGATTAAAAAAAAACTGTTACAAATTTTTATTTAGTTATTTTGTAAATATTTTGCGTTAATATAATATAGGATAATATATATATATATATATTTAATAATATTAAGCTAAATATTTCAAAATGCAATAATATCAGCTATATTCATAGGCATACTAAATTTTTAATTACGTACTGTATTAAGTACTGTTTCCTCATTCGTGTGAAGGGCTTTAATGACTTGGGCATTTTTTTCTTTTCGATTCTGAGTTCAAATTTAATTTACATATTTAAATTATTGTTTCAGAGCTTATAAGCTACTTGGTTTTGTCTTTAAGTAGACTAGGAATTTTACTAATATTAATGTTTTAATTCGCTTATTTGATTCTATTGTTCAATCATTATTGGAATACGGTTCTTTAATTTGGGATCCTTATTACAGTGATTCAGTTGATGTGATTGAAAAAGGTTCAGAATAAGATTGTGAGTTTCTTTTACTTTAAGGTCAATGGTTTATTCTCCGGTAACATATTTTTGTGTATCTTAGAGACTTGTTTGATATTTATTCATTATAATCTCCGCGGAACATGTTGTACATGATGTGTTTTGGAAATTATTCAATAATCAGATTGATTGTAGTGCACTTTTAAATCTGATCGATCTTTATGCTAGTAAACCTAGTTTAAGGTGTCATACGTTATTTCACATTCCAGTTAATCGCAATTTCTTGAGAAACGTTTCTGTTTTTAAATTTTATACGTTATTTAATTTACGTTCAAACAGTATTGATTTGTTTGCAATGTTAAAAAAAAATCACAAATGTATGTTTGAGGATTTTGCTTTGTATGATTCTCAGTATTGTGATCATTGTACTTGAACGTGTTCCGTTCCGTTATGCATCACTGACATAAATAAATAAATCTGTTGATCAAATAGTAGATATACAGAAATGAAATGAAAAAAACGCTTGGAACACAAAGCGTTCACAAGTGAACATAAAGGAACACAAATAGTTCAAAATCAAAACATTTATATAATGTTTGACTCCTATTATACGTAATTTAGAGAAAGAGAAATTAATATATACATTATTTTATTTTCATTAAATTTAGTATTTGTAAATTTAGTAAGCGTTACTTTTAAGGTATGTTAAACTATTTTTTTAACATTATTACTTTTCTTACAATACACGTTTAGTACTTTCTCTATGATATATGTATAGTAAAAATATTGAACGTGCAATTTGAATTTTTATTTTCGATGAATTTACACGTTTGGGATACATCAGAAAAAGAATGAACTATTTTAGCGGTACTTGCATTTACCTGTTTGCTCGTTGTAAGCATTCAATCTACATTGAAAACATTTTAGCTCATGAAATTTAGAAATGCCGTGACTTATGTTTTACCTTGTTGTTAACTAAAATGTACTTTTCCTTGTAATAGTAACTACCACTTTTTTATTCAAATGGCAAATAACATTCAAAATGGAAATAAACTAATATTTATTAGGAACTATATAAATTAAGTACTTTTATGGGTATTTTTTATTTCAAAACAAATAATAAGTACTCATACTGGGATTAATTGTTCTAATGATAATTTTGATTTTTCAAGTTTCGGAGAGTTAGCGTCTTATATGCAAGTTTCAACTGAAGAATATACTAATTAAAAATTGCAAATTGCAATTAATCCCAGTATTCATATTAAGATCAATTGTTCTAGTGATATTTTTGATTTTTGAAGTTTTGAAGAGTTAGAGTCTTTTAAAACATGCAAGTTTAAAAGAAATATATAAAAATTGCAAATTCGATGCAATTTAAAATAAATATGAATTTCATTCATTATTTTGTAAAAGACTAAAGTTAACAAATATATGTAAAACATATATATAAAGCACAAAGAAATGCTCACTCTGTAGGAAATATCATGTAGTGCTGATAACAAATTTTCATCTATGAACGGCGTCAAATATTGAGCTTTAAAAGTTTTATTTATATTTCATTTCTTTTTAACTTTTTGGAGATTAACAGACCGTATGAAATTTGTTGAACAGACTTTAAAAGAAACGTCCTTGAGATTTCTTGAAGCATCAATAATATCTAACTTTGTTTCAGATAAAATGAAAAAGGAATTTTTAATTTGAAATGTGTCGTCTTTATTTTATGCAGCACGTAAATAAAATATATAACGTAAACTTAAATGGACTTTTCAGTCTCATGTAATTGAACACTGCAGGCGTAACTTCTCAATATTTATAATATGAGTGACAACAGTAGAGTATTTTAAATTAAGAAAAAATAGTATATTTAGTGGCTTACAGGAGAAGGTCCAATTGACGGAAATTTCAAAATTGAGTTTAGGGCCTTGTTAAATACAATGTTTCCTGTTGATTCTAAAATTAAAACTGCATGTCTTTACGATAATTATAACTCATCTTACACATTTTACATTATTAATCAGTTAGAATATTACAATAAAAAATAGCTTGCAAGATTTTGGGTTGATAGCAAGGTTGGTTGGATTAAATCTCATTAATATAAACCTTGGATTAAACCCTGTTTCTTTTATTTAAATCATTTTTTAGTTAAACATAGTTTAAACTAAGGCTCAAACTATGGTTTTTCAAACTGAACTTGTTTCAACCCCGGTCGATAGAAAAAATTTATCGGAATTACCAACAAGCAGAGCATAACTAAAAAATTTCTCGTATTTAAAAAGGATAGGGCTATTTAAATCCACTAAAAAGGGCGACAAATGACGCTATCTTAAAAGTAAAATTGACTATAATTGAAACATTTTCCTGAAAACCACCACGTACGATAGGGACAACATAAAGAAATAAAGTGAGTAATAATTCTCAAATATGCATTTATGGCAAAAATTTTGCAATGTATAGTATTTTCATTTATTTTTACAATTTTATGTAATAGTAATATTACAATTTTATGTAATAGTAATAATTTTATGTAATAGTAATAATTTTATGTAATAGTTTTATGTATTCGCAGAAACAATCGAAATATTCTATGAAAAAAGTGAAACTTTTGTGGTTGTAGTACTAGATGACTTACTATTTCAGACATGTATTACCATGACTGTAATATGTAAGAGTATTTGGACTGACTTGTTCTTGACTTTTATGTTGCGGTTATTCTGTCTCTCCATCTCGATGAAGGAGGTTGGTTTTGACTCCAAAACCTGTTGATATTTTAATTACGTTGTCACCCACGCAGTATTTTATTGCATATTCAATTGTTCTTTTTTTATATTTTATTGCTTATTCAATTGTTCTTTTTTTATATTTTATTGCATATTCAATGCAATGTAATGACAGTAGTTTAAGCGATTTTTATACTACAATGGTGATATCCAAAATCATTGGGTACCGTATTCTGGATTTTACAGAAGTGTGAAAGCTAATTAAAATTAATTCTTTTAATTGCCTTTTTTAGACATTATTGTTATCCAAATATGGATAATGAGTTCAATGTACAAAATTTTGTATGCTTATTATAAGTATTAATATATTAGAAAAAGTATTATGGCGGGTTTGAAAATTCTAATTCATATTATCGATGGATCAAGTGCCTGGTCTAATAAAATAAAATAAAATAAAATAAAAAGTTTTCGGTAGATGCTTGGTTTCCTGGCTCTAAAAATTGACGAATTTAACAGTTTGCGCGAGTTTTACTTTTATACTGTACTGGTGTTTTCCAAAAACATTGAGTCATTCATTTCGGACTTTACAAAAGTTTGAAAGCGCATGAAAATTAATTTTTTTCAATTGCCCGTTTTTAGATATATTTGCTTTTCAAACACCACATGTGAGCTTAATTTACAGAACTTTTTATGCTTACTATAGACATTAATATATTGAAGACACTCTTATGACGAGTTTGAAAATTTTAATTAGAGTTTTCGCCAGATTAAGTTCTTGGACTGGAAAGAAAAATTTAAAAGAAAAGTTTTAGGCGTATTTAATCGTTTCTAATATCAATTAATAAGAATAACATTTTAAAAATTAGATGTCTGTATGTATATGTATACATATATGCGTGTGTGTTTATGTATGAATATGTATGTTTATGTGTTTATTCGCTTATGTACCCCATAACCTAATTATTTGAGCAATTCAAACGAAATTTTGTACGATTAGTGCATTATGTACATATTGAACCTTATTCAAAGATTTAGTAAATCCCTAATTTTTTGAAGTTTTTTTGAGAAAGTCATGCAAATTGCTAATAGCTAGTTATTATGAATGATTTTATAAGTTATTTTATATTTAGAAAACGAATGGCTTCGTTGTTAAGGTTGTTAAAATTTATTTATCAAAAATAAGTTTTATAAAATTTTAAATATCTTTAGTATATTAAAAAATCTGATGTGGGCAACACATGACTTTCCTTATACGAGTATAATGCAATGAATTTACTACTTTTACAGTTAAAAAAATGTTTTTCTTATAGTAGATACTTATATTCCTCCCAAGATATTGAATTTTCGACAATTAGTCGTCATTTTCATTATTGATTTAGCATCATTTTTATCCATTTGGAGAGATTTTCGTTAATTTGGCAACATTTCAAAAAGTCGCCAAGTTGGCGACATTCCGCCAAAATCGTCGCCAAAATCTCGCCAAGCATTGTGGACGAAGAAATAAGTTATTCTTACAGCAGATAAATGACTTGGCGATAAATGATTTGTATTGGCATTCAAATACAAAAGTATTACTTAAAGTATCTTTTTTCATAAATGAAACGAGCTAGATCCACGAAAATGATGCCACCCAATGTATCGCATGGTGTATTACATATGAAAAGTGAACATGTTTCTCAATAGGAATTTTTTTTTTTTATTTTATATGACTTTTGATAATTTTTTTGAAAAATGTACAATATCTCAAGAACGGTTCATGTTAGCGTTCTAAAATTTATGTCAATCGTTTTCTAATGAAAAATTACATAAGAAATGTCTATTTGCGTAACTTTATTAGCGGTTTTGATTTTTTGACGATTTTTTGAAAATTTCATTCGAAAATTTAGGGGGTTCTGAACATTTGATTGTGTATAAAAACAATAGGCTTCCAGTGTTTACGAATTGTGATTTTTGTATAAAATTTTGTTCGAATCGGTCCATTCGTTCGTCAGTTATCGTCTCCACAGACTCACTAACACACACACACACACACACACACACAAACATCACTTCAAAAATGTTTGATTCGTGATCAGGGATGCTTGAAACGTGCTCTCCCGTCGAAAACTCGAATTCGACTTTTCGACCCCGTCACAATACTTTCCTTATACATTATGTATATAAGGAAAGTAAAAGAGTAGTCTCCGCCGCTGTTTGACAAAGTTCTCGTTCCTCGAGTTTCTCAGGTTCGTATCGCAAAAAACTGCAGAATACAAAAATATAAAATTTGGTACATGTATAGAGAAAGGTTTGGAAAATACGCTGAAACAAACCGTTTTTCAATATTATATTGTAGTTTAAGAAATATTTAATGTCAACGTCAAAGACAAAGTATTTGAGCTGCGAATTCGCGTCCTGGATAGACCAACAATAGTAAGACCACGAATTATTGCAGGCAGTTACTTACATAGGTGAATTTTTGCAAAACGGAGCCTTTTTTAAATTTCGATGTAATTTACGAGATATTTTACTTCCTGTGCATTTGAAAAATGCGGTGAAAAATAAAGTGATGTGAAAAATCTGAAGTGAAAAATAAAGTGAAAGCTGATACGAAAAATAAAGTGAAATCTGAAGTGAAAAATAAAGTGAAATCTGTGAAAAATGTTCTTTTGTATCGGCACGTCCATCGATCTTTTCTGTCTCGTACAAACAAAAATACGAAATTGGCAGCCCAAAACGATCGAAAGCGTCAAATTTAAATTAAAATCATGCTGATTCGATGTCCATTACATTGTGCTACGAATTTCTAGCATGGATATAAATGCTTGAATATAAGTTATGTTTACTAGCTACTTCGGAAGTAAATGCACGCAAAACGACGTGACGTCATATGCTACTCACACATACTGAAAAAATATGGGTGAAAACAGATAAAAAATGAATTTACTGCCAATATAATGACACTTGCAAACAGGTAAATTTCCAGTTACACACTTAAAAAGGCAATTATATCTATTCGAATGTGTTATTTTATTCTTTTATGTGATAATTGCGCAGAATGATGGGTATATTTTATTTTACGCTAAAAAGACCTTTTTAACCAGGTAAAGAGGTAACATAAGATGCTCATTTTATGCACATGTTTACCTGCTATCCACTTGTTTACTTTTTTAAGAGAGTCTTTTAAGAGAATTTAAGAATGCTACAGCTTTATCCATTTTAAACGATCTTTTCAGCTAAAATAAAATATACCCATTATTCCTTGCAATTCTCATATTGAAAAGACCAAATATTGTAGTACATTAGTGATATATGTCGGAATCGCTGTTTGCGACGACTTTGAATAGCTGAGCTGGGTCTCCTGAACTCGTGGGAGTCACCCGAGAATAAGAACCCTTTGGTTCTTGATAAACTTCATCTTTTGCTTTTCGAAGTGCGTGTTTTTCGAATCGGTGAGTGCGCTAAACGAAATAAAGCCGGGTATTCAATAAAATCAGACACGGAGCTTTCGATCATGCGAAATCTATATTCTCAGCCATCATTATACAATTTACTATATCTCTGGAATAGCGAGAGGCTTGTGAGTGATTTGTATCATCATTTATTCGCTTCGCTAGCTCCTATCAATTTGACTTCTCTGACGGGTGTCTCGTGTGGAATCTCCCTCTGGAGTCGAGTACTTCCGTACATATATAGTCCTCTTTGCCAACCTGATCACCAAACCACCATAGCCTATTCCTTCGAATTTTGTCTGGGAATTCAATGACGTATAGACCTCCACGTGAGCTCCTTTCTTATAATCTTAGTTCCCCTCGCGTTTGATGAAAGGCCTAATGTCTTTATTCTGCCTCCCCGAGCTGATTCTGGTGGTGACGAAAATCTTAATGGCTTTGTTTTCGAGTTTTTTAGCTGGGATGCTTCTACAAGGAGGTCTATAACTGAACAAGAGTAAAAAAAGAGCCTAAAACTGTTTTCGGTTTTCTGGGTTTCTCACAGTATCCTTATCCTTCGAGGTTGCTCTTGAGGATGGCTCTTCGATATTAAAACCTTTCGATCCAAGGCCAATAACACAAGACGGCACTGCTTTTAAATCAAACTCAATTTATTCTGAACTTCACAGAAATTTCAGCAGATTGCTGTTTAAAGCAATTGATAACATAGACCATACTTATTATTGCACACGTCCAGAATAAATTACAAATATACAAGATACTACAAATCACTTGACTGTGATAACTCTTAAATGTAGTCGATTTTAAAGCTTTTATGCTTACCACTAGCTTTCTTTTATCTCTCCTCATATTGCGTCTAAACCCTGGATACTAGACTCTTCCTAGTCACAGTGGTATCTAAACGGATTTCCTTCCACTAGGCTGCCAGCCGCATTCCGCACTAATCCGCATCAAATTTTTACTACAATCATTCAACCTGCAACCTATCCTTCCTCCCTCTGAAACTTTCAAAGAGCCCTTCTACTCAAGAACCCACTGAAACTTTCATGATCTAAAACTTATTCCTATTCTACCTTAGGAACGTAGAAAATGCTGATTAACTCGGTAACTGATCTAACAACCGAACCAGTTAGAATAGTTAGTTTAAAAAAACATAAATTATAACTCAAACTGAGGGAAATAATAATCTAAAGGTTATTTAGACCTCACAATATAAATGGATAAAAAACACATTCATATGGATACAGTTACTTTTTTAGGTTTGTAACTGGAAATTTACCTGTTTAAAAGTGTCATTCTAGTGGAAGTAAACCCAATTTTTTGTGTGATTTTACCCATATTCTTTTTGGGTCCATGATATTTACCAGGTATACTAAGGCCATGGGGAATTTCAATAAGATGCAGAAGAAAATAAGTTTTTTTTCAACAGCCCCAAGAAGAATGTTTTGTAGAAAATTAGAAGAAAAAGTTTCAAACATATGAAAGAATTTGAAAGGATATTTTCTAGATTTTCCGTAGAAATTTGAACGAAATCGAATAATATGTTATATCTGTTATAAAGCTTAAACTGCTTAATCTTCTTAGAATATGCCTTCTGTGTTCCTTCGGAAAATATGTAAATGAATTGGTAGAAATTGGTAGGATGAATTGGTAGAATCAATTCCATGTTTATTTTTCTGCAAATAAGATCTGCCGTTAATCTATAAAAAATGGAATCTACAAAATACACGAAGAAAATTAAATGGTAATGATATGTCTGCAGAGAACTGCTGATTCTAGCGTTTTTTGCTGAAGTGCAGACATTTTTAGCTGGGTACTTGACGTGCCAAGAATGTTCTTTTAAATCAATATCCATTAACATATCCAATACCCTTCAATAACAATGGATTAAAGCTATTTTTAATACTTTGAATTGTGGATGATACAAAATATTGAACCTAATATATTTTAACCGATCTCTATTTCCTATAGAGCATCGTTTGTCAGTGTTCCGCGGAATCCTTGGGATTTCGCGACGGTATTCCATGGGTTCCGTGACGTAATAGTTTTGCCTACATTTTCCTAAAAATTAAAAAAAAAACCGAGTAAAATTTGAATGTATTATTTGGAACACAAGGGACTTTAACATTTTGGGGTTCTGCCATCCAATTAAATTTCAAATGGGTTCCGCGGTCAAAAATATTTTAAAAACGCTGCTATAGAATATAAATATAGTGATTGCAAAAATTAAATATCCTGCTGGGATGAAAAATTTCGACTATTGGATATTTATGGATTTACACGTTTTGAGCAAATATGTTTCCAAATTAACTCTTTTTCTCAATAATGTATGGCTGCCATCGGATCTGTAGGCAAGATATTTTTCGAATAAACTGAGCTCATCAAACGAACAGTACGATTATTTCAATCGATAAATGTAATTGCTTTATTGATTGATGTAGGACAAGGGAAAGCCCATCAATTTTTTAAGTATTTTTTTTTCTGAAAATTGTAAAAATATCATAAAAAGATATTCATGTAAGCATTGTTATAAAATACTCATTGTATTCTTAATAAAGGCTTTTCTCTCCGTTTGTCTACCTGTAACGCTTTGGAGATACATTTAACGACATTGGAGGTAAACTTAACGAGTTTCGGAAAGTTTCGCCAAAAGGAAAAATATCGCCAATTTGATGAAAATATCGACAAAGTTAAGAAAATTAAATATCTCGGAAAAATTAAGTTTAAATTTTTTTTTATGATTTTTGTCGATTTATGGCAATTATTCATTAAACATTCTTGATTTTGATTAATAATATAGTGAGTTTCATTGTTCGTGGGACAGCTTCGTTTCTTTAGGAGATGGTAGAGTAATTATGTTTCGATAGGGGGCCGTATATATCGATAGGGGGAGGTCTTTGGCCAGGGATAGGGGAGCCTGGAGTTCTATACTGCGGAAGGCAAGGGCCCATCCTGGGCTGTCAGGCCATTGAAGAAGAGGAAGGGGGCCGTATAATAAGTCATAGTAGTATTCAGGAGTGTTGCATGGCCTGCAGTTGTTAAAAGCGGACGTGCTGGAGGTGGACGAAATGGGTAAGGATAACTGACACAATTGTATTCGCGCCTTCACATGATGGGGCCTTTTGTATTATATAGAGTATTTACTTTCTGATACTGAGAGAAATAATATTTTTGCATCGAAAAATATTCGATATTTCCATGGAAATACACGCTTTAAGATCACGTGAATGTGTTTTGAAAATTTTTGTAGTGAACGGAAAACGCACCTATTGCTATAAAAGTTAGATTTTGACCGATTATGTAGAAAATTTAATTAAATAGAATTTTAATTATTTAGAATTTTGATAATTTAATTGATAAGAACAAAAGTCATTTAAAAATGTTTGAAGTTGGTAACTTTATTTTGCTTGTAGAAATAATTATTTACGAAAGAATATTGATTCATTAGTCGGTATGGGAAAATGATAATTTGGACTTCTTCATATGTGCGAAAATTATATTGAAATATTATTAACTCCGATTAATTGTATTGAATACAATTCATATGGCTCACTTGTCAGTATGAAGCGAGGCATATTTTAATTTTATAAATAAAATACTTTGCATAGAATAAAAAATATGATCAAGTTATTTAAAATTTTCGTATACAGTATGTTGGAAATCGTAGAGTTTTTGTAGAAATAGTGCAACAGTCACTGAGTAACCTGTCTTTCGAAATTCCTGCAAATTTTCTCAATAGTGTAATTTTTGTGTGCAGCAAATTTCTGAATATTATTTTGTGTTTAAGATGAACGAACTACCGTCGGATATAGCAGATAGACCAGAGCGAATTAACTTACTTCAAAATTTAAAATTATTGCATTATAAAATTGGTTGTATTTTCGAGGAGTTATCTTTGGGTTGTCTATCTACGTAACGTTTTATACCGAACAACTAGCTCAATTTTCAATTCAAAGACTTTCATCAAAGAACGTCGTCATCTGTACAACATTTAAACTAACCACCTTCCTAAAGATTTCATTAAAATAGGCGGATTTTTGGAAAAGTTTATCATCTGTCCATGTAAAAGCAGCATTAAGGTACGTTATGCGCATTTTTTTTCGAAAAATTTCGGCATCAAATTTAAAAGATCTTCATATTCAAATTTAATAACATCCGTTTAAGTTCAAAAGAAAACCTATCGACAAACAAGGTGTAGCAGTAATGAGGTCACAGCGCGAGAAACTTTTATCCAACATAGTTTAGCAACGAACTCAGATTTATTAGAACATTAATTTACACCATTAATGTTTCAAACGCCGAGTTAACTATTTTGGGTCCATATAATAAAAATAGTTAAGTTGTAGAGGATTTATCGTCAAAATGGGTACATTAATTAAGACACATGATGGACAATTTTTATTCGACCACAGTCAACAACGAAATTGACCTCTAAGGTCTTAATTTACATCACATATACAAATAAAAAAAACTAGGCTAAGTTCTAGATAAGTTAAGCTTGCAACCGAGTATAGATTCGTCCAACGTTGAAAAAAGTTTAAATGCTCAGAATTCAGGGAATTTACTTCAACCCTAACGGTAGGAGGGTCTAAAATAATGCCTAGTATCGTTACAGGATTTGAAATAAATATTTCTACCAGAAAAGTTCTTAAAAACTTTATTTTAAGAGTTTTGGGCTTATCGCCTGCTAACGTGTGGTAATGACCACGAAATTATCATCCAAGTGTGGTGAAGTTGTTGACCAGATCTGTTGATCTGTTGTCTGTCTGATCAGTTGTCTGATCAGTGATCTGTTGACCAGATTCTGGTTTGTGTATACCGATCTGGTATAGTGTCGTTGTTGAGACCCAGGCTGTCCGACCTACCAGAAAAGTGTAAGATAACTGTTTGGACGGCCGGGAAGAGCCACACTATTTAGACCGGAACCCAGTGGGGGAGGCATCCACAGGGACTGTACTCTCCTTCTCCTATCACCAACCTCTCGGAAAGACTTACGAACCCACATGTTTAACGTGATCGTACTTCGCGTGAACACGGCGGCAGTTTCGGCAGCGGATGGAATCGAACCCGGGCCTACCGAGTGCAATTCTCGCTCGCTAACCACTCTTCATTATATATCAATTCACAAAATCCTGCTTTTTATACATATTCTTTGTCATATTATATCTTCAGAGAAAGTCTTAACAAAATATATGCCGTATAAAAGCAGGTATGTGCCGCTAGAAAAGCAGTTTTTGAAATTTATACTGTTACATAAGAATTTTGAATGCAGGCTCTTTGAGCAAACGATGTATTGAATGCTAAGTACACAGTTTTTGTGAACTTTGTATATTTTGAATCGTTATGTGAATAAAGCGAAATCCTGAATATTTTGTTTTTACTCTTTGGTGCACCCAATGATTAATACCGATTTCTATTTTACTTTACTCTACGAAGCAAAATTAATGTACAGGGAAAGTAATACAATGAGCCTAAAGAATCAAAAGAGTTCTTAACATATTTGAATAATTTGGGTACTGTAGAGTTCGAATAAACTCTTATTAACATCACCTTTCCTGCATGTATGTGAAATGCATGTATCCAATTCAGTCTAACTATTCTTCTGATTTAAAGGAAATTTGGGTCAGGTGCTTTATGCATTACTTGGCTCTGATTTGAATTTGGTGCCAGCCAGAAAAGTGAGAGTTATCTTATTTCAAGAAATGTCTCGCACAAGTTAAGAAATGAATTAAAATGATTAATTGCAGTTAATTATTTTTAGTATGATTGCTTAATAATTTCCTATTAATTAAAACTTCTTTTATATGTAATTATTGATGATATATCGAATGTAATTAAACTCATATTTTAAGATAAATAGTTCTTATATTATTGTTTCTACTAATATTCAAAACTTTCAAAGATCAAATTTTTTTTATTCTTAATTTGGGGAGTGAAACATTAAAAGTTAGGGTTTGGCACATTATACTTCATTTGGATTCGTAACAGTGTGTTGACATAAAACTCACCTTTTTGCAGCGTTTGGTATCAATCTATAAATATCATAAATCTTGAAAAATAAAATATTAAGATGCAAAAACTACTAAATTAATTGACCTCTTTTAACCAAATTATTTATTAAAACATATTATTTTCATTGAAATTTTCATTTTATAATTTTACAATCGTTATTAGATATTTAATTACATCTTTGTAGTTCGTATTAATTTTTTTTGTTCCACTCTAAATTGAAGACGTGTGTGATCACAGATTGGGATTTTTGAATTAACTGTCTTTAGAGTCATTTTATTATTCTTCTTCGACCCAGACCGTCCGACCTACCAGAAAGGTATAAAGTATCTGTTTGGACGGCAGGGAACTGCTACCCAATTTAGACCGGAACCCAGTGGGGGAGGCATCCACAGAGACCGTACCCCCCTTCCCCCACCACCGACCTCTCGGAAGGACTTACGGACCCACATGCTTAACGTGATCGTACTCCGTGTGAACACGGTGGCAGTTTTGGCAGTGGCGGGAATCGAACCCGGAACGACCAAGTGCAATTCCCACGCGCTAACACTGAGCAGTCGCGCCCTGTCATTTTATTATTAAAATGGTAAGTCCTCAAGGACACTAAATGAGTACTTTTTTGCAGTGACATACTGGCTGCAGAGTCACAGGAAGGGGCATCTTTGGTCACAGTCATTGTTGGCAAATCTGTACTCGGTTCCACATTTACTTATTTCATCATTGTACTTTAAAATTTGTCTCTTAAGCTCTATAATTTTTTAACTCGTACATCTAAACTCCGTGAAGGTGAACTCTTATATCTGAACTCTCATGAATCAATTGTCTTACAGACTGACTTGAACTTCTCTTCCGTTTTTATTCACCTCTCTCTGCTGGTTCAGTCTTATTTTCCCTCCTTGAATAACATTAGCTGACCGAATCCCCATGTAACCCCATAGAATATTCCTCTCCATTAGTCTGAGCTATCTAGTGCAGGAACGCACTCACTGGCTGGAGATCACTGGGCGCAACTGCCTGCTGACTCGATGACTACAAAGAACCTTTCGAAGAAACATGGGGCACATTTTATTGCCTCCATATAAATTAATTTGAATTCAGTGTCAATTTATGCCGTCAGCCAGTCTGCGTGTATTGTTAGCTTTGCTCTTATTGTTTAACTTTCTACTTGACATTTATCATCCTTGGTGCTCAATAGCATCCCAATACCAAATATTTTCAACATCACGTAAATCTGTCATTCCATTCCCTCTTGACTAACTGTAATAGTATTATTCCCTCCCCTCCTATTAGTAGAAATATCTGATAGTGTATTGAGGCAATTTGATGCAGTTATAATTAAAGATAAAAAGAATAAAACACAATTTGCATATGCTTGTATTTAGAAACATAGCATACAGATTATCTGAGCTGATGTGAAGTGGGGACAGCTTAGAGCAAACGATAATTCAATCTCAAACGGGGCTTAAAATTCCCCCCCATGTAATAATATATTTCCAATTTAGTAGTGATCATAATAATTAGTTTCAAATCATGAAATTGTAATGTGAAATACCAATTGTATCTGCTATGTTTATTTTACGATCATAATTTTTATTTTATTCTGTCATTTGACGAGCTATATAGCCAGGGCCGTTTTTCACCATACAGAAAGCAGGCAAATACGGGGGGAGGGGCCCAATTATTTAAGAGTCCATTTCCCTTACCTCTTCAACATATCCTATAATTTTTAGAAATAACTTTTTACTCCTTACCGTCCAATTGAACAAGTATCCTTCAGGAGAAAAACATATGGCGATTTTAATGAGTTTTGAAAATTTTTGAGCACATTCAAATCTATTAAAAATTGAACATCCTGATAATTATGTTCAATTATAACAAGAAAGATCAATCATGCATAAAGCATTGATTATGAAACACTTTCCAACTTCAATGCAATTTCATTTAAACATCTCTAAAATGCGATATATTCCTCGGTAATATTTTAAAAATTATCACAATACTACATTAATTTATTATATATGAAAACTTAAAAGTTCATAAAAAAATGAACTTCATTCAAATGACTTCAATTAAATATAAATCGCCTGGCTCCTCGATAATGTTTTTAACATTATCATAATACTACAATAATCTATTAGATTTGAAAACTTCATCAAAAACAACTGAAATTTATTCAAATGAAGCCATCGAAATATAACACGACTGGCTCTCTCTATACAAGCAGCATTTCATTCATAACATTTTCCATTCATTTCATTCATCACAATACTATAATAATTCATTTTATTTAAAAACTTAAGACCATGGAGTTACAAGTAACTAAACTCTATGCTTAAAACTTCATCGAAAAAAATCGTCTTTCTCTCTGTAAATCAATAAATATTTCATTCATATCCGCTTTGCAGATTTCATGAGCTAAATAATTTTGTGTTAAATAGATGCAGCAATTCTTATACAACTCATTCTATACATATATTGCTGTTTACATTTTACATTAGTGAAAAATAGGCTTCGTTGTAGAAATAATCAAATTTGGATGATCATTTAAACTCAAATATATTGTAAGTGCGTTGTTTCAGTATGTCGATGCACAGAATTTAAGCAAAAATAAAGCGGTTGTAGGACGGATACAACATTCAATATGAATTAAAAAGAGCTTTAAAAATCACGATTTTGAGACAAGATGGATGCCATATTTCATCTTGAAGTGAGTCACGTGATCTCTTCATATAATGATAACGTGATCGATCGCTTCATACAGGAGGTGTAATTATTATTTTAATTTTATTTAAAAAACTACTGAATATATTTTGCTGATTTTCTTTTTATATATTTTTTGGGATAATTTGAATATTACCTAAAAGTTTCGAAGCCATTTGTGAATTTTAAATCTGCTTAAAAATGTTTGAAAAATTAGGTTCCATAGGGTTCAATGTATTTCATTTTTTCAACCCAGGTTCAATCCAAAACTAATTGGGTGATATTATTAATTTATATTCCCATAGGTCCTACAGACCGTATGAACAACATACTAAAATTTTATTTTGATTAAGTCATTTTTACGACAGTTATCGTGCTAACGGACAGACAGACAGACAGAATGAACAAAGTCATAAAGACTTTTCAACTTTGTCGTAAAGTGTTAAAAAGGGAGTTTCAATTTATGAAAATTTCAAAAATTGAAACGACTTTTCTGCGTGGATTACATATCGGCACTAATTCTGTCGTATCAAATCTAAATTATCATTTTATTTTGTTTATGGCCCTAAGGGTCATTGGTCCAATTTTTTAACTGCAGTCATTTGGACAGTTATTTGTCGAGCCCTTAATAGATAACAGACATCACCCCATAGAGCACGATATTGATAAAAATATAAGACTGAATTATTTATGAGGACCATTAATATGTTTCGATAATATTTTATTGATATATTTTGCATGAAAAATGTTTTCGTTTAATTATAAAGTTTCTCATATAACTTCAAAAACTCAGTTAAGAACGCTATACCGAATAGAAGGCTAGCTAGATAAATTTTAGTTAATATCCATGTTGTTGTATCCGTCCTAAAACCGCTTTATTTTTGCTTACATTCTGTGCATCTACATTCTGAAACAACGCAATTACAATATATTTGAGTTTAAATGATCATGAAACTTTGATTATTTCTATAACGAAGCCTAATTTTCACTTATGGAGAATGTAAACACCAAAAGATGTAGAATGAGTTGTTGCATTTCTTTAACGCAAAATTATTTGTTTCATGTAGTCTGCAATATAGCTGATATGAATGAAACATTTATTGATTTTGCACAGAGAACCAGCCGATTTTTTTGATGAAGTTTTAAGCATAGAGTTAAATTACTTGTACCTCCATGGTTTTAAGGTTTTACATAAAATAAGTTATTATAGTATTGTGATGAATGAAATGCTGCTTTTATATTGAGAGCCAGGCAATTTATATTTCGATGACGTCATTTGAATGAAGTTCATTTGTTTACGATGAAGTGCTCAAATATAATAAATTATTGTAGTATTATGATAATTTTAAAAATATTACCGAGGAATGTATCGCATTTTAGAAATGTTTAAACCAGGCAATTTATATTTCAATGCCGTCATTTGAATGAAGTTCATTTTTTTCGATGAAATTTTAAGTTTTCAAATATAATAAATTAATGTAGTATTGTGCTAATTTTAAAAATATTACCGAGGAAGGTATCGCAATTTAGAGATGTTTAGATAAAATTGCATTAAAGTTGGAAAGTGTTTCATAATCAATGCTTTATGCATGATTGATCTTTCTTGTTTTTTCGTTACTGTTTACGAGGATACTCGTTTTTGTATTTGGTGTCTGCCAGTCTATAACTAACTCAAATGTTCAAATATGACCTGTGGTTAAAAAAAAGGTTGAAGACCACTGATTTAGATCATGTCTATCTTACTGAAAATCACATTTCAAGCATATTTGTAGAATATAAGGTGCCATCTGTTAGAAAATTTTGTATATATCTCAAACCTCCCTTACACTATTTTTCGTATCGTAGGTGAATTGGTGAAGTTTGTTTACATAAAATATACATAAGGAAAGTTAATACTTTTACACATCTCTCAAGATTGGTGAAGAATTTGGCGAACTGGGTGACATATCCCTGAAAATTACGCTTAATTTCTTTGATAATCCCTATTGCTTTCTGGGTGTTATTAATTTAAAAATGTGTCTTCAAGATATAAGATCCGAATAACCTAGCGGTTAAGTCACGGGTGTCGCTGTCAGAGGACCCGAGTTAGATTCCCCAGCTTTTCCTATACTATCTGTGTCAACACGGAGAACTGGCACGTTAAATCTGTGGGTCCGAAATTCCTTCCGAGAGGTTTGTTGCAGAGAAAGAAAAGTACGGTCTCTGTGGATGCCGCACTCACTGGCTTTCAGTATAAACTGTAACCATTAATAACCCATTTGGTGTATTATTAAGCCTGTGTAGCAGCTGCTTCAAAAAGCTTGAGAGAGTTAGCGAGGCGAACAAAGCCTCCGACTCGCAAAGCAAGTTCCAAGGGTTGGTGAGCATCAGCGAGCAGGGAACGGAGTTCTCCGTAAAATACGAAAAATTTGGAGTTAATATGAATACAATGAATGGTTCACAATTAGTTGTGAAGAATCGTGGGACGAAGGTAAATCATTGCGCATATGTAAAAGAGTTCACTCGACGTCGACATGCGCAAAGCACCGGCGCACGTCGAAACAAGTATAAAACGGTGTCGAGCGGCATGGCCAGTTGAGGCAGAATTTCGCAATTGTTGTGGTACTAAGCGTTGTTAACAATAAAAAAGGACGAAAGATGTCATAACGATGCCAAATGGACATGTTTTTGAAGGAACAAATTATTGGAATGCTGGAATCCGGTCGATCCCAAACAGAAGCGTTTCGAATTCTGAATGTGCCTCAATGTGTGATCTCCAGACTATGGCAGAGGTTCCAAACCACTGGAGAAGTTACCCGACGGCCAGTACCAGGTCGGGCAAGGAAAACAATCGCTCAGCAAGACCGATATTTGGTGATAACTGCGCGACGTCAGAGGAACCGTTCAGCCAGACAACTGGGTTCAGACGAGTCCAGGTTTAGCCTGCAAACTGATTCTCATTGTACCATGAGCTAGAGAGAACTTGGAACGCATTTTCACCCGAAAAACATCAAGGACATACATCGTTTTCCGTTTGGGGGAGTCATGGTCTGGGCAGGCATCATGATGGACGGCCACACAGACCTCCACACCTTTGACACGGGGTTGGTTACCGGTCAAAGATACAGAGACGAAGTCCTTGAGCCTACCGTTGGATTGTTTCGAGGTACTGTTGGTTCTTATTTCATATTCATGGATTATAATACACCTCCTCATCGTGCGGCCTTGGTCGACGACTGCCTTCAAACTGAAGATATCCAGCACATGCAGTTGCTTACCAACTCTCCTCATCTAAATCCAATAGAGCATGTGTGCGATATGACCTGGGAGACATCTTGCAGCCCTCCGCTACCCACCAAATTCCGTTCCGGAATTGAAAACTGCTCTCCGTGAGGCTTGGAACTCTTTGAGCACACAACTTACCCAAACCCTCATCGAAAGTATGGAAAATCGTTGTGCAGCATGCATGGCTACCCGTGATTCCCACACACCGTATTAAACTGCTGCGCACATTGTTTTAAAAATTTTGTTTCACTGAGGTTGACACTCGTATTGTGACCCATTTTCTTTCAACCCTTTTCTTTGGATAATAAAAGTGGTTATGATCCTTGTTTTGCATTTTCTTCTTCTATAACCCTATTACACCCGCATACCACGTTTCCTTCTATTTCGATGTAGATTTTCTGAAATTTTCAGATAAACAGCAACTATGATTAACTTTGGGACATGAGTGTAAGTCGAATATCTGGCATTGCTCTGGATTTAAGCTCCAAACCTCTGAATAAGTGCCTGCTGCATATATAATATTTACAGCACCACTCAATTTAAATAAAATAACTCCTCTTCGCATTCATAGTAAACATATTTTACCCGTTCCTACAACCACGTTTTGTTAATCTCTAAATATCTGCATTAAAAATATACTATTTTTAACACTTTACAACAAAGTTGAAAAGTGTTTATGACTTTGTTCATTGTGTCTGTCTGTCTGTCTACCGGTTAGCACGATGACTGCCGTAAAAATGACTTAATCGAAATGAAATTTTAGTATGTTGTTCAGACGGTCTGTAGGATTTATGGGAATATAAATGAATAATATCATCCAATTAGATTTGGATTGAACCCGGGTTGAAAAAATGGAATACATTGAGCCATATGGGACCTAATTTTTCAAACATTTTTTAAGAATTTAAAATTCACAAATGGCTTCGAAAATTTTAGGTAATATTCAAATTGTTTCATAAAATATATAAAAAAAAATTCAGCGAAATATATTCAGTAGTTTTCAAAATAAAAATTAAAATAATAGTAACACCTCGTATATGAAGCGATCACGTGACCATGATATGAAAAGATCACGTGACCCACTTCAAAATGATATATGATATCCATCTTGTCTCAAAATCGTGATTTTTAAAGTTCTTTTTAATTCATATTGAGTGTTGTATCCGTCCTAAAACCGCTTTATTTTTGCATAAATTCTGTGCATCTACATACTGAAACTACGCAATTACAATATATTTGAGCTTAAATGATCATCCAAATTTGATTATTTCTACAACGAAGCCTATTTTTCACCTATGTAAAATGTAAACAGCGAAATATGTAGAATGAGTTGTATTAGAATTGCTGTATTTCTTTAACACAAAATTATTTAGTTCATGGAGTCTGCATAGCTGATATGAATGAAATATTCATTGATTTTACAAAGAGAAGAACGATTTTTTTCGATGAAGTTTTACGCATAGAGTTTAATTACTTGCAGCTCCATGGTCTTAAATTTTAAATAAAATAAATAATTATAGTAATGTGATGAATGACATGAATGGGAAATTATTTATGAATGAAATGCTGCTTTTATAGAGAGAGCCAGGCGTGTTATTTTTTCTATGATGTCATTTGAATGAATTTCAGTTGTTTTCGATGAAGTTTTCAAATATAATAAATTATCGTAGTATTATGATAATTCTAAAATTATTACCGAGGAATGTATAACATTTTAGAGATGTTTAAACCAGGCAATTTATATTTCAATGCCGTCATTTGAATGAAGTTCATTTTTTTCGATGAAGGTTTAAGTTTTCAAATATAATAAATTAATGTAGTATTGTGATAAGTTTTAAAATATTACCGAGGAATGTATTGCATTTTATACTTGTTTAAATAAAATTGCATTAAAGTTTGAGAGTGTTTTATAATCAATGCTTTAAGCATGATTGATCTTTCCTGTTTTTAAAATTTTCATCTGCAACGTGTAATTTTATTTGGATCTTTGGATTTCGTTGAAAAAATAACCAAGATTCTAGGTTAAAATTTAGAGAGAGAAGTTATCAAGAAAGAGATTTACGGATGTGTAGTTTTAGCAGATTTAGAGGCTTTTTTTAGAAGCGTTTTGCAAATAGTTGAAAATGCATTCAATTTTTTGAATTTTGTAAGTTTTATGCAATTTTTCGAATTGTCAGCTAATTTTAAAGGGACAAAAACTACAAGGTTGTAGAGCTTCATCAAGTATTAGCTTTGGAATAGACAGGATATTCCTACATAATCACACAGAAACGTTGTTCGATAGAAGTTAATATATAGGATTAATAAAATAATGCATAATATATTAAAAAACAATATATTACCCTACAATCTGCAGATAATAAAGAATGAAGATAACAAATAATTACTAAATATTTCCTCGAACTGTTAAATCAGTGGCGATGGAAATTAATCTCTAACTTGCCCGTTGTAACTCTTGGAAACTCTTGGGTATTTGATCGTTGTCACTCTGGGAAACAGTACTCTAGATATTGTTTATTATAAGGGAAATGTATTTGTTGTTAGTATCATTTCTCATGAATCGCGGAATTTTCAATTTAATAATGAAAATATCTCCCAATTTGTTCCATCAACTTCTGAAATAGTAATATGGGATAGAGTAAATGCAGACAGACATTTTTGTTACCTGAAGAATGTATATAACGTTTACTATTAAATTTTTTTTTAGATTCAAAAGAGAAATCAGACTCAAACAAAATGTTACTCTGCAATATTTTAGAAAAATTTTAAAATATGAAGTGATAAGAATGAATAAAAATTCAATATTCTGCATATTTCAGAATTTTTCATTGCAGGTCTAGGAATACAAAATTTTAAGACGTCGAAGAAGGCTTTTTTTTTTCTCTATTCCTATAATCCATGACCTCTAGAGAGGGAAGGAATTTCAACGGGAGTCACAGATGCAAATACGAGTTTTTAACAGGATCTGTTGTTTTCTATAACGCGGAACAGACAGAAATAAATATATTTTCAGAAAGATATATTTATGTCTGTCTACGACCAGTGCATATATTTGTGTTAAATAAATGGTAGGTAAGAATGTGCCCTTTTCTTCATCGACACCATCTTTGGATAATGGTTAAGCGGTTCAGTAGTTTATTAGGCCAGTCCTATTCGTAGGCGCACTTTTTAATTGTTTTCCAAACCGGGACAAAGTAAAATAACTAAATAAAAAAAATATATTTTGGATTGAATACAGGACAAAAACAAATTAAAACCTGATACATAAGGCATTAATCTTTTGATTTCGATCATTCGTATACGTGTGGCTAACGTTTTGTTGCTAGTGTGAACTTGTCGTTTCAACCTATTTTCTTCTTTTTGGGTCTCATTTATTCTTGTTTGGACTTGACTCCTCTTGTCGGGATATTTCTGTTGTGTTTTGAAGCACGCCAATCTTGTGCGTTATTTCTAGTTTCGGATTGGCTGGATTATTTTCCATGCTTCTTTCTGATTGGCTCTTTGTAATTCAGGTCTTATAACTCCTCTGTTTTCTCCTTTTGCAGCCATTCCTCTTTTGGACTTCGGGTTTGTTGGTTCTCTTGCACTGATGAAAGGGATCCAGCGTATCCTCGAAACAACTGTATGCTGCATTATTGCTTTATTTGTGCTTATAAACGTTGCTCAAGTTTTCCTTACATATTGAATTTATTTCAATTTGTCTATCCTTCGCACAAAGTGTATTTTACTTATTGAAATGAAATATGTGCTTAGAAAATTGTACTTTATTTCCTATTGTCACATTAAAAAATATATATTGTTATTAAATATGAATCTACAAAAGGCAATTTTTGACATTCATTCATGATTTTTGAATTTTTATTTCCTTTAGAAATGTCGTGTTTTGAAAAAGAATTACTGTTTAGAGATAAAAACATAATTTCTTTTTTAAATAAGTAACATATATGGACCCGTATACGTCACAGTATCCGATTTTTCTGAAGCAGTCACTTTTTTTATTTTTACTATTGTCCATTCGTAAATTGTTAAATACTTTACCACATTTCCTAGGTCAGCTGACGGATTGATAGATTTCAATTTTTCAATTTATTTTGATTAAGCCGATTGCTAAAGGTTTGTATCGTGACTCTGGACCATCCATAAGCAATGTCCACTCTTGTAAATTTTTATAAAAATTTCCATAACTTCACAGACTCATACTGAAGGGCTGACAAACAGTACGAACGAGGAGTAGAATGAAGATTGCACAATCCCCCTCTACACGCACAAGCGATAATGTCAAACCGTTCAGTTCTGTTTATTCCGTACTGTACAAGTCACTTGTTAAGTGTCTAAAACTGCGCAGTTTTCCCAACTACACGCTGCAAGTATATTTGCAACGGTAGACTTCTGCATTTAATTTTGTGCAGAAACGTTACGTCTTTAGCAAACAGAACGAAGCTATATATTGTGAAATATGAAATTTCTAGAATTTTTATGGTAGAAATTGAAATATATATACCAGAGAAAGTGCCTGTAGCCCCAGGAAGCGCGTCAGATAACAATGAAACGATTGCAATCTCTGCACTGATTTAAAAATATTACACGTTTCTTCAAGTATGGAACGTTTTTACTATTAGATGCAATATGTGATAGACCTTTTTCCTTTTCTTACATTATATGAACTATACAAGAAAGTACAGGAATAAAACAGAAAAATTAAAACGAGAGTTTCAATTTCTTCTACTTTTCTTGGTTTTCATTTTCTTTATATATATATATATATATATATATATATATATATATATATATAATATGAAAATCCAATGATAGAATAGAAGTAGTAACTCATAATACACTAACTAACTTAAAAATTGCCTGCAAAATACAAATAAATGAAATGAAATTTAACCATAATGAGGAAATAAAAAGCATATTACTGGTCATCAAGCTAAAGATAACCATCAACAAATATCAGTGGTGTGGAATCGAAAATAGGAATACAAAAAATACCAAGCATTAAAGCTTGCACGTGGAAAAGCTCTAGGCTTGTTCATTTCGAAAATTTTTTTTTCAAGTCTTTACAAGTCCAAATATTATATATATATATATATATATATATATGTGTGTGTGTGTGTGTATGTATATGTGTGTGTGTGCATCAGTCTGCGAAGTATATGCGTCTAATATGGCCCATAAACTACAGAAACTATTCGTTGGAGTTTCATGAAATTTTGCATTTAAGTTCATTAGTGAAGCGTGAAGAGAATTTAAGTAGATAGTATTTACCCAACCAGCCCGCTGCTATGTAACTTTTATTTTAATTGTACATTATTCGAGATAAGTTTATAAAATATTTCGAATAATGTTTAATCAAAGTGGGAGTTGCTACGTTGCTTGGGTAGACACTGTCTACTCAGATTCTTTTCATGCTTCGCCATTGTTCAAGTTGCTATCTATGCATTGTCTTGGTGAGAATTTGAATTTGGTGCGGTTTCGAAAAATTGGAACAGGTTTTTATTTTATGAAATTTTTTCACCAACATGGTAAAAATTTGTAGTAAAAAACTAAAATGTATTAGCTAAATATTTATTCGTATAGTTTAATGGGAATGCAAATAAAATGCTCTAAAATATCTATTGCTCTAAAATAACATTTATTTAATCTGTTAATTTTGTTAGAAAAAAAATTATCAATGTAATGCAAATTAGATTTTAATTAAATTAAAATATGTATATATATTCAAATTTATTTTATATTTCAATATACTTTTACTTTCATATCTTCTATACCCTGTTTTACAACTAGGTAAAAATACTGATTACTTATAATTAGGCAAGTTTTATTTAAAAGTTATAAAACATATATATATATATATATATATATATATATATATATATATATATATATATATATATATATATATATATTAAACACTACGCCGTTATGTTATGACAAATGAGTGAATGGGACATAACTAACTATAGTGACACCTAGGTATAATTCTGAATACATTATAGTATTTTCAAACTTTTTATCCTCCATATTAGTCTTATCTACTTCTCTCTAATTCCGTGTTCCAAACATTACTGATTATATATATATATATATATATATATATATATATATATAATTTGTCCACTTCTAAATAATAGTGCAAATAACATTTCTTAAATTCTAGCAAAAACGAGGTTAAGATTTTCGAAAGAATTATAAAACCGATTAAGGGAATGTGTTATGGCCTTCAGCCTCAAAATCTGTGTTTGAAAACGACGTGTGTAGTTAAGATTAAGGTGTTTACACTAGGAAAAGTTTCCACTGCATAAATGTTTAATATCTCAAGATTTTGGACTGGAAAATATATTTTACTGCAACAGACAGCTGATTGGTTATGTAAGCATGAGGAAATCAAAACAACCATCTCTATATGCAGTATATAGCAGACAGACAGTTGGTGGCCAGCAAGACATATCTAACCCGTAAAGTACCCAGCTGTGTCCTGCCAATAGTACAAGTTGTGATTGCAAGACTGTGATTGCAATTCCACAGCCCTTATTTTGCAAGTAGAGAATAATATTATCAAAATCTAAACTTTTGATGTTTTTATTTAAGAGTTTTCCCAGAAATATATAGTTCTGATTATAATTTTCGTTTATAACATCCTTGTACTAAATAGATAACAACATTGTTACGGACTTGTGCTTCATAGAATTAGTACAAACAGTTTCAGACACAAAATCAATTAGCTATTCACACCACTACCAATTAACTATTAAAGCGAAACTGTCGAGCCTCTGAAGCTCCTCAAAGTAGAAACATATAATACGCTACACTAGCATGTTTACTTTCTGAGTAAGTAAACAGAAGGTAAAGTATTGCGTTAAACAGCGGCGAGCAGCGTTTCCGAGGTTTACAGCAATCGCTTACCCCTTTTGAAGATATAATATTATCGGCGTACCACCTTCGAATAAGTTCGACGAAAGTTTTAATAATGAAGTATTTTATCTATAGATTATAGACAAGTATATTGTTTTATTAATATGTAATACATTGTTTTATTAATCTTATGTATTAATTTCTGCTAATTCATCTTTCTATGTGGCAATGTATGCGTACCTCGTTTATACCAACGCTAATACTTGGTCTAGAACATCGCAGATTTTTACTTTCTTTATATACATAGTATAATGTATAAGAAAAGTATTATGACGGGGTCGAAAATTCGAATTTGAGTTTTCGACGGGAGAGCACGTTTCAAGTATCCCCGTGCACGAATCAGACGTTTGTGAGGTGACGTCTGTGTGTGTGTGTGTTTGTGTGCATGTGTGTGTATGTGTGTGTGTGTGTGTGTGTGTGTGTGTCAGTGAGCTTGTGCAGACGATATTTCATGAACAAATGAAGCGATTTGAACGAAATTTGGTACAAAAATTACAATCAGTAAATACTGGAAGTCTATTGTTTTCAAACGTAATCGAATGTTCTGAATCCCTTCAAATTTTGAAATGATATTTTGAAAAAATCATCAAAAAATTAAAATCTTCAATAAAGTTACTTAAATAATTATTTCTTATGTAATTTTTTATTAAAAAACGATTGATATAAACTTTAGAACGATAGCATGAACCATTCTTGAGATCTTGCACAATCTTAAAATAAATATATCAAACAATCACATAAAATTAAAAAAAAAAGTAGTAACTATTGTGGCATAGGTTCACTTTTCATATGCAATATTATGCGATAAATTTGTTATCTTCATTTTCAAGGATCTAGCTCGTTCCATTCACGAGAGAAAATACTTTGGATAATAGTTTTGAATTTGGATGCCATTATTGCCTACTATAAGAATAACCTATTTCTCTGCCTATAACGCTTGGCGAAATTTTGGCAACGAATTTGGCGGTAGAACGCGAACTTAGCGGGTTTTTGCAAATGTTGTCAAATTGACGAAAATGTCGCAAAACTGATAAAAATGTCGGCAAATTGATAAAATTGACGCCAAATCAATGAAAATGACGACTAATTAATAAAAATTCAATATCTTGAAAAGAATATAAGAATCTACTATATGAATAAGTTATTTCTCCGTCTGTAACGAAATTCTGTCAACGAATTTTGGCGGCATATCTCCAACTTGGCAAGTCTTTTTAAATGCCGCTAAATAAACGAAAATGTCACCAAATTGATAAAATTAACGTTAAATCTATGAAAATGTTGACTAATTGATGAAAATTCAATGTCTTGGAAAGAACATAAACGACAATATGAATAAACCATTTCTTCGCCCGTCTGTAATGCTTGGCGAAAAATTTGGCGGAATGTCTCAAATTTATCCACTTTTTTAAATATTGCCAGATTGAAGAAAATGTCACAAAATTTATAAAAATGTCACAATTTGATAAAACTGACGCTAAATAGGAGGCAATGCTTTACAAATTTTTAATTCCGTCATATGACGGAGCATACCTTGTATAAAAAATATGCTCTTCTCTCCATTTGTTTGTAACACTTAACGATACATATTGTGAACTTGGCGAGTAGCCTAACGACATATTGCCAATTTGGCGATATTTAGCCACAGATTGACCAAAATATCGTCAAAATTGCAAAAATGACGCCAAGTTGATGAAAATGACACCTAACTGATAAATTTATTATTAAAATATTTTAATACATGGTCTATATTACTTATTGAGGATGCTATTAATTTTGATAATTGTTAATTTAGTGTAACATAAAATATAGCAGAGTACAAAATAGCTTTGCATGTTGTCAGCCGGAAAAGCGCCAAATGTACAATTCAACGTTGCAAACACTGTACTGTGAATATTTTCATCATATTTTAACTGTGGAATAAGTAAATTCATTGCACTATATAAGGAAAGTCATGTGCTGCCCACATCATATTTTTTCATTTTACGTAACAATTCATTAGAAATTGCATGAAATTTTCGAAAATCTGAAAACTTAGATATAACTTTTTTGATATTTGAAAAAAATATATATAGAAAATTTTAAAAAGCCTCCAAGTGGACAAAACTTCATCAAAACATCTTCAAAAATTATCTCTTCTATTAGTTTTTAATCTAAAATCTTTTTTCTTTGAACAAAAGTTAAATGCATGGAAAATTACAAATTGCAGTCCAAAATGAAAACTGGTTTTTATGTAGATTTTTAAAAATGGACAAAATATGGCTGCAAATGTGGGCAAAATATGGCTGCAGATGTGGGCAAAATATGGCTGCAGATGTGGGCAAAATATGGCTACTATGGATGCAGTTGCTGGCTTTTTTTATTGAATGGTGATATGAGTATTATTTACGCAGTGGGAGCTTATTCAGCGTTTCACATCTTAACTCTGTATAGTCATACTAGATGTAACTCTGGATATTCATACTAGATGGATTATATTTATTTAAAGTTATTAAATTTATGCAGTTATAAATATTTTTCTTATAATAATATAATAAATTGAGCAATTTACCAAGTTTGAAGTACCCTTTTAATTTTTCTGTGTACCCCTAAGGATGTGCATCCTAGTTTGGGAAACACTGGACTAGAGATTGAGACACCCCCTACGCAGAGTAACTTGGATCCCATTTCAAGCGACTGCTCTCTCTTTAATAGAAAAGAAAAATAATATCGAGCAATTAGAACTAGAGAAACGATTTCAAAGAATGTAAATTATATATGTTCAACTGTTGACACAATCTTTCACAGTACTCGTCAGCATGGAATAACTGATATCCGTAATGGCAGCAAGAAAACTAAAAATAACCTAAAAATAATAACCTAAAAATTTGCGAAAATCTATGTGAGGACAAATTTAATACTATTATACAGGGTGGTTAAAAGAAGGTGGGCCAAACTTTACGAGGTGGTAGTACACACCAAACCAAGCAATTTTCGTCATAGTTTACAGGATCGGATATGAAGGCGCCAGTGGGAGTTTAATGGTGAAACCAATGAAGTGAGGCGAAAGCACAAGATTGACTTAGAAATTATAAATGGATATTTAATAAGCAATAATTACAGTAATGGCTCAAAAGAGCGACCGTCAACCTGAATGCACGTTTCACAGCGGCGATGGAGGGATTGGCGAACTCTCTCGAACAGACCAGGCATGTCGCGCACTTCGGCAGCAGCGGCTGAAATTCTGTCGACGAGTTCCTCTTCAGATTCAAGAAAAGTGTTATAGATGATACTTTTGAGATATACCTACAGATGGAAGTCAAGACACGGCGGATCGGACGATCGGCCTCTCAAAATTGGAGTTGCGAATAACAGCTGCAAACTGATAAGGTCGTGCATTCGGTGTTACGAAAATTTGCATGAGGGTTCTTCTTCCTTCTTAGATGAAATTTGCATACGTGGTTTTCTTCAATTGGAAAATAGTAACCAGAATGATGCTTCAAAGATTGCGGAGTGGTCGCTTTCCTACGAGTAAGCGCTCTGTAACGCCTTTACGTTTCATTTCCGACCCCTGTAAACTATGACGAAAAATGCATAGTTTGATGTGTACTACCATCCAGTAAAGTTTGGCTTATCTGTTTTGAATCACTCTATATAGTAGCATCACATTTCTTATAAATTAACCGTAGCTTAGAGGTAGGTGGTTTGTGAGAATTAACTTTTAGCCATTGCAGCATTGCGTAACTCGAGCTCAATTTTGAAGAAATTTGAAGCCGGCTATATGGCAGGGCTGCAAGTTTAGGTTTTCATAGAGATTTCACAAACTTGTATCAAATAGTAAGTTTTTTTTGCTGCCATTGCACAAATCGACTATTCCGTGTTGACAAGCGCATAAGAAGTGCGAAACCAGTCCATGGGTGCTATTATCTGCGATGAGAGCGGTAATCTTAAATTGGAAGGATTTTATACATATGATAGTGTCTTATTGTTGCTGTTCTATTAAATGCATATTTAAGTTTGAAGACGGCATCGTGATATGATATAAAATTGAGACATATAGCATGGATATTTTCAACCAGTGCAGTTATGGATTATTCGATGTTGTAAGACGCCAACAAGTGCTAAATTGTTCCACCAATTTTAAAAGTAACAATGGAAGCATGATTCGAAGCTTTGAGTAGCACATTGGAAGGCTATCTGATGCTACAGAATGCTTTTATCAAAATGTTAAATTTTTATTTAAATGTCAAATTTTTATTTTACTTTTATTTTTTAGGTTAATTAAATATTTTTTCGTTTTCATTCTCTTCATATTAATTGAATAATGGTACTATTAGGGGGTTCCTATATAGCACAATTATTAAGAGACATATGTAGATAAAAATGTAATTAATTATCCCCACTGCTGTTATCAATTAACTATTAAAACGAAGCTACCGAGTTACTGAAGCGTCTGAATATAGAAACATACAATATGCTAGCCTGGAATGTTTACTTTCTAACTACGTAAACAGAAGGTGAAATATTACGTTAGATTAGAGATCGGATTACACCCCTCCCTTCATTGCACATACTACGTTGGATCATATTTCGAACAGCTGTTCTCCTGTTGGTTGGCAAGAAAAATAAATTAAACTGCTTAGAAATAGACTAGAGAAACTTTCTATTGTGTCGGTAAGCACTATTTTTATATGGTTTCGCTCAACACTGTCACAAATTTACTTATGTAGTATTATTTTTATGTTGTATTATTATATTGTATTACTTTCCATGTAACACATGATAATATTTAGGGAAAGCATTAGAATCGTGTTGAAAATCGCAACTCGAGTTTTCGACGGATCTACAAGTTCTGGGCCTCTAGAATTAAAAAAATTATTTTTAGCGTGACGTCTATGTGCGTCTCTCTCTCTCTCTCTCTCTGTGTGTGTGTGTGTGTGTGCTTCGTATGTATCCACTCTAACTCAAAAATTAATGGACCAAATTTTATAAAATTTTATAAGTCATTTGTGGATTACCCTGGTGCTGATTATGTTTTGGTGTGATTTGGAATAAAATAACCTGTCTTTTTTTGCGATATGGACCGCAAAAATCGTATGTATCCATTCACGTTAAAAGCTAATTGACCAAATTTCACAAAATTTGGTAGATAAGTCACTTGTGAGTTATTCGGGCGCTGATTAGATTTTGGTACGCTTCGAGAAGACCTGCCTTTTTCTGCGAAATGGCCCGGAAAAATCGTCAAAATCTAAAATAAAGACTACGTTTCCTCAAATATCAACTGATTATGTATCCTAAAAATCAATTAAATGCTTGTTTTATACGTAATTTTCGACGATGAAAAGAATATGACCAACCCCATTACTCTAAGACCAGCCATTCTCAAGATATTTTTGCTACGTCGGTTTTGGGTAGGTACTATTAGGGGGTTCCTATATAGCACAATTATTAAGAGACATATTTAGATAAAAATGTAATTAATTATCCCCACTGATGTTATCAATTAACTATTAAAACGAAGCTACCGAGTTATTGAAGCGTCTGAAAAAATATAGAAACATACAATATGCTACAATATTTGTGGATTTCCTTGGTGCTGATTATGTTTTGGTATGATTTGGAATAAAATAACCTGCCTTTTTTTGTGAAATGGACCCCAAAAATCGTATGTATCCATTCTCGTTAAAAAACTAATTGACCAAATTTCACAAAATTTGGTAGATAAGTCACTTGTGAGTTATTCGGGTGCTGATTAGATTTTAGTACGCTTCGAGAAAACCTGTCTTTTTCCGCGAAATGGCCTGGAAAAATCGTCAAAATCTAAAATAAAAGACTACGTTTCCTCAAATATCAACTGACTATGTATCCTAAAAATCAATTAAATGCTTGTTTTATACGTAATTTTCGACGTTGAAAAGAATATGACCAACCCCATTACTCTAAGACCAGGCATTCTCGAGATATTTTTGCTACGTCGGTTTTGAGAATGCTTTCCGTTACCAAATAAAAACGAAAAATAAAAGTGCAAATTCAGTGTAATTTCAATTAATTAAGCGTGTTAATTTGTACACTTAAACTCAGTTAAATGAATTATTAAATATATAAGGAAAAAATGAATTTTAGTCTGTAGAGAAAGTCATGTGCTATTCCCATCAGATTTTTTTTATGTTGTAGCCTGTGTCAGTTGGGTGCAATTACAGTTTTATTTTCTTATTATACATATTCGGTGGGGTATAGCTACTTTATTATAGATAAACGTAACGTATGCACTCATGGACTTTTTCTTACAAATTTATTGAGGTCCTTAAGGTCTTTATTAATAATCCTGTATATTGAGAGTGTAATTCAAATATTAATACATGAATGTATTTCAAAGTTTTAATTATTTGTAATCAAATGTGAATTATTCGTATTTATTTATTAGTAATCAAATTCGGGGAAATTTTGGATTTTCTCAAATGTATCAATTAACTGTTAGTTTTATACTTAGTTTTTGACAGTGAAAATAATAAAACCAAACCTATTACTCTAGGTCTCTAGTTCTCGAAATATTTTAGTTTTTTCGCATTTTCACTACGTAGAAAATAAGTTCAGTTAACACATGACAACGAAAATTGAATTAAAAGTGACGATTTAGTGTAATTTAAATGAACTATGTGTGTTATTTTCTGAAATTAAACTAAATTTAATGATTTACTGAAGATATAAAGAGAAAGTGAATATGAGTTTGCAGGGAAAGTAATTTGACAGTGAAACTTGACTGTAATTTGACTGTCCACATCAGACTCTTTTTGAATCTGGGCAACTCCGCGTAAATGTTGAAGTTTATTTATAAATAACGCTCTTTGCACTATGACAAAAATTTAAACCAAAACACATTGACTTCAGCAAATCGTTATATATTATCCACGACTGAATGCTCGAAACGGAAACTTGTGATAGAAAACATCATAATTAAATCAATTTTCATTTTCTTCAGATTGCAACTTGAACGTTGACAGCTGTCAAATTGAAGTGAAAATACTTGTTTCGGGAAAATTAATTACGATCGGAAGATAATGTAATAAAAGGAGGTTAAATAATTATCAAAATGTCGGGTAAAGTTAATTGATTTTTAATTCCAAGACGTTGTATTTCAAGTGTTTACAAAAGTTTTAATTTGAGGATATAACCTCATTCTTAATGCTGAACGATGTCAAGTTCGGGATTTGAAGTATTTTCCTATAGATGCAAGTAAACTCTGAATTTTTACGAAACTTATTAAATAAGCTGATGTGCGCAGAATATGACTCTCCCTATTCTACACACTAACAAATGAATACTAATTTCATCCAGAGATTTATTAACAATATAAATATAGATTTTTTATACGGATACACAGGATTCCTAGGAAAGGGGGGATTCAAGTCCCCCCAATAAGTTTCTAACGATAGATCAACGAGTGTGTACAATAGGTCTGTCTATGGTAAAGTGACCATGCCTTGGAATAAAAGAGATTGCAGTGCCTCTAGCGGAGAATTTGAAACATTAGAATAATGAGTTCTGCAACAAAACGAGATAGATGAAAAGTGTCGATTACAATGGTATAGAGAGGATTATCTAATTAGTTGGAAGATGTATATGGAAGACACTAAATTCCTGTCAAAATCGTATCATGAGGGATTGTAATACTGTGACACCTGCAATTCTTGTCAAAGTGAGCTGTAACGTTCTTCTCGAATTCAAATGTGCATTGCTGCTGAGAAATTTTTAGAACAGGCTGTGCATTTGACTTCTGTGCATGCAAGTGTATTTTATTTTATCATTCCTGAATTGGAAAGTCACTCGCGAATAACCCTATTGTGTGAAATACAGGGAGGTCATAAAATAATTTCCACTATTTACGAGTGTCTGGAGACCGAAACGACGGTAGCTAGAGGTGCAGAAGTGAGATTTCGGTAACGTGATCATGCGCTTCTAAATGAGATTAACGACAGCGTTCCTAGCGGTAAAATTTGCAAGTTAGCACTTGTATTTCGGAAACTATGAGAGATAAAGAAAAAATATGAACTATGAAGTTGTAGAGAATGATCAAATTAGTATAAAATGTCATTTCATTTAAGACAAAAAGTGCTGTTTACATAATGTGCAGATTAACGTAAAGTATGTTCCGTATGCTGAGGGGTTACCTCAAATGCATGCTTGTATGCAGGAAAGAACGTCTTGTTTCACGTTCCCCTGCATTATGCGTAATGTGGAGCAGAAGGAAATTGTAAGGCATTCTGCCGTGTAGCGTCCATAACTTTTCGTCTGAATTCACCGCATAGCAGTACCATCTCGAAATAATTTTCATGAAAGTAACCTCTCGTTACTTTTTTCTAAAAACTGTAATTTATTAATAATTCGATGATGATCCACAATTTTTTATTGGCATTTTCTTCTGTATCTGTCATAGTTTCCGAGATTAGAATACTAACTTCCAAAGTTTGCCCCTAGAGGCGCTACCGTCAATCTCATTTGGTGACGCACACTTTCTTTACTATATCGATACCTTACTTTCATAGCTCTATCTACAATCGTTACGGTTTCTAGAGGCTCATAAATAGGAGAAATTATTTTATGATCACCTTGTAAATACCTGAAGTAACAATTTTAATATAGATTCCTACTAATTAGACAATGCTGTACATTTTTGAAGTTGTTTTTTTTCCGTCTATCTCAATTTGTTGCTGAGTTCGTTATCCCAACGTTTCAAAATATCTGCTAGAGGCGCTGTAATCACTTTTATTTGATCGAATATAGTCACTTTGCTATAGATACCTGCAGATCTACCGCGTGCACTCATGGACTTTCTCTTAAAACATTTTTGGGATGATTAAAGACTTTCCCAGGAAATTACATATCTTACCGTGATTGAGAGTAATTTTTTTATGAATGTATTACTTTGAAAATTTTGTACATTCACTGCAACACACTCATAAATGGCAAATATTATAAAACTCTTTTTTCGACCACTTTTGATTATAGTTTTATGTCCTTCGTCGCTTTCAGTCAGGTGTTTAGTGTTACCTATGACAAATACTTGCACTAAATAATTCCAATGTTCCTGTATGAATTCTGTATGTATAAACTGTACGTTGCTTAATTTTTTCGTTCCGCAATTTGCAAATATTCTCTTTTACAGTTGTTAAAATGCTCTTAATCATCAAACGATAAAGGTAATTATTTTAAAATTGTGAATTCGATATATTTTCATAAAAGTATTCATTCCACATTTCAGTTTCTTTGATAATAATGGCTGTATATAGAAAAAGAAAAAAATATGATATGGGCAGCACTTGACTTTTACTACAGATTCAAATGTATTACCTTTTTTTATAATTCATTATCTAGAGTTTAATTTCTCGAAACAACTACAGTAATTATTTCGATTTTCGCTTTCATTTGGAGACTGGGCGTATTTTTAAAGGTGACCCGGCGAAATTGCAAAAAAGCTAAAATATATTAAGAACGGTTAGTCTTAGAGTTATTAGGTTGATTTTATTCTTTTCGACGTCAAAAATTACGTTTAAAACTAGCTTTTAATTATTACATTTGAGCATATGTAGCTTTTTAATTTAGATTTTAAGGATTTTTGTGGGTCATTTCCCAAAGAAAGCAAGTTTTTCTTCTAAATTGTACTAAAATCTAATCAGCACCAATTTAACCCACATGTGACTTGTCTACCAAATTTTGTAAAATTGGGTCAATTAGTTTTTCACCCAGTGCAGATACGATATTTGCTCGCCATTTCGTAAAAAAGGCAGGTTTTTCTATCCGAATCGTACCAAAATCTAATCACCACTGGGTAACTTACAAGTGACTTATATACTACATTTTTTTATATTTGATCTATTAACATTTTAACGAGAGTGGATACATGTGTTGTACAGATAGACAGATAGATTGATAGATACACAGATGCACTCACTGACGTCCCATTAAAAATAGTGTTTACTGATTCTAGAGAGCTCGAAACGTGTGGATCCGTCGAAAACCCGAGTTGCCATTTTTAATACAGTTTCATTACTACTATATTGTAAGGAAAGTAACAATCTCAGACTGTAGGGAAGTAACGATGTGAGACCCTACGGAAAGTAACAATCTGAGACCCTAGGGGAAGTAACAATCTGAGACCCTAGGGAAAGTAACAATCTGAGATTGTAGAGAAGTAACAATCTGAGACTGTAGGGAAAGTAACAATCTGAGACTATAGGGAAAGTAAGTAACAATCTGAAACCCTAGTGAAAGTAATCTGAGACCCTAGGGAAAGTAACAATCTGAGTCTGTAGGGAAAATAACAATCTGAAATTATAGGGAAAATAACAATCTGAGACTGTAGGGAAAGTAACAATCTAAGACTGTAGGGAAAATAACAATCTGTGACCTTAGGGGAAGTAACAATCTGAGACCCTAGGGAAAGTAACAATGTGAGACTGTAGGGGAGTAACAATCTGAGACTCTAGGGAAAGTAAGTAACAATCTGAGACTCCTAAGGAAGTAACAATCTGAGACCCTAGAGAAGTAACAATCTGAGACCCTAGAGAAGTAACAATCTGAGACTGTAGGGAAAGTAACAATCTGAGACTGTAAGGGAAAGTAACAAGCTGAGACTGTAGGGGAAAATAACAATGTGAGACTGTAGGGAAAGTAACAATCTGAGACTATAGGGGAAAGTAACAATGTGAGACTGTAGGGGAAAATAACAATCTGAGACTGTAGGGAAAGTCACGTACTACCCCTATCAGAACTTCTGTACTCTAATAACATAAACGAGCAGTTGAAGTTAATTAAATGTTTGAGTCAATTTTGAAATCAACGGCGTACTCTATTTAAAAAGCTACGAAATGGCTAAACTAATATTTGTCCAAGAGGTGGAAAGGCAGTGGGTGTTAGAGATGAGGGTTAGAAGAGAGGAAGAAATGTTAAAGCATTAAAAGTTACATTTCTGTCAAGTGTTGTCAGTCGTTTGGCATGATATGGTTCTGATGAGTGAATATGTAACCAGCACTTTTATTTACCGTTTTCTTTAGTTTATCAGTATTGTCGTGACCAGCGGGTATCTAAATAAATGAACTGGAGTGTGGCTCAACTCGACTTTCTCATACTAGAATCTATTTTTAAATAGGTTGCAATTTTTTTTTGAAAATTTTGTGAGAAGAAATTTGAAAAATTTGGTCTAAATGATCAATCATAGCACGGGTCAATTATAGCATGTTACCCCTCATTTTAAAGGGCTTGATAAAATCTTTCGATTGCTATTATGTGTGACAATATAACCCCTCGGGGGGGATAACTCACCCTCCGAAAGGGGGCTAATGACGTCACGAACACAAAATTATATCGCGGCTATTTTTCACTACAATGATTGAAACAGTTAGGTTTCATGATTATTGAGTTATAAATAATCCCTTTTATGCAGAATTATGTCAAATGTTGTCCTATGCTGCCATCTTAAAAAAATATAAGTTTTCGGTCGAATTTCAAAAAGTTCTATCTAGTTCTAGATTTTTTAATAAAGTCGGATAAAAAGTTTTGAGAAAATTCCTTAATATTTGTAGCAGCTATTGTGTAAACAAGACATCAACCGTATACAGACGACAGACAGACGGACATCACTCTCAAAATTGTCGAAACGTGTTCAGGAGGTCCTAAAACATATATTGGCATTGAAATCTAGAAAACGAAAATTTTTGTGAAAACGATATTTTCTTTATACTATCTATATTCCATAGTATGACAAAGTAAAAGTACCAATTACTAAAAGCATGTACGAAAACAAGATTTTCACTTTCTTATACTATTGTTTGGAGAAAACACGTTATAAAACATCCTGAACCCATTTCAAACAATTTTGGAAAGATGTTCGCGTGTGCGTGCATCTCTATGCGTGTGTCTGTGAGGTACGAATAAAATAATTCAAAAATGAATAGGCGTACTGCCACAGTATTTGCAAAAAAACCTCCACCTTAAATTTTGTGATCCAATTAATAGTATAGATAATGTGTCGAGAAATTGAAATAGTAGAACTGTTTTCAGATAGACGGCTCAAATATATCTCCAAAAATATCGTCTGCTGTCGTTAATACGTTTGACGATAGTTACAGATATCTTTTTTTAACAACCGACGAACATCGTGTTTCCCTAAAGTGAAGTATTTGTTATTTTAGAGCAGTATTTCTAGCCAATTTTCTGAGGGTGTCATCGAAGAACTTTAGAAGAAACCCCCTTGTTATAAACTCCTTAAGAATTCAACAATTACGAGGTTAAAACGTTTACGAGAAACTAAATCTGTTGTAGACAACGTGAGAGCTGGCGTCTTCCATTTTAACTCAGGTATAACTGTAATTGTTGCATTTTCAGGAGTTTTAGTGCATGAGTATTTCTTCTGAAACTCTTCAATGACGCTCTCGTAAAAATGGCTGGTAGAATGTTACTATAGAACAGTGTTCTTCAACCTGTGTTCCGCGGAACCCTAGGGTTCCACTCAAACGCTTTAGGGGTTCCGCGAGTCGATACTACAATTCGAGTGTTTGACATATGTATGTATAATACAAATAGTTTATATGGAATATTTATCTTCTTGTTTGAATTAATGCAAATTTATATCTTATATAAAGTTTTTATAACAAAGGCAGGGGCGCACCTTGTTCATAACATGTAATACGTAATATGATGCATCCCCTTAAAATCAAATCTGAGTGTGCTACTGAACGAAGGGTTCCATAAAAAAATATCTCAAAAAAGGATTCTGTGGGACGACAAATATTGAAGAACACTGTTATAGAGCATGAGTACTACTGAGTATGAATTTTAGAGCATGGGTATTTCTTCTGAAACTCTTCAATGACGCTCTCGTAGAAATGGCTGGTAAAATGTTACTATGGAGCATGAGTACTATAGAGCATGAGTTTTAGACCATGAGTATTTCTTTTGAAACTTTTCAATAATGCTCTCGAAAAAATTAGCTAGTAAAATATTACTATAAAATAAACTATTCACTATTACAAAACCCACGTTCTTCGATTAATAAAAAAGTGATCTGTAATTAATGATTAAAATGTAGATAATAAGTCTGATATATTTTTGATGGTATATTAGTGCAGCCTAACTAAAAATAATTCCACTTTTCAATTTTTTGGCACATTACCTATATTATTAAATATGTATAACTTTTCGATTATCACATACTTTTAAAAGAACGTTTTCGGTGTATCAAAAATTTAGAATTTTCGAAGTTCGAACAATCGATGTTTGTGTGTAATCTATAAACATTCTTAATTTCTACTTTTTAAATACATTACATAGTATATGTTAATCCCTACGATAATAAACTGTATATGTTACATACATGATTAATCATTGAAAACAGTTTGTATCTTAGTCAACATGTTTATGAAAACCGTGCTTTATTTCTAAATCTTTCGTTTAGAAGTAAATGCTCGAGCTCGTAAAATACGGATGTAAATAACCCACGTGACACTTGCTCTGATTTGTTGCAGTTCCGTAATTCATTCGCTAGCTGCAATAAATAAAGTGTAAAATATCGCTTTTGAATAGAGAAGTGAATTGTTGCATGTTATCGTTCTTATTGCATTGAACAGTCTTCAGTATGTATGATTGAGTTTTAGTTAGATGTTGGAGGTAGTTTCGTCTGTAAAATAAAATAACGTTTTTTGGTCAAAACTGTAGAAAAGGGGTTAAAATTCTCGGTTTAGATGGAAATTGCAATGTTTTAAAATGTGGTATTTTATTCACATTAAAAGATATGATTTAAAGAAAGTTTTGGTTTTGTCAGTATACCACATGAAAGTGGAACACATTTCTTAATGCATAAATCACACTTTTTCTCAGATTGACATTTAGTTGTAAAAATTTATACTTCCGAAATCATTACAAGTTATCACTTGAACGTTGGACATTAGTTTTCTTAAAATAATCATCTATCGAAAGTTGTAAATGAAACTTGATGACAAAATATATTTTATTTACTCTGATACCAATTGTGGTACTAAAAATGCAAAAATATGAAATATGTATGAAATATATAAATATATATGAAATATGTAAATATATATGTAAGTCGAGATCAGCATTCCCGATATTTATATTATAATAATTTTTTTTCTTTCAAAGAAAATAAATATATTTTTTATAACATGTTTTGAAAATAGGCACATTTCTGTTCATGGGAAAATAATTTCTTTGTGTAAATATTAATTTTACTCAGATGTTTGATTAAGTTTTTCATTATGAGTGTTTCAGCTGTCAGTTCTGAAATATTAGCTTTTCAGAAAAATACCTCCACACTTTATGAAAATCTTATAAAAGCAGAGAGTATTAGAAAGCAAAAACTTTATCCTGGATCATATGGATGTGTATATGCATACTACATACATTAATTTTATGTAAAGCAGTTAATTAAATTCAAAATATGAAAACAAGTTTCAACAGTTTCACCCAGTTTAAGAAAAAATAAATGAAAATTTAAAGATCGTGGCAATCCGGATACTTTGTAATTTTAGCAAATGGGATTTCGTCCTCTGAACCAAATTTATATATTTTGAAAATGTGGTTTTCAGCAATTTACAATATACGCAAGTATATTGTAAATGCTGACAAAATGCACCCAGATCGCGTCCAAATAGCTACAGGGATTTTTGACATTTAGGTGTTGAAGACCCAGACCGTCCGACTCGTCCAGAGGACTAAGAGCAACTATTTGGACGGCCGGGAAGTGACATTTAGGTGTGTCAATGATTTTGAAAAAATTTCGATTTATAGCTAAACTAAACACATTTTTTAGATTTCTTCAGAATCGCTTCTATTTTTGATAATACAAACTTTAAAATAAAAACTAGAGAACTGTAGCAATACCGGAACATTCCTCGCGAAACAAGTGGACATTTAACCTCTTGAATAAATATATGCATTTTTGAAAATTTATTTTATGCATTCACATATTTGGTCCAAATGGCTTCAGCTGTTTTCTAGATTACGAAGGGTAACGATTTTGTCAAATTTCTGTTTTACGGCTAAACCATATGCATTTTTTAGAATTTTTCTCTGTGTACAACACATCAACAAAATTTAAAGCTTTTCAGCCAGATTCAGTCGAAATCGCTTCAGTGGTATTCGAGATTACAAAACGCCAACGATTTGACATAAATCCACAGGTTGATAAATGCCATATATGGTATTTAGGGATCCCACCGATGTACTTGGGATTGAAAACTCCATTTGTGATTAAATCACGATCATCATACTTTTCTTAAGTTACATTGGTTAAAGTTAAAGTGTAACTTAAGCTACTGCTAAAAGCATATCTATCAAGAAAAGTTGTATAAGTCGCAATCACTATCAAACTTTATTTTAATATAAGTCAGAGCGAGGAAAGTAGAAAAAAAAACAAAATTAAACTATAAAAGGTAAAAGAAGGCAAAAATATTTCTCATATACAATCGTAAAACACAGATTTCATACATTACTAATAACATGTTAATATGTTATTGTTCCTTAAATTTAGTGGAACAGAATATTGAATTATATTTCATATCTAGAGACAGTCATACAACAGTTTAGAATAATCTATTAATAAATAAATCAATAAATAACGGATGTTGGCAAACAAAATGTGAAAAACAGATTATTATTCCTAAATTACGTTATGAGTTTGATTCAGTGGAAGCAAGTTAAAAGTTACAGACCAAATGAGTTTATCACTTACTTTGATATTCATTTTGCGAAAATCCCCTTAGTCCAGGTCTTCATGTATAAGATTGTCTGTACGATCTTCAAATTTACAAAAAATGCTTGGAATAAGTAAAAAGAAACATAGAGGGACATTATAAATAGTATTTCATTGACAACTGTGGTCAGTCCTTAGTATTTAATACAACGATTACATTTGATCACAGTAACTGATATAACTTTTAAGAGCAATAAAGTGCTCAAAAGATACCCATCACCACTCATCAACCATGATTTCGCGGTCATTGCTTATTATCTGCATAGTGTAGATCATCAATAAAATCAGTGGCACCTCAAAATTCTTTAAAGCAAGGATTTTAGAATATTTCTGGAAATCGTTCTGAATTGGAAGTATTGTAATTTCGAGTTCAGAACGATTTTATCTCTGCCCGTCGTTAATAAATTCTAAGCGCCCAAGAATACAGTGAAACGACTTTGGCTTATAACAGGGCGTAGTATAAAATGCCCTAAAACCATATAACAGGGAAATGGCGTTGATTGCTACCTCATACATAACAGGACGTGGCATCCGGTCGCCCATAACAGAGCGTGGGCGTTGATTGCTACCTCATAACAGGACATGGCACCCGGTCGCCCATAACAGGGCAGGGGACGTTGATTGCTACCTCATAACAGGCCATGGCATCCGGTCACCCATAACAGGGTATGGGCGTTGATTGTTACCTCACAACGAGACATGGCATCCTGTCGCCCATAATAGGGCAGGGAAGTTGATTTCTACTTTAGAACAGGATGTGGCATTCGGTCGCCCATAACAGGGCGTGTGCGTTAATTGCTACCTCATAACAGGCCGTGGCATCCGGTCACCCATAACAGGGCAGGGGACATTTATTGCTTCTTCATAACAGGACGTGGCATCCAGGGCGCGACAGCCCAGTGGTTAGCGCGCGGGAATTGCCTTCGGATGGCCCGAGTTCGATTCCCGCTTCTGTTAAAACTACCACCGTATTCATGCGCAGTACGATCACGTTAAACATGCGAGTCCGTAAGTCCATCCGGGAGATTGGCGGTAGGGGAAGGCGGGTACAGTCCCTTTGGATGCCTCCCCCATTGGATTCAGGCCTAAATTGAGTGGCATTTCCCGGCCGTCCAAGTAGATACCTTATACCTTTCTGGTAGGTTGGACGGTATGGGTCGAAGAAGAAGAAGGACGTGGCATCCGGCTATTCATAATAGGGCAAGGGGCGTTGATTGTTACCTCATAACAGGACATATTTCGCCGCCCATAACAGAGCAGGGGCGTTGATTGCTACTTCATAACAGGGCGTGGCACCCGATCGCCCAGACGGGGCAGGGGCGTTGATTGCTACCTCATAACCGGAAGTGGCATCCGGTCGCCCATAACAGGGCTGTGGCATTGATTGCTACCTCATAACAGCACGTGGCATCCGGTCGCCCATAACAGGGCAGGGGGCGTTGATTGCTACCTCATAACAGGGCGCGGCATCCGGTCGCTTATAATAGGGCAGGGACGTTGATTGCTACCTCATAACAAGATTTGGCATCTGATCGCCCATAACAGAGCAGAACTTTATTCAAACAAATTCAGAACTTAATTGCATATGATTTTAATTACGACAGATTCGTGGTTCCTGGTCATCGACCAGTTCGAAGATTTGTGGTTCCTGGGTAAAACAGTGAGATTTTACGCATGTCTTAAAACATATGCGTTAAGAATTTAAAACCATTAAAAATGTATAATTTGATTTGAGAGCTTTACACCTTTAAACTTTCATAGCTGTATGGTATGAATCAGCGATTCAATCCCGATTCCTTTTAAAAAGTCTGGAATTTCGGGATTAAGAATTTCGAAATCTCGCGATCCTGATATCCTGCGGAATTGAGAATTTCGTTTTACAACATTTAGTGAAAGTCCTAGATTATACTCTTATGTTCTAATTTATTTCACCATCAATATCACATGTTTGTAAATGATAATTTCATATTTAAATGTATTTATGACAAAATTTTGGTGACTAGCAAACATTTTTGTAAGAAAAAGAAGAATATCTTATGGTAAATTTTCGCGCTTGTAATAAACAGTTTTTGGATTTCAAAGATGGAAATCAAGTGAACCTGCAATTTTGACCATCCTAAATACTATTCAGTACAACCTTGGTATTAAACATTCAGTTCTCGGTATCTTTTTGATTTGTCCAAAGCTTTTGATGCTATTCATCACCAATGTCTTTTATAAAAATTTGACTACATTGGTATTAGGTTTAACAAATATGTTATTTAAAAACTACTTAACTGATTGTAAACAATTCGTCAAGTTACAAAAAATTTCCTCTAGCTCTGAAACTATCCGCGCTGGTGTCCCACAAGGTTCAATCTTAGGTCCGATTCTCTTTTGATATATATAAAAAATCTGATGTGGGCAACACATGACTTTTCTTATATAATGCAATGAATTTACTACTTTTACAGTAAAAAAAAATAGATTTTTCTTATAGTAGATACTTATATTCTTTTAAAGATATTGAATTTTCAACAATTAGTCGTCATTTTCATTGATTTAGCGTCATTTTAATCCATTTGGCGAGATTTTCGTTAATTTGACAACATTTCAAAAAGTCGCCAAGTTGACGACATTCCGCCAAATTCGTCGCCAAAATCTCGCCAACTGACGGAGAAATAAGTTATTTTTATAGCAGATAAATGACTATTGGCGTTCAAATACAAAAGTATTACTCGAAGTATCTTTTCTCATGAATGGAACGAGCTAGATCCACGAGAATAATGTCACCAAATTTATCGCATGGTATTACATATGAAAAGTGAACATGTTTCTCAATAGGAAATATATATTTTTTTATTTATATGACTTTTTGATAATTTTTTTGAAAACTGTGCAATATCTCGAGAATGGTTCATCTTAGCGTTCTAAAATTTATGTTAATAGTTTTTTAATGAAAATTGCATAAGAATTGTCTATTTGAGTAACTTTATTAGCGGTTTTGATTTTTTGACGATTTTTTCAAAATTTCACTCGGAAATTTAGGGGGTTCTGTGCATTCGATTACGTTTAAAAACAATAGGCAAACAGTGTTTACGGATTGTGATTTTTGTATCAAATTTTGTTCGAATCTGTCGATTCGTTCGTCAGTTATCGTCTCCACAGACTCACTGACACACACACACACACACACACACACACACACACATAAATACACACACACATAAATACACACACATACATAAATACACACACACACGCACACACACACACACACAGACATCACATCAAAAATGTTTGATTCGTGATAAGGGATGCTTGAAACGTGCTCTCCCGTCGAAAACTCGAATTGGAATTTTCGACCCCGTCATAATACTTTCCTTATACATTATGTATATAAGGAAAGTAATGATATTTTCTATGTTTCCTCTTGTGCTTTCAAAATAATTTTTGCTGATGATATAAGCTTCTTTCTTGCCGATGAAATTCATAATCTTTTCAATCAAGCAAATTCTCAAATCCACAATTTTATTGCCTGGCTTGATAAAAACTAGTCAGTTCAGTATTCAAATAACTTTGAATACTGAAAAAACTAAGAGTTCTTTTTGATAAGAAAAATATACTCATCTGCTCGTGATATTAATGATATTTATATAAATGGCTCCGTTTTTCTTCTGACATTAAGTTTCTGGGCATGGTTTTACAGAATAACTTAAAATGGAATAAGCACGTTGACTATATTTATAACAAAGTAAGAAAAAATATTGGATTAGTTCAAACAAAATTATATGTTTTATGTAAGACTGTTTTAATTGTGCTCTATTACAGTTTACTTTCATCTAATCTATCCTATTGTAATCTTGTTTGGAGAAACATTACTACCAGAAACAGACTCTAAGTTCGATACTAAGTTCGCTTTTTAAAGATTTCTTTGATTCGAATATTCACCACTATATAACATATATTTTCGCTATAAAATTTTGCCAACCATTATGATTTTCACTATTATTCTTCTTTGTTTCAGCATATTATCAATAAGCAGCATATTAGTATCTTTTTCGCAAATTTTGACGTTCGTAATTACAATACTCGAAATATAAATCCACTTTTACCTTCTATATCTTGTACTAATAGCTTACACCTAAATATAAATTCTATTGGCTCAAGATTGTGGAATACTTTTCTCTTTTTTAAAATCATTGAACAATGAAAATAGTTTTCAGAAGTACTTAAAGTTATCCCTCTTATAAGTTTGATCGGTTTGTTTATCTGTCGTTTATTTTTTGCTACTTGTATTTCAACTAGTTGTTTTTAGTCTATTTTGTTAGGACTTTTGCTCTGCCACTGGCTATTGATTTTATGCTTGCGTGTTGCCAGTTTATGGACACGTCAGGGAACTAAAGCGTCTTTTTTTGAGTTCCTTACCCCACTGCTATACACTCATTTAGAAGATGTAAATTGTAACCCTTGTGGGGCAATATAAGATTTATTATTGTTATTATTATTATTATTATTATTATTATTATTATTATTATTATTTTATTATTACTATTATTTATTACTATTATTAACAGTAACTATATTGATAAAACACATTGGGGAACAGCGAATCGTCTAAAGTAATATTCCTTAAATTGTGCAATAAAAATATATGGTTATTTTAAATTTGATGCGCATGACTTCTTTGCGTTGTTTTGCATTGAATGCGCATGCGTTCTTTGCGTTATTTTACATTGAAATTTCATGCGTGCTTTGATATATATTCTGGAAAATGCAATTGACTAATATGGAAAAAATTGCATATAAAATTGATATACAGTATTCCTGAGAAAGTTCTTAAGCACCCCCAATAGCTCTGTAAGAAAAGGTTCAGAGGTTCAAAGGTTAGGTCTGCATATAATAAATTTATTACTACCGATCGAGTAAAAGGGAATGCAGCAAACCTATCGGATAATTTAAAAACGTTGTGATATGAATTCGTCAACAGAGCAAGATAATTGAAAAAGCTAATTACAAAGCTGTAGAGCATTGTCTAATTAATCGGAATCTACATTATGAACACACGAAACGTGTATAAGGGAGGTGTTAAACTTCTATTAAAACGTTATATCATTAAGGCTGTCTAACACGGTGATACCTGTAATTCTTGTCAAAGTATGAGTTCTGGAATTCAAATGTGTATTGCTACTGACGCAGGACATTTTAAAAATGCTCCACACCATATTTCTTTTCATATTTCTAGAGTTTCAATACTCGAGTTTTTTAAAGAGCAAAGAAAAATATACATATATTAATATTATTTTTAATTACGAGAATTATAATTATAACTGACTACTATTACTTTCCTTATATACATAATGTATAAGGAAAGTATTGTGACGGGGTCGAAAATTCGAATTCGAGTTTTCGACGGGAGAGCACGTTTCAAGCATCCCTGATCACGAATCAAACATTTTTGAAGTGATGTCTGTGTGTGTGTATGTGTGTGTGTGTGTGTGTGTGTGTGTGTGTGTGTGTGTGTGTGTGTGTGTGTGTGTGAAAGTATGTGTGTGTGTGTGTGTGTCAGTGAGTCTGTGGAGACGATAACTGACGAACGAATGGACCGATTCCAACCAAATTTGGTACAAAAATCACAATCCGTAAACACTGGAAGCCTATTGTTTTTATACGTAATCGAATGTTCAGAACCCCCCTAAATTTTCGAATGAAATTTTGAAAAAATCGTCAAAAAATCAAAACCGCTAATAAAGTTACGCAAATAGACATTTCTTATGTAATTTTTCATTAGAAAACGATTGGCATAAATTTTAGAACGCTAACATGAACCGTTCTCGAGATATTGTACATTTTTCAAAAAAATTATGAAAAAGTCACATAAAAAAAAAATTCCTATTGAGAAACATGTTCACTTTTCATATGTAATACCATGCGATAAATTGAGTGACATCATTCTCGTGGATCTAGCTCGTTCCATTCATGAAAAAATATACTTTGAAAAATAATTTTGTATTTGAACGCCAATTGTCATTTATCTGCTGTAAGAATAACTTTTTTCTTAGTGCATAACGCTTGGCGAGATTTTGGCGACGAATTTGGCGGAATGTCGCCAACTTGACGACTTTTTGAAATGTTGCCAAATTAATGAAAATCTCGCCAAATGGATAAAAATGATGCTAAATCAATGAAAATGACGACTAATTGTCGAAAATTCAATATCTTGGAAAGAATATTAGTATCTACTATAAGAAAAACCTATTTTTTTACTGTAAAAGTAGTAAATTCATTACATTATATAAGGAAAGTCATGTGTTGCCCACATCAGATTTTTTAATCCTGTCAACGACAGGGAAACTAACACTTAAAATATGTAAACTGTAACTTTTTTTAATAATTATTATTTTCTATGTATAACAATGCATGATGCTTGACATCGAAAATAGTAGTTAAAAATACTCCGTTAAAAATTAATGGACTACTTAGGCTCTTCCCCATGGTCGAGTTTCAACTTTGTACGTTACCAGGCAAAGGGACTTTGGAACGGTTCTGAGAGACTTTGCCCACCATTTTGTCAAACCTTTGGGAAAAGTTAATAATCCGTTTCTGTTAAGTTCACAGAGTAATCAATACTACAATAAGAAGTGCTTTCTAAGTCATCGGTTGATAGCCTAAGTGTCTAAAAGAACTTTTCGAAAAAACAAATCTCCATAATCTCCACCCCGTGTGTATGTGTGTGTGTCTGTATGTTGTGTGTCGAAAATCGTTCTACGTTAGGTTCTTTCCGATGGTTGTAAAGGATCTTGTTGCCCCAACCGAGAATCGAACCCTGTATTTCCGAACTGGCCAGACGACTCTCTACCGTTGAGTTACTGGGACTGAATTGCAAGCTCTTATCTTTGAAGTGGACTCTACATTCTCCACTTTCTAATGTCAGATTGGCGTGCAACTGACAATCTAAATGATCACATCCTGCTTTTTTTACTTTCCTTATATACATAATGTATAAGGAAAGTATTGTGACGGGGTCGAAAATTCGAATTCGAGTTTTCGACGGGAGAGCACGTTTCAAGCATCCCTGATCACGAATCAAACATTTTTGAAGTGATGTCTGTGTGTGTGTGTGTGTGTCAGTGGGTCTGTGGAGACGATAACTGACGAACGAATGGACCTATTTGAACCAAATTTGGTACAAAAATCACAATCCGTAAACACTGGAAGCCTATTGTTTTTATACGCAATCGAATGTTCAGAACCCCCTAAATTTTCGAATGAAATTTTGAAAAAATCGTCAAAAAAACAAAACCACTAATAATGTTACGAAATAGACATTTCTTATGTAATTTTTCATTAGAAAACCATTGACATAAATATTAGAACGCTAACATGAGCCGTTCTCGAGATATTGTACATTTAAAAAAATATATCAAAAAGTAATATAAAATGAAAAATAAAATATTTCCTTTTGATAAACATGTTCACTTTTCATATGTAATGTCATGCGATAAATTGGGTGACATCATTCTCGTGGATCTAGCTCGTTCCATTCATGAAAAAAGATACTCTGAGTAACACTTTTGTGATTGAACGCCAGTAACCATTTATCTGCTGTAAGAATAACTTATTTCTTAGTGCATAACGCTTGGTGAGATTTTGGAGACGAATTTGGCGGAATGTCGCCAACTTGGCGACTTTTTGAAATGTTGCCAAATTAACAAAAATCTCGCCAAATGGATGAAAATGACGCTAAATCAATGAAAATGACGACTCATTGTCGAAAATTCAATATTTTGGAAAGAATATTAGTATCTACTATAAGAACACCCTATTTTTTTATTGTAAAAGTAGTAAATTCATTACATTATATAAGGAAAGTCATGTGTTGCTCACATCAGATTTTTTACCTCAGGTTAGCCTCTTGCTAACACTATTTTTACCCAGGTTAGTATCTTGCGTGGTCGTCTTAATTTGAAATCGGCGCTCAATCTTCCAGCGTTCACTAAATCCGTATTAGTCGTACTACGGTCATTTTCAGACCTCCGACATCAATTTTTTGTTTCCAAAAAATAGATTTATTATAGAGGGTAGAAATTTTAAAATGAATGGGAGGAATACCCGTGAGGGAGAATAAGGAGATATTAGATGTTGTACGGTAGCCTGAGTAGATTTTTAGAAGGAAGATCCTTTGGATTGAAAGAAGTTTTTAATTTGCATTTTTTTTAGTTTTTTACTCCATATAGCAGAACCGTAAGTAATAACTTTTTCCACAACACATAGATACCAGCATTTTAGGAAACATTTTTTGACACCCCAATTTGTCCCAGACATTTGGCCAAAAGTAGAACAAAATTTAAGACATTTTTCTTGGAGATATCGAATATGAGGGTCCCAATTTAATTTATTATCAATGATTAAACCTAAAAATTTTAAGTAATTTTTAATTTTAATGGATCTGTTGTTAAATTTGAAAATGGGATTTCTTTCCATACTAGAGTAAATTTTTGGGAAAATATCGAAGCAACTTTTATCAATCGATATTTCTAAAATCAGATTAGTGAGGGAAGAGTTAAGGAGGGAATTGGTATTAGTTTCAAGGACATTTCTATTATTGCCAAATGTAATAATAGAAAGTTCGTCCGCAAAGGTTTGAAGATAAAATAAATCTCTATTAAGGGAAAAAATTTCATTGAAGTAAAGGTTCCAAATGATGGGAGCTTTCCTTTATAAAAATTGTAAAATTGTTTCATTAATTTTAATCTATTTTTCACTATGTTAATATACCTCGCCCTAAATTTTAGTTTTCAATGATCTTTTTTTTCTATATTTGCATAAACCCTTTTTCCATTTTTGTGAAATGGACGTACTTGTCAAGTTCAAATATAATGTAAAACTATCTGTTTAACAACAACATTTTTCATCAATTGTTATCTTTTTAGACCTAAATAAATGTTCGTTTGGCGGGATGGTAGACTTTGGGTGCCTCCTGAGTGCAGGAGGTACTCTAAACCCACTATGTGAGTCGTACAGTCTGGGGTCTTCAGACCTCCGACATCTTTGCACTAACCTACAGAGTCCCTGTTAGGGCGACATTGTAAAGAACCTTGCTACCCCAACCGGGAATCGAACCCTGGATCTCCGAACTGGCCAGCCGACGCTCTACCGTTGAGTTACTGCGACAGAATTGCAAGCTCTTATCTTTGAAGGGGACTCTGCATAGTATATAACAGTGCTACGCAACCGGAGTGCCACGACACCTTAGTGTGCCAAGAGATGATGTTAAGTGTTGTTGTTGTTGTTGAGACCCAGACCGTCCGACCTACCAGAAAGGTGTAAGGTAACTGTTTGGACGGCCGGGAAATGCCACTCAATTTAGATCGGAACCCAGTGGGGGAGGCATCCACAGGGACCGTACCCTATTTCCCCTACCACCAACCTCTCTGAAGGACTTGCGGACCCACATATTTAACGTGATCGTACTCCGCATGAAAACGGCGGCAGTTGTGGCAGCGTGCAAATCCAGCGCACAAACCACCGGGCTACCGCGCCCGAAATGTGCCAACAGCAAGCGGTGTTCCCAGGTGGTCACCCTGATGTTAAGTGTGCAATGCCTCCAAGAAGAGGAAATGGAGCAGTATATGCAATTTATACCACATGTGCAGTTGACAAATTATTCGGCAACTGGTCACAACTATTATTGCTTACGTTTCTGCATAGCCTATAGTCAACGGACGCCTAACCTGTATCAATGTGGAAGCTACATAGGTATTTCCACTCAGTTGCAGATGGTTGGGTGGCTAAATCAAGTATCTGATGCGAATTTTTGCGACATAGAATTATTGTGAATAAGGTTTTTTTCAACTCTAGCTCTCATGAACATGATAAGCAGTCGTATTTTAACGATCTTGACCAGAAATCCGAGTTGCTGTGTCTGCGATATGGATCCAAATGTAAAACTATTATGTCCGTTAAAACAAGCACAGGAGTAATATATCACAGCTATTTTATCGCTTTACCCGTAACACGTAAAAGAATAAACTTTTTTACAAAATAAATAAAATATCTGAAAAATACTTCAGAACAAAAGAGGAAGCCTTCAAATAAAAATTTATAACTTTCACTTCCATAAAGCGGTAGCAAACGGAAGAATAAAATAATGCAAAATAATTTATGTATATATCAAACTTAAATAGTGGTGTCACTAAAGCGGCAGACCGTGAAACCAAAAAAATTCTTTAGACCGTCGCAAATTTCTATGGCTGCTTTTAGAGCAGATACAAAGCCACTGAAACAGTTTCAGTGTCTAAAACCTTACAACAGCGAGTAGTTTTTGAACTTCTTTTCTGCAAAATGATTTCATAATTTATTTTTATGTAGATTAATTTTTCCAGTGAGTTGTGTAGTATTAATTTATGAAAAACTAATCGAACAATGACACATGTTAGCTGTTCGCTCATAGGCCTAATACTCCATTCGGCAGAGAATGCGTTTCAGTAATTCGAGATGCTAGAGTTTGAGTTTTAATCTGGAAATACTTTTTACAATGCAATTAAAAGAGGATTCATCTTTAATTTGCATTACCACTGATGAAGGACATTATGACGTCCGAAAGCCCTCCGGCCTAATTGTAATTTATTTGAGCGTCTTAAATGGTGTAATATCAAAGAAACAGTTTACTGAAATTGTAGTCTTTACTGTTTATAATTTAGGCCTTTTAAATTTAAAAAAATCTGATGTAGGTAACACATGACTTTCCTTACATAATGCAATGAATTTACTACTTTCAGAGTAAAAAAAATAGGTTTTTCTTGTAGTAGATACTTATATTCTTTCCAAGAAATTGAATTTTCGACAATTAGTCGTTATTTTCATTGATTTAGCTTCATTTTTATTCATTTGACGAGATTTTCGTTAATTTGGCAGCATTTGAAAAAGTCGCGAAGTTGGTGACATTCCCCCAAATTCGTCGCCAAAATCTCGCCAAATGGTATGGACGGAGAAATAAGTTATTCTTATAGCATATAAATGGCTATTGGCTTTCAAATACAAAAGTATTACTCAAAGTATCTTTTCTCATGAATGGAACGAGCTAGATCCACGAGGATGATGTCACTAAATTTATCGCATGATATTATATACGAAAAGTGGACATATTTTTCAACAGTTAATATTTTTTTTAATTTATAGGATTTTTTGACAAATTTATTTGAAAAATGTGCAATATCTCGAGAACGGTTCATGCTAGTGTTTTAAAGTTTATGTCAATCGTTTTCTAAGGAAAAATTACATAAGAAATGTCTATTTGTGTAACTTTATTAAAGGTTTTGATTTTTTGATGATTTTTTCAAACTTTCACTCGAAAATTTAGGGGGGGTTCTGAACATTCGATTACGTTTAAAAACAATATACTTCCAGTGTTCATGGATTGTGATTTTGTACCAAATTTCATTCGAATCGCTCTATTCGCTCGTGAGATATCGTCTCCATAGACTCACTGAAGCACACACACACACACATACTTTCACACACACACACACACACACACACACACACACACATGCATACACACACACATGCATACACACACACACACACACACACATAGACATCACCTCAAAAACGTTCGATTCGTGATCAGGGATGCTTGAAATGTGCTCTCCCGTCGAAAACCCGAATTCGAATTTTCGACCCTGTCACAATACTTTCCTTATACATTATGTATACAAGGAAAGTAATAATAAAAAATGTAAAATATATGAAAAATACAAATTAATATAAATCATGAAATATTAAAAAAGGGTAACCGATTAAAAAAATATAGTGACAAATTTCGACAGGACAGTCCATATTTATGGTAAACTTTGATAAAGTACGAAAAAAATTGATTGTGCATATTGAAAGAAATAAGATTGAGTTGGCAGTATGGGTCTGTTTTTATTGGATCAAATTCCATTTTTTCATTTTATTTCTCTTTTTTCTGTTATTTTTCTTCTTTTGCATTAATTTGGGTTTTATTGCACAAAATAATATACTTATTTGAAATTACCATTAAATTTGTAGTTTCAATAAATATTTATGACCAATTTGATAACATTCAATGCTGCCAAGAGGAATGGCGACTCGAGATTCTCTCCTTAGACAGCTCAGTTGATAGCTTAGATGGTAGGGCTTTCTTTGCATGTCATCCAATGAACATAAGAATATTACTGATAAAAATGCTTAATTGAATTTAAGAAACAACATCTAAATAGATTAAATGGAAACTTCATACGAATAGATATAAATTTTGAAAAAAAGAAAAATGGTGTAACAAAAGTAAGTATGAAATGAAAAAAAAAATGATAAAAATATATCAAAAATGGTTTGTGAAATATTGAATTTATCGGAAAGGAAGGGAAAATTAAATTTGGAAAAGTGCGTTTATAACTATGTTACAGTTTGTGAGATTGCTAGACGAGAACACAGGCTGGAAAGAGGGAAAATGTTTAATGTAGGCTGACAGTATTTTTATAAAGATGTAGCTTTAGACGTGTGAAGATTAAATATAAAATTTTATAGAATACATGGTGGTCCAAAGTTAGTAAAATGCTTAAAATATTGTCTTTCAGCGAATCGGCCGTATATTGTTAGTCGATTCGCACAGAAATGCATAAAATTGAGGTGTTGTTTTTAAAGAAAAGTTTTTTAAAATCTTTTTAGTTAGAGTTCTGGTCCCCATATGTCGCTTGATGTGTAACAGAACACAAAGTTCCTTATGGCTAGGCGTACATCAATGTACTCGTACATCTGTATTAATGCACGCCTAGCTTATGATAATGAATGTTAAATGCCACGGTTACCATTATCGATGAGGTAATGACAACATGGCTAGCAACGTTCATTAATATAAGGTTGCGCCATCAGCCCTGTATGCAATCAAAAATAAGGGTCAAGCTTTGATGTCATTGGGAGATGATCATTCCTTTCCAAATTATAAGTAGCTCCCGAAATAAAAATAAAATAAAATCATACATTATTACTTTCCTTATATACATAATTTATAAGGAAAGTATTGTGACGGGGTCGAAAATTCGAATTCGACGGGAGAGCACGTTTCAAGCATCCCTGATCACGAATCAAACATTTTTGAAGTGATGTCTGTGTGCGTGTGTGTGTGAAAGCATGTGTGTGTGTTTGTGTGTCAGTGAGTCTGTGGAGACGATAACTGACGAACAAATGGACCGATTCGAACGAAATTTGGTACAAAAATCACAATCCGTAAACACTGGAAGCCTATTGTTTTTAAACGTAATCGAATGTTCAGAACCCCCCTAAATTTTCGAGTGAAATTTTGAAAAAATCGTCAAAAAATCAAAATCGCTAATAAAGTTACGCAAATGGACATTTCTTATGCAATTTTTCATTAGAAAACGATTGACATAAATTTTAGAACGCTAACATGAACGCCGTTCTCGAGATATTGCACATTTTTCAAAAAAATTATCAAAAAGTTATATAAAATAAAAAATATATATTTCCTATTGAGAAACATGTTCACTTTTCATATGTAATATCTCGCGATAAATTGGGTGACATCATTCTCGTGGATCTAGCTCGCTCCATTCATCAAAGCATATACTTTGTATTTGAACGTCATAGTCATTCATCTGCTGTAAGAATAACTTATCTCCGTCCATAACGCTTGACGAGATTTTGGCGACGAATTTGGCGGAATTTCGCCAACTTGGCGATATTTTTAATTGTTGCCAAATTAACAAAAATCTCGCCAAATTGATAAAAATGACGCTAAATCAATGAAAATGGCGACTAATTGAAGAAAATTCAATATCTTAGAAAGGATATAAGTATCTACTATAAGAATAACATTTTCCTATCTGTAAAAGTAGTAAATTCATTGCATTATATAAGGAAAGTCATGTATTGCTCACATCAGATTTTTTTTCTTGTCAAAGTTATGTAATATAATTGTTTTAGTTATCCGTTATAATGCAAAATCTTTCATTTTCAACTAATAACTTGGATATATACATTTTATTTATCCCAATATGTATTGATACGGTTAAATCTGACTTCAATTTAGCAGATCTAAATTACTTTAATTATAGAAGAGGGAAATTTATAAGATAAATATGTGTATTCGATTAATTGTCATTAGGCTATTTTTGTTAGAACTAATACTGATCTCTGCTACAGACACTTTATTACTTTCCTTATATACATAATGCATACGGAAAGTATTGTGAAGGGGTCGAAAATTCGAAATCGAGTTTTCGACGGGAGAGCACGTTTCAAACATCTCTGATAACGAGTCAAACATTTTTGAAGTGAGGTCTGTGTGTGTGAAAGTATGTGTGTGTGTGTGTGTGTCAATGAGTCTGTGGAGACGATAACTGACGAACGAATAGACCGATTCGAACAAAATTTGGTACAAAAATCACAATCCGTAAACACTGGAAGCCTATTGTTTTTATACGCAATCAAATGTGCAGAACCCCCTAAATTTTCGAATAAAATTTTGAAAGAATCGTCAAAAAATCAAAACCACTAATAAAGTTACGCAAATAGACATTTCTTATTTAATTTTTCATTAGAAAACGATTGACATAAATTTTAGAAAGCTAACATGAACCGTTCTCGAGATATTATACATTTTTCAAAAAAATTATCAAAAAGTCATATAAAATAAAAAAAAATATTTCCTATTGAGAAACATGTTCACTTTTCATATGTAATACCATGCGATAAATTGGGTGACATCATTCTCATGGATCTAGCTCGTTTCATTCATGAAAAAAGATACTTTAAGTAATGCTTTTGTATTTGAACGCCAATAGTCATTTATCTGCTGTAAGAATAACTTATTTCTTCGTCCGTAACGCTTGGCGAGATTTTGACGACGAATTTGGCGGAATGTCGCCAACTTGGCGACTTTTTGAAATGTTGCCAAATTAACGAAAATCTCGCCAAATGGATAAAAATGACGCTAAATCAAAGAAAATGACGACTAATTGTCGAAAATTCAATATCTTGGAAAGAATATTAGTATCTACTGTAAGAAAAACCTATTTTTTTTACTGTAAAAGTAGTAAATTCATTGCATTATATAAGGAAAATCATGTGTTGCCCTCATCAGATTTTTTTTTCATGTTTTTATAACATTTGTCTGTGTGTAAGAGTTAAAATTACATTAGATACAAATTATTTTAAAATGCGCGCGCACTTTCACCCAATGATGTCACGAGGCAAAAAGAATTAGTGAGATTCGGCCCGGTTTCATACTAAAGTATGGGGAAATTAACGCACTAAAAACTGGAATTACTGCCATTAGAATGACACTTTTAACCGGGTGAATTTCCAGCTACACACTTAAAAAGTAATTATATCTATTTGAATGTGTTATTTTATTTATTTATGTGAGAATTGCACGAAATAATGGATGTATTTTATTTTACGCTGAAAATATCGTTTCAGGCAGGCAGAGAGGTATATACCCATTTTGCGCACTTGTTTACCTGCTTAAATGATTCCCTCTAAAATAATCCTTTTAAGCAGATAACCAAGTGTTGAAGACCTAGATCGTCCGACTCATCCTAAGGACACGAGCAAACATTTGGACGGCCGGGAAAGGGAGATAACCAAGTGTGTTGCAATTAAGCAGGTGCGTAAAATGAGCTGTTTAAAAACGTTTTTCTCAGCGTAAAATAAAATATATCTATTATTTCGTTCAATTCTCATATAAAACAGTAAAATGATACATTTATATAGATATAGCTACCTTCTTAATTGTGTAACTGGAAATTTACCTGCTTAAAAGTGTTATTTTAAGGCATTAAACACTGTTTATTTTTATGTTATACCCATATATTATTAGTGTGCTATAATCTCCATGGATATTAGCTTTTTTTGTCCTTACTTTTTATTGTTCGATATTTTTTTTTTCGAAAATTGAACGATATTATAAAATTCTTGATATGGGCAGCACATGACAACACCTACATCATGCAATACATTTGCTTCTTTCACAGCAAAACATAATTTAGTGTCCTTTTTATAAATTTAACGATATTTTCGTCAATTTGGCACAATGCTAGGTTGACGCTATTTTACGAAATTAGTCACCAAGTTAGTCAAATTTATCGCCAAACTTTATAGACAGAGGGAGAGAAGTGCTTTCTAAATTACTATAGACGAATGGTTGTGCGTCAAAATACCAAACTATTACATAAAGTATCTTCTTTCGTGAAAGGAACGAACTAGAGAATGATGCCAACAAATGTATCGTATAATATTGCATATGAAAAGTGAACATATTTCACGAATAATATTGCACAGGAAAGTGAACATATTTCACGATAGTTGATACTTCACAATTTTATATAATTTTGTGATACATTTTACAGTTATTTTTAAGAGAGCAACAGTTCATGCTAGCGTTCTAAAGTTTGTTGTTGTTGAGATCTAGACCATCCGACCTACCAGAAAGGTGTAAGGTAATTATTTGGACGGCCAGGAAGTGCCACCCAATTTAGACTGGAACGCAGTGGGGGAGGCATCCACAGGGACCATACCCTCCTTCCCCTACCACCAACCTCTCGGAACGACTTACGGACCCACATGTTTAACGTGATCGCACTCAGCGTGAACACGACGGCAGTTTTGGCAGTGGCGAGAATCGAACCCGGGCCTACCGAGTGCAATTCCCGCGCGCTAACCACTGAGCTACCGTGCCCGTTCTAAAGTTTGTGCTGTCATTCGTTTTCCAGTGAAAAATTATACAAGAAATGATTACTTGTGTAACAATATTGAAAGAGCTGATTTTTTAATGAATCTTTAAAATTGAGGGTCTTTTGAACATTTGATTTTTGTATTTGGGTTTGAAATTAATAAGATTCCAGTATTTACTGGTTGTAATAATTGTACTAAATTTCGTTCGAAGAACTCCATTCGTTCATGGGATATATCGTCCACAGGTTTACGGACACACACACACACACTAACATAAACACATACATACATACATAGACACACATATATAACACATACTAACATACCGAGGTTTGAAATTAATAAGATTCCATTATTTACTGGTTGATTGAATGATTGATTGAAGACCCTGACCACACGACCAACCCGAAGGTTTATGGTAGCTTAATGTGTGGCCGGGATTATTTACTGGTTGTAATAATTGTACTAAATTTCGTTCGAAGAACTCTATTCGTTCATGGGATATAACGTCCACAGGTTTACGGACACACACACACACTAACATAAACACATACATACATACATAGACACACAGATATAACACATACTTGCAACTGTTTTTATCAATTTGGCAACTTTTTCACAAATTTGGCGATATTTAAAAACTGCCAAATTCGTTACCATTTTTTACTAAATGTTTCGTCAAGCTTTCTAGACAGACAAATACTATTAGATAGACAGACAGATAGACCAGGATCATTATACTATTAATTGATACAGGGATTGTGTGCATAATAACATGTACTGTTAACGTGTATAAATTGTACCAACGTGTATAAATTGTACCAAACGTGTATAAATTGTACCAATTAACGTGTATAAATTGTACCAAATGAATTGAAAACTGCTAAATTTATGCATATCCCTTCCACTTTCTTTGCATTTAATGGCTATTTCCAGTAGTAGTTTCACGAGAGCAATCCATGAATAATGCCATGAATCATCCCCAGGGGGTAGGATAAAGTCATTCATTAGTTTTGGCAACTTTCTGGATCTTTTCATTAATGTATGTGCTAGCTATTTTCCCAGTGAGGTATATAGCTGGAACCCGTTATATTGACGACAGTAAGGAATAAATTTGTGATATTATCACCTTGAATAAATTTAATGCGGATAGTTGTTATTCATGCATTTAGATATGTCCAAGCATACAAATTTCACATTGCATTTTTTCGTGCGTTTATTTTAGTTTGTCTGGAGTGAACTAGAACCAAACTTGATTTATAAAAATATTACAATTTAATACTAAGAGTGGTAACACGTCACAACTATAAAATGATTAAGTAATAAGCTAACGACAAATCCTCAGATTTTAAAAAGTCATTTAATAAATCTCCAAAAGACGTATATTTCAATTTATACAAGGTAGGATCAAAACGTTCGAAGACTTTGCTGATATCTCCTACCCTGATTGGAGGAAAGGGGAACTATTTTACCGTGGCGTAGAGGCACATGTGACGCGTTGCGAAAAGGAAGAAGCAGGTGTTTTTCTAGACAATGCGTGTCAGTGAACTGTAGTCGTTCGTGTTCGCCGAAAATTGAATTGGTGTTTAAAGAACAATGTGCGAATATCAAATTCTGCCAGCGTTTGTGGAAATCGCCGACAGAAACATTACAGGTGCAATATTACTGTCGGTGATTTCCCCAAACGCTGGTAGAATTTGATATTTGCACGTTGTTTTTCAAGCATCATTTCCATTTTCGACGAACGCGAACGACTACAGTTCACTGACACGCATTGTCTGAAAAAACCCTGCACTGCGGACCTGCTTCTTGCTTTTCACACCTCGCGTCACATGTGCCTCTACGCCACGGTAAAATAGTTCACCTCTCCTTCAATCAGGGTTGGAGATATCAACACAGACTCCGAACTTTTTGATCCTATGTTGTATAAATTGAAACATACGTCTTTTGGAGATTTATTAAATGACTTTTTAAAAAAGGTATTTGTCTTTTAAAGGATTTGTCTTTTATTTATTACCTAATTGTTTTAAATTTAATGTTTTTCTTTATAAAATCATTGCAAATGGAAAGACCTAATTTAAACCGATAATGGACATTAAGCCGGAGCGGAGTATTAATATTCGTCCGTCTGAATTGTACTCAGAATACCTGCTAACATGATAAATTAAAACTTAGTAAAATACAGCATATATACTCTAGCTTGTGATTATGCTCAGTGTGTTGCCTTGAGTCACAAGATGACCTTGCTCTGTCAATATCACACGTTTATTTTGTTAAAGGGACCAGTCAAATGAAAACTGCAACAAAATGAACAGATATTAAGTTTATCATTGAGATAAAATATTTATCCATATTTCCTTTTAAAATAGAAATTGTTTATAGGTTATGAGCTGTAAAAGTATTTTTAATCAATTTTTAAAAATTTTTACCCACGTGTATTGGAATTTGACAGCACTATGTGTAGTTCCCTAAATTCATCCATACTGATCATACTATACATTGCAATATGAAATATTTTAATGTCTCATTTAAAATTAAACAGACAGCTGTTACTAATAGAAATTTGGTATTTAAAAAAAATACTTGAATCATATTTTGTACAAAATGCTTTATATTCTCATAAATTTTTAGCATGCGTTGAATTTGAGATCGATTTACTGACAATGTAATGGCGCGCCAATGAAATAAAAATAAAGCGCCGTTGCAAAAACGCAGATTAAAAGTTGTATTTTGCAACAACCAGACTGAAAAATGTATAGCTGTTTTAACGTCTTTAAAACGTCTCTTTGTGATTGAGTAACCGTAAAGAAGCGATCATGTTTTCTTTTTTTGAAATTTAAATTACTTGAAAATCAAAGTTTAAATAATTCAAAAATTGTTATTTAAATGCGACTGTAAGATGCTAAAAATTCTTACCATTCACCACCATTACAAAGTTTATTATAAATGCTTTAAGACAATACCTCGTCTTGTTTTCAAGTAAATTCCAAAGTGAATTTTATAATGGTACAAAAATACTTTGGAATAACATAAAATGAAAAAGAACTCGATACGATCTATATAATAACTGTCTAACATATTTGTGTCTCAGTCACCATGGAAACCTAAAATACAGAAACTTATTACACCTAAAGTATCAAGCATAGGAAAGAACTTAACTAATTTCTATTTTTTCTTCTGGGGACGAAGAAAATGGGGAATAGATCTCTAGAAATCCTCCAGAAGCGCCCACAATTGTCTGAAAAGCTGAATTTTTGCACATTTATAGTATTAACTTCTAAACTTAACGCAGCCGGATTTCCGATTTCAACCCCGAAGGACGTAAAAGTGGGATAATAAAGTCCTTCCAAACCCCCCAGAATACCCCCCACCGATGACTTAGAAGGCTGAATATTTTCCCATATGTTGTATCGAATATGGAACAGAACCTTACGAACCTAGATTTCTATCCCCTCAGGGGGTACAGAGAATAATATTTTCAAAAAGTATATACACATCCTTCAGAAACTCCCGATGTCCCAGAAGCCTGAATATTGACACACGTATAGTATTGATCCTTAGACATAACCCAATGAAATTAAATTTTTGATTAAAATGACACTTTCGATGTCAGTGCCATATATTGTTAAATAAAATATAACTTGTTAAAAAATTTGCTATTTTACTTTTTAAGAGTATTAGTTTCCTTGCCTTTGATAGGCTTAAATACTAATAAATAATACTAAACGTTAATATTAGTGTATAATAAAGCCATTATCATTTCTAACTATCTGCCTGGTTTGGCCACAGATTTAGCAATCAATTGGCGACCTTGGTTATCAATTTGCTGCAACATTACAAACTTTTCAAGTTTTGAGGATTGTCGCTGATGATTTAATATCTTTGAAAATTAAAAATTAAATTTATTTTCTTCAATAAAAAACTACCACTTTTTGGAAATTATTAATGAAATATTCATAATTCAAAAGATAGTAAGTTTTATTGTTCGTGGGATACTTACGTTTTATGGGGTGGTTTAAAGTTTGATTTTCTTTAGGCAGGGGATTATATAGCGGTTATTGAAGACTATGAGACTCTTAATCGAAATATAATATTGATTGGAAATAATGCGTGATGATCATGTGTCATGAGGGCAAGTACTGCAGGCGGAAGAATGGAAGGGATTTATTTACTTAATTTTACACATTTTTCACATGATGAGCTTAATATTTGACAATAGACGCTTGCGAAACGACTGACCGTACTTTAATTTGAATTTTGTCTTCAAACTTTAGACGCTGGAAGTACAAAGTGCGTGTATATAGCCGACAAATATCTGTCAGGAACTCATAAAACAGTGTAAAAATATTTTAGTACTAAACTTGGGAAAGAATGGCTTACCAAAGCGAAAGCAAAATCCATAAAACTAGAAAGTTCAAAAGAATATCGATAACAAGGGAACTTATAGACTGTTTTTTTTATGATGCATGTCATAAGAATTCAATATTTTGGCACAGAGTAAATAATTAATTGTTCCAAAACAGAGTGCCGCCGGTCCTACGTATTGATTTATCGTTTGGAATTTCGAAAGGTTATGGATCTCTGTGAGGCCTCATCTTGATATTAAATGTTTTTGTATGGAATTCGTTTAGATGCTACTAGCATAACAACATACCAAATATTTTCATATATTCTTTGCGAAAATATTTCCAGCGATGCATTACTCAACTTAGAAGAGACAAATTGCATAATCTTAAAATGACAACCATTTCTAGATTTGTTAGTGGATTTATAAAGCGTCTTAAATTGAAATATGAGCACAAGGTTTACACCGTTTGCGCCAAGTGTTATATTGAACAGCACCCCCCCCCCCCGGTTATCTCTTGCACTGTTTGGGGGTATCCAAAGACATTTCCTTCGAGAGTCCATTATTTGTGAGTGATTTATTGGGGATACATGGACTCATGGACCTGGTCTAGCCACGGGTAGACCGGGTAGGATTAGTAACAACAAAAGTTAAGATAGTAAAATGGAAAGCTTCTTCACAACAAATCCTTTCGACGTATTTCGATTGATTCCATGTTTGCTTGTATTCTGATGTCCTGCTAGAATAGTGTACCGACAGAAACAAATGATGTAATTAATATTAATATAAGTTGATAAAACTATTTTTATTTTCAATTTTAAGAGAAGAACAATACAAAACAAATTAATGCAAACATGACAGAACATAATAAATTCCCTAGGAGATATCTCGCTTCCCAGTATCTGTCTGAGAGTCCAAAAGAGTCGTACAGTGGATTAGGTAGGACCTGTTCATTAGTTCATTATTTTTGCAAAGCGAGCATCAAGGGATTCCGATGCGGAACAAATATTTACCCAGGCAGTTGTAGCCAGTGGTTAGCCTAAAAAGTGACACAGTCTTTTGGCAAGGTAGATCGGCAAGTTAAATCGGGCAAGGTAGATCGGCAAGGTAAATGGGGCAAGGTAATAGTACTTTCTTCAGTGCAGCTCTAAAGGATGATCCGACCATACAATTCCTGTTGATATTTTATAGCTATAGAAGCAAATAAAAGTATTCCAATACGATTTGAAAAAGCGGCATTTTACAAATTAAATTAAAAAATAAAATACCTATATATTATTTATATTTTAGCCTATTTAGATATGTATTAAAATTATAATGCGCAATATATGGAGTACCAGGATTTTCCCATGCATTCGCATTATATATTGTTTATTTACATGTCATAGCCCGTATCAGAATAGAAGATAATTTTTTTTATCTGAGCCCGTTTGCATTTTATTCTCTTATAAATTTTATTAAAATTTCTAAAATTATTTATGTTTTCAATTTGGCAACCAGTCAGTCACAATAAATTTTGTGCATTCAAGATTTATTTTAATCAACACTATTTTAATGGCATTTAAATCCTTACTGTAATTCAATATACGAGTGTCATTTTACCACATGGGCTACACAGGATGTTTCCACATAGTTGACCTCGTGTTTCAGGATTCAATTATAATCGGTGAAACCAATTAATTACCAATTATAATTGAAAGCCAATCAATTACCAATTGGAAGCTAATTAATCATCAATTATAATTGGACGATCGAAGCGAAGTCCATTTTCCATTTCCATTAGATCCAACCTTGGAATGAATTTTATAACTCCCTTTTACTCAAAAACTACAATAGGTAGAAAGAGGGAATTTTGTACACATACATGAAGTTGTACGTATAAGTCTAACGGCAATTCGAACGGATTTGAATAACCATTGTTGAATAATAGCCCAATATTTAGCTTCATTATCTTACGATTTATTACATATTTTATTTTATTTACATGTGTACTAATATTGCAATCGCGAGAGAGATAGATAGGGGATAAAAGGCAGGAGAAAATAAGAGAGTAAAGGGAGTACACACACACACACACACACACACACACACACACACACACACACACACACACATATATATATATATATATATATATATATATATATATATATATATTAATTAGAATTAGATGCTCAGACCTGAAGAAGAATTTAATTCTGGTTAATCTCTGATTGTTCATTTTTTTTATTGGCATAGTGACCTTGGTTTGACTGCCATGGGTGATTTTAATATTTCATGATTATTTGGAATTGGTTATTATTATTATTATATTATTAATATATATATAAAAATTGAGGAATATATATATATATATATATATATATATATATATATATATATATATATATATATATATATATATATATATATATATATATATATGAGTTTTTTGAGAGTCATTTCGCAAAAAAATTCCAGTTCAGTTTTCCAGGATTTCCTAAATTTTAATAGTTTAAAATTTTACACAATATTAAAGTCACAAAATTAAAGTCCCAAAAGACTGATAAATATAAAAGAAAATGTTATAAAAAATCTGTTTAATTTACACGGTTTTAATAAAGTACAGTAAAAAGTAAAAAATAATTTTTAGCTATCGCAACATGCTTGGTCATATACGACTAATAATAAAACCGTGGAGCGCTCATAAAAGAATTGTATTTGGACATTAGCAGAATTTCAAGGAATAATAGAAGTGATAACATGGAAATGACATATGTAAGAATGACGAATTGTTAAAAAATATAATTGTCAAAGAAAAATTTAAGTGAATTGAATGTAATCATTGTTATATATTTCATTTCAATATTATCACTTCTATTGTTAGTTAAAGTTCTATTAATGTCCGAAAACAATTATTTTATGGGCACCTCACTGTTTTATTTTTAGTCGCAAATGACAAAGAATGTTGTGATAGCTAAAATTATGTTTTACTTTTCAGTGCATTTTATTAAAACTGTGTAAGTTAAAAAGTTTTTTTTTATAATATCTTATTTCATGTCTGTGGTTTTGTGCGTTCGTAGTTTCCCATCAGTCTTATTAGTATACCCCTCCCCCTTTAATTTCTTTCCATACAGTTGGCAACTTCTTTTCTCCTAACTTCAGTCAGATGTGCTAACGTCAGTTATCGTTCTGACTCGAGTAATTGAGGTCGCGCTTCTTTTCGGCCCTGGAAAAAAGAAGGCTGTGTTTTGCCTTTAAAAGAGGTTGACTAGTTGATTTTTGCGTTTAAAAGTATTTTAGTTAAATAATAGTTTTAATTAAATATATCCTTAATTATATATAAATATTATACACTGACTTCCAAAAGTTAAGCACACAATGCAAATTTTCATTTTTTGGAAGCGTATTTTTGAATTTGAGTGGCAGAAAATCGCTGTAGATGCAGATGGCAGTATGCAAATACGTATGTTGAAGCAAATCATGATTGACTGTCCGGATAGATGCTGATTAGACAGTCGTTGAAGACGCAGCATTCTGAAGGGTTTGAGGAGGTGCATTTAAATGCTGATACGAAGTGTTAATAACTTTTGTAGGATTGTTTTTGATGATATTAGTGTTTCTATGACTGAAAGAAGACAGATGACAGACAGAGAGCGCTGTCGTGCTGTCGGACGCATTGAAGCAGGGCAGTCAAAGATGTCGCTATTTTCTTTGGCGTTGATCATTCGGTAATTTCTTGATTATGGAAACAATTCCAAACAAGTCAAACAGTTATCCGGAGACCTGTACTAGGTCGTCCAAGGGTTACCATCCCCTCTGATGATCGGTATATTGCTATAGTAGCCAAACGGAATCGACGAGCGACCTCTACAACTGTTACATCCATGATTGCAGAGGCCATTGGTAAGACAATATCTGCAAGTACTGTGCGTCGAAGGCTCCACGTGAAGGGACTGTACTCCCGAGTACCACGTTCTTGTGTTCCAATAACCGTCCAAGCCAGAGGGGCAAAATTAAAGTGGTGTCGTCAACATGTCAATTGGACTGCCTCAAATTGCTGTAACGTCCTGTTCACGGACGAGTCCAGATTTTCCCTGGAATCAGATGATAAGCTTTTAAGGACCTGGAGAGGACGAGGCACACGAAATCAGGCCAAGACCATCGTCGAACATCAAGCATTCAGAGGTTGCAGCGTCATGGTGTGGGCTAGAATTTCAATGGGATATCGCACAGAGCTGCACATTTTTAAATCCGGTTCTGTAACTGCTGCGCAGTATCGGGATGAAGTTCTAGACCCCATTGCGAGACTCTACGCTGCAGCAGTTGGTCCTGATTTCTTCCTTATGGACAATAATGCCCGTCCCCATTGAGCTAACATCGTAGACAAATACCTGGAAAGTGAGGGCATTTCTCGTATGGAGTGGTCGGCGTATTCCCTCGACTTTAATCCCATTGAAAACCTTTGGGATGCCCCCGGGAGTGCTGTCTCTGCACGTTTACCTCCACCAGCCAGTCTCCAGAGTTGGAAATTGCCCTATTGGAGGAATGGCCATTGCTCGCATGTACGATGGTTGATTACCTCATTGACAGCAGGAAAAATCATTGTAAAGTTTGTGTGAAGGTCCGGGGTGGTTACATACCATATTAATGTAAGTTTTGCTTGGTTTGTTTGCCTTTAAACATCATTTTCTTAATGACCCAAGTGCGACGTCATCATATAACTTACGAAAAGTATATATTTTTTCATCTTTGTACATAATTCTTGTTTTCTTTAATGCTAAACGCATTTTCTACCTTCATGTACAGTTTTTAGTTAATCAAAGCTTTACTTTCCCAATTCTGTTGATTTTACCGTTCGTGCTTAACTTTTGGAAGCCAGTGTATTTAGTTTTAATGAAATATATTGAAAAATTTGTTCGATCTCGATGGAAATAAGTGGGTATTTTATGTCAACTGTTTTATATAATTATAGCAAATTTCATTTGAATCGAATCATTTGTGACATATATTGTCCACAGAAATTTATTTGCATAATTAAAACTTCATTTGTATCTAGGGTTGACAGAAAAGAAAAATACATCAATATCCGAAAATTGGATTTTTTTACTCTATTGAAACATAATTTGTTTTTTTTCATTTGTTTTATCTCAATATGTGTAAAAATAGAAGAAACTAAATAAATGTTCTTAGTTGCTGGCAGGAAAAAATTCTAAACATTTATTTATTTATTTATTTTTACCTTGAATGCATTTACGTGGTTAATTTACATTGTAAATAAACGTAACTAAGTAAACTAATTACGGAATTCTTTTCCTCTTGTGTCTGATGTCTTATTGTGTTTTATCTTTGATGTATTTCTGAGCCTTAGAAGAAAAGAAACAATTTGAAACGATTCCTTGTACTTTAATTTGTTCACAATTTAACTCTCTTCTAATGCGCTTTTGCTTTTACTGGTTTGTATTACGACCAAGGATTACATCTTTTTTATTTTCTGATAAAAATTCAGCTTGCTTTGGAATTTATATTAGTTAAAAATTCTTTTTTGCTTGTCTTTAAATAAAAATGGATAGAATAAAAATAATTATCTATCTGTTTGTTTTTCTCTTCTTCACGTTATGTGATGTTATTTACTACAGAAATAAGAAATAGAAGTATGTAACAGTCAGTTTGTTGTTTAATGGTTAAAGATCCACCTCGGCGAACCTCCTTCCGTCAAAGTCTTAAAGCAGTGTGAAACTGTTGAAACAGCGTCGAGCAGTTACAGCAGTTCTCACATAAAAGAAGTTACGCACTTACTTCGTAGAGAGGAGGCGTTCCAGAAAGTTTGTTCGCTGATACAACGATTTTAAAGGATGATGATGAATTTTACTCTCGTTAGTCCATGAGAAACATGCGATCCTTGCTGTTTCTATGCAAAGGAAAAGTAACGAAGTGGCCATTTAATGGTGGGAAGCTTACGTTATATGCATATCTAAGTCGTATAGATTATATATATTATAAATGTAGTACTTCAAATTTGCAATAAGCATATATATATATATATATATATATATGCTTATATATATATATATATATATATATATATATATATATATATGTGTGTGTGTGTATATATGTGTATATATATATCTGCTTACATATATGTTAGACATATATATACATATATATATATATATATATGCATATATATATATATGTGCGTGTGTGTATATATATGTAATTTTGTTACGGTTTAGCTCAAGTAAATATCAAAACAAGCATAACACTGATCCATGGATAATGTTATTTGAAATAGGAGCATGGTCCTACCTTTAAGAATACCATATTTAGTCGGTTTCAGTAAGTATGAATTTACTTATTGTCGTGATCTCTAAATTTATGAAGCATGTCGGCTGCGTAGTAGGTCCTGGCCTACAAATTCAGTCCTGTCATTGCAGATATATTCCGTGATTATTATTCCGTGACGACGAGCGAATTATAAGCACAAAGCCGATTCATGAAGAGTGTTATCTATAATGGGAGTAGATCCTAATGCTGTGTTACTTTACAAGGGATTTGTTACAATGAAATTGTCATAGTCTGTGTTTAATTGAGAAGCTATAACGATCACGAAATTAATATTCCTTGTAAACAAAAGGTGTGTGTTACAAATAAATTCTGTTGCATTTCTATTTATTTTTATAAATAGAAATGCAATGGAATTTATATATAGAGGTAAAAAATAAAAGAAAGGTGGAAATAGAGATAGAATCTTTTTTCTATTTCTAATAGAGAATACAAATAGAAAATGAAATAAATAGAGATAAAAGATGGAGGAGAAAGAAATATATTTCTATTTATAAAATAGATAAAATTTATAAATCTGGTTTCAATTCTCATAAATCACTACCAATCTGATAAATCACTAACTACACAGCAATATCTTTCTTCCCCTTTGTTAGTATCTCAAAAGTACTTCTGGATGATGTCCAACACCTTTCATAGAAAACTTCCAAAAGTATAAAACAAGTTTTTCCGATATAGCTTTGCATTTCAGTTCTATGACTATAGACGCCAATGTTTTAGTACATATCCTCGTAGTCGAACAAAGACGCCACATGCGGTAATAAATGAATCATTTACGTCCGTGTTTAGGCCAGGAGCATTTATCTTTTTCGTATGTGTGGCAGTTACTGAAGGCTTTTGGGTTATGGCTCAGAGAGGTCGTGCATTGAACCTGGAACAGTGCATTATGTCTAACATATAGAAAATATTATCTTCTCTTTCTGTTGCCATGTCTCTTTCTGTTGCAATTTCTTTCCTGATGATCTAGACTTTATTGGTGGCAAGCAATTTGCCATCTATATGTTTGCCAAATGTTTTCCGATAAATATATGCATTACTTAAAATATGCAGTTTAGATGATGATAATGAATATGGATATATAATGACGGATATAGATAGATGATGATGGATATGAATTCAGCAACAAATCCCGGAGGGGTTAGGATTTCAATTTGGATGACCATTTCCGATCCTTTTTCCACTTTTGATTTAAATAATTTTATTGAAGTATCTATTTTTGAGGATTAGCTATATACAGAGAGCTTTCCTGTGACTGATATGGATTCAGCATAAAATTTCGAAAGGGGGTAGGAGCCGCTCAATATCGCAGAATCCACCGATTCTGTGATAGTCGTATTATGTTCATTTTCAAACCCGCTCTATTACTACACTAACCTACAGGGTTGATTTGATGGGGGGCCATTTTAAAGAGCTTCTTGAACTGCGGATATTCGTACTACCCAGTTGAGCTACAGGGACATAATTGCAAGTTCTTATAGTCGAATCTGCAGAGTTCAAACACATTATTATGTGGGATAAAGTGAGAATCAAGAAGTCGATCGGACTCGATGGAAACTGCATTCGACGACGTTTCATGGGTGACTGCGTTCTACGTTTCCTGAAGAAAGAAAACCTCACAAGCCTGTTCAAAGTATATGATCTCAAAGAATGCTTTTCTACACAGACTGTGAAAATCTACGACAGAGATGTTGCTAAAATGTATACACCGCCAATATACGACTTCCGACAGTATAAAAGAAGGAATATTTACAATACTCGTTTTTCCCGCGTTTCTGAAGGATTTTTATGTCTATAAATAAAACATCCCTAACTTACTCATACTGATATAACAGCCAAAATGTGTACCGAATTGGGCATTATACAGTTAAGTAGTTTTGGAAAAAGAAAATTCAAAATTTGAATACATATTTTGCATATGATAGCACAGAACGCGGAAAAAACTTGTAAAAAATAAGGGCACACGGCAATATTTTCTCGTTGATGTAGCAGCTTACTTTTGAACAGAATCTGTTTTCAGTTGGTTGAGTAGTTTCGATAAAAAAATGCATAATTTCTTAGGGCAAAATGAGCACAACACGATAAATATATTTTTTTAAGTATCGACATTATTTTTATATGCGTATAATCGGCAGCATGTGTACATAATTTTGTGACAGTCAGTTGAGTGATTTGGAATATATTGCAATAATGTGAATACTGTCTTTGAGTTTATTTCACGCCACTCTACTGATATTATCTCTATGTTATTTTCATGTTCTTGTCTATATATAATTTGGTTGATTCATTTGAATAGTTTTGGATAAAACAAAGTTTCATTCATTTTGCACTGATGTAAAACAAAAGACGACAGACGACAGACCTTCGCACAAAATTTGGTTTTGGGTATATATTTTATTTACCCTCTTTATACCTTGTCTGTCAAATAAAATTATTTGACAGAGATCAGACGTATCACTGTACAAAATTTGGTTTTGGGTGTATATATTTCAATAAGCATATTTAATTTATAAAATTCAACGTCAGACAACAGACAACCATTTGCACGAAATTTAGTTTTCGGTATATATATATATTTTAATAAGCATATTTAATTTATAAAATTCAACATCAGATAACAGACAGACCTCTGCACAAAATTTGGTTTTCGGTATAAATATTTTAATAAGCATATTTTGTTCATAAAATTCAACGTCAGACAACAGACAGATCTTTGCACAAAATTTGGTTTTCGGTATGATGTTAATAAGCATATTTAATTTATAAAATTCAACATCAGACAACAGACAGACCTTTGCAAAAATTTGGTTTTCGGTATATATGTTTTAATAAGCATATTTAATCCACAAAATTCAACGTCAGACAACAGACAGACCTTTCCGCAAAATTTGGTTTAGGTCTAAATATATTTTAAAATGCATATTTAATTCATAAAAATTCAACTTCAGACAGCAGACAGACCTTTGCACACAATTTAGTTTTCAGTATATATATTTTAATAAGCATATTTAATTTATAAAATTCAACGTCAGACAACAGACAGACCTTTGCACAAAATTTGGTTTTCGGTATATATATGTTAATAAGAATATTTTATTTATAAAATTCAACGTCAGACAACAGACAGAACTTTGTATAAAATTTAGTTTTCAGTATATATTTTAATAAGCATATTTAATTTATAAAATTCAACGTCAGATAACAGACAAACATTTGCACAAAATTTGGTTTTCGGTATATATATTTTAATAAGCATATTTAATTTATATAATTCGACGTCAGACAATAGACAGACCTTTCCGCAAAATTTGGTTTAGGTCAAGATATATTTTAAAATCCATATTTAATTCATAAAAATACAACTTCCGACAGCAGACAGACCTTTGCATAAAATTTGGTTTTCATATTTGGTACATATATATTTTAATTCATAAAATTCTACATTAGACAACATACACGCATTTGCCCAAAATTTGGTTTTCGGTATATACTGTATATTTTAATAAGCACTTCATAAAATTCAACGACAGACGTCTGACAGACTTGCATAAAATTTGGTTTTTGGTAATGTTAATTAGCCTATTTAATTCATAAATTTCAAGGTAATATTATGTGCGGTACTCATGAACAATTTGTAATAATAAGAACTTCTACAAGACAGCCCTTGCGAAAACAGAGCCTCGTGCCATCAGGTGATAACAGAGGAAAATTTATTTCCCGACATCTGACGTCAAAATATCGTTATTCGGGTAAACAACAATGAGTCGTGCTCTAAGTAATGGGTAGATCAAGGGCTGCGAAAAGTAATGAATGGAAGTATCCCGCCCTCCTTTTTCTGATGATTCATGATTCCATTTATGAACCCGCATTGTCGGAAGCTGCCCAGTGACAGCCTGTGACAGACACAAACAATTACGACTTTCGTCCGTATTTCTTGGTTTCTTTTATAATAATTCGATCGGATGTCACTTAATTCGGAGTCTCTATCGTAAAAATATAAAACTGTCATGTAGACTTAAGATTTCCTCTACGAGTATTTTTTATTTCGCTTTCGTTTGTTGTGTTAATTGAATTAAGAAATATTCATTTTACAGCTAGATTAAGTTGAAAATTCATGTATTATTTTGTTGTTAAAATAAATTAATAAATAAATTTGCTGAATAAATTAATGTGCTATAATAATGCAAATAAAAATGTTAAATAAATTCATAAACTAATAAATAAACTTGTTAGAAATTGTTTAGTTAAATTAAGTATGCACCATTTCGTGTAAATATATTAACTATTTCGAGATATAATGCACTCATTGTGGAGAAAAAGAATTCTAATATCTCGATAACTTTCTGTGATAAATATTAAGCAATGATGTCTATTTATTTCAAATTCAAAGTATTTACAAAGCACTCACAAGAAAGAACAAGTAAGATCAATCATGCATAAAGCATTGATTATGAAACACTTTCCAACTTCAATGCAATTTTATATAAACATCTCGAAAATGAGATAAATTCCTCGGTAATATTTTCAAAATTATCACAATATTACATTAATTTATTATATTGAAAACTTAAAATTTCATCGAAAAAAATGAACTTCATTCAAATGACGGCACTGAAATATAAATTGCCTGGTTTAAATACCTCTAAAATGCGATACATTCCTCGGTAATATTTTTAAAATTATCATAATTCTGCAATAATTTATTATATTTGAAAACTTCATCGAAAACAAATGAACTTCATTCAAATGACGTCACCGAAATATAAATCGCCTCTATAGCATAAAAGCAGCATTTCATTCATAAACTTTTTCCATTCCTTTCATTCATCCCAATACTATAATAATTTTTTTATTTAAAAACTTAAAACCATGGAGATACAAGTAACTTAACTCTATGCTTAAAACTTCATCGAAAAAATCGTCTGGTTCTTTGTTTAATATCAAAGAATGTTTCATTCATATCAGTTATATTGCAGATTCCTTGAACTAAATAACTTAATGTTAAAGAAATGCAGCAATTTTTATAGATTTTACTCTACATATTTTGGTGTTTACATTCTCCAGAAGTGAAAATTAGGCTTCGTTGTAGAAATAATCAAAGTTTGATGGTCAATTAAACTCAAATATATTGTAATTGCGTTGTTTCAGAATGTAGATGCACAGAATTTAAGCAAAAATAAAGCGATTTTAGGACGGATGCAATACTAAATATGAATTAAAAAGAACTTTAAAGATCACGATTTTGACACAAGATGGATGCCATATTTTATTTTTTAAGCGGGTCACGTGATCTCTTCATATAATGGTCACGTGATCTCTTCATATAAAGGATGTGATTATTATTTAATTTTTATTTACAAAACTACTGAATATATTTTGCTGAAATTTTTTTTATATATTTTATGGGATAATTTGTATATTTACTAAAGTTTTCGAAGCAATTTGTGAATTTTAAATTCGCTTAAAAATGTTTGAAAAATTAGGTCCCATAGGGTTCAATGCATTTCATTTTTCCAACCAGGGTTCAATCCAAAATTAATTGGGTGATATTATTCATTTATATTCCCATAGGTCCCACAGACCGTCTGAATAACTTACTAAAATTTCATTTTGATAAAATCATTTTTACGGCAGTTATCGCAATGGACAGACAGACAGACAGAATGAACAAAGTCATAAACACTTTTCAACTATGTTGTAAAGTGTTAAAAATTTCACATGTTATCGTTCTGTAAATGATGTGATTATCTTTTGAATACAAAAGTAACATATAAATTGAAGATTTTGTATGGAAATTTTTTAAAACGAAAAATAAATGTTTAACACATTTATTTTTTAATATAATTTTTGATTTTTGGATAAAGTTATGTAGAGTTCACGTCGATGAGAGAATGCAATTTCATCCCAGTAGTTCAACGGAAGAGAGATGGCTGTACCAATTTATTAACAGTGGATATATTTATATAATTTAAATATATAAATATATCCAGTATCCTATCAAAGTGGGCAATATCTAGAGAAAGGCATATGTCAACACTTTGAAAATGGCGTTATTCGCTTTAAAAAAATGACAATTTCGGTAACGATTTTTAACATATTTATTTTTTATATATTTTTCGATTTAAAAAATGTTTCTGTAAAAATGTAGGGTTTTCATGTTCTGACCATTTTAAAAATCAATAACTTCTTGACGTTTACCGATTGAAATGATCGTATCAAAATTTCGTTGGTTTCCTCTATTTAGCTTCTCCACTGATTCACAGACAACACTGAATCACAGACTCCGCTGATTCACAACTCCACTGATTCACAACTCCACTGATTCACAGACTCCACCGATTTACACACATATACAGATATCATTAAAACAAAAATTCGCTTTCAGGGGTACTCAAGACGTTTAGTTTCATCAAAATTCGGATTTCTGATCTCATAATAATTCTCTTCAGATATATTATGCACTCTAGAGAAAATAATTATGCAAATTCCAGATATTTTAGCTATAGAATGTTGTATTTGTGGCATTTTTAAATGATGACAATTCTCTAAAATTGCTTTGTAATATCTTAACCGATTATCATAGCGTATTAGAAGCAGTATCATGTTGCATATCAAACTTATGCAAAACATATATTTTACACATGTTCAAGATGTTTCAAAAATTATAAATGCGCATAAATTTATACAATTGGATTTCTTTATACGGGAAAAGTAAAAATGATGGAACAGTCACAATTTAAATGTATATAACTACGATTGCATTCTCCAAAATATACAAAATTATAAAAATTTAAAATATATTTGACTCTCTTCATGTAACATACTTATTCTTGCTTCTGTTGGTATTTGTGCTCTGTCTTATTTACCATGACGAAGAAGGCCACTTTTCGCTATACATATATATACTTGTTATATATATATACAGGGTGTTCGTAAACTGTTTTGATAAAATAAGAGGGGTTAGAGTACCTATCAAGATGAAAAATATTTACTATGGAACCTTGGTCGCATTCCACTCTGAGGGAGAACCCTAGTTCCACTCTGAGTGGAACTAGGGTCGTATTCCACTCTGAGTTTTAGAAAACGTAAAGTTAAAGTTGAACTTTCAACATTGAAAATAAGGAGAATTAACGTAATCATAAGTTCCACAATCCCATTTATTTACACCAGAGAAAGACTAAAAGTAGAGGCTCAAAGTAACGGCCAAATGTGCCGTTGCCTAATTCATACCGGCGAATGAACGACTGGCGCACCGTTTCAAAGACATCTGGTGTCGTGTTTATCCTGTCCGCTGCAACAATTCTCGCGACGAGATTTTCTACAGAGTCCACAGGCTTCTCGTACACCAATGACTTTATCTGTCCCCAGAAGAAAAAGTCCAGTGAGTTGAGATCGGTGAGCGTGGAGGTCAAGCCACAGGTCCACTGCATCCAATCCACCGTTCGGGATATGTGGCATTCAAGAAGTGTCGAACCGCACTGGAAAAGTGTGCTGGGGCTCCAGCACGCATCAACCACATGGTTCTCTGTGTGCTGAACGGAACAGCTTGCAATAAACCGGGCAGCACTTGCTCCAGGAAAATACGGTACGCTGCTCCTGTCAAACGTTTGGGCAACAGGTAAGGGCCAACCAGGCAATCATCTAGGATACCTGCCAAGATGTGATACTGGAGATGTGATACTTCTCCCGCACGACAGCTATGTCGTCCGAAGTGGCGATTTGTGCTCGTTGGACTTGTTTCGAAGTTACTCTTTTCTGACACTCAGAGTGGAATGCGACCCTAGGTTCTATAGCAAATATTGTTCGTCTTGATGGGTACTATTTCCCCTCTTATTTTGTCAAAAGAGTTTACAAACACCCTGTATATATATATATATATATATATGTGTGTGTGTGTATCGCATTCCGGTAGATAAGGTTCACCGCTATAGCGTCTAACGTGGATGCGGCCATCTCTGTTCCCCAAATTAAAGCGGGATTCTTTGGAAAAGACGACTTGTTGACACGCTAGTGTCTATGTTGATGAGTTCATTGTAGCCGCAGGCGTCGATGGTTTTGCGTCAGGGGAATTCTGCACGTTTGAATTTTTGCACGCAGTCGACGGTGCAGCAGACTCTGACGAATTGGGGGTATCCAGTGCCCTTTAGCGGTTACAACGATTTTAAAAGGATGCTAATCCGCGAATAATACACTTTATTTTAATTAAATTATCACAATTAGCTAGCTGTGGATCTCATTGATTAATGCTCACTTATGCTGATCCCCCCCCCCCACACACACATCTTCCTGTCGGCTATACTTGACAATGTTTGGTATTTGTTATGTATTTATATGACGATTATTTTCATAAAATTAGCATTATAAATTTATATGGTTAGCAGTGATTATTCATAATGTCATCGCTAGTTGGCTATATTATGTGATATAATGTTACTATTGATCCTCAAAATGTTAGCACTGATTAAATGCAGTGTTAGCATTGATTAAACGCAGTTTTAGCATTGATTAAATGTAGAGTTAGCATTGATTAAATGCAGTGTTATCATTTATTAACTGTAGCACTAGCATTGATTAAATTCAATGTTAGCACTGGTCACATATAGTGTTAGAACTGGTCATCTATAGAGTTAGAGATGATCATCAGTATAGTTACAGCTGAATGCCCATATCTTTAGTAGTGCTCAACCATAATGCTAATCTATAGTTATCGCACTGATTATTTATAATACTAGCACTGCTCACCTATAATCTTAGTTAGCACTAGTCACCTATAATCTTATATAGCATTGATCACATTATAGGTGCTGGTGATTAATATATTTCAGAGGTTTAACGATAATAGTCTATTGAATAGTATAAGCACTGATCATCTAGACAGTTACCACCGAAACTGTTTCAAGAATGATTATAAAAATACTGAATAAAATTAAAGAATTACTTCACTTCTATAGAACCCAGAAATGTAGCTTATCTGTCTCGGCAACAATCGTTTATTTTAGATAAACTCCGATGGCGAAACTGATATTTGGTGTCTTTCTTTCTCCAATCCGTAACGTAGTTTAGAGTTTCTGACTACACTTAGAAAAAAGCAATTGCGGTTCCATTAGCGTAGGAGGACAGTTCTGATCGATGTTGGCACGATTTGCCGGAAACGAACTCAATATTTTGGCTGCCAGTATTGTACAGTGTATTATCCAGGAGTATTTCAGTTTCATATCATAGTGAGTATTTCAATTTCATATCATAGTTCAAGAGGAAGAAGTTAAAACTAAAAATAGTTTTCACAACGTTTCATTCGTATGTTAAATTCCTTCTATCTATTATTTTGTTAATGCTATAACTTTCATAACATTCTATTCGTTTTTATGGGTGGCAAAAATTGAACTATACTATTGTTTTTACTAAGGTTTTACATTGAAACTTTTATTTTTCAGAATCCGTATAAATTGAGCTTAGATGATATGGATTTAGAATCAAATGAGGTATGGGGTGGTGCAGGAAGAATTTTCATTAACGGTTTCTTTTCCTCTTCTTGTTCAAGAATTTTCCATGAAACATCTATTTGTAAGAATTGCCCATAGATGGGGCTCAGATAATGACTGATATCGATTCAGCATGAAATTCTGAAGGAGGTAAAGGGACTCACTAAATATTTTTGCTCCCGGTTCTCAGAAGATGTAATTACCGATTAAAAAATTTACATTAAATTTGAAACATCGGTTTTTTAGGGTTGACTATAAATAAAGCTTTGATGATGACTAATATGAATCCAGTATCAAATTCCTTAGTTGGAAGGTTAACTAAGGATTTTCACTTGCGGTATTTTCCTCTTCCTGCACAAAAATTTTCCATGAAACATCTATATCTCAGGATTGGCTATAGGTAGAGCTTAGATGACTGTGGATTCAGCATCAAATTTCGAAGGGGGTACGGTGACTCACTAAACTTTTTTACTTCCAATTTTATGATCGTATTTTCCGAAAGTTTGCCCAAGAGATTATAAAAATGCTTAATAGTTCTACAAAACATGAACTGCACACCACTTGCTACCATGGAAGACCCCTTCATAAATTCCTTGATATTATTTGCTCTATAAGAAAATCCTGAATTTTATGATAGTTTTATTGCACATATGATATGATTGCTGTATTTTCAACCCCACCACATCATGCTTTATATCTTGATGTGTTATAGGGAAAGGATGAAACGCTCAAGTTTTAGAAGCTTTACTAGCCGAATACCCGTTGAAAATCAACGGTCTCGCAATAAGCAACCACTGAATAATGCAAATTTTATAATAACTCGCGTTTCACATATATTCGACAGATGGAATATTTTGGTGTGCAGAACCCACTAAAGAAGAAAGTATTGGGAAACTAAATTTGCGGATTTCTTCCTCTGTTTGTCTTGTGTTTTTTATCAGATTATTGGTCCCTCTATCACATTTAAAAGGAAGAGCACCAAATTTGAAGTCTCTATCTCATAGCGAAGCATGCTTTTCTATGCATTTCACCTTTCGAATATTTTAGTGCGGAGTGTCTACCCCCTTAAATACACATTTTTGAAAAACTTTATTCTTTTTGTGATTTCCATCAAATGATTCGCCCATATACCAAATATCAAGCCTCTATCACGTTTTAAAAGGAGCATTTCTCCTTTATTCGGTAAATCGAACATATTAGTGTGCGCACCCCTGAAAGTAACAAATATTGGAAATCTGAAATTTCACACTTTCTTCCTTTCAAACTATATACCCTTACACCAAATTTGATATATCTGTCTCATTTCGAAACATGGTTTTTTAGCAATTCACTTTTCGAACGTTTCACTCTTTAGCACCCAACATTGTTGAAAAACTGTATTCGTCTTGGGTGTTTTCGTCAAATGATTAGCCCATATACCAAATTTCAGGCCTCTATCAAATTTCAAAGGAGCCTTTTCAAATTTATTCGGAAAATCGAACATTTTGGTGTGCGGCACCCCTTTAAGTAGAAAATATTGGAAATCTGAAATTGCACACTTTCTTCCTTTCGAACGATTTACCCATACACCGAATTTGAAGTCACTACCTCATCGCAAAGCATTCTTTCCTATCATTTCATTTTTCGAACATTTTGGTGTGCGGCACCCCTTTAAGTAGAAAATATTGGAAATCTGAAATTCCACACTTTCTTCCTTTCGAACGGTTTACCCATACACCAAACTTGAAGTCTCTATCTCATCGCAAAGCATGCTCTCCTATAATTTCACTTTTCGAACGTTTTGGTGTGCTGAACCCCCCCCCTTAAGTAGAAAATATTTAAAATCCGAAATTGCACACTTTCTTCCTTTCGAGTGATTTACCCATATACCAAATTTGAAGTCTCTATCTCATCGCAAAGCATGCTTTCCCGTCATTTCACTTTTCGAACGTTTTGGTGTGGGGCACCCTCTCTATAGAACGTTTTCGAAAAATTCGATTTTTCCAGGGGGTTTTATCGAACGACCGAGCCGTGTACCAAATTGCAAGTCTCTATCTATTCGGGAAGTGCCTAAAAAGGGCGTGACAGACAGACAGACAGACAGACGGACAGACAGACGGACACTTGGCAATTAGTATATATAGATCGTCGGCCAATGAATATTAGTAAAAGAGTCGCAACAAGTGCAAGTTTAATTTAGCCACGTTCAGCTACAAACTCAGCCTATACTTTTTATATAATAGCAATAACTTTCTATATATATATATATATATATATATATATATGTATATATAATAGCTTATAATTTACATATAATAGTTAAAGTAATCATATCAAATGAAAAATGGCTCTGAATTCAAGTATTACGTGGTTAATTGACAACATAGAGAGATGTCAGGAACCAAGTTATGCAAACTGATAAGTTACTATTAGCCAAAGTCTTACTATTAGCAAAAGTCTTACTATTAGCCAAAGTCTTACTATTAGCCAAATTCAAAATATACGGAACATTCATCTCCAATAATAACAGTAAAACTCGAGTAAGGTTTTTTATGACTTTTATGGCATACTTTTTAAGGTAATTTCCCGTATTAATGTTCCTATGGAAAGAAGTAATGTCCCTACTGGGAATCCAAACACAGATCTTCGAATAGACAGTCGAAAGCTATTTCATAAGACATAGACTGACCATCTTTAAATGTCCAGTCTATTTATACCTTAGACTACTGAGATGGTGTTCTGATACGGTCTAGCTGAAGTGGGCGATGTATTCTCCGACTTGAAACTTCGGGTTTAACGGACATTTCACTCATCAACTTTTTTTTATACAGGTTAGTATCCTGTTCATTGTAGCATTTTTGAATTAAAAAGAGTTATTATAAATCGTAAGGTTCTTGCAATAATCGAAAATTAGTCCTTTGATACCCCAAGGAGCTACTACATATAACCTGAAAAGTTAAGTTATTTGGGTGCCATTGGTAAAAGTTAAGTTGTTCGGGTGCCATTGATAAAAGTTAAGTTGTTCGGGTGCCATTGATAAAAGTTAAGTTGTTCAGGTGCCATTGATAAAAACCCTTGCCCTTATCCGAATACGAACCTGGATCACAGACTGGTAGGCAACTAACTATTGATCCAGTGCGACGATATTATTATTTTTATAATAAACATATGCTAAAATACTTGGAAACTTAGGATAAACATGAAAACCTTGTATCTCCATTTTATTTGATGTAACGTAACCTAAAACCTGCTCTGTGGATGACCATTTGTTCAAATGTAAACAGAAAAGAAATTTTATTTTTATACAGAAGAGCATTTGCAACTTTGTTGAATTTGGTATTCAAATTACTGACAATTTAAGGTTTCTCAAAAAATTTCTCTTTTAAATACAAACAGCATTAAAGTTAAATGGATTTTTTCCGTACCTTTCCAAAAACACATAAAAAGAAATACTTTGCGAAAGAGTTGATACGTAATTTTAGTTGTTTCCAAGTAGATCTGTTAACTTTGTATTGATTTGATGGATTGTTTAAAAGTACAGTAAAACTACAGTATATGATATACAAAAAAAAACTTATACACGTACGAAGAACTTGTATTCAAGAAGTTTTATTTTGCCTACATACGTAGTATTTTCGGCGTATTTGCACGATTTGAAAATTTTGAACGATTTTGCAGTGATGGCTATGTGTATGTCTGTATGTGAATGTGTGTCTATATATACGCATGTATATCAGTGTGTCTATGGACACTATATCTCACGAACGAATGGAGCTTTTTGAATGAAATTTGTTATGATTATCTTAATCTGTGAATACTAGAAAATTCTTCATTATAAACGAAGTTAAACATATTGAAGCTCTACAGATATCGAAATGACTCTTTCAAAACTTATAAATGAAAATTATCAATCATGTTAAATAAACAATCATTTTAAATGCAATGTATTATAATAAAAATAATTACACTCATTTTAGATCTCTGACATGAACCATAATCAAGATATTGTATGCTGTTTGATTACATGTATCAAAATATATTGCATACAATTAAGTATATCTTTATTTGCTTTAAATTAGTTGACTTCATATGTAATATGATGTTGATTGACCATTAATACCATTGTCGTGGATATAACACGTTTCAGTAACGAGAAAATTACTTTTTTACTAGTTATGTTTTGGAAACGTAACTAATTTGTCAAAAGTTGAGTTATTTACCGCGATATTAATTAAACTAGCCATTTCATCCACATTTCGTGCCTTCTTGATGGCTAGTGGTCAATAAGCATGACACCTACACACTTAATCAAGTTGTTAATAACCAGTTTTAATTGTTGTCAGCGAAAGGTTATCAAACTGATTATTTATTGTTTTTGAAAGGTGGAAGTACTTTTTTTAAAATCCCCTTTATATCGTAACCTCCAATTTGAATTTTCAAAATTTGCGATTTTTTTCGTAGACCTAGAAATTAAGACAGATGGAATGAGACCTAAGCGCCGAGATTCTATTTCAAGCGGAATTGAAGTGCTACACGTTAAAGTGGTTTAGAATTTTTTGATCATTACTTTGCATTGTCATCCCCCAATTCGAATTCTCTTCAAAATTTTATATTTATTTTGTTGACTTGGAATCTAAGATGCATCAAAGGACACCAAAACCCATATTCTAGCTACAGCAGAAGTGCTTGATTACAAGTAGAGTACTCGATCATAGTAGAAGCAGTCATAGTAGACGCATCCAGTCACGCATCTTATATAATAAAAGACAACATTCAATGCGTGCCTGTGTAGCCCATCGAGGTGAATTAAAGTGTTTATATCTCAGATTTAAGGCTTTTCCACAACATAAAGCAATTGCATGGTCATGAGATTTTAATGTCTAAAGAAACTAAACCATCATCATCATCATCATCATGGTACTACAGCCCTTGTAGGGCCTTGATCTCCTTTAAGATTTTGCCCATTCCTTTCTATTGGCCGCTTTCCTCTTATAATTGTTAATATCAAGCAATTTCAAATCCTCCTCTACCTGCTCCTTCCATCTGATCCTAGGCCTTCCTCGGGCAAGGTCCGTATAATATCTTATATATAATGCAGGTTAATATTCTATTAACCTTGTTCCTCGGGATCTTGACCCTCCTGGATTAGAAGATTAAATGGAAAACTTAAAAAGTCAGAATTTGAATATTTAGACCACGGAGTTAGAAAGGCGTTCTTGTTCCTTATCTTAAAATTCGTGGTTTAAACAATGGAATGAATGCAGGATTGACTTATAGATAGATTAGTTTCAGCTGAATTCTATGACTCTAGAAGAGAGTTAGAGAAGTTAGTCTCTTGTTGAAGAGAGTTAGTCACTTGTACCTCCATGGTATGACCAGTTATTGAAAACTTGAAATAAACCCTTTGAGGCATTAAATTTGATAATTTCGTTATTAGGGGGTCTAAGGGAGCAGTGGTTAATTGTGTTATGTGAGCTAATGGTATAGCATGTGTGTTGTTTTGGTACGGATTCATGTAATAAATAATAATATTGAATGGCTCGTATGTTGGTACGGGATCTTTTGTAACTTTATGAATACCGGATCTGAGATAATCTTTGGAATTTTATCCCGTAGTATTACGGGCGCATTCTTCTATTATTATGTATTCAGATACTAATAATGCTTTAATTTGAATTTTGCACATGCATATAAATAATTGATACCTTTTGGACAATAAAGTAGCATAAAGCTTTAAATGTTATTTATATGGTATATCTACTTTAATATATATAAAAATAATTTATAGGAATCTGGAGGAAAATTCATGTGTTGTCCTTATCAGTTTCCTGCTGTGCAAGGGAATATAAAAACGGTAAAATTATATTTTCGCTTTCCTTTTAATTCTATATTATAATTTCCATATCAGGTACATAATCAGCACTTGTATATTTTTGTGTCATTTCCTTGGAGTTATCGAAAATAATGCATGCACTATATAAAAGTTTAGTGTTTGCACAGTCTATTTTCCTCTATCCTCAAATTGATTTTTCTTTTCATTCTTTAAATTCATTGAGAGTTGATGAGAAGTTCTTAATTTATTTTTATCACTCGATAACTTGGAAAATTCCAAAAGAACGCCAACTCGCAATGCTCCAAACAACAAAGTTATCTGAAGAACAGCATATCATGGCGTATAGTCGGAGTAATTTCATTCTTTTCACTATCAAAAACTATAATTATCATTTAATCTGTGTAATAATTATTAAATTTGTATTGATAGAAATATTTTAGCTCAAAAATTCACCTATTAATCCAAAAAGAGTCCAACAGATTAATACAGATACGGATCAAAGGTCACTCAAGGGTAATTAGAAATGAGCTTGCCGATTCATTAGCGTTCAGTGCCATATCCGATTATTCAGTTCAAACCTTAGAACGTCTAACCTTAGAACTTCTATTCTCTAACCTTAGAACTTCTACTAACAATGTACCAATTATAAAATAACATGTAGTATAACATAAAAGAAATCATGAACAACATTCTAGATGAACATCAAGACTGTTTTGAGGAAATACTGAACTTGTAGAATATATCAATAAAAACGAGGTAGAATCAAATAACAAACATAGTTGCTTGCCTTACACAAATATTCTATAAGTCTTCCAAATGCCTTTATATAATAATACTGCAAAAATATATATTCAGTAATTTTGTTTGGATAATATAATCATTTTTAAAGTATTGCCTGACTTTATTTTTTCGTGTCTTGCAAAAGCATGCAAAAGCATAAGTGAATGAACTTGAAAATTAAATAATTTGAGAACTTTTCAACAAAACTTATTGCAGCAAGAATAAAAATTATTGCTAAATATTGGTATGTTGTAAGAAAATATGTTGCAATATTTTGCTATTATAATTTTATTCCAATTTGAACAGTTTTTACTGATTTTAGAATTTTTATTTTGAAATGACCGATTCAATAAAAAGCAATGGTTGTCTATCAAACAATTTTTACACCAGGAATACCCTTAACGCAATAAAAGACAGGCAATTACAGTCATGTACATTAATTTGATTTTTTTTCGCACATATCAATATAAGAAATGGATATATTAGAAATTACATAGTAGGTTCAGTTTTTCAATCAAAAGTAAAGGTTATAAAATGTGTTTTAACTGCCAACTTTCTAATCATTCCTTGGAGAACTGCAGGCATCCCACTCTAAATGTCTTAAATGTGGTGAAGATCACGAGACCAAATCTTGTAAAATATCGAGAGTCATCCCGGAAAAATGTGCCAATTGTGGCGAGGCTCACCCCCGCCAACTTTCGGCACTGCCCTAAAATTCCCATCTACGAAAGAAGATGAGAGAGAAAAACCCCGGACTTCAAAATCCTAAAACTAAATCTGATGAGGAAAATTTCCCAAAGTTCCCTCAAAATTTTAATATCTCTGTTCAGGGGGCAATGCTCACCACTGAGACGGAAAAAGGAAGCTCCGAAGAGCAGGCGAACACCACGCCACCTGAACATAATGCAAAAGACCCCGCCTCGCCAGACATCAAATGCCTTCCTTGAGTTTCTTAAATTCTTCAAAGAATTAGAAAAAATATTCAATATCTCCGACATCCAGGGTTTCCTTCGAGTAGTCATGGATTCCCTAAAAACCGATAACGACCTCATGCAGAAAACTTTCAGTGTAATAAAACTAATTTCAAATAAAAAACTCAGGAAAATGCCCAAAATGAATTTAACCCCTTAAATTTAAACTTAACAACTGCTCCAGGCTGCAGTTCTCAGTACTCCTCGTACAACTCCTTTCTATTTCTCAAGGACTGCCCACCGCAGCCCATGGAGAGCTCTCATTGGAAGACTCTGAATCCACTCAACTAATACCACAAAGTTAGGACACCAACGCTTCAGACCGAAGGATACGGCGTTCAACGTCAGGGATTTCTACCATTTTCGACCAACGTACGCCAGTTTTCTAATCCTTTCCTTTTCATTTGGTGATTTGATTATAAAATTTGGCCAAGTAGCCAAAGTTTCAAAACACTAATATTTTGAAACCACTTTAGCATAATTGGATTTTCTTGATAAATTTCAATTTAGGATCTTTACAATAGTAAATCTGTTGTTTTAAAATTGATAAATGAGAAAGGATATTAAAAATGTGATGGACAAAAGTATAGTAAGTTTTCCCTTTAAATTTAATACCGAACATAAATATTTTTTGTGGTGTCATCTTACTTCACATTGTATAAAATTTTAATGAACAAAATAAAGAGATTCGAACGGACAAAACTTCCTAGTACCTCCTTATTTTCAATAATATATTATTTCTCATAAACCTTTGGGATACTGTTTCTTTTTCCTTCATAAGCCTGACGTATCACATTTTATTGTTCAAGAAAAAGACATCCAGGATATACGTTTTATCAGTTTATGGATGCATTACTGATGTCAACTTACATTATACGCTACCTTCCGGGTGTTTTATTTTTGTAATTTTAGATAGTATATATGACGACTGATTGATCTTTTGATAATAGACGTTCTTCAGATATTTATTGAAATACTTAATAAACGAATCTTGGAAAATTTCCAAGAAATGTTTCAATGCGGGATATAATACTTGTTCTTAAATTAAAATTTGAATAATTACAGTATATTGCATAATGTCAGTTACGCATAATGTACCATAAAAGGATTTCAAAATAAATTTAATAAAGTATTTAATACCGTATAAGTAATTAATACGTTAGAAAGATTAACTTATAATACTTGTATATACTTATCCACACATATTTATACATTTATTTCTGTATTATGTATATACTTATGCTTATATATAAATTTTTATTCGAAATCGGTGACATGAATCACTATATATTGTTGTCTGACCCTCCAGACCCTCCTGAAATCCCCCTAATTAGACTCTTTGCATATTTATAGTATCAACTACGGTACAGAACTTACCACAGCCGGATGTTCGATTTTGGTGATTTTATCGATTTTCGATTTGAAGGAAATGGGGGGGGGGGGTTCTCCAAGCCCTCCAGAAGCGCTCACTGGTGGCATAAAGGCCGACTCTTTGAACTCGCAGAGAGTCGTACAGGACAGAACACAAGGCGCGAAGCGCCTTTAATCCCCAGTTTTAATATGTGGTTCTTATCGTCAAACTGTGACATTAATTCTGTGATCCTAATTGGAGGTTCGAGGTTTTATTTACTACTTTTATTATTTGTCCTAGCTCCTAATGTGGCAGTTTGTTGCACATTTAGAGTTTAAGCAGTTTGGGAGGTTGATGCAGATCTAAGGGTTACCTCGCATTTTTCAGTTTAGAGTTTAGAACATTTTTTTTTTATAAAACATTAGTCGCGAGTTTTATTTAATATCAGATGTTTGAGGTGGGATTTTTTAATTCCGATTATCGATGTTTAGAACAGCGCGGGGTCTCTTACGAGATTTGGCCTTGCGATGATCATAGTCATGCAGATTGAATAAAAGTTCATTTGGAACGGATGGCAAATTTTTGTAAAATTTAAGCGCTAGCTCTTTAATTTGGGCTCTAACAGTTTTTATTTTGAAGTCATTCCTAATTACCGAGTTTCTTAAGTACCTGGGAGCTTTTCTGATAATCCGTAGGATTTTGTTTTGTTTTGTCTCTAGGAGGTCTATTGTAGTTTCACAGGCATATCCCCATACGGGTGCTGCATACAGCATTCCCGGGAGGATGACCGATGTATAAATTAGCAGTTTGTTTTGATGACTGAGATTTCCGTTTCCTATCATTGGGTATAAGGCTCCTGTAGTTATATACGCTTTTTTGATTAAGGTCGTTACGTGCTGTTTCCAGGTTAGTTGGGAATCTATCGTTACACCTGGGTATTTAGTAGATTTTTCCGCTTGTAGGGTATGGTTGTTTATGTACAGTGGCGGCGGAGGTTTATGTTTCCTCGAGAAATAAATCCAATGACATTTATTGAGGTTTAATTTTATTCGCCATTTTTCCAGATAAGTTTGGAGTATGTCTAATTGTTGTTGTAGCTGTCTGTGCATTACTGAGACATAGGGGTGTTTTCACAAGTATCGCACTGTCGTCTGCATAGAGTGCCAGCTCTGTGTTTGGTGTCCTGGGGATGTCGTTCCGGTATAAGTTAAAGAGTGTCGGGCCCAGGATAGAACCTTGCGGTACACTACTTTTAATGAGCTTGGGTGTAGATAAGTTACCTCCTACTCTGACTTCAAAGTGTCTGTTATTTAAGTATGAGATTAAAAGTTTGACAAGAGCTTCAGGGACTTTTAAAGTGATCAATTTGTACGCTAATCCACAGTTCCACACTTTATCAAAGGCTTTTCGTATGTCCAGAAAAATCGCAGCTGTGTGTGTCTTGTTATTGAGACCAGAAGATATGTACTCTACCTCTCTCAGCAATTAACGAGTGGTGGAATGCTTTGGCCGAAATCCAAACTGCTCCTGAATGATTATGTCATTCTCACTAAGATGCGTGTTCAGTTTCTTAAGTATTATTTTCTCAGTAATTTTACTAAGTGTCGGTAGCAAGCTAATTGGTCTGTAGTTGGCTGGAATTGTGACATCTTCACCTGGTTTATGGATAGGTATAATTATCGCTTCCTTCCATTCTTTGGGGAAATAATGTAGTTTTAGTATTTCATTTATTAGGATGGTCAAGTAAAATATTATATTTAATGGTAGGTTTTTTACCGCGATATTCCTGATATTGTCGTGCCCTGGGCTTTTACGGTTTTTAAGGTTTTTGATGATCTTTACTATCTCTTGCGGGGTGGCTGGGTTAATCTCAGCCGTGACTGGGGAGTTCCTGAAATTATTTAAAGTTTCCCTAACCATTCTTAGGGTGTTCTAACACATTAGATCGTGGTTTGGTTCAAATTGCTTTTCGTAATGCCTTTCGAATTAATAATCGAATGCATTTCGAATTCTCTAAATACGAATACTTATAATATTAACAATCGGACAGAACCTGACGCAGTGTTATGATTACTCCCTCTCGGAGCGGAGATTACGGGTTACACTTTAGATGTCTTTAAATGGCTGAATATTTTCCCATCGATCACTGGACCTATCCTATCGGAGACGGATTTTTGATTCTCCCGCTGTGATTAAAATAAGAGGGGAGAGGCAAAGTCTCTAAGAACCCTTCCGAAGTCCCAATCGAGGACACAGAAGGTTGAAACTCGACAACGGGGCAGACCTTACCTGAGCCAATTCTCAGTTGAAACACCTATTTTTCTATTTTTGACGCTAAGCACCATATAATGTCAGCTAAAATAAAACTTATTATAAAAAGTTGCAGTTTTATTTTTTTAAGAGTGTAAGATTCTCTGTCTTTAATAGATTTAAATAGTGGTTAGAACATATTTATTTAGCTTAGAAATATAATTTCAAAGTTTCTTTTTTATACTTACAGAACTTGCTTACGGGACGTTTCCTAACTCTAGGATCGCGTTCTTACTGCAGATAACAACATTCATGGACTATTTTCGAGTTGTTTTACGCGCCCTTCAACATGGTATGCCGGATACCTGCACTACCAATAGGAGAAATTGCTTGTTAAGTGCTAAAATTTTTCGTAAGACTGAATTTGTCGCAATTTTTTCATGAAATTGTGGTACTTAGTTTCTTTTGCTGCCTTTAGAATTACCAATTTCTCCATGCTCATAACAGTGTGAAAACTTTCTATTTATAATGTTTTCTGCTTTGGTATGATATTTTCCTTTTTATATATTATATAAGTAAACTTGTAGCTATTTACAGCTTATCTAGAGCTTTTTGTTTTCACAGAGAATACTCCAGCACACATTTTAATTGATTCACAAGCGAACACTTACGCCAAAGTAAATATTCTCGCTCTCTACTTCCTTCCCGAAAGAGAAAGCAACATACAAATCAATAAAAGAGACAACTGCTATATAAAAACTATTGGACACAATCCCGTAAAATATGGAGAACTTGTTTATCATGATGGACAAGGCAATGAGTGAATTTTAAACGGTACTTGAACTTTAAAATCAAATCAATAAATGAAAATAATATTAAAGTAAAAACCGAAATATTCCAAAATCGGGGCACTAAAGTCGTCCGCGATTCGTTCCTTGCCCACGATTCATTCGTCTGCTCAAATGATTCAGCCACCAATCAAATCGCTTGTTGAGGGTTACGCGAGAAATAGGCAAACTATATATGTTTCCAGGAAAATTCTAAAGCATCCAGATAACTTTGTAAGGAAATGTCCGTGAGTGTACACGTTAGATCTATCTACACTAAATTGACTATGCCCGACTGACTAAAAGTGATTGAAGCGCCTTTAGCGGATAATTAAAAAAATAGGGTGACGAACTTGCCAATGAAGTGAAGTAGACAAAAATGTCAATCACAGAGTTGTAAAGCATTGTGTTATGAGTAGGAATTGGCCATACAACTGTTTCCATAAGCATTTATTTGATTTGACACAATATAGTTATTGGCGAAATGCTGTCCTATTCAGAAATGCTGAAGCATTTATTTGCACAGGGATCTAATGTAAGGCCTGTTCAAAATGCTTTAAGCAACAAAGAATACACATTTGAATTTGAAAAATAATATTACCGCGTAATTTTACAATCATTGAAGGTCCCGCTGTATTAGCCGAAGATGCAAAGGATGAAATATGACAATCATTGAAGGTACCACTGTATTAGCCGAAGAAGCAAACGATGAAATATGACAATCAGTGAATGTACCATCGTAGTTACCGAAGAAGCAAACGATGAAATATGGCAATCATTGAAGGTATCACTGTATTAGCCGAAGAAGCAAATGATAAAATATGACAATCATTGAAGATACCACTGTATTAACCGAAGAAGAAAACAATGAAATATGAACATCATTAAAGGTAACACTATAGTAATCGAAGAAGTAAACGATGAAATATGACAATTATTAAAGGTACCACTGTATTAACCAAAGAAGTAAACGATGAAATATGACAATCAGGTACCACTGTATTAACCGAAGAAGTAAATGATGAAATATGACAGGCATTTATTGTCTTCCATGTACGTGTTTTATACGTTTCTGGTGTCAATTACTACTCATTAGCAATGCTCTACAACTTTGTAATTGGCTTTTTCGTCTATCTCGTTTTGTTGCCGAGTTTGTAATTCTAACTTTTTTGTATTTTACATTAGGGACGCTGCGAACAATTTTATTTGAACAGGTATGGTCATTTTAGGGCAGTTAGACTTAGCGTTTACACTCCTAGACCTTCCCTTACGTATTTATTGGGGGTGCTTAAAGCCTTTATTAAGAACACTGTATGTAAAATATTGAGACAATTGATTATTGCTCTTAAGTGGATAAAAAGAAAATTAATGCTAGTGAATTTAAAGTAAAGATTCTTTTTTCATTCATTTATTTGCATTTAGTACTTTAATCTTTGTGGTTAACACAAATTTCTCCTTCATAAGCTTATCTTTTTGCTTACGGGTGGGACAGCGTCTATCCCAAATGAAAAAAAAGGTTATATTAACTTATATTAACTTTTAATAAATATTATTACTTGTAATAATTATATTACTTTTAATAATTTGATTGTTCAAGAAATGTATCTAGGATATCTGCCTCATTTATCCATGCGTTGATGATACTAACATACACTTGCTTGAGGATCACATTTTTTGTAATATTAATTTAATAATTAATATAATTATTATATACTTGATATAATTATTACATAGGATGGCAGAATGATTGTGTCATGGCAGAAGATATATTTAATAAATTCTTAAAATAAGAAAAAAAAACACATCTCCGAAAATTTCCAAGCAAGAAACGTTTTAAAATTTGTTTCAGAATTTATAATTGAATGACTGCAAACTTTACTGAAAAGTAATTACTTTTCTTACATAGTATAATGTAATCTCAAAGTGTACTTTATCACGAGAAACATTTTAATCAGTAAAATCAAATATAATCTAACACTTTATATAATTATTAGATACTTAATATAATTATTAGGATAGCAGAATGATTGTTCGCCGCAGAAAATATATTTAATAACTTCTTAAAATATACAAATAAAATAAAATAAAATAAAATAAAAATAAATATATAAAAAAAACTCAAAATATTTCCAAGAAACATTTCAAAATTTGTTTCAGAATTAATAATAAAATGCATACAAACTTTAAAAACAAAGTTTTATCCTTTTTTTTTTTTGCAAGTAATTACTTTTCTTGATACATAGCATAATGTAATCTCAAAGTGTACTTTATCACTAGAAACATTTTAATCAGTGAAATCAAGAATTTGATCACATAAGAATATTTACAAGATTTTGCTTCTTTTATTCGAATCTACAATTCAGATTATTTCTAAACTAAGTCTCATTCCTTCATTCAAATTCAACGGACGTAAAACTTTAATGTTTCCTACCGTACCTATCTTACAATGTAAGTCAGTGATAGATCTTACATTTCGTAAGAAATTAGAATTCTTTGTGTCGCATAAGAAGCTTTAAGGTATCTTTAAATCAGCATTAAGTATCATTGCCTCCATCCGCTATTTCTGAGTGAATTTTGAAATATGTCCAGAATTTGAAAAATATTACTTAGAATTTAAATCAATTGATATGCAAGGAAGAGAGATGATATCATGAGTTTATTTGAATAGTAATGTATTTAACAAGGAATTGAAATATTTTGTCTATATTTTTGTAGAAGATTGCTAAACATTCTTTAAAAGTACTTTCTTTAAAAATTTTCCTTCACATGCTGTAATTCTAAATCACATTTTCAAAACTCTTTATACATTTGGTATATTTAAAGTTTCGTAGCCAAATAAACATTTTTAAATGCACTCCTAGTGCATTGACCAACATTCATGAAACGGTTTTGCGTTTATTAACGCTCTTTAGCCCGTATAGCTAATAACTGTATTGGAAGTAAAAACAATTTGTATGTGCCTCAAATATCCTTTCTAGGTAGATGCTGTGAGTATGAAAATGTTGAGCTGATACTTACATTAATTGATTTTAAAATAATAAAAAGTATAATTATTTATTTCAAGGTAATTATAAGTTATTAGTATACATATACGCCTGCGAGGCTAGGAAAGTATGGAATAATTATGTGTTTTGCATATTAATATATATTGCAAGGCAATGGAATATTTGTGCCACATTCTTTGCTGAAGATGTCTGAATTTATTTATTTACTTAAAAAATTCTCTGATTTAGTACGAACGATTGTTATGCAAATTGAATTTAAAATGTACTTTAAACATTCGCATTGGTGGCAAAAATTTTGCCATACTATTGTTCTTGCAACATTTATTTTCTTCGAACATTTACGTCTCAGGATTTAACATAGACAGAGCTAAGATGATGATTGCTTGAGTTTCAGCATTAAATTTCGGAGAAGATTTGGGTTAAACTAAGAATTTTTACTTTCGATTCTTTTAAAGACAATGACTAAAATTGACTACATGTGATTTTGAAGGAGGGGGAGGGGGGGGGGGGTTGGTATCCTTCAGCTGGGAACCCCAGACGTGATAGTACAGCTCCTGTTTAAGAAGAACTTAGGTGAAAACCATTTTGAGATTTTTTATAATTTTTTTAAAAGGATGCTTTTGTTTTCGTGTTTTTACTTGGCGAGGAGTTTTTTAGTGTTATTTTTGAGAGATCATATATTTGTATTCCTCTCCTTTTCGATAGCAATACACAACACTAGAAAATTTTGAAAATATCTAGAAAGTAGGCTATCTGCCAAACTGAAATCCTTTTCTTAAATCTACAATTCAAATTGATTCTAAACTTATCTTTTTTTCGCATTAAGTTGCAAATATAAAATCGTGAAATGTATAATTTTTCCTACCGCGCATATCTTACAACGTGAGTCGCTAATATACTTAAAATATGGTTTATGTGTCACGTGATAAGAATTTTCGTGTCACGTAATAAGATTTGTTCTGTATTTAAATTAGGATTATGCTGCTTATGCTGTTTTTGAGTGAATTTAGAGAAATGAATAGGTGGGGAGTGAATCTTATTAAGTTAAAATTCAAGTGAACTGCCATCAGATCATTCAATGGAGATGAGATTTTCTTTTGCATGCTATTGCACTTAGCAAAATATTATATATATATGTAGGCAATATATTTTAGTTTGAGCTTTTTGTATATATTAACGTACATTTCAGAAGTTCTATTTCCCGAATTGTATTTTCAAATTACTTAACCAAGAGCTGTTGTTGTTGAGACCCAGATCATCCGGCCTACCAGAAAAGTGTAAGGTAACCGTTTGGACGGCCGGGAAGTGCCACCCAATTTAGACCGGAACCCAGTGGGGGAGGCATCCACAGGAACCGTACCCTCCTTCCCCGACCACCAACCTCTCGGAAGGACTTACGGACCCACATGTTTAACGTGACCGTACTCTGCATGAACACGGCGGCGGTTGTGGCAGCGTGCAAATCCAGCGCGCAAACCACCGGGCTACCGCGCCCGAGATGCGCCAACAGCACGCTGTGTTCCCAGGTGGTCACCCACCCAAGTACTAATCGCGCCAGATGCTGCTTGACTTCGGTGATCTAACGAGAACCGGTGCTTTCAGCACGGTAGGGCCGTTGGCTATTTAACCAAGTGTAAAATAGTTCGCAAAGTACATCATATTTATGCAAAAATTGGTTTGATTTTTATCACTCTTTTTTGTCATTATGCATCGGAAGTTCGGGTTACACGAATTTTAATTTTAATTTAATTTATGATTAAATACATTATGTAGATATTTATATTGATATTTTATAATTTTAATTTATAGTTAAATGGGTAATATAGACATTTACCTCAATTTTTTATAATTTTACTTTATGGTTAAAGAATTCATGTAGGCATTTATTTTGATCTTTTATAATTTTAATTTATGATTAAATGGATAATGTCGACACTTAAAATCTTGATTCTTTATAATTTTTTATTTATGGTTAAAACATTCATGTAGGCATTTATTTTAATTTTTTAAAATTTTAATTTATGATTAAATGGATAATGTAGACATTTAATCCTTGATCCTTTATAATTTTTGCTTATGGTTAAAAGGTAAATGTAAATATTAATATTGATCCTTTATAATGTTAATTTTTGGTTAAATGAATAATGTAGACACATTTCATTGTTGCTTAATGGTTAAATGAATAAACAACAACACTGATTTAAGGACAGACATCCTGGCAAGGAGAATAGACGAAAAATGTGGTTTTATGCTTTCACGGTAATCAATGCTCAAAAGTACACAAAATAATTATTTTACATTTTTTTACCTAATTATGATCAAGATATGTTTCTTGAGAAAATAATAGGTAAAAATAATTTTATTACTATGTGCACTTTTTTATTATCATTGGTTTTATGAAAGGAAAATGTTTTTTTTTTTATAAAAAATTCCTATCGGTACATTTTATAAAAGAACTTGCTCTCATAATGTCATGAAACTTTCAGAATATACTAATTTATATTTAATGTCACTACTACACGTACAATTTGTATTATAGGAGTGATAATTTTTAAATTATCTAAAAAATTACATTGTACTATGGAAATTCTCAAAATTTTGTTATTTAAAATCAACATAAATTATAATTTTTTGACAAAATGAATATAATTATAGGTACAAAACATAGTATGCTATAAGCTAATAATGCATATAAAATTTCATATCTGTATCTCTCATAGTGTTTCTAATAATTGTACTCGAAATTCAAAAAAATAGATTTTGAGAAAATCGCGTTTAAAAAGTGGGGGTGGCCAGTAAAGGAAGCAGAGTGAGCTCTGATTAAATGTAGGTTTTGCTATTTCTAATCATGGTAATTAATTAAAACAATATATCATTGTATTCAGAATGAAGTAAGCTATAAAATGGCAGTAAAATTGAAAAATCGATTTTTTGAAGATTTTCCTTGCCATGGTGTCTCGATAATGATATTAATTTCACTGGGTACATCGAACGATATTTTTTTTCAAAATTTCAAACATTCGATTGTCTTTAAAATTGATAAGCTTCCAGTATTCACTGATTGTTATTTTTGTACTGAATTTTCTCCAAAACTCTCTATTCGTTCGTGAGATATCGTCTTCAAAGTCTAACGGACATACACAGACGCACACTCACCCACACACGCACACACACACGCACACACACACACACACACACACACATACATATAAATATGTATATATAATAATAAAAATATTATATGAAATTCCAGTGATACTTAAATACACACACACATACATCACCTGAAAAAGGATCGATTGGAGTTTAGGCCTGCTTAAACGTGCTCTTCCGTAGAAAACTTGAATTCGAATTTTCGACCTTGTCACAATGCTTTCCCTATACATTTTTACTATGTAGGTATATAGGAAGAGTTGAAATTTGCAAACACATAGTAAGTTCTTGTGAAAAATCACGGTAAATTGTTATTCACTGAAAGTTAATATATCTTCAAGTTTAGTATTTTTAGATCAAAGATATCTTCAAAAAGAATATTTTAGCACTCGCATAAATTTTATATAGTATTATTTACATCAGTGAAACGACTAGACATTATTTCATTAAATCGGTTATGATATTAATTTCCTCAGTGACCGGCGAGTGATGGCGGAAGCGCTAAACGTCTGTAAGGCCTAACTGTACACTTCAGAGCATCTTCGGTTATCTTTACCATCTTTCGTTACTTGGAAACATTATTCTGGTTTAAGGTTTAATTAATTAGACGAAAGTTATAAAATAAGACACAAATATTTTATATAAAGTGTCAATATTTCAAAAATATATTTTAAAATAACGTTATTTCTTACTTTTTTAAAGCAAATAACGTAAACAAATCCAAATCGTCGAATATGGGCATATGCTTGTTGCCATTCGGTAAACGATAATAATTTGCGTAAAATACCACCACTCGAAATTATGTTGTTAGATTTCGCTAATCTTGGTGTTTTAATAAAATTAAATAAAAGCTTCTTATTGGATACATAGTATAATGGCATGTGCACGATAAAAACTCGATAAAAATCGTGTTCTTTTGTAGATATTCATACGCTATTACATGGTCATTATATTGAAAAACACTATATTTTTCATTAAGTATTAATTCACGATGGAAGAATTATATCAGTAATTTAGTAAAAAATTACTGATACTCTATTTAATTCTATATTAATATTAACCAGATTCCCTTTAGAACACTTTAATTAATTAATTTATTTCTCAGCGATACAAAACGGAATAAGTCCAATTACAATGCTCACGTAAATATTAAACAGAATAAAAGTAAGAAAACAAAAATCATAAATTGTAGCAAAATCTTCAAACAAACATTCTTAAAATAATTTTTTGACAAAACAAGTCAATATCATCAAAACATAAATGATAAAATTTTTTAAAGTTTAAAACAGAAAAGTTTCTTAACAAAATTGAACTGTTTGTTTGATTTGTTTTTTAGAACTTTTGAAACGATGACCACCTGTTTGTGTGTGTGTGTATGGGGGTGGGGATTACTTATCTGCTTTCTTCCTATAAAGCGAACTTTTATTTCATTATAGGGCCAGGGGGATTTTTATTCGCATATTGAGAATTTTGTTTTGTTTAAATTTTAATCTATTTTTGTCTTTTATTTACCATTGCCCGGTCTGACTCGACTTGATTTCCTTAACTTTTGACCTAAACCCAATCCGGCCCGAAGTATTTTACTTAAAATTCTGTCCGGGTTAATTTTGGGCCGTGTTGGACTTAAGCCCCGGCCAAGCTTGAGCCCGTGTAGATATATTTCAAAATAGATAGGGAAATTGACTACTTTGTGGATCTGCAAAATAGTTTATATCAACACAAATAAATCAAATTCATCCAATTTATAGACATCGATAAACTCTTGCCAACTTATGAAAACAAACTTTACCAAATACTTTAAAAGATAAACTTGGGTAAAATCTGAAATTTTTTTTTCTTTCATTTGTGTAATGTTTGTGTTACAACTGGAATTAAACAGCATAGAATATGATTGTATGAGGAAGTAGAATGGAGACGCTTACTTCGGGTGTTATATTTTGGAGTTTTAAATTGAACTCATGCGTGTAAAATAATAATAATTATTTGTTTAAATTGCGAATCTTTCCATGTCTGTGCTTTTGAAGCCTAATTATAGGGAATTTACGAAATCACATCAGTATGCTGTGTGGGTTTCTTTGAAATGTCATCAAAATTGAGTTGAACTCTTTGGGCTGCGTTCATTAGAGTTTTCTAGTAAGTAAATACCTTAAGTAGCTTACTAATTACTTTCTCGTTCAAGCTTAAAAGTTATATTGTTTGTTTTTACTGGTTTGAATACTTTTCTTATTTACTGATCACAGAGATTTTGTAATGATGTGATGTTTGTTGACAACAGGGACTGAAATTCAAGGATCTTAAGCTATATGGAGATAACCACTATCTAATGAAAGCAGATTATCCTAGCATATCGTGATGAATGCATTGGTTACAAAAATTTTGCCACACTATTGTTTTTGAAAAAAAATTACTTTGAGACGTCTATAATTGCCTTGAAATGTATCATAAAACTCAGATGATGTCTGATATAGATTCAGCATCAAATTCTGGAGGATTTGTGGGTATTTATTAAGGGTTTTATTTTCTGATTTTTTTACCATTTCTAGTTCAAAAATTTTCATTTTAATTGAAACATCTATTCCTGAAGTTTGTTTAGAGATAGAGCTTAGGTGATAACTGATAGGCATTCAGCATCAAATTCTGGAGGAGGTAGGGGGATTTATTAAGAATTTCCCTATACGGTTCAAAATATTTCATAGAACCATTTATTTCTCGTGATTGATTATAGAGCTTAGATAATGACTATGTATTCAGCATTAAATTTTGGAGGGAGTTCTAAGGACTCGCTAAGGATTTCTACTTCCGCTTCTGGCGATGTAACTTCCGATTCAAAAATTTACATTTTTTTAAACATTTATTTCTATGAATATGCTATCTATGTAGCTAGGATGATGACTGTTATAGATTCTTCATCAAATTCTGGAGGGTGTGTGTGTGTGTATGTGTGCGTGGGGGGGGGGGAGGGGGGTTAAGGTTTTCTACTTTCCGTTCAAAAAGTGTCTTGCAACATCTATGTCTCAAAATTGTCTATAGTTAGAACTTATATGATGACTGATATGGATACAGCATCGTATTCCAGAAGGAGTGGGGATCGACTAGGTTCTGGAGGTGACACTTCCAGTTTTACCAAAAACTCGTGTGACTGTACGAAGCAAGTTTGCAAAAAAAGTCTCTTTGCTATTTGTTATCTCTTTGCTATTCCTTACTGCCAAGTGACAATGATTGACTGTAAATCCATGATCTGGCTTAGGAGTGACCACTTGAACAATTTTTTGATGGAAATAATTTAGTTTTAAACTCATTGGTAGTATCTTTCAAATTAAATCGAAGTATTTGAAAAAATAAGCTGGTTCTTACCAATAGGTCTGTAGATTTCTTTTAATACCCCAATTGACTTCCCAGATATTGTGTTTTTGCGAAGGAGACTTCGAGGTAATACATACACTGGTAGATTTAATATATTTTTTAATTTTTCTGAGTAATATGTAAATTACACATAGAGTGACTGCTGTTTAATTTAATAATGCTGTTTAATTTAATTATGTGCAAGAAATTGAGTCAAAGTACATGATTCCACTAAGTGGCAATTTAATAATTTTAAAACTCATCTGTTTGTGTTTGCAAATAAGCGTGTGATCCAAAATGTCAATAAACTAACAAACAAAAACAATAGCTGTAACCACGTTATGCAATAGATGATATTAATCAGTGGGTCCGCTTGATTGGTGGTATGGTGTTGATATGATATGTCTCCTGATGATGATGATGCCAGCATAGACCCAACCTTGGACCAAACTAAATATGTGGAAATTTTGAAAATATTGAGGTAATATTAGTTTGCAATTTGTAACCAATATTGGCATGCCAATATATATCCAATACTTAGTTTGCAGTGTCTGCCAATATATCCCAAATATTGGAAATATTTCCAATGTATCGCCAACATTGGCGTAATGGTGTAATGCTAATATCTAGCCAATAATGACAGCTCGATGTATTCCCAATAATGACATCATATTAGAAATATTTCCAATGAAACGCCAATATGTACAATATTGGCTAAAGATTTAACCAATATTGACATGCCACTAGGGATAAATCCACAGTCGTGCCAACCTCTCCATCTTGATATTTGATACATTCAAGGAGGCCTTTCCTGTCTACTAATTTACTAATTACGGCGTAATCGCCCAATTTGAAGCACGAAATGCCACTGCATGAATATATTTGTTTGTTTAACATAAATTAAGTTGCAATAAATTTTCTTCGTAACGTATCTAGTTACAATGAAAGGATTGCACGAAACTCAAGAGCAGTTAAACGGGGTGCTTTGTCGCTGTGTAAACTGGATTGTCGCCATAGCTCCGACATTTCGTGCTTCGAAAAAAACGGCATGCTTATGATGGTATCGAATTATGGAAAATATGCAGAGAAAGGAAATTATAAATTTTATGTACTCACGAAATTCTTTGGAAGTTATTTTTTTTTTTTTACCATGGAGTGAATTTAGGTAGGAATGCTTTAAACACACATCTTTTCTTTATGACCTTCAAATTACGTCATATACCATTTGAAAAAGAATATAAATAGCATGACGGGGCAGCACATAATATTCCCTACATAATGCAATAACTTTACTTTTTTCACATCGACTTAATGGTGTTCACGTTTCACAGTACAATGATATCGGCGTTGAATTGGTGCCACGTAAACTAGAATTGGACGCTTTTGGCAACTTATGAGACCAGATACAGTGACTTATTCTTTCTTACGTGAAAATCCTAATTAAAATACAATTAATTGTTAATAAATATCTTGTGAAATCAACGCATATTGGCGAAAGAATTCCTTGATGTTAAGGTCCCAAAAATAGTACATAAATTATCTTCTTTCTTGAATGGTACGCACTAGATCCATGAGAATTATAGTAATCTATTTGCTGCATAATATTGCATGTTGAAAGTGGACCTATCGGATAATATTTACTACTTTTTATAATTTTACGTAATTTTTTAATTAATTTATGTGATAAACGGGCATTATTTTGAGAACGGTTGATGCTAGAGGTCGAAAATTAGTGTCATTCGTATTCAAATGAGAAATTTCATAAAAAATTAATATTTAGTTATCATTATTGAAAGCTAAGACTTTTTAAAGATTTAAAAGAAATAAATCTAAAGTAGAGGGGGGGGTGTCTTCCGATCAATCAATTGCGTTTATATTCAATAGGTTTCCAGTATTCATTGATTGTAATAATCGTACAAAATTGTTTTCAAAACGCTTCATTTGGTCGTGACATATCTCCTCCACATATTCACAGATACACATATTAACGCATACATTAACATATATGTTGTTGTTGCCTACCTACCATTGTCTAACGGCAGCTAGACACTGTTCAGGAGCCCGTTAACCCTTAAAAAATCAAGAGCAAATAAGGGCTTTGAGGTAAAATCGTCGCTAGTGCAGGCTGTCGAGTGCAGACTATCATATATACATACACGCACTAACATACACACACACTAACATATACACATATACACACATTAACATACACACACAGACATCGCTTGCATGGAAAGCATGTATGTATGGAAAGTAATACATTTTATTTTGCATATAGGGAAAGTAATAGACTAGTATTATGTGAAAAGTTATTTTACATGAACATAGCATTTGATGTTACATGCTTCAGATATAAATATGTAAAAAAATATTCGTAGTTTTACTCGTAATGTTTATTACAGAACTGAATTTCATTCAAGATTCATTTACACAAATATTTAATAATATGTTCTTCAAAATTTAGCGAAATAAATCCAAGCATAATTTGTGATTGACAAACGTTTTAAACAAGAAACAACAATGATTACTAGGCATCTGAGCACAAATTATAATGGGATTTGCTGCCGTCGTTACCCAGTAGATAAAATATGAATTCGGGAAGCTGATCTAGAGTTCTGAGATATAGGTTTTATCCACTCGTCATCATTCAATTATCATTTACTAATCAATTATCATTTACTAATCAATTATCATTTACAAATCATTTAATTTTCTTTCCCCAATGGCCACAAACCAATCCAAAACTCAAGCACGCGTATCACAATGACATCATGACCTGTTCTTCCATGAAACTTTTATTGTAGTGCTTCGTTTGTCTATTACAATTTATATTATGACTCCCCATGTAAAGAGTACTTTATGTACTCTTCATGGCATGTTTTATGGCACATTCTATGTTCGTTGGCACTTCATGGCACATTCTCTTCATGGCACATTCTATGTTCGTTGTTCATGCATTTATGATTGAGCGTCTGCTGGCACATATGAAAGACGCATAGCTCCTAACTCTTTGAAAATGAAAAGAAATTACAAGCATTTCTTTCAGTGTTACAGTTTACATTTGAAAAACCATTTTATAGTATCATCGATTTTTATCCTGGTGCCGCACTTGATAAAGTGGGTGACAGGAAAACACAAGCTGTTCTAATAAGCAGTTATACTATTTCTTTTGAGATTTGTCCAGGGGCATACGGATTTCCTAACGTTCCTTAAATGTAACACCAATCAATCCTCTTTCGTCCTTTTCCTTTCTGTATACGAATGGAGAGAGAGATATAGATAGATAGATAGATAGATAGAGAGAGATAGAGAGAGAGATAGAGATAGATAGATAGATAGAGAGATGAGCTTCTTCAGAACACCATTCTAGTGTGCGACTTTTTGAGTATATAGATTTCGTTAACCATGGCTATACCAGGAGAAATAAGAAAAAACAACAATTCTATGTACCTTGTTGATATTTTAGGTGTATCTTTAACCTCCATACGTAATTAATAAATGAGAAATTAAGATTAGATGCTCTATGCCAGTTTTTTTAGCTCTTGAGGTAATATTGAATGATAGTTATTTAATATTAAAATTTGTTATTGATGATTAACTTAACACTTTGAAGCTATGTAAAGATAAATGCGTATGATATTTTAAAACACAATTACATTTAATATTTTGCACTTCGTTTTAAATTCGCATTTTATTTATGAAACTAAAAAGAGTAATGCCCTGTTGATTACCAACAAGTTCGACTATTAACTTAGCATTTAAAAAAATAATCCTCCAGCCATATTCAAACTATAATTAGGCTGGGTTAAAAGCCATAAACTACAATCGTCTAAACAGTCTTTTTAACGATTTAGCCATTTTGTATTGTTTGCTGGAACCGCTCCAAGTTTTACTTACTCAATAACTCAAAAATTAAGTGGAGACCATCATTGTTGTCAAAGATCATTCACCCAGTATCCATTCAATACAAAATAAAGAAAGGAAAACATTTGAGGAACATGCATAATATAAACAGACATTCGTAATGTATTCTGAGCAAAAATAATAAGACAAATAATCTAGATGCATTTCTAGAGCGTTCAAATAAGCCAGAATTCTGTAGGAAAAGAAAACCACTTGCCCATGTGATCACAATAAATTGATTGTGAGCTATCAACATATTAAAAGTAACGTTTACTGCTTATGCATTTTTTGGATTTCTTTTGTTGGATTCTTAACTAGGGAGATAACACATATTGACTCAAAAGTCACAGTTCGATGGGGAATATTTAAAAATTTTTATGGAACTGTTATTATTTCTTCAGATGATACTTTTAAAGAAAAGTTTGTTTACAGATAGCAATTTAAATTTAGGTGACGAATGTAAATATGCAGATAATACAATAACATTCAAAGATTTGGGATTATGAGTGTAATCAGTTTTGACTCTAGAATGCGCGCAAAGTTGAAAATAACACTTTTGCGAAAACGATCAAACGATCTCAAAGTCAGGGAAATTCTATGTATATAGTGTAGTATATATACAGTGCTTCCCAAAAGTGTTCGTACACTTACGAATTTCAATGAAATACTGCTCTGTCTATTAATGAAAATTAATATTTCAGAATGGGAATTTTTTAATATTATCTATAACTTGTTCTTAAGAAAACTACATAAAAAAATTTAAAAACATAGTAAAACTTTTTTTTAAATTAATAATCAAAATGTAACCAAAATGTTACGTCACAAAAGTTTTCGTACAACTTAAAAAAAAGCTCTACATACAGTAAATATTGTAATATTTCGGGAAATTAATACTTAGTAGGATATCCTCTAGCATCCACAACAGATTTGAATGTCTATGAATAGAGTTTACTAGTTTTTTTGTAATTTCTGCATCAATGTTCCTCCATTCTTTAATCATTACTATTTTTAGTTCGCTTTTCATTTTAATGTCGTGTCTTCCAACTCTAACCTCCAGTTCTCTCCAAATGTGTTCTATTGGGTTTAAACCCGGCGAGTAAAGTGGTGTTTTCAGAACTTGTGGACAATTATGTAGACACCAGAGGTGAACATTGAGAGCCGTGTGCTTAGAATCGTTATCTTGGTAAAAAACAAAGTTGTTTTCAATACCCACATTTTGGGCTGATAATTTTAAATTGTCTTTTAAACAATTTAAATAAAGAGCATGATTCATTTTTCCATCAATAAAGATCAAATTACCTAGTCCTGAAGCTGACATGCACTCCCATACAAGGATAACTCCACCACTGTTCCAACTAAGTTCTTGGGATTAAGTTCCTCATTTTTTCTTCTCCATACTATTATACGTCCATCGGAACCAAAAATGTTAAATTTGCTTTCATCTGCAAATAACACATGATTTTAATACGTTTCTGGCTTATTTATCATTAATTTTGCGAAAAAAAGCCTAAGCTTTCTATTTTTAGCACATTACAGAAATTTTCTTCGGGGAGAACATTCATGTAATCCAGCTGATCTGAGTACTCGTCGAACAGTTTAAGGTGAAATCGAAGTAGAAAATTTTTCAGTAAATTTTGTTGAAATTTTTACAGCACTCAAACGTGGATTTTTCACAAATTTTCTAGCTACAAATATCTGATCACTTTGAGTTAACTTTTCCGGGCGACCTTTTCTTACCGTGTTTTCGATCCGATTTTCTCCTTTAAAGCGTTTTATCACATATTTCAGTGTAGAATGGGATAAATGTACTAATTTAGCGATATTAGGAACTGATTTACCGCTACTATGATAAAAAATAATCAATTTTTGACTGCTGTTCGTTGTTTACTTACGACTACGAGTCAATTTTAAATAAAACTAAATATTACGAAGTAAGCAAGCAAAGATTAAAGTCAATCACATTTTTAAATGTCACCACAATGTTAAAATAAAAAGAAGCGACAGAGGATAATTTTATTTAAGAATTTATCCGAAAATGTTTTGGTGTATGATCACTTTCGTGACGTGTGGTTTTTCTGCCTCTTTGCATTTTCATTTTTATAAAAAAAAGAGTCAAGATTTAAAAAAATGTTTAGGGTTTATTCAGAATCCCATGGAGATGATATAAAAAAATATTGAACTTACTTTATATTCGAATACAATTCCAGGCGACATCCCTCTTTCTACAAATTTTTAAAGTGTACGAACACTTTACTTGGGAGCCACTATATATATATATATATATATATATATATATATATATATATATATATATATATATATATATATATATATATATATATATATATATATACATATATATATATATATATATATATATATATATATATATATATATATATATATATATATATATATATATATATATATATATATATATATATATATATATATATATATATATATATATATATATATATATATATATATGTTTGTGTGTCTGTGTGCAGGTGGGGAGGCATGATATCTTCATCTTTGAACATATCATTCACATAGAAAAATTAATGTCTATGCGGCGTACAATTTACTTTACTCTATATTTTCATGGTAAATGTAGACACATATTTTTCCTATATGCACCAAGAAACTGGAGCCGCGAAACTTAGCATGTAAGTATCTTGGGAAAAAAACAAAAAAACGCTTTATAAAGAAATGGTGGTTGCTTTAAGAGTTACTTTAATATTTTAGTAAGTGGCACTTCCTTACCTGCAGCTATACATGCCGATATTCGGTGCAACATAGTGTCAATGAAGTTGCTTATGTCCCTCTGCGGAAGATTCTGCCACAGGATGTGCAACTGGTTAGCTAATTCAGCGATATTATGAGAAGGCTGCAGTTGCCATCTCCCTATGTTCCAGTTCTGTTCTACTTTTGATAGGTCTGGGGACCTAGAAGGCCGTGGGAGGGTATAAAATCCTCGAAGACGTATTTGAAAAAGTTGTGAAGTATGTGAACGAGAGTTGTCTTGTTGGTAAACAAAACCTGAGAGCTTTGACAGCATAGGCAGAACAATTGGGTGCAGAAAATCGTCGGTGTACAAATGATCAACAGTCAGGTTGGCTTGCAGGATAACTCAAGGGGATCAGATGTTTCACAAGATGACTCCTCAGACTGTCATGCCATGTGTGATGGCTGTGTGCCTCTCGACAGAAAATGCGAGATCGAAGACTGGTCAGTCCTATTTCATACACGTATGCAGCGGTCATCAGCACAAATCGAGAATCGAGATTCTTCACTAAGGACAATTATGATTCCAGCCGGGCAAGGTCCAGGCTGACAGAGCTCGGCACTAATCCAGACACCTTTGCCTGTGGTGAAGGGTCAGTAGCAGGCACCCTAATGGACGTCGACATCTTCACACCTTCTGTCTTTCGTCTCCGAATAGTATCTCTTGATACAGGATGCATGGAGGACGGCAAACACCTTCGAATGGCTGAGCCACACCAATGGCACCGTCATTGGTGTAGACGTGGCTTTTCTATTGACTACTCGATCCTCTCGAGCATTTGCCTGTCTGTGGTGTCCTTATCCTTAGCGACGGTTACATGTTCTTTCTATGATCTACAGTTGACAACGGCGAACAACTACAATATCGCTCCTATCAAGATGATGACTGAAACGTCTGTTGGAGACCAACCAGCTTCCCCTAGACCGATGATGCGACTTATCTATAAATGCGGCAATTGTTCGTAGCGCCGTCGAGTACATCTCAAAAGCATCTTTGTGCACAACTTGCAATATCAAATCAGAAAATCCAGTTTCAATTGCCTGTGAATGAGAACTCAGGTCGTTTTAAGTGCTGCATGATACGCCGTACTCAAGCGCGTTGCATGGGCCCTATAGCATCATTGGCGCTGATAATTTGATCAATTGCATAATTCTTAAAATGATATTTTAAGAATTATGTAATTGATCCGAATTTTGCGGTTATAGCTCAATATTTTATGGCTGCATATAGTTTTTGCAATAGAGTGTGTATGATAGTTTACAGGAAAAGTGTCCACTTGACGAAAATTTCGAAGATGAGTTTACGGCCCTGTTAATGCATCTTTTCAGGCTGATTCTAAACACAAAACCGCATGTCTTTACGATAATTAAAACTCATCTCGGTAGTTTTGCATTGTAAATTAAGTTAAAACATTAAAACATAGAATACAATTTTCAAACTTTTTGAGTTGATAGCAGAGTTGGTTAGTTTAAGCTGTAGTTTTTAGTTTTGCTTGAACTATTTTTAGGGTTGGAACCATGGTTTAAATCGATGTTTAAACTGGTTTTTTCTCAACCGTGGTTTAAAGGGGAAAATAATTTCTCAGAATTGACAATAGATCCTAATGAAAACATTTTCTGTACTTAAGAAGCATTCGGCTATCTGGAACCACAGATGACTGAAAAGAGTACAGTTATCGATGCAATGACTTTAAACCACGGTTAACTCAGAATTAAAATTACAGACAACTGAACCCTTTTCTGTGAACCTTCACCTACAAATTTCTAATACCATTTACAAACGTTGAAAGAATAATATTCCACATAAGAATAATGTCCCACATAAGAATAATGTCCTGCATTGCCAACAAGTTAAACTGCAAATTAAAATAAAATATGTCGTTGTATTGAAATCGAAATTGAACTCATTTTACAACAATTAGCTGAAAAGAAAATTCTGGAAGTTTATACATATAAACAGCCAGTTATTTTAAACGTTTAGCCATTTGTTTTGTTTCTTGGAAACGTTCCAAGATATTCCCTTATCCAATAACTCAAAAATTAAGTAAAAATCTTCATTGTTGCAGAGAGATCATTCACCCAGCATCCTTTCCATACGAAATAAAGAAAGGAAAACCTTCGCGAAACATGCATAATACAAATAGACATCCGTAAAGCATCCCATGCAATAAATAAGATAAATTTCGCAGATACATTTCTTGAACAATCAAACAATTCTGAATCCCGTGGCGAAAGGAAGACGCTAAACACATTCGGTCGCAATTTATTGTTGATAAGAAGTCAGCAGATAAAATATTTTCTTTTGGTGCTTATTCCTGCGTTTCGTTATTGATACAGCAGGAAATCAGATACGTTTATTCACTTTTTAATGCAATTATCATTTAGAAAAAATCGACTGTTATTTGATTTAAAAAGATGTATGAAACTTTTAGATTTGATAAACAGTGATAAATGCAATGCATTTTGATTGCAAAGTTGAAGTGTAAAAAATGTAATTGGGATTTCTTAACTTAAAAGGTGAATTTAGAAAATTGAAATTCCTTTCAGAAAAAGCTAAGCTTTCTGATCCAAAAATTCTCTTCGTTAGTTTTGCATAAAATCTCAAACACATACATTCTACTCTTGGAATTTTCAATGCGCTAAAATGCCCAAATTTGTCTGAACATTTTATTTTCTGGTTCTCAGATCTATAAGAACTGGGTTTTAATCTCAGAGTACGGCTGGAGAACCCTATGTCTGCCTGTACACAGTTCCTAAGAAAATCCTTCATCACCCGAATGAATTTTACCCACGAGTGTACACGTCAGGTCTGCCTATAGTAAGTACCATTTGTGATTGGATAGAAGGAACTGCAGCGCTCATAGCGGGTATTTTTTAAAATTTCGATTAATGGCCTTGGCAACAAAGACATATAGGTGATAAAAGACAATTACAAAGTTGTAGATCATTGGTTAATGAGTGGGAATTGACCATAGAACTGTTATGGTGGTAAATTATTTATTTGATACAATATGGTTATTGCTGTTCCATTTAGGAATATTTAAATAAAAAATACTCACATGCGCAGGAATTTGATGCACAGCCTGTTTAAAATGCGCCCCCGTCATTAAAAATGCACATTTAAGTTTGAGTAAGAATATCACCTCGTACTTCTATAAGCATTGTAGGTATTGTGGTGTTACAGGACCTGATGATACGAATTTTTAATTAATATTTGTCTTCTATATACGCTTTTTGCGTCTTTTGCATATTGATTCATGCTCATTACTACAACCTTGTAATTGATAATTTTTGTCTATCTCTCTTTGTTACACAGTTCTCCAGCTTAATTCTTTAAATTCTCCGCTAAGGGCTATACAGTAATTTTCATTAGATGCATGGTCACTTTGCTATGGATAGTCCTAAGGTGTACCCTTCCTTATGGACCCTTCCTTAGAAAGTTATTGGTGTGTTTAAGGACTTTTCTAGGAACGAACACTGTATACTCCTAGTGATTCGCAATATGTTTGTAACTGTACCACCCTGTTAAAGTAGCCCTGGTATGGACGAAAAGAAAACCCAACAGAGTGCCAAAACCATCCAATCCATTTCTATACAAAAGTAACAACTTAGTATCGACAATAAAAAAGTTTTGTTGTTAATTACTTTGTTTAAGAAAACTTTCTGTATCCCATAGAATAGCTTCAATTCTGTATTCTACCCTACAGATGAGTCCATATATCTTTTAGTGAAAAATCCAATTGTAAAAATTTTAATAATATATCTTCAGTGTTAAAGATTGACTTGTGGAAGTCACTTTATGCTTATCAAAACTATAGTACTTATTGTTAATATGAACTATAGAAGAGAAATGATTTTTAATTGCGAAATATGTTGGATACCGTTTAAAAGTGGTAGAATACTCTTAAATGGTCGACTACTTTTAAATATTGCCACACCATTTAAAAGAAATCGTTACAGACTGATATTTTTGCAATATACTGGTCATTATAGAATGTAACTTTAGCCACCTATTTGATCCTAGGGTTCAAATCACTAGTTTGAGTTGGAAGCTCTGAGTATGCATACATGTTTGTAGTTATTCTCGAAATTTATTTAACCTGCAGACTCTTATCAAACACACACGTGTAGTCGTTCATTCAAAGATTCTAAAGAGAGTCGAAATAAACCAATAATAGAATAAATTCAAAATTACTAGGTTTAACTTAATAAAAATAAACTCTCATCCATCAAGATATCTCTACTCTACAGAATATCTCTACTCTACAGAATAGATGCACAGCGTATTTAACGTTGAAATTGAATACAAAATAACAATTTACCCTACATGGGTGCAGTATGTGATGTTTTTCAATTAACCATCTTTTAAAAACATCCAGTTTGTTAATTAACTTGTTGTGTCGAAATGAAAAGTTGAAAATGATTTATACATGTATATATATTGCCCAAGACTACACTGGTCCAATATCGTAACAGTTACATTTTATTATTTTAATAAGCTACTCTTTAAAATATGTGCTTTCAAGTAATACCGAACTACCTGTCTTAATATTGAATACAATGTTATTCTTTTTTACCATTTGTTATTGTTACAGAATAAAAACGTATACTGTTCCCGGATAAAGAAATAAGATAACTTCGTAATTGATCTTTCACGTATTTCTCATTCAAGTAAATAGGATTACATGTACGATATACGATAAAAGGAACAACTACCAGTTAATTTATTGCATAAGAATTTCCAAATGTCAGATAAAAATATAGTTTGCATTTGTTCAAAATAAAATGATCATCTTGCGCGCAGTTCTTTTACATTTTCCTACCTTAAAAGTTGTTAACAGAAGTAAAAGTGTAACAAGCTGTTACCTCTCTTATGAGAGAATTCCCAGTGTATAATCAACCAAACGTGCTCAGCAAAATATGCTTTACTTTTTTATACGCTCGAATGAATATTGATGTTGTATTTATGCATATGTCAAAAATATTTTGTTTCAGGAAATCCGGATATTCTTCATTGCTGAACAATTGTATCTGGCAACATTTTAGAAAAACAAATATCTCTGTGTGTCTGTCACTCCTGACTGAAAATTTATCGCACTTTTTTGTTGTTAATTATAGATAAAAACACTTTGTTAGTTATAAAGAAATATATTTAATAGTAAAACAATTTAACAGTAATCGATTATTAATATTGTTATTAAAAGGCATGTAATATTTGGGATATAAAGAGGCAAAATCTTCTTTTTTGACCCAAACCGTTCGACCTACTTATACGACCGAAAATGTAAGGTATCTGTTTGAAAGGCCGGGAAATGCCACACAATTTAAACTTGAACCCAGTGGGGGCAGCATCCATTGAGACCGTACCTTACCTCTCCAAAGAGACAAACTGAACTTCTTAGGGCCCAGGGCCCTATCTTAATCTACTATATCTTTCTTTATGCATTCATATTTAAATCAGTAAAACATAAGTGTGCTGAAAAATTTTAAGTATTTTATTCCTATATATCTCTATCCTGCGAATTTTTTAATACTCTATTAAGAACAAACGGCAAACGTACAGTTATGAAACTTTACATGTAGATTAACATGAATCGGTAGACATACGAGACGAAATTAGAATTTTGGTGCATGCACAGGCACTGCGGCACTGCGGGAGCGACAGTGCTCTCTTACCCCCGCAGCCTCACGTGCAGCTTCCTATGTGCGCATGTGCACAACAGTCAAACACCACTCTTTACAGTTCCAGCGGCTTGGTGTTTGACTGTTGTGCGCATGCGCAAGTAGGAAGCTGCTCGCCAGGCTGCGAGGAAGAGAGAGCACTGTCACTCTCGCAGTGTCTATGCACGCACCGCCACTGTTAGTCAATAAAAAAATTATTAATAAAAGTTTACGTTTCTAGTATGTGTACAATCAAAATTCAGTGTGTAAAATTTCGAGCAATTACGTCATACAATCAGTAAAATCTCGAATATAATATTTACCTGATTATAATTACAGCTTAGATTCGATTACAAACATTATTGTAAAACTTCAACAAAGCGAAAACGATCTTATAGACTAGGAATGAAAATCGAAAACGCTTTAGAGCTAGCTGTTGATAGGACATCAGGTTTAGGAATGTAGGGGAATTTTCGCAAACAAAATCTTTACATACTGACTCCCAAGTGTTGGTCTTCTTATCTGTTTGCCTGTTCGTCTGTCGCATCTTTCTTAGGGGCGTGTCGAATAGATAGATAATTGCAATTTGGTACACGTGTTAATCGTTCAGTAAGATGAATTTTTCAAAAATATTCGTTTGAAGACGTAATATAGACCTAAACGTTAGAAATGTGAAATGATAGAAAAAAGTTCTTCGGTATGAAAGAAAGAAAGGGTGCGGCAAAAAAAGCGTACCGATTTGGAACGTCAATAAAAAAATACAAAGCAAGATAGAGAAAGAAATCTTTTATACTTGAGAAGTACACAGTATAACATTGTTATCCATTAAGTTTTGAAGAGTACATCAGTTAAATGGCGACCGTCAGTGTCGATGCAGTTTTGAAGTCTGTTTCGGAAATTTTGCAGTGATCTGCGGAATCGCCGTGATTTCTTGCGTAATTGCTGCCTTGAGTGCTTGCAAATTTGTTGGTCGGTGTTGGTAAACGAACTTCAAATAAGATACGAACTTCAAATACAAACGAACTTCAAATAAGAGATACATTTTATATTTTATATACGTGTTAATCTCTGGATAACAGCTCCAGTTAATATCGAATTATTCAAAATTTGAAGGGGTGCACTAACCCCTTCTAATTAGTGCACTAAAGGGGTGCACTAATTTAAAGGGGTTAGTGCACTCCTTCAAATTGTGATTAATTCAATATTAACTGGGGCTGTTATCCAGAGATCTCTGGATAACAGCCCCAGTTAATATCGAATTAATCATAATTTGAAGGCGTCTCTGGATAACAGCCCCAGTTAATATCGAATTAATCACAATTTGAAGGCGTGCACTAACCCCTTCAAATTAGTGCAACCCCTTCAAATTAGTGCACTAAAGGGGTGCACTAATTTGAAGGGGTGCACTAATATCGAACTAATCACTATTTGAAGGGGTGCACTAAAGATTCGAAATGCTTACTATTTAAAAAACACACTTTCCAATTAGATAGATACTTAGGATTTAGTTCCAGAGTAGATGCTTAGACAAGGTAAATAATAGTTTTAAAATATTTGTTATTTTAGGGGTACCGCATATGATTATATATATATAAATATATATATATATATATATATATCATATAAAACGAAGTGAAAACTTTTATACAACGGAAATTCTTATACTTCAAGTGTTGGTGCAAAGCAGCACATGCACAAAAAGTATCATATAAGATTCAAATAAAAAAGGGAAACGACCAATTGCATAGCATAAATGGCAGAGGTGGATTGCGACACCTCTTTCCCGGTTAGAAGCTTGCTTTTAAGCCCGGGCAACACTCCCGGAACCAATGCCATGCAGTGGCCTATCTTCCGGATATGTGTGAAGTCAAAGACACTGAAAAAAGTGCAAAGCAAACAATCTAGAAGCGACCACAAGACCAGAAACGACCACAACACTAGAAGCGACCATTGCAAGACTTTAGAAGCGACGATTGCAAGACTTTAGAAGCGACCATCGCAAGAGAAAGGGATGGAATGTAATCCGTATGAAGTGCATGCTGACGCTTAAATCAGAAATCTGTTATCAACGTGCACCAGGGTGCGCATCAGAGAAATCAACGTATTAATACTTTCAAGACTGATTGTATCATTCATAACAGAAATATCATGAAAGAAGCAATAAAAAGAAATTATCCCGAAAGCTTCCTGAAATATTATTATAATTCAATTTTCAATACAGAAAAAGAAAAAAATGTGTACTTTAGAGATATAGCGGATGTTTGCAGTAACACAAGTTCTTAGTGGGACCATTGCGCATGTGTGGGCAGCGCACCCTGGTGCACGTTGATAACAGATTTCTGATTTAAGCGTCAGCATGCACTTCATACGGATTACATTCCATCCCTTTCTCTTGCAATGGTCGCTTCTAAAGTCTTGCAATGATCGCTTCTAGTCTTGTGGTCGTTTCCGGTCTTGTGGTCGCTTCTAGATGGTTTGCTTCGCACTTTTTTCTGTGTCTTTGACTTTACACATATCCGAAAGATAGGCCACTGCATGGCATTGGTTCCGGGAGTGTTGCCCGGGCTTAAAAGCACGCTTCTAACCGGGAAAGAGGTATCGCAATCCATCTCTGCCATTTATGCTATGCAATTGGTCGTTTCCCTCTTTTATTTGAATCTTATATATATATATGAAAAGCACCACCTTTAATTGAGATGGGTATATGTAATTTTGTAGTTATTAATTCAGACAATATGCCAGAAACTTTATGTAGTACAGGTTGGATATTTTAAAATAAAGATGATTCGACATTTCACAATTCTATCCACTTCGCAATGAAGTTAGAAACCTCTAAATACTCTCAATTATATAAATTCAAGTACTATCGGTATTACTAATATTTGTATATTGTGGTATGGTTAATTTTAACCAGAAAACGAGTATTCGGTTAGTGTAATCTATTCAATGAGTAAAAAACGTTTTGTGGAGAGAATAAGAATAAATTGAGCCATGTTCTCAAGTACAAACAAAATGAAAATGCAGCATATTGCTGTTTCAAGGATACGATGAATCCCCTTCGTTTGCGATGAAAAACTAGCAATTCCGAATTTAAAAAGACAAAATGGGCATAAATAGGAGAAACAGAGGGGGCATATATATGAAGTCGTGGATTGAAGTTCCATCTGAGAGAGCCAATCAGACAGCACAATGAAGAACAACAGTCCAGCCAATCAAGAACTGACACCAGCCAATCTGAAACAAGAACTGACGTAGTTAAGAATAGAATTTTACAAAAATGTTCAACTCTACTTTAAAACTTTCGAAATGCGAATTTATGGAAATACACTCATGTCCAAAAGTTAAGCATAATTCGTAAAATGCGAAAAATTCGGAGTTAATATGAATACAATGGTTCACAATCAGTTTTGGAGAATCTTGGGACGAAAGTAAATCATTATGCATATACAAAACAGTTCAGTCGATGTTGACATGTGCAAAGCAGAGGCGCACGTCGGAACGAGTATAAAACTACCTCAACCGTCATGGCCAGTTGAGGCAGAATTTTGCAATTGCTGTGACACGGACCGTTGTTAACAATAAAAAAGGACGAAAGATGTCACAAAGATGCCAACTGGACATGTTTTTGAAGGGACGAAGTATTAAAATTCTGTAATCCGGTCGATCCCAAACCGAAGCTTCTCGAATTCTGAATGTGCCTCAGTGTAGATCTCTAGATTTTGACAGAGGTACCAAACCACTGGAGATATTACCCGATGACTAGTACCAGGTCGATCAAGGGTAACAACCCCTCGACAAGACCGATATTTGGTGATAACTGATGTCAGTGTGGTGATGTCAGAGGTAACGTTCTGCCAGACAACTGGGTTCAGCCCTGACAACCACCACAGGGGTCACTATTTCGAGACAAACTGTTTACAAGAGACTCAGACATGTTGGTGTCTATGCCAGACGACCAGCAGTTTGCATCCCTGACGTCTGCACAGAAGCGCGCGCGTTTAAAGTGGAGTTTGGAACATCGGCAGTGGAGTGGTTAACAGTGGGGCGATGCCATGTTCAGTGACGAGTCCAGGTTTAGCCTGCAAACAGATTCTCGTCGTACCCCGATCCCAAGGGAACGAGGAACGCAATTTCATCCGGGAAACATTACGGAAAGACATCGTTCTCCGTTTGGGGGAGTGGTCTGGGCAGGCATTGGTCTGGGTAGGCATTATGATGGACGACCGCACAGACTTCCATATCTTTGACACGGGATCGGTTACCAGTCAAAGATATAGAGACGAAGTCCTTGAGCCTACCATAGGATTTTTTCAAGGTGCTGTTGGTCCTGATTTCATATTCATGGATGATAACTCGTCTCCTCACCGTGCGGCCTTGTTCGACGACTTCTTTCAAACTGAAAATATCCAGCGCATGCAGTGGCCTGCTAACTCTCCTGATCTAAATCCAATAGAGCATGTGTTGGATATGCTCGGAAGCCATCTTGCAGCCTTCCGCTTCCCAGCAAGCTCCGTTCCGGGATTGGAAACTGCTCTCCGTGAGGCTTGGAACTCTTTGCGCACACAACTCATTCAAATCCACATCGAAAGTATGGGAAATCGTTGTGCAGCATGCGTGGCTACCCGAGGTTCCCACATTTCGTATTAAACTGCAGCATCACATTGTTTTATTCATTCTGATTCAATGAGGTTGACACTTGTATTGTGACCCTTTTTCTTTCAACCCTTTTCTTTGGATAATAAAAGTCGTTATTATCCTTGTTTTGCAATGTTTTCTTTATCTGGTACCCTATTACAACCCTTTTCTTTGGATAATAAAAGTCGTTATTATCCTTGTTTTGCAATGTTTTCTTTATCTGGTACCCTATTACAACCGCATACCGCGTTTTTTTCCATTCCGATGTAGATTTCCTGAAATTTTCAAGTAACCTGCAACTATGTTTAACTTTTGGACATGAGTGTACGTAATTTTGGATTATATGTTGAAATTTGGTATCTGGTTAGTTCGATAGTAAGAATATCAAATGGAGTTTTACAATATTTATTATTTTAGGGGGATTGCACATCAAAATGTTCGAGTCTTTCTTTGTTTTATATTGACTGCGGTGTTCTTCCTTTTGCTTTCTGATTGGCTTTCTCAGGTGAACTTTTCATCTATGACTTTCTATCTGCGATATATATCCCCCTGTTTCTTCAATTTGTGCTCATTTTGTCTTGACTTTCGGTTTATTGGTTCTTTATCACTAATGAAGGGGATCCAGTGTATCTTCGAAACAGCTGTATGCTGCATTTTTGTTCTATTTATACTCTGAATACTTTGCTCCAGTATTTTTTACCGTAATCACATATTTATAGATTACCACTATTACCACTTTATTCATCACACGAACATCTTATATAAGAATGGTCAGGTAAAAACTCTTCTAGTGTCTAAATTATGCACATTCCTTTTCTATTCGTTTATCTATTTATACTTCATGTGTATTAACATTAATTCCGATCTTTAACATATTTACATCGCCGTAAGATACATTGTAACACTTTTGAAGAGGGTATATTTAAAAACAAAGGTTTTCTTTCTTTGTTTTAATATTACCAAGATATAGATATCTTAGCAAACTAAATCCATACATAAATTGAAACTGGAACAGAAGGTATGGTCAGGGAAATATATCTTTATTTCCTTAAATAGCGTGTACTGCGTAATCTTTAACAGGAACTTTTTCTTTCTAACGTTTAAGATTCTTTGTGATACTCTAAGTTCATTGCTTTCTTCAGTTGTTAGAGTTTTGCAATAGTTTCGAAAAGTATTTCTTGATCCTTCAGAAGTCTTTCCCAGTGACTTATAGTTTAGATCCTAGATTGTTGAATATTTGAACACATATAGACTTCGGGGTAGAATCTAATGAAGCCAGAATTTCGATTTCTCCCCCTGGGAGTGGAGAAAATACCATTTTCTGAAGAAAAAAAAGAGAAAATGACATTATCTCTACTTCCGGGAATTCTTTATTACTAGAAATCTCCTAGATGTCCCCGTGAGCTAGATGGCTGATGCTTTGCTGGCTTATAGTGTTAATTGAGGGACAAAGTCCAGCTAAGCCAATTTTCGCATGACTCTTTTTGACGGTAAATGCTATAGATTATTAAGCAAAAAAAACTTATTAAGGGTGTTAGTTTGCATGTATTTGACAGGCTTAAATACTAGTTTTGTAGATAAAGGACTGTAAATGGGACAATGCTGGTTGATTGATATAAACCACCATTTTTAAACTTTGACAATTTTTCATTGAATCAGTCCCAACAATATACTGATTTAATAATCATTATTAATTTTTTTATTACCTTTTAACATATTTATGCATCCATCTGAGATGGATTGCTTTTTTATCCCGACGTTATAAATCGTATAAATGCGAAAGCACAGACCACGAGCTTCAAAAAGCATATTTCCTTGTTCTAATATCAACTTTTATTTCCCTTTTGCAACATATGTCCCAAAACCACATTTGTGAAATACGTACAAAAATATCGTCGTATGTTACGGGTTTTATGGGGCACCTGATGTAAGCCGAAAAAAGTTTTTGTTATTGGAATGGAGTACTTATATGTATTTTTTTATGTTCGAAATGAAATATTTTTGTAGATTTATAATGTGCTTAGAAACCATTTATCTATAACTAATGTGTTGAAAGTAGAATGTACTGCTACTGTTGAAAAATGAATGTACTGCTATAATTATTAATGCCTCATCATTTTGGTATTATGTCCACACATGTACCTTCCTTAAGCAATGTGAATTCTAACTTCATCCCTAGTATCCATTCGTCTGTTTCAAGACAGCACACCATCGTATCGTCCCAAAATGCACTGTAGCTAGCATACTATACGTTTTCCTACGTGCTACATTGAATTTTCTACTATTACAATTAATTGATCATGTAATAATTTATTATACACTGTTTTCTCATGTAATTTCAAATTAAAATTTGGCGTTCTTTTGACGCATTTATGTGAAACATTTTAGACAGATTTAAATCATTGCCTATTTTGCTCAACTCGGATTTGGCAGTAGAAAAGTATAGGAAAAATTGTGTATTTCCGCTAAGCGATATGAGATATGTATCAAACTTTGTAATATTTAGGCATTGAAACTTTGTTTTGTGGATGTTGGACTGAAAGTTGAAAATTGATCGATGCTGATAAAATGATGAGAATAAAACAATTTAAGCTTTGATAAGTTTATGTTTTTTATTAAAGTGAACTTTTTACCCCTATCGTTTTATTTGTTTAAATATCGTAACTACTAACCCATTTTCCCTTCGCATCGTTATGTGATGTTTGATGTTAAACCATGCCATGCATGGCGGATTGCATAAAGTTGTAAAATAATCCTTTCCATCCGCACGCCTACAGTAATTATTTTCTTACTATCCTCACATACATGCTAGCCACGTATCTCTCTCAAACATTATTATTAATTTTCATGTGACTCCATAATGGCCGTACCACCCCTTACAAAATACAATCAATTTACAAATCTCGAGACCCTCTATCAAAACGTACTTTCCCCATAAACAGTAAACCCAACCGAATCAAGAATAATAATTTCCCAAAGGCCACAGGTATTAACAAATGAATTTAACTTCATTTTTCAAGATATTGAACTTTAATGAATTTTGCAACATTTCTGCCAATTTTACGACATATTCCAAAATTCGCTAAGCAGGCAATATTTCGCCAGCAAATTTGTCGCCAAGGTCACAAGATTGCCATCACCCGTAATAAATAAACACAGAGACAGACCGACTTTTCATATTTAATGTATGCAGTGTAACTTTTAACAGACCCTCTAGTTACACTGTACATTTTTTCTTGTCAGGTAAAAATAATTTATAAAATGCAAGCAAAAAGTTCAGCAGCCCATCGCATTGTGCTGAATGTATTTCTATATTTAAACGCGCACTTTTATTTTTACGCTTATGATACTATGTATCTTCCAGCATTCATGAAATATGCAAATGTATATTACGGGTTTTATGGGGCATCAGACGAACGCATAGACAAAAGTGACAACCTCCTCGTGGTTATTGAAAGGGGGCATTTACATGCATTTTTCATCTCCCGCACAAGCATCGGTTTGGTTTTATTCGATATGCTCGGAAAACGTTTATTTTATCGTTTCTGTATTGGTGTACGATGTTGTATACGATAGTATACGCAGGCAAACGATGTTGTATACGATAGTATACGCAGGCAAACGATGTTGTATACGATAGTATACGCAGGCAAACGATGTTGTAAATTATCATTCTTTTTTTCGATCTAAACCTTCCCACCAACCTAACTCTGTAAGGTATGCTACTCTGTAAGGTATGTAACCTAACTCTGTAAGGTATGTAACTCTGTAAGGTATGCTACCCAATTTAGACCGGAATCTAGTGGCGAGGAATCCACAAGGACCGTACCCTCCTTCCCCTAGAACCAACTTCTTAGACGGATTTACGGACCCACATACTTAACATGCTCTTACTCCGCGTGAACAAGGGGCAGTTTGGGTAGAGCAGGGGATCAAATTCGGGTCGACCGACTGCAATTCCCACGCGCTACCCACTGCATTGCCCCTCTCCTTGTAAATTCTCATTGAATATTTTAAAAATAAACAGGCAATGACTATATGCGTTGCGCTTGCCATATGACAGGGTTTGTAAAAATATTTTCTTTCATCCTCCAACCTGCTGCATTTGCATTTCAAAAATCCTCGGATACACCAGGATCACGCACCTATTTGCATCAATGTTATTAATTATTAATATACAATTATCAATATCCTCTAACAAATCACAGCTACTTCTCGACCCTCTAACATTTTAAACGAACCGTACTTGCCCCACTATCAGTGAGACCCGCCATATTTTAATTCAGGAATATTGAATTAATAGTTACCATCAAACGACAGTCATTTAGAAAATTAAACTTATTTTTTCGAGATGTTGAACTATCATCAAATTGACCTCTGTTAAAAGTGGGAATTTGGTCAATATTTACTAAAAGTCACCGAAATATAGCCATTCCTGAAAAGTTCCAAGGTGGCCAAATTTATCATCAAATTAACTGTCAAGCCTGACTGTGACTAACAGAAACATTGCCTATTCTTGATATTGCTTAAAAATGCTATATTGGTTTAGAAATTTTAATTGTCACCTTTGCTATTGTTACTAGACCTTAAAACATCAAGTTTTGGAAGCAAACAAACCAATCACAGCTCTGTCCTCTCTAGTTAATCATAGGGTGTCTTTGATATATGAAACACTTAGGATCCAAGATATACTACATGAGCATATGTGTATTTAAACCATGTCCTGTAACCATTCAGATGTCAAAGTTAACAAACATTAAACGTCTAATCATATAGATAATTAAAATGTATAAATTTGAATATTTCAAGTTATCTGAAAATATATAAAACCATATGAAAATGCTATCTATTAGTTATACATTTATGAACAAAACTGCTCAAAATTTAGGTTATTTAAAAAAAAGTAAAAACATTTCAAAATTTATTTAAGTATTCAGAAATAGACATATTTAAAAATTAAAATTTTTAAAGGTAAATAAATGTCAAAATTTATGCATAAAAATGAACAATTACATTAAAAATTTAAAATGTGTAGATTCATTTTGCTTTGTAAGAACAAATGAGATTACACACGTAAACAACAGTCCAAAAGTTGAAAATTACACTTTGTGTGATTATCTGTTCAGCAATATCAATAAATCGATATATAATATCGATATTACCAGCTCTCTGATTAGGTTTTGCTCTTCAGGTACTTGATATCGTAAAGTCTAGACTGATTTTTCTTAACAATAACGCGTCCTAATGATATATATAATAACTCATTCTTAATAATATATTAATTTCATTGAAATCATATTTTCAATAAGAGGAATTTATATAATATCAATATTAAATGAATAACTTGCGAACAAAAATTGTTAAAAAATGCATTTTTATTCTGATACCGATTATGTGATACAAGTAATCAAAACAATATAAAATATGAATGCATTGGAGCGCTTGATGTTTTTGACTTCGCTTATAAATCCTATTAAATTTCATTTGTAACTTTTTGCAACACTGATAGTGTCTTTATTCAAATGAGGGGATTTTACTCATTATAAGCTAGTTTTCACTCTTTGGTCACTGAAAACCCAACATCTCTTTGGAGTAAAATTCCCTCCTTTAGCGGAGTGAATACGGCTCGTAGTAACAAAAGATGTTGAAGAATATTGACTGTTTAAATAGTAATGAGTGAAATGATAAAATCACTCGTTTTGAGACAAAAAACCACTCCTATTTAGAGCGAGAAAGTTATTTATTCGGTTTGAGAATTCTGGTTCGGCTAGACATACATGTTTTAAAACAAAGTCCAAGAATGACCGGGCTTGGTAGGACACGAAACTTTGTAAAAGAAATCATACTCGATGACTACGCCCAAGCTGGTTCAATGCTCTATCTTAGCTGATACACTGTTAAAAATTACCTCTCCAACGAAATTGCAGCAAATAGCAACATGTTTGGCCTTAATTATTATGTGCTGCTGAAGAGCATTAATAAGAGCGAAATTGGTTAAGCAATATTATTAGCTATTAATTATTTCATAATTTATTGACTGGTGCCCCCATGGTAAATAACAGCTCGTCTTGTGCTCGTCAATATGGAATAGCTGATAATAAATGACAACAAAACCTGCTATTTTATTATTACATATCCGTAAAAGACAGAAATGCAATAAACAATCATGCTCCAAAATTTCAAACCTTGCATTACCACAAAACGATTGAGAATAAACTAGATAAAATGTCACGAATTTGCTTTAAAATCATCATTTGTATAACATAACACTTATTGATTCTATAAAAGACAGAAATGCAATAAACAATCATGCCCTAAAATTTCAAACCATATATTACCACAAAACGATTGAAAATAAACTAGATAAAATGTCTCGAGTTTGCTTTAAAATCATCATTTGTATAACATAACACTTATTGATTCTGTAAAAGACAGAAATGCAATAAACAATCATGCCCCAAAAGTTCATACCATGTATTACCCCAAAACGATTGAAAAAAATCTGATGTGGGCAACACATGACTTTCCTTATATAATGTAATGAATTTGCTACTTTTACAGTAAAAAATAGGATTTTCTTGTAGTAGATACTAATATTCTTTCCAAGATATTGAATTTTCGACAATTAGTCGTCATTTTCATTGATTTAGCGTCATTTTTATCCATTTGGCGAGATTTTCGTTAATTTGGCAACATTTCAAAAAGTCGCCAAGTTGGCGACATTCCGCCAAATTCGTCGCCAAAATCTCGCCAAGCGTTATGCACTAAGAAATAAGTTTTTCTTAAAGCAGATAAATGACTATTGGCGTTCAAATACAAAAGTATTATTCAAAGTATCTTTTTTCAAGAATGGAACGAGCTAGATCCACGAGAAGGATTACACTCAATTTATCGCATGGTATTACATATGAAAAGTAAACATGTTTCTCAATAGGAAATATTTTTCTTATTATTTTATATGACTTTTTGATAATTTTTTTAAAAAATGTACAATATCTCGAGAACGGTTCACGTTAGCGTTCTAAAATTTATGTCAATCGTTTTCTAATGAAAAATTACATAAGAAATGTCTATTTGCGTAACTTTATTAGTGGTTTTAATTTTTTGACGATTTTTTCAAAATTTCATTCGAACATTTAGGGGGGTTCTGAACATTCGATTGCGTATAAAAACAATAGGCTTCCAGTGTTTACGGATTGTGATTTTTGTACCAAATTTGGTTCGAATCGGTCCATTCGTTCGTCAGTTATCGTCTCCACAGACTCACTGACACACACACACACATACACACATACTTTCACACACACACACACACACACACACACACACACACACACACACACAGACATCACTTCAAAAATGTTTGATTCGTGATCAGGGATGCTTGAAACGTGCTCTCCCGTCGAAAACTCGAATTCGAATTTTCGACCCCGTCACAATACTTTCCTTATACATTATGTATATAAGGAAAGTAATAAGCTAAATAAAATGTCACGAATTTGCTTTAAAATCATCATTTGTATAACATAACACTTATTGATTCTGTAAAAGACAGAAATGCAATAAACAATCGTGACCCAAAATTGCAAACCATGTATTACTACAAAACGATTGAGAATAAACTAGATAAAATGTCACGAATTTGCTTTAAAATCAGCATTTGTATAACATAACACTTATTGATTGCTTGAAATAAATTATGTTTTAAAAAATCTATGAAGAGTTGGCGAGGGTTCAAAAAGGTTTAATGTTTTTTACAGTTTTCTTTTTAATGTTCTCTTTATCAAATGACCATAACTGGTCAGCAGGAGAGCAGAAAATTATGTTTTCTTTTTTATACAACAACTTTTAAAGCTTTGCATTGCGTATCTAATTCTCTTAATGTAAAAGTTAGTGTTTATAAATTTATGGGTTGTTGGTTTAAACATCTTTTTAAATTGCTTGATGGGATATTATATTTGGATGCACTTTAAAAATTAAATTTTTTTGTGCATAAAAAGGATAATAACCAGTTTTACAGGGCGATGTAATGTCTATCTGAAAAAAATAAGATATTTTACATCTTATTATTATTTTTGCTTTTCTTGGAAAGTTGCATCGTGTGTTGTAGGAATGTTAATTAATATTTGCATTAAATCAACTTTTCTTGTAAAAATCCATTCCGCGATCAAGTATTTTAGAAACTGCTGCGAAATATAATTTTGTATAAACATATAAGATTAAACAATATTGGCACTATATCCAAGCAACTTATTACAAGTTCCTGTAGGTTTAGAGATCTACTAACAATCAGTACGCAATCGACGTTATGAATGCATTTAATGTATAGGAAAATTATTGCTAATACAAATTCTGGTTTTTGGCGAATTTACACTAATCTAGAAATATCACGTTTTATTGTAGAATGGAAAAAATAAACATAATTCAAATGATCACTTCTTAATTTGCAATGGTTTCAAAGAAAAATGTCCATTTGTTGTTAATTTTATTTCTGTGATAACCTGGTATATTGCCATTATACTGACAACTAAATGTACCGACATTCAATTATGTGCAGTTTTATGATTCCAAAGAAATATAGCAATAACATACCATACCAATGAGGTAAATTCGATAAAAATAATGCGTTGTATTGCCTCCTAAATTCATACAGAATTTACACCATAAAAAATCTTATTCTACACAAAATATCCCATGACAATTTTGTACTGGAATTGGAATGTTAGGAAAATTAAGTTGTTTCCTTTTAGAAATCTTAAAGCCTTTCGAACCAAAAAACCGCTTTATAAGAGATTTCCTGGAATGGAAAATGCAATCATATACTCTTAGGAAAATTTTGGTGAGCTGCAAAAGTCACCTGTATTTGAACTTTTTGGATGTTTGAACTCTTTGGATATATGAACTCTTTGAAATTTGAATTCTTTAGATGTTTGAACTCTGAATAGAGAGAGCTCTGTGTATGCATATATATATATAAATATATATATATATATATATACATACATATACGGAAATATTCTGCTTCCTAGGGAATCAGAGTTTCTTACACCTGTGTGACAGATGGGTTCATATTTTTCAGTGTACTTTTTATAAATGTATTTATAAACGTCTAAATATAAAACTTAACTTGGATGGTAACTTTTAAGAAGTGTTTGGAAACATTAAAGGAATATGGCATTATGTGCATGATTTGAAGTCTCTAAAACGCGATAAATCATCAGATATGGAAGAAATATTTTGCAACAGTATTTTAAAGTGCTGAATTTCTAACGCCATTTACTTTCACCATTTATGCTGCATAATTTTCTTTTATGAAAGAAGTTAGTTCCCATGTTCTCAAAAAATTTTAAGTAGTAGAATATAGGGAGGATTATGCAGAAACATAATATTTAAATGTGTCGGGATTTGTTGAACTGATTAGTTTTAAGAAAGCTCTATGTTCTTTAGAAAGAATATTTAAAGGAATAATTGTTGAAAATAAGGCCGTTCAAAACAAATTATGACCAGGAAATTTAGTCCATGCCAACAAAACGATTGCAATGTAAACGATGTTGATCAGAATATCAAAATGTGTGCAATTTAGAGCGATGTCTTGGAAGTGTATTTATATCAAAGCAATTATTTATTTACTTTTGAGTTCAGAACATTTATATATTTATTATATAGATTTTGCGAAATTTTCGAAGAATACTGGGAATTTTACAATATGGGGATTTTTATAATTATGGCGGAAAAAATTACGTAAATATACACAGATATATATTTACGACAGTGAAAATATGTTCGTATTCCAAGATGTTGTAAACCTGTTTTTGATTCATAATAATTATTTCCTATACTGTAGGGACCACTTCAATTACAGAAGAAATGATTATCGTTTCAGTATCTCAATGGAATCAATTTCAGTATCTCATCGATTGGTTGAATTCCGTCTGGAATCAAACTTTCTCTTTCAATTCTATTGAAAATAAAATCTAAATAAAGAACCATAGTTCCTCGAACACAGTGATAATTTTTAGAAAGATTTAACCATTTTACAAGAAACAAAATAAATTATTAAAATATAATTCCTCCTGTAAATATAAACAATAATGATATAAACATATTTTTAGAAACTGTTAGGTCCACTTCAACTACTAAAAAATGTTTATCATATTAGTAGCTCAATAGATAGAGCAACGATTAGCCAAACGTATATACGTGGTTCGAATCCATTTGGGACATGATGTCTCTACAACAAGACAAGGTCGACTTACTTTTTGAGGTTAAATACGATGAATCATGATTTAGATTGAAAAAAATAAATAGGTTTGATCCTTTGAAAGTGTCAATAGCAGTGATTTTCAAGACACCAGAGTTACAATGCATAGGATTCAATCCTGGATATACAGAAGCGTAAGAAGTTCATACAGATCTGAGTTTTGACTTCTATCGGATTACGAAATTGGTTGTTTTCAAAGTTAAATGGAAGTATTTTCGTTTCAGTAGCTCAGTGGATAGAGCACTGACTGACCAGGTGGAGATCTGAGATTTAAATCTCGGCTAGAACATGAGTTCCGTACTGTAGTATATTTTATCGAAGTGAAAATAAAAATTAATATAAATTACTAGTTCGAACAAAGTTATACATTTTAGAGACCTTTAATCTATGTATTAATTAAACATTTATTACAATAAATTTTTTCTTCTTTTTTTTTAATATGACTCACAATCTAATAAAAACACAGTTTAAGAATTAGTGAATTTAAATAAAAATTTACAAAAATATAAAAGAGTATGTATGGCAAAAATATAAAAAGTATATTATATTAAAAACGCTTTTTTTTAAACGCACTATCGATTGAAATGCAAAATACGTTCATCTTTGAGATGTCCCTTTTTTCCTGAAAACAGCATTCGTTCAAAAACTCATATTTTCTCGTAATGAAGTTGTCGCAAAATTTTATTTCTTTATGCCGGCGAAGTATTGGGCACAAGGATGGGATAGTCTATAACAAAATATGAAATATTTGACATTTTACGATATTCTCGCCTTCCTTCCGAGAAATTTAGATTTTGTATCAATAAAAAGGCCTGCATACGAGACATAAATTGCACCTTTTGCAGGCCCTATTATCTTTCAGTATTTTATAAGGGAATTCATGTTCTTTTCAAGATGATATGTATACTGTCACTTTATCTCAATATTGTCTATTGTTATAAAACTGACTATGATTATTCTAATACAAAATTCTTATGTATTCATATTCCATATTTATAATCCATTTGTAGCACAATCAGTCAAATGAAAACTGTATCTTTCGATTATATTGTATTTTTTATATTTTCGTCTATACATTTTTCCTTTAAATTTTCTTTTATTTTAATTAAATCATTTAATTATATAAATTAATTAATTAAATAATAATTAAACGTTAAATTTTCTACTTTCTTATTAAACTGTGAACGTGACCATAATTATCATAGTGGAAAATTTACTTTATTTGAAGCATTTCTTAAATTAGTACCATGAGTCTGCGGCCAATATTTCATGACATATTTAGTCATATTTAAGACATATTTAACTATCGTTGGACATATCGTCAAGAAATATTTAACTATCGTTGGATACAGAAATGTACGATTAGTGGACAATTATAATCTCATAATAAAACCCGAGTATTAATTACGAATTTTATACGCTAAAGATCAAATGTCATGCTGCGTATATATGTGAGAAAATCGTCATGTCTGAAAAAATGACAAAAATGAAATTTTCTAATTTTGTCGTAAATTTTTATCAACAATTTCTTTTATGAAATTTTGTAAAAAAAAAAAGAAATTTTACATGCTCTTTATGTAGAAATGAATTCAAAATGCATTCGCGTTTACACTAGCAACCTTAAATCGGACAACAATCCATGATTAAATTAAAAATACTGGATTATTTTAAAAACATAAATCTATGAATGTGTGCTATGCATGTTTCAATGATTGCTTAAAGAATTGAAAATTTAAAACCAGGTCGAGATATAGATCTTCAAATTGTTGAAGGTAATAAATATAACAAAGTTTGTTAAATAGAACTTTTTGCATGGATATCTAGCAAAGGGGCCAATTGTATTAAAAAATACGCTCGATGTTCAATTTATATAACTGCATCTATAAATGTTACGCGTAGGAATACGAAGGTGACCATGGTCTATCTGATGACATTGATGAGAGCGTTCCTAGTGATGAATTGAGGAGCATAACAAAGTTTTAGAGCAGAGGTCCACAACTTGGCTAGTGACCCGTAATTTAGAGGACCCCTTTAGAGGTTTTAGCTCTTCAGAAGACAGTAAAATGGCAATTGAGAGCAAACACTCGAAACAACGTTTAAAAAAAATCTGAAAATTTATTTTCTATTGCATTAAAATTTCTTCTTCTGATAAGTTGTAAGGTTACCTGTACGGGCTCTCGAAATGCTATCAGTGCATAAACTATTATTTGTCCTTATAATACGTTTGTTAAACCTATTTTAGAATATTGTTCTATGATATGGGATCCAATTTACCAAAATAAATTTTTACCCACTATTAATTACAGAATTTCCGGTTATTTTTCATTTGACATGCATACAAGTCAACTTCATTTAATATTTCTTGAAATGGTTTTGCCTCTTGAATTACTATAAAGTTTTAAACAATACTATTGATTGTACAATGTTACGTTCTTGCTTGGAGTTCCATATACCTGAGACCAATACTTGGCAACAAATTATTCCATAATACTATTGTTAAATACAATTACATTAAGGGGTTTTCTGTCTATAAATTTGTTGATCGCCTTAATACATATTCTTCTGATATTGATATTTTTATTTTGAGTCCTACCACTAGTTTACTGTTTAGTATTCCTGTATTTTATGTTATATACTTTTATATTTTGTGCTTACAGTGATTGGACTTCATCTGCAGTTGCTATTTAAATTGAATAAATAAATAAATAAATAAAATAATTCTATACAACTTTTGATTTTTTAGAATTTTGACTCTTCACTTTAGAAAAAAATATTAAACTTCCTCTGACCCTTTTTGTTGAATGCGCTGACTTCTTTGCAAGCGGTACGGCACGAAATATACTTGCTTATGTAAGGCATTTCTTATTTCCTTTCTGCCTTAATGTTGAGTTAGTTGACGATCGATAGCGGTCTCTCAAGTTCAGAAAGATTCTCGCGCTTCCAGTTCCTAACCATGTGAAGACTAATGTTCATAATCTTAATTCAATTCAAATATTTTATAACAGGAGAGAAATCTGAGGAGTTTTTGGTAAGTTTCACTTTTATTTAGGGTATCTTTATTTGCAATGTGGAATTAAAATTATTTATGCTGAAAACCACCGTTTTTGGACTTAAAGATCCGTGAGTTCCTTAAAGATCCATTTCATTGAAGATCAGCGAGTTTAATAATATCAAGCCAGAAATATTGTAGAACTTAAATGGCCCTGTATTGTTTGTTAAATGATAGAAATTTATATATTTCTGTTGAAAATGTAAAACTAAATTTTAAAGCCAGTGTTAATACTTTCTTTTTCTTAGATAGGATATGAATAATAGACAAGCGAGGTGTGACGTTTTTCCAAAGAAATATATGGGAATTGACTTCTTTTTCAAAGGAGAGCAAATGTCAAAATTGTCTTGATCTGGGTATTTATCATATAAACGAAGTTGAGAATCTAAACTGATTTATAAAGAATGTAATACTCTGTTATTCATTAGATTTTTTCACAACTCTAAATTTCCTGAAAATCTGATAGTTTATAGACCACTTAGCAATTGCGGACCTCTAGCTTTTGCCTACTTTACCCAGCGTGATGAGGCGTTTACTACGTGTCTGAACCCTTCACAAAACTAATGCTGACAAGGGAGGGAGGGGGTCAGATTGTTGTTTTGGATAGAAACATGTATGTTTTAAAAGTTGAAAATTTAATCAATGAAGATCCGTATTGTGCTATTAACAAGGATCCTAGTAATTCTGATTTAAACAAAATTTGACAAGTCATTAATTCAGTGGACTGTAACTGTTTTTATTTCATGTTTAGAATTGCATACATCAGATATTGCATAAATATGAGAAATTTGATAGGACGAACGTTTCCGCTCTGACGGCAAAAGATGCATGTATAAGGAATGCGATTTTCGTTTTTATAAATTAGTTGAGCATCTAGCGTCCGTGGATTTCTTGGGCCAAGCAGCGGCCATATTTATCGTTAGCCATGGCTGCTAAATGTCACCCCTAAAAAGTTACTGCTAAAACAATTAACCTTTAGTTGTAGGTCTCTCAGATAGATGTAGTTCTCTCAGATAGATGTAGGTCTCTCAGCTAGTTGTAGGTCTTAAGGATTTTTCTAAGAATCTTGTATTTAAATATAATATTAAAATTTTTGGCATTTTTTGCAAAGTACGGAAATACATGTATTGGACAAATTCAATGCATGCCCTTGTAGTTTATCTTAGAGAGCGTAAAAAGTCCCAATTCATAACCTTGGGAAGATACCTAAAAGTAACCAAAAACGATTTTGAAAGTGATACAAGATATTTCCTTCCCACAGCAAAATTTCTTAGATGAAAAACTAGACAATTATTGGCTCGCAATCTTTATTTTACTCTGACTTTCCTTTTTTTCAAGTTTCATCGGCGGATGTCAAACCTTTTTCAACGCAAACATTTACTTTTTTTCATGGATAAGATGTGAAATGAAATGTCAGATTTCTTTTTTTTTACTTCGTGTTGAATCCTAAAAATGTTACTGTTATATAACGTTTATTTCATGCATTGTGCTTTAATTTCGTCCCTCACCACCACGAAATGAGCAATTTTGCTTAATATTAATTTAAAATAGGATAAGTATGACTTAAATTACGTTAATTTATACAGGGTGTTGCAAAAGTCGCGAAGAAATGGAATTATTCTCATGTACTTTTCGTCGCATATTTTAATAAAGGTTTTTTGAATAACGCTGTAATATAAATTTCCCAGATGCACTCTAAAGGATCTGGAAAAAAAAATACATGTAAAGAAAATATGAATATTTCAATCCCTTGGTGACTTTTGCACCACCCTGTAATAGGATATATGGTATTGCTTAGAATTGTATCTGCCTAGTCATCAATTTAGTGCAATTTCGTGTGTGATTCAAATTTATTTTCTACTTTTTTGGGAGCCATTGTTGGGTAAGGTAGAATATTGAAAAACTTGTATTTTTTTCTAATTTATTTTTTATTTTTTTACTTTTCAGTTTTCATTCTTAGAGATTTTATTTATGTCCAAACCAATGTACTATTATGCATGAATCGACGGATTAAAACCAGGAGAACATTTCATCTGGAAATATTGAAATCGTAATGGGCAAAGGAAAGCATGAAAGATGCAAAACGACGTAACAACGTAACGACGCAGAGTAATGGTGTGAAAATTTTATAGCTAAAAATGTTCGGTGAAATAAAGTTGTGTGTCAAGTTCCAACTCTGGACAAACAGTTTACACGTAGTTAAAAAGAAATGCTAGTGAACATAGCTTTTTTCTTTTCCTAGATAAGTTTGAAAATGTGCGGCCTTGCGCTTGAAAACTTTTAAGCCATAAACATGCTCCTCTATCAGCTGAACAAAAGAATGGAAAAAAGTATGTAAATCAGGTTACTGTCAAGTTATAAGCGGTCGTGACAGACCTTCATAAACAACATTTTTTTCATGTTGCTATGTAAGTGTCGGGAATAAAACTTATCGGACTAAATTATCGGAATATTTCCTGAATAGAGCGTCATAACTGAAAACAATTTCTTTGAAATGGATTGATTGCATAGTTTAGAACAGTGATCTCCAAAAAGTTTTGAGACCACTGTTTTAACATTTTAATTGTACTAAAGATCACGGGCTTTAACTTGAGGCACGTAGCACTTAAGAACAAATTTATCGACTCCGCGTCCTCTGGAGTTCATCTAAATCACTACTTTTTCACAGTGAACATTTTACCATCTTCATAGTGGGATGATTCTTTCCAATCTTCATAGCTCGAAGAATCTTTTTAAAATTTCTGAACACGCCTTCCGTGTGTTTAATTGACCTTGATTTTTATGATAGCTTAGGGCCGGTCTTGATTGGAAATCACCTTCTTTTGATGTAGCTTGTTCGGGTCTTACCCTGAAGGATGAGTTTCCAATCGTGACTTTCCAACCTGATGGTGTCATCGCCCATTTGTGAATTTATGGATCGTAAACCTTGTTCAACTGAAATGTCAAATCTGGCGCTAAGTTGCCTGACTCTTTTGTTCAGCTTGTTTTCATCAGGGCGTATTACTTAATTATATACTGCTTTATTTGGTCTCACGCGCGTATCCTTAAGATTTACTCGCGCACACCTATGGCAAGTACATATAGAATTTTTTTTATATTTTTGTTTCTAAATGAGCGTTGGTTTTAACATAGAAACTCCGTATTAGAATTAAGCAAGAATGCTTTTATTTTAAACAAGCGTTCTAGTAAAATAATATTCACATAATCGTAATATTATTGTGTTTATGATCGTGCAATTTAAACATAAAAGTTAATATTTGTTATTTTTTAATAAGTTTCCTTATTTCTTTTCCTATCGATATAAAATTTAAATTAAAAAAATTAAGCCAAAATTTTTAAATTTTCTTGGCGTCTGTACAGACTGGTATAAAATATATTTTGCTTCAAAGCGCCTTCATGACTTCCATTTTTCATAGATTAAGCATTGTGCTAGTATGTTGAATTAGAATACGCATTTAATATTTTTAAATCCAGAAATACATGCTTATATAAGCCATAAGTGTTTAAATATTTCACCTGATGCATATACAATTTTATTGCTAGAATGTTATACATCAAACGGATATCCAGCTGGGAAACTATCGCATTTCTTTAATGCGCTATAAAGAATATATGTGTTGGAATAATGGTTTTTAAAGGAAGCATCTTTATCATCTGCTAGACATCAAATAAGTCGTTACTGAATATAAAACAAATATAAAGTTTATTGTTTGAAATATTTTCGATCTAAATCGGGATATATATATATATCAAAATTCCGCAGTAGGTAGGTATTTTAAATTATGCAATAAACTATATTCTGAAAATTGAAAGCAATATTTATATTCAAAAAGCATTTAGGCATTATATAATAAACTATTTAGAACGTATGTGAGGGAGATTATTTAAGACGCATCAAGTCCATATGGAAAGCCAATACGTAGCTGACGCTTATTGATGATCCAGATGACGCCGGGTGATTTGTTCTAATTATATAATAAATTATATATGTGATTGAAAATGTTTATGATTAGGCAAAATCCACATAAGATATTTTTGCCATTATCTAGATAACATAGTGGTTAAGGCGGGACGATCGTACGTGGTAATCCACTTTTAAATTCTTAACGCCAACTAAAACTATCCTCGTACTTGGAGTATGAATTCGATAAATTCTTGTTCAGCCCGAACGTTGATCTGAGGGAAAGGATGGTATTGTCTCTGTGGTTGCCATTTTCTTTAGATCCTTTCCGAAAATGTGCTTCATTTTCTGTAAATTGAAAGCAATATTTATATTCAAAAAGCATTTAGGCATTATATAATAAACTATTTAGAACGTATGTGAGGGAGATTATTTAAGACGTATCACTTCCATGTGGAAAGCCAATACGTAGCTGACGCTTATTGATGATCCAGATGACGCCGGGTGATTTGTTCTAATTATATAATAAACTATATATGTGATTGAAAATGTTTAAGATTATAATTAGGCAAAATCCACATAAGATATTTTTGCCATTATCTAGATAACATAGTGGTTAAGGCGGGATGATCGTACGGTGTTTAAAGTACCTTGGATCGTACGTGGTAATCCAGTTTTAAATTCTTGTGTGTGTGACACCAACTAAAACTATCCCCGTACTTGGAGTATGAATTCGGTAAATTCGAGTTCGGCCCGAACGTTGATCTGAGGGAAAGTATGGTATTGTCTCTGTGGTTGCCATTTTCTTTAGATCCTTCCCGGAAATGTGCTTCATTTTTTACTAAAAAATCTGATGTGGGCAACACATGACTTTCCTTATATAATGTAATGAATTTTATACTTTTACAGTAAAAAAATAGGTTTTTCTTATAGTAGATACTAATATTCCTTCCAAGATATTGAATTTTCGACAATTAGTCGTCATTTTCATTGATTTAGCGTCATATTTATCCATTTGGCGAGATTTTCATTAATTTGGCAACATTTCAAAAAAGTCGCCAAGTTGGCGACATTCCGCCAAATTCGTCGCCAAAATCTCGCCAAGCGTTATGCACTAAGATATAAGTTATTCTTACAGCAGATAAATGACTATTGGCGTTCAAATACAAAAGTATTATTCAAAGTATCTTTTTTCATGAATGGAACGAGCTAGATCCACGAGAATGATGTCACTCAATTTATCGCATGGTATTACATATGAAAAGTGAACATGTTTCTCAATAGGAAATATTGTTTTTTTATTTTATATGACTTTTTGATAATTTTTTTGAAAAATGTACAATATCTCGAGAACGGTTCGTGTTAGCGTTCTAAAATTTATGTCAATCGTTTTCTAATAAAAAATTACATAAGAAATGTCTATTTGCGTAACTTTATTAGTGGTTTTGATTTTTTAACGATTTTTTCCAAATTTCATTCGAAAATTTAGGGGGGTTCTGAACATTCGATTGCGTATAAAAACAATAGGCTTCCAGTGTTTAGGGATTGTGATTTTTGTACCATATTTGATTCGAATCGGTCCATTCGTTCGTCAGTTATCGTCTCCACAGACTCACTGACACACACACACACACACACACACACACATACTTTCACACACACACACACACACACAGACATCACTTCAAAAATGTTTGATTCGTGATCAGGGATGCTTGAAACGTGCTCTCCCGTCGAAAACTCGATTTCGAATTTTCGACCCCGTCACAATACTTTCCTTATACATTATGTATATAAGGAAAGTAAAAAGTAATTTCTTAAATATTCCTTACAAATTTCTAAAATCCATAAATTTGTCCTTGAAAAGTCTATAACATGTGTGGTAAACATACCTATGTTAGTAAATTCGTTTTGTGACTCTTATAAATTAAAGTTTTAAGAACTTAACTTTTTAAGAACTTAACGTTTTAAGAACTTTTGGTTTTTTAACAAATGAAGACGTAAGTAATATTCTACTGTTGTAATTTTTATTCCATGTAAAAAGTTAAATTTGGAATTTTTTCAGAATTCAACTTCCGAAGAGTCAAGCCTATTTTCATAATATTCTACGATTTATTTTACGAAATTTTGTAATTGGAAGTATATTTAAAATCATATGGGATCAATTATGTAAAAAACAAAATTCCGTTTCGAATACATTATTCATTTTTTACTAAATTTCATACTACACAAAATATTTTACAATAAAATACATATTTGTTAAAATACACAAATTAAAACACTGTAAAAGTATCTCCATTTGTAAGACATTCACTCTCATTTACTCTTTATGATGTTGCTATTAATCACTTCATAAATTGTTAAGTTCCATATATTATAAATTGTCAAGTTTCATTATGTTCCATTCATTAAATCTGATAAGGACTACATGGTTTGGTAATAATATCATAAATTAAATATTTGCTGTCACTCACGCTTGTAACTAGGTGCGCACACACTTTACCTAATGAGTTGAATACCATAAATATATCATATAAAATTATAGCGCAGCAAGATCAACGTCTAAACGCTGTTTGAGTTTTCGTGTCAACGCGTATCTTTCATTTCATGAAAATTTATGTCCAGTAAATGATAGGCAAAGCATTAAGTTAATACGAATATAATGTTTATGGAATTTAATACAGATATATTTGGTAATATTGGCGCTTATTTTAAGAACTCTTCAAGATAGAATGTCGGTGTAATTTTGATAGAATATGAAACTTTAAAAGTTTGATGTAGGCTTAGCAATTTGGTGCATTTTAAAAGGACACCCAACTCGCTAAAACTATAAAATCTCGCTAAAACTCAATATCTCAGAACCGGTTTATTTAACCGTAATTTTATACAGTAGGTTTTCTACATTTTAGAGTATTTTAAGGTTTTAGTTATTAGGTTCAAAATACAAAGAGTTGCAGTTTACCAATGAAAGCAACGATATGCCAAATTTCAGCTTTATAGCTGCTTTGGTTATTCCTCAAAAACTGTGCACGTTCCTATTGCAGGCCCAGAACGGACTGTATTGTCACGGATCAATTTGGACTGCATTGTTACGGACTGTATTGTTACGGATCAAATTTGGTCAATAAGTCACTGGTAAGTCACCTTGCAGCTGATTAGATTTTGGTACGATTCCGAGAAAAGAAACTGCCTGTTTTGCGAAATAGCCTGCAAAAATCGTCCAAATCTAAAATAAAAGACTACACATGCTCAAATGTATCAAGTACATACTTGCTTTATACTTAATTTCTGAGCATGAAAAAAATGAAACTAATCTCATTATTCTAATACTAACCGTTCTCAAGATATTTATGTTTCGTCGCCTTCAAAAATACGTCCAGGGGCCATATAAATACGAAAATTGAATAAAATGTGCAAATTCAGTGCAATTTCAAATAGTTATGTGTATTATTTTGTGCAATTAAACTCAGTTTCAGAAATTAAGAAAGGAAGAAAAAGAAGATGAATTTGAGTCTGTAGAGAAAGTCATATGACGCCCACATCAAATAAATACTTTCTCATATTATAGAATACAGTATAGAAAAAGGATTGCTTTTACGAAAATTTTCCATTTTGAGATTTGGATGCCAATACACATTTTCCGATCTCTTGAACACGTTTTGACTATATTTAGAGTAATGTAAGTCTATCTGTTTGTCTTCTGTCTGTGACTGATATTTTGTGTACATGACAGCTGTCATAAATATTAATGTATTTTCTCAAAATTTATATCTGGCGTTGTTACCGAAAAATCTAGAACTAGTTAGATTTATTTGAAATTCGAGCGAAGACTTCGAAATTTATTTAAAATTTTATATTTTCTTAACATGGCAGCATAGGGCAAATTTGATATAATTATACAGGAAGACGATTATTTATGGCTTACTGATCACGAAACGCAATAGTTTCAATCATTGTAGTGAGAAATAGCCACAATACAATTCTTGTATTCATGACGTCATCAGCCCACCTTCGGTATCAAACTTTGTATCCATCGAAATATTTTTTCAGACCCTTTAAAATGAAGGATAACATACTATAATTGTGATCATTTAGACCTACGATACATGCTTTTAAATTTTATATTGCAAAATTTGAAAAAAAAAATCATAAGTTACTTTAAAATTGAGTCTAGTATAAGAAAGTCGAGTAGAACGACACACCAGCTAATTTTCACAATGAAATGTTGTTGAGACCCAGACCGTCCGACCTACCAAAAAGGTGTAAGGTAACCGTTTGGACGGCCGGGAAGTGCCACCCAATTTAAACCGGAACCCAATGAGGGAGGCATCTACAGGGACCGTACCCTCCTTCCCCGACGATCAACCTCTCGGAAGGACTTACGGACCCACATGTTTAACGTGATCGTACTCCGCATGAACACGGCGGCAGTTGTGGCAGCGTGCAAATCCAGCGCGCAAACCACCGGGCTACCGCGCCCGAGATGCGACAACAGCACGCTGTGTTCCCAGGTGGTCACTCACCCAAGTACTAACGGCGCCCGATGCTGCTTGACTTCGGTGATCTAACGAGAACCGGTGTTTTCAGCACGGTACGGCCGTTGGCTCACAATGAAATGTGTTATACTTCGTTTAATTCATACAATACACATATGTTATTCTGTAAATATTTTAAATAAGTGTTTCAAACCTTCTAACCACATATTTTTTTTTATTTTGTTTCAGGTTTATAAAAGCCAGCTCTTTAGATGCATGTAAGTTTTATTTTCTTCTAACTTTTATAAACTGCCAGAACAAAGGGCACGATCTAAAACATGGGCAATATAGAAAATGTTATTTTTGATAGAATACACCTTACGGTAAACCTTTCTCTGTACTGGCAAATGGAACCCAATTGATCATATAACCATATATCTATTACTGTATTATAAGTATGTAATTTAATTTCCGTATATATACAATATACAGGGTGTTTAAAAATATTAACAGCGGAAGTCTTTTTAACCATTAATTGTAGCCATACATTTCCAAATGTAAAAATGCTTTAAAAAAGGTAAGAAGTTATGAAATAGTAATTTAAGCGATGAAATTCTATGCCATATTTAATAAAGGGAAAAAAATATACCGCCCTTCAAGCGAAAAAAAAAGTCAATTACAAAAATGTTACCTATATTGTATATAGTAAAACTGAAAAAAACATGTCTGTAGTGCAAACTTGTCTTAGTTAGCACTGATTAGAATTTTTATTGGGAATTATTGGGGATCCACAAATTAATTTCTATAGTAAACATCTACTGGAACTATTACTGCTTATTCAAATTAATTTTGCAAATATTACAGTGAAGCTACTATTACGTCACCATTACGTCGACTCATAGTTTGGATTTAAGCTTCCAAGTTAACTGCTCATGACTATAGTTGAATTGGTACGCTGTTCATTAATGCCGAAATCTAGGCCGAAATCTGGGGTCCTACAGCGAATTCAACTGAAATCCTAGTTTCGAATGCAACCGATATCCTAGCTTCGAATGCAACCAATCTCCTAGGTTCGAATGCAACCGATTTCCAACCGGTTAAAAAATTTAAAGGACATGCTTATTTTTCTATAGACATTGTTATGGAAATATTTGACAGACCATCAAAATTATAATTATCATTTTATACCTGTATGTCTTTAATAGTTTCAAAGAAAATCTGATGCGATTTCTATTAAATGACTTCTGTTAATCAATTCACTTTGTAAACAAACAGTCCCTGGATTTATGAATTGCGGTAATTATAAACGTATCAAAAAGTCACGATAACGGGGTTTAAGTTAAGAAGTTTGATAATTTGTTTCGTTTTAAATATGCACTTTTGAGATCCAGCTTTTTTTAGTTTGACTAAATGATGTACAAACAACATTGTTGTAATTTATCTTTTTTCGCAAGAGGAGTTGTATAAAAATTAATTATTTTAGATTTTTTACAAAAATATTTCACATTATTTAAATTACTATTGCAGGATTTTCTACCTTATTTAAAGCATTTTTATAGTTTGAACTATGTGTCTACAACCAATGGTTTGAAATTTTTTTCACTCATCACTGTTTTTGAAACACCCTGTTTATTGACTTCGAACGATGTTGTAAATCATGTAATACGAAATAAAGATAGAAAAAAGTTTAATTTTAAATAAATAAAATAAATTATAAAATTAAATAGTGGATTCGTTGAAATTATACTATCTCAAACTGAGATTAAGGGAAGGAGAAAGTGTGTGAGGTTCTTCCTTTGAACAAGACTAAATCAAGTAATAGAGGGTGGGTGGGTCTCAAGACTTAGAAGCTAGGGGTTTTAGTTCGTCCCTGTCGTTTATATTTGACTCGCATTTGAACCTGGCAAAGACATGGGAACTAATACTTAATATATTTTTTTATGGATAAATTTTATGTTTTTGACAATGTACAACGTTTAGCGTAGAAAATAGTCATCGTAATTGAGAATTAATTCAGTTAGGCTACACCGTGATCGATTTTATAATTGTGCTAAGTTCCTATGATTTTATAATTGTGCTAAGCCTTCTATGTATGTCCCTAGAAGTCTTTTCTGGAGATGGGGTTTGAAAAAACCTGTCGACTAAGCGGAGTTCTGTCACATGCTGTCCCGTGCTCCATGCTATAAATATGCAACCTTCTAGGTTATTAGTAAGGCCTTTTAAAGATGGAAAAACTTTTCGAAACAGGAGAGTTGGTCCAAAAGCAGGCTCTGTTCTGTTCTGTACTGTGAATATGTTATACGGTGTGCAGAGTCAGCCTTCAAGATCATAGAGGTGGGGGGGAGGGGGCGTTTGGCGGTTCTGGAAAGACATTTTGAAATAGAAAAAATATTTTTCCGCGCCGAATATCCGGTTCTGTCAATTTCTTTATCGTGATCGATACTATAACCTTGCTAAGATTTGGTCTTCTAGTTCATCGGGGTGTGTATGGAGGGTCTGGAAAGACTCTCCCAATTATTATATAAATTTCATTATTATATTTATTGTTTTTTAGATATATCATAAATCAGAAATAGAATCTATTTAGTGATATTAAGGCAGCATATTAAGCAAAACGTGTTCCGCAATGCGGGACCTGTTATAGCGAAGAAAGTATAAAACGTGCCTTCCTCATTTCCATAAATTTTCTCATAAGAAAGTGTGCTGAATTTATATTTGCTTCATTTTTACCAGACATCACCCAAATGACCCCTTAACTAATTTTCTAAACTAATTTACTTTTTAGAAATCACTAAATAGATAATTTGGGCAACATTCATAATAAATTTGGTGATTTTCGGCTTTTAGACATCTCAGGCGTATACTCTGAATATGGATACTCCAGGATTGCATTCCCACTGCTGACATAGCGTCATCCATGGACAAATTTCTCAAAACCTATTTATGAATACGGTTAACTGCAATGGAAACGCAGTTCTAAATTTATAAATTTATTCTCTATATGCATAAAAAATTATGTTGGAATGAAATTTCATTTCTTAGAGTAAACAGCAATAAGAAGTTAAAATATGCTTTTAAAATACTACCAATATTAAATATAGCATAGTAATCTAAGGTACATAAGGTAACATTTTATTATTCTGCAGAATGTAGTTTCAAGAATAAGTTTAATGAGTGGAATCAATGTCAAGCCAATTAAATTTCTCGATAAATGAGTACCATTACGATCCACTTTTACTTTGCGCAACAACGGACAACTTGGATATATCAGTAATAAACTCCCGTGCAAAGCTAATTTATAATCTCCAATTATGTCGCTAATGGAACAACCATTATGAACACGTTCTATCTTTTGGAATAGGACATTTAATAAATTAGTGTATTTTTTACTATATTTCAATGTTCTTGGGAAAATATTAAAATTAATGTGAAACACTATTCTCTGCAGCTTTGTGTTCAGTGGCGAGGGTGAAGATGAGTTACAATACAAAATAACTACGACCATACTTGTTGGGTTATCAGGAAACTACTTTAGGTTTCTCAATAAGGTAGCTGTAGAAGCGTGTAGACAATTTTATTGTTATTTGAAACAATTTTTTGAGAATGCATTGTGGCAACTGACATACCAGCATGCGTTTTAAATAAACCATATCAAAATCGCGGAATGTTTAAGTAGGCATTTTATGTTGAAGGATGGAAGATGAAAATCAACATTTTCGTCACATTTTACTTTTTTTATTTTCGAAACAAAAGTAAAAGAACTGAAGATGCACACAAAAAGATTTTTGCTGTGTATGATGATGATGCAGTAACAGAAAGCATATGCCAGAATTGGTTTGCAAAATTTCGTTCTGATGAATTTTCTGTTCAAGATGCATCACGTTCTGATAGACCAACTGAGATTGATGATGACAAATTTAAAGCACTGATTGAAGCTGATCGTCACATAAATGTACGTGAGCCTGCTGGGAGTCTAAACAAGGGGAGTCATCCCAAACAACCATTGATGGCCATTTGAGAAAGCCTGGTTACAAAAGAAAACTTGATGTTTGAATCCCACGTGAACTTACATTCATGAAATTACATGAAAGGATTCATTTAACATTACTTATCAGCATATGTGATTTACTTTTGAAACGTAACTAAAATGATCCATTTTTGAAACGCTTGATAACTTATGAGGTAAATTGGGTTGTTTACAGTAACACTGAATGTAAAAGATCATGGTCCCAGCCTGGTGAGCCTGCTTAAATAACATCAAATGCTCATACTCATCAAAAGAAGAAAAATAAACCGAAAGTAGCTTCCGAACAACCCAATAAATATATTTGTATTACTATACATTCCGTCATTTGACGGACTCAACATCTAGTTTCCTTCAACATTTACAATTTCTTAATAATATATAATAACTTAATTCACTCTTTGTTCGTTATAAATACCGTTTGATTACTTAGATCATCCAGCAGAGAAAGTTTAGCTACGAAACTTATAACACAAATTAATTATATGAAATAGAGTATAAAAATTTATAATGTAAAATGCACATTGCAGTTTCAAAATCAACTTAAATGAGTAGATTCTATGTCAGCTTATTGAGCCACTCGGAAAATGAGGCACATTATACTTAGCTTTTACTTAAGAATTGTGAGCAATTTAAAATCAGCACTGCTCATCCGTTTTCTTTAATTAGAGTGTCTTACTGCAAAGTCATAATGGTCTGTTTTGTTTTAATGTAGGTAGTATAATATAAGGGAATTTATCTGCGTGTATTAACTGTAATAAATAATATCTTTGGAAAATATGGGTTATTTTTATAGATATTTCCTTGTATTAGAGAATTAAAAACCTTTCCATGGAGTAGAGAATAAAACTTAATATATTTCATCTGTTAAGAATGTTTTTATTCCACTCATTTTTGCAGCTGTTTCAGAGAAATTTTTGCAATTTTTCTACTTGTATACCTATTTTTTTATTTTTCTGAGATTCTTTTTTAAAATTTTTCTAACTTTCAGTTTAAAATCACTCATGGTTTCAATTTTTTTGTCTGACATCACACTTAAAGGTCTTCTATAATATACAACTTGAGTCCATGGGATTATTGATGATTGTCCACATTAGGAGATTCCTTCATTTGTGACTCGTAATTAATCACCTACGTTGACGGTTCAGGTGGTGATTGGTGATTCTACGACGCGGGACAAAGAAAAAAAATATCCGCCTGAAAGACAAAGTATCTTTAAGCTACATGTACAAAAGTGGCAAATGTTCGACAGAAGGTGCAATTGGTCCATTTCCAACAATAAATCATTCTACCCTGATTACTTAATTGCCCCAAATTGCATGTGTTTCGTGTTCAAAATCTTATGTAAATTTCTTGAATCTCAATTTTCACATTTTAAAACTGTTTAATATAAAATTTTGTGCAGTTAAAATTGCAGTTATTCAAATCTAAAATTTGGAACTATTTCAAAATAACAAAAATCTATATTTCACGAAAATGTGTTCGCAACTTATTTGGCTTCTAAATATTCAGACCAAATGGTTTTGCTCCAGGTAATCGGTGCAAATATACATACAAATTAGGAAACAACGATCGCTCCTAATATATTGGTTTGAGAGCAAACATTGGAATGTCTTTATATTACATTATACAGGACATTATATATTATATATTACATTATAAATGAAAATTTCTGTGAGTGTGTTCATGTGTTTATGTGTGTATGTGGCAGTATGTAGTGGGAAATCTAAGCATCGTGCAACCGTGAAATATGGTACACAGGTATTTCAGGATCCAAATAGGTACACTTTGGTATTATTTTTTAAAATTTTGAATTAATTTTTTAGTTGTTTTATATGTTCAAGTTTCCTTTGCGATCGCCAAAAGTACAATAATACGCATGGAGAAAATTGCTGTTCGAATTTCATTAGAAGCACGGCGGCAACATCATAGAGAAGCATCTCGTTTGGAAAACCGGGAATACCACATGTCTGGCACTTTGTTAGTAGGATTTAAAATTCAGAAATTTAAAATCCCGAGTATTACAGATATAGATTTAAAATTCCGAATATATGATTATAACAGTATTATAAGGGGTGCGACAGTCCAGTGGTTAGGGGATTGCACTCCGACGACCTGAGTTCGAATCCCTCCTCTGCCAAATTGTCGCCGTGTTCACACGGAGTACGGGCACGTTAAATATGTGGGTCCTAAGTCTTTCCTAGAGGTTGGTGGTCGGAGAAGGAATGGCCCTTGTGGATGCCTCCTCACTGGGTTCCAGTCTAAATTCGGTGGCACTTTCCGGCCGTCCAAACAAATACCTTAGGCTTTCGGGTAGGTCGGACGGTCTGGGTCGAATAAAAAGAACAGTATTATAAACATTTCCTAAAAAGTCAATTTTTACTAGAATAACTTCTAAAGTTAACGATTAAAAGTTTAAACGGTCGTAAAACAAAGACATTTTGGTGTACGGTTTTGACATCAGGCGTGTACTTTTTTAATCTTCAGCATTCCGACTGAAATAATCGATTCCGTGTGTAATTTTAGTTTTTGTAATTTTTTAAGTGATAGCATTCAGTCATTGAAATGGACTGTCTCACACTTCAACGCAGATTCCGTGTTCTCTCTTTCTGGATCATGTCTATTTTACACAGGGTTGCGGGTGGTGCGCATAATGTGTGGATGGGTTTTTGGCATTCAGAAAGAATCTTCCGGAGAGAGGTTTTTATTATTTTAATTTATTTTTATTTTCCCTGCAATACATGATAATGTATAAAGTGTTGGAATCGTGTCGAAAATCGCATCTGGAGTTTCCGATGGATCTACACGTTTTAGACCTCAAGAACACGAAAAAACAATTTTTAGCGTGACGTCTGTGCGTGTGTGTGTGTCTGTCTATATGTCTGTTTGTGCAATGCATGTATCCACTCTAACTCAAAAACTAATGAACCAAATTTCATAAAATTTTACAGAAAAGTCACTTGTAGGTAGGTGACCCTGGTGCTGATTAGATTTTGGTACGATTCGGAATAAAAATAACCCGGCATTTTTGTGAATAGGCCCTAAAAAATCTCATGTACCCACTTTAGCTAAAGAATTAAAGGACCAAATTTTACAAAATTTGGTAGATAAATCAATTGTGTGTAACCCTAGTGCTGATTAGATTTTGGTACGATTCGGGAAAAAGGAACCTGCCTTTTTATGCGAAATGGCCCGCAAAAATCTTGTGTAGCTACTCTGACAAACTGATTCACCAAAATACACAAAATTTGATAAATAAGTCTTTTATGGCAATCGATAGATAAGTCGTAGTTCTGGTTAGATTTTGGTATGATTCGGAAAAAAAGATCTGCCTTTTTTTTCAAACTGGCCCGCAAATTTAAAATATCTGATCTAAAATAAAATACTACATATGCTTAAATGTATCAATTAAATGCTTGTTCAGTACATAATTTTTGGCTACATTAGGAATAAGATCCACCCCATTACTCTAAAATGGATTTAGTACTTGTTCTTCAGGTAAATTTTGACAAGTAAGCGAATAAGACTGACTCCAGGACTGTAGGATGAGCCGTTCTCGAAATATTTTAGTTGTTTGGAATTTTGAGGACCTAAAATATTTAAAATGAATTATGTTGCCAAATGTAATGAAGTTGCAATAAAAAGGCAAGTTGAATATAATATCAAAAAAATATCCATGCTACTTTCTGCAACGAAACTCTATTTAATGCATAACGATATAACAATTACAAAATTAATTTGAATCTGTTGGGCTTGCTGCTCATATCAGATTTTATTTTGCTTCGCGGATAACATATTTTGTGAATTGAGTACTAATATGAGTTTATTTAAGACCTAGACAACGACGTGTAATTTGTTCTAGTTTTGTTTATAAAATATTATTCTTGTATTGATCGCATATGGTGGCATAGTTCTAAACGTTTCTACGGCACAAAATTAAAGCTTGAAGATAGCGTCCAATAGCTCAACAGGAACTTCATATTAGGATGATCAAAAGCCAGACTTAATTCCCAATGACGACAACCAGTGTTTAGTAGCAGCCTATGGATGGCAAATTCCTGTGAAGAGCATCGAATATTAAGATGGGTTTCCCTTCAAGCTGAAATTACAATCATTAACATGGACAGTACTTCATATATTGCAATAAAATGGTTTATGAATAAAATTAATATAAATAGATGAAAATGTTGTAACTAAATCTCTGTATAGTCTGCATGTTTGTGTGACAGATACACAGATACATAGACTGCACACACAGGTATCTAAGAAAATATCTGTAGAGGAACTCTTAAGTGTCGTACAGCCATGAAATTTGAAAAATATACTTCAGGACACGGAAAGGTGCGCCTCGGCAGAGTTTCCATCTTGCCACCGTTGGAAATATTGAAAAATTATTTTTCAAACACTCTTTGAACGGAATCTATAAAATTCATAGACGAATGTTCGTGAATTTTTAAAAATATATAGTTATCGTGTGTCTAAAACGTCCCAGGTTTTCATATTTTAATATAAAAACAAGAACGATCAATCATGCATAAAGCATTGATTATAAATCACTTTCCAACTCTGAAATGCAATTTTATTTAAACAACTCTAAAATGAGATACATTCAGCGGTGATATTTTTAAAATTATCACAATACTACAAAAATTTATTATATTTGAAAAAACGTCATCGAAAACAAATGAACTATATTAAAATAACGTCATCGGAATATAAATCGCCTGGCTCTCTATATAAAAGCAGTAAATATTTCATTCATAAACTTTTTTCCATTCCTTTCATTCAGTGGCGCTATTTTATTAAATTATCACAATACTACAATAATTTATCTTAATTAAAAACGTAACACCATGGAGGTAAAATTACTTTCTAACTCAATGCTTAAAACTTCATCATAAAAGCAATAATATGGAATTGTCTGCTTCTCTATATAAAATCAATGAATGTTTCATTCATATTAGCTATATTGCAGACTCCAGAGCTAAATAATTTTGCGTTAAAGAAATTCAGCAATTTTTATGCAACTCATCTTACAGCTTGATTTGTTTACATTCTGCATACGTTAAAATTAGGCCTCGTTGTAGAAATAATAAGTTTGATGAACATTTAAACTCAAAAATATTGTAATTACGTTGGCGCAGAATATAGATGCACAGAAAATATGCAAAAATAAAGCGGTTTTATTACGGATGCAACACTAAATATAAATTTAAAAGAGCTTTAAAAATCTCGATTTTGACACTGGGAAAAAGATGGATGACATATTTTATTTTGAATTGGGTCACGTGATCTCTTCATATATGGGTGTAATTATTATTTTAATTTTTATTTAAAAAAATACCGAACATATTTTGCTAAATTTTTTTTTATATATTTTATGGGATAATTTGAATATTTCCTAAACTTTTGGAAGGAATTTGTGAATTTTAAATTTGCTTAAAAAATGTTTGAAAAATTAGGTTCCATAGGGTTCAATGTATTTCATTTTTTCAACCCGGGTTCAATCCAAAACAAATTGGGTGATATTATTGATTTACATTCCCGTATGTTCCACAGACCGACTCAACAACATACTAAAATTTCATTTTGATAAAGTCATTTTTATGGCAGCTATCGTGCGAACGGACAGATAGACAGGCAGAATGAACAAAGTCATAAGCACTTTTCAAATATGTTGTAAAGTGTGATAATGACTGATAATCCGGTGTTTATAATTTAACACCAGATCTTCATCATACACTGCTTCGAAATACAAATTAATTTCCTGAAGCCATTATTTTAATTTTGGTGATTTTTGGAGCGAACGTGCCAGTTAAAAATTTTGATACAGGTCCGGTTTTTTAACACTTTACAGCAAAGTTGAAAAGTGTTTATGACTTTGTTCATTCTGTCTGTCTGTCTGTCTGTCTCTCTGTCTGTCCGTTAGCACGATAACTGCCGTAAAAATGACTTAATCAAAATGAAATTTTAGTATGTTGTTCAGACGGTCTGTAGAACCTATGGGAATATAAATGAATAATATTACCCAATTAGTTTTGGATTGAACCCGGGTCGAAAAAATGAAATACATTGAGCCCTATGGGACCTAATTTTTCAAACATTTTTTAAGCGGATTTAAAATTCACAAATTGCTTCGAAAATTTTAGGTAATATTCAAATTGTTCCATAAAATATATAAAAAAAAATTCAGCGAAATATATTTAGTAGTTTTTTAAATAAAAATTAAAATAATAATTACACCTCTTATATGAAACGATCACGTGACCATGATATGAAACGATCACATGACCCACTTCAAAATGATATATGGCATCCATCTTGTTTCAAAATCGTGATTTTTTAAAGTTCTTTTTAATTCATATTGAGTGTTGTATCCGTCCTAAAATTACTTTATTTTTGCTTAAATTCTGTGCATCTACATACTGAAACAACGCAATGACAATATATTTGAGTTTAAATGCTCATCTAAATTTGATTATTCCTACAACTAAGCCTATTTTTCACCTATGTAAAATGTAAACAGCAAAATATATAGAATGAGTTGTATTAGAATTCCTGTATTTTATTAACACAAAATAATTTAGTCCATGGAGTCTGCATGGCTGATATGAATAAAATATTAATTGATTTTATAAAGAGAAGGACGATTTTTTTCGATGAAGTTTCAAGCATAGAGTTTAATTTTTTGTAGCTCCATGGTCTTAAACAAAATGTTTAAATAAAATAAATTATTATAGTATTGTGATGAATGAAATGAATGGGAGAAAGTTATGAATGAAATCCTGTTTTTATAGAGAGATCCAGGCGTGTTATTTTTTCTATGACATCATTTGAATTAATTTCAGTTGCTTTCGATAAAGTTTTCAAATATAATAAATTATCGTAGTATTATGATAATTCTAAAACTATTACCGAGGAATGTATAACATTTTAGAGATGTTTAAACCAGGCAATTTATATTTCAATGCCGTCATTTGAATGAAGTTCATTTTTTTCGATGAAGGTTTAAGTTTTCAAATATAATAAATTAATGCAGTATTGTGATAAGTTTTAAAATATTACCGAGGAATGTATTGCATTTTAGACTTGTTTAAATAAAATTGCATTGAAGTTGGAAAGTGTTTCATAATCAATGCTTTAAGCAGGATTGATCTTTCTTGTTTTTCTTCCTATCGGTGGTTTGTAGGGGACATCTCATATGACAACTATGGAGATAAATTTGAGATTGCAAAATATTTTCAAATCTTCCCATTATTGGGGACAAAATGTTGTCATATTATAATTTATGCTATACATTTCCTTGAATCATTTATTTCTCCCGCATCTGCTATAGTTAGAGATTAATTGATGACTTTCAGTATCATATTCTTGCGGTGGTAGGTGTTTTACGATCTTGTATGATAACGGATATGAATTTCGCATTAAATTCTGGAGGAGGTAGGGTTTTCACGAACTTAGATGATAACTGATATGGATTTCGTATCAAATTCTGGAGGGCGTAGAGCTTTCACGAGCTTAGATGAAAACTGATATAAATTTCGCATCAAAATCTGGAGGAGGTAGAGTGTTTTACTAAGGCTTTCCACTTCTGGTTTATGAAATGTCACCTCTGAATTTTCCGAAAATTTGTATGTAAAAAATAGAATACACATATATAAAAAATGAAGTCGACACATCATTTGAAACTATATAAATTCGCTTTATTAAATTTCATATTTAGATATTTATTCATAATAAATCAAAATTTTTCTAACATACTATTTTCTTTTTATACATTAAAAATTATAAAAATTGTTAATGGCTAATAACTTTGTGTTAAATTATAATATATCTTTATCTAGTTCCATCTTTCCAGATAGTAAATTTAATTATAAAATGCAATAGTTATACATAATTGTTTTTTAGACATTCATTAAAAAATCCACAGACTTTGTCACACACTAACAGACAAGCTGTCACATATTATCAAAAGTTGTCGAAACAGGTTCGAAAAGATTTAAGTCATGTGATTTCGATCAGACCATTATTTCAGAGATCTGGGGGAAAATAATATTTCATAGTAAAAAAAAAATTAAGCATTGCAGTTTATTTTTCATTTATTCTTGAACCATTCCAAAATTTGCACTCAGACATGCTATTGACAATGAAAACCTCCAAGATTAATCCCAAGCAAATAGCGTCTATACCTCACAAGATAAAGGCGGGGAAGTTGTTTGATATTATACTGTGTATTTCATTCAAGGACCGTCTGCAGTCAATAACTTAATTCCCGATGACTACGCCAAACAGCTGTTATCAGCAGTCTGTGGGTGACATATTTTGGCGAGAGATGTCTGGCCTTTACAGGATTTGTTCCACGACTTGTTGAAATTACTTAAAGTATGTTACGCCAGAGGAGGATTAACTATGAAGCTAATGAGGATTAAGTTTCGGTACTCCAGACAAAGAGACCCCCCATCCTCCCCCAGAAATTGATTGGTTCCAAGATTGTTTTCGTGTACAGGAAGTTAGCGTTAAATGATTATTCTTGCTTTTCTTTTACAAATGTATATTTTCTTCTAACTATTGTCAACTGAATGGCATGGTCACATGTTCTAATGCAGTAAAATTTAAATTTACTTTTAAATTTTACATAATTTATATGAAATTTATTATTCATTCTAAAAAGGATATTTTTAAAACTAGCCATTAAAAACTAGCGTAAAACTAGTCATTTCAAATGCGCTTCGCGTGTTCTCAATGACCACGGTCATTAAATGTGACAAATATGAACTAAATCAAAGTTGTTGATAACTAGCTTTGGTTGTTGACAGCGAAAGGATATAAAATTGTGTATTTATTATTTCTGAGAGGTAAAGTTATAGGAGAAACTACTGAGGATGAATTAGATACGAGTACATGAAGTGGGCAGTTTTTTTTTTGTCACCACCTGAGGAAATCCAATTCCATTGGCCTCTGTAGACCTAATTCACACTTGAAATTATATTACTTGATGATGAATAATATTCTAACAGGAAAATATTTTATGTTTTAAAATGTATCTCTGGGCATGGTTGTATGCGTGGGTTGGTAAATGCTGGAGAAAACACGTTTCATATATTAACGAGGGAACGAAATACTATTCAGGCGGCTCTGCTTGTTGATTTCTAATGAATCAGCCTCTGAATTTCCAGATCTACTATAGATGAAATAATATAATTACTTGTTGATAACATCACTGCATCATGTTGATAACATCATCATCCCTACATGACATTACCTTTGTATGCAATTTAGGATATCATTGAAACAATATCGGTATGAAGCCTCAAATATGTTTCCTTTAGGACCATCAAACTGTGCGATCATGTTTCACAATAAATAATTGTGTAATATTATTTAATTCCTTTAGATTATCAAACGATGTAGAGAAAGCTCAGTATTTAAGAAAGAGTATCACTCTGGCAGGTCCCGCGTCCGATCCTGGACACAGCTAAAAAACTATCACAGTGTTTACGTAGGGTATAAGAACGATAAATCGGTAGACCCAAAAGACCTTTCGAAATGTTATAAATCAGGGGAAGGAGAGTACGGTCCCTGTGGCTGACACCTCCACTGCATTTTGTTCTACAGTGGGTAGCTAAAGGACGTAATATAGCATGCCCTAATATGCTAAAGGGCCCTAATATGCTATGGACGTAATATGCTAAAGGGCGTAATATGAAGCGCAGAGGCAACGGCAACGTCTTCTGATGGCAAAACGGATCACGCTTCGGTCGCTTCTACAGATGAATGACTTAATTGTTAAGTGATTGGCAGTTAAAAAATAAAAGCAAACAAAAACATATACATGAAAAATAAATTAATATCTTACAGTTGAAATAAAGAACAGCCTACAGTTGGCATACTTCACTATCTCTCTATCTCTCTATATATAATATAGAGAGAGAGATGCGGAAATAGATTTTAAAAAGCATTTGTTGTAAACATCTTGTATTTTATTGTTTATTCATGTGCACCTGTTTATGGAGGTCATTTGTTGTTAAGGATTTGCTTTCTTTTTAATGTATTTTAACTTTTTAATGTATTGTATAATATTTTAATCTGTATTTTTTTGTTGAATTCGTATTTTTATTCCTGCACGCTGTAACTGGGAATACGTTCTGTAGTTTGCAGTCGTTCTCAAATAAATAAATAAAAATAAATAAAATATATATATATATATATATATATATATTAGAAAATATAATAATAATAATAACCAATTCCAAGTAATCATGAAATATTAAAATCACCAAAGCAGTCAAACCACAGCCACAATGCCGATAATAGAAATGAAAAGCACCGACTCAATTTCGAAGATTAACCAGAATTAAATTCCTCTTCAGGTCTGAGCATCTATTTCTAATTAACCCAAACAAATGCTTGTTTCATATTTGGGAACAGTAAGTTACTATAAATGTCAAAACTCAGACTACAGGCGCTAAAAGAGGAAGAATTGAAAAAAAAAAAAGGAAAATTAGGAAATCAAGCATTACCATGAGGCAGGAACCATCGTCCATTTGTAAGTGCGATAAGCAGCAAAAGAATGAAGAAAGTCGAAAAGCACAGGGAAGAAGATGACGAAATATATCAGGGAGGTAGAACCAACAATTACAGTGACCTTCCCAGACCCGTCCAGTGACTTAGAATACGAGACAGAACAATTGCCCATATAAGGAAAACAGAATATGAACATGGAGCATAGATGAAAATTCTTAATAAACAAGGGATTCATAGAAGAAATAAATAAACCAGAATGCCACTAACACTATTATAAGGGGGATCAAATCGTAGTATCAAACTGGCTGAAGTTACATATTTTTAGAGAAAATAAAATTTAAAACATTAAATGCTAATGTATCTTATTTTCCGATTTTATTATTTTTCAAATGTTTTTAGTTTATTTTATTATTTTTAATTTTTATTTAATTATATAATAATTAAATAATTATATATATATATATTTTTTAGCCTCTATAATTGGAAAAGTTGTCTTGGATGTTATCCAGTGGTAGTTGATACGCTGAGTTGATTATTTTAATTACGAAATTGGGAGGATATGCATTATTAGTCGCTGTATTTAATAATTCTATAAAATATGCTAATTTATAATTTTCATCCCAGATTTTATTGATTCTAAGAGTCTGGTTTGATATCATATTTCTAAATACTGATATATGCAAACAAGAGTCAAAGTGTTGAATTTTTGATGTATTAAAATTAAAAGCTTATCTTTTATCATAAATTTATAGCCAGATTACAATTTTGTAAATCTAAATTTAAATCTAAAAAGTTTGCAACATTAGAGTCATTATTACTTGCAGTTAATTGTAAATTATTAGGATAAAATTTAAATACTATAGGGATATTATTATGGGATACACATAATATGTCATCTAAATATCTAAACATGTGCATATCATGCAATCCTGGATTAATGTCCTTTTCAAGGAAGAATAAATACAGATTAGTTAATAAAGATTAGGCGCACCCCTCTTGTGGGATACCAAACTGTTGCTTAAAAAAAAGTACCACCATGTTGAATATAATTCTCATAAAGAGTGAAATTAAGTAATTTTTTAAAATGGAAAGTTGAATATGTTTGGGTAATATTATGAATATTGGGTAATATTATGCGCACTGAATATCGGCTTGTATAGCTGCAAGTAAGGATTTACCACTTACTACGTGTAATATTATCTTCTTGTTGCCACCATTTCTTAATAAAACGTTTACTTTTTGTTCCCAAATTATAATCACTTGCGTATTTCCTCAATCGATACATACATGTCGAGTTTCGCGGCTGTAGCTCAACTTCTTATGGGTGCATATATTTTTTGCAACAGAGTGTATATTCTGTGCGAAGAACAGGTATCTAGTATGAAATAAATTTATTGAAAAACGATATTCATTCGATACTTATTTGATAAACGATAAAAATTCACAAGCTAATTCTAAATGCAAATTTCAATAGTTATACACGAGGTCACTCAAATTATTGAATTTTTAAGAGCAGCGATTGTCAAAGGGTGTGCCGCGGCTCATTAGTTTGCCTGAAATTGTGTTGATTGACCACAACAAAAATATAGTTATTAAAATGTGAAAATAAGAGGAAATAAGTATTAAATAATTTTAACAACGTTATGTATTAATGCGTAGTGTTTGTTGAATGTATTAATACGTAGTGTTTGTTGAATGTATTAATGCGTAGTGTTTGTTGACAAGTTTATACACTTTTTGCTAAAATTCGGGAGCGATCGAGACATTTCTCGAACTACCTAGTCAAATAATCACTTGATTCGCATAGTTGCCTTTAGTAAGGGGTAGGTCGAAATTGGATCCTAATGGATTCTAACCTAACCAGTCCAGCCAATGTGTTTCATTTATTTCAACTGCTGCGGCCTCATTCGTCGCAGCTTTCTAGATTTACTATATGAAAATCATCAATATCTAAATAGAAAGAAATCATTTTTTAATACAATGTAATTTTAAAATATTACCGAAGCATATTGAGAGGATGAAGAAAAATTAATTTTAATTACCCGGAATTTCTGTGAGGAGGTAAATTAAAGTCACGTGTTTTGAGTTTGACTAATGGCTATTCAAATGTACGACGTGAAAAAAATTGCCTATGACCCGTCAAACTATGAAAAAAAAATGTTGGCATGAAATGATAGAATTAGTGTCCATATGAAATCCATACCGAAGGTTATCTTTCGTGTCGCCTGCTAAGAAGGTCTAATACGCCCGTTGGGGACTGTCTAGTGTTATCTGACATTCCCCAGCCCTGGAGCTCGCTTCGCGATATCATTTAAGCCGGCCGGCGCGCATTAAGTATATGTGTCCTATGCTCGCAAAACTCCGGGGCACCGTCCTCTATTCGCTGCCGCTCATCAATCGGAGTTCGCCGCAGGAATAATGCACTCGTTGGGGCTCCATCCCCTTGTATTGGCTGACGCTCACCAATTCCCTTTACTTGCTTCGCGAACAATTTCATCAAGCTCAGCTCCCAGCTCGCTACGATCGTCAACCTCGAAATAAAGTTGGAAACCTAAATTGGGAGGCTTCGTCTTCTGGCTTCCTAAACCTAAATTGGAAAGGGCTTCTGGCTGGAAACCTAAAGTGGGAGGTTTCGTCCTGGCACTCGCTGAGCCTGCATCGCGAATTCGTTCGTTCTGCCTGCTATTAAGAGTGATTGTTTCATAACTGTAAAAATTTATAATTGTACGTACAGCCTGGTCCTGAGTACCGCAAGTGCATGCGGGACATATGCCCCGTGCACCCGCATGAGACGGGGGCCAAATTAAACAATTTCAACATCAAAAAAGTAACGTTTGCTTCCTCAAAAAATATGCATGCCATCGAAATAGGTTTTCCCAGCGGAAAAATTCACTTTGGGGATATATAGGTAATAGGCGAACTAATTTAGCATGTAGGCATCTTGACTATTATAATAAAGTTGCTAATAATTTAAATTACATTAAAATATGTAAGAACCACATTATGGATACCTTTTTCTGGAATGCAATTATGTTTTTGAAAAATAATTTTGTTCATTTCATATATGTCACGAGGTGAAGGGGGCCCCGGTCCCCAGTTAGGTTAAGTCGGGCCCTTAATACAGTGACAAAATATCGTTTTACGTTTTCGGTATACTGAAATTTACAACAATAAGATATTGTTCTGCAGCGAGTAGAGATCGGAACCCCAAGGTTCTGCAGGCATCAGCAAACATATGATACATAAGGGGTCGTGTGCGCCGGCTGAATGCAAAGAGCTCACGAATCGAGCTCTAGGACTGGTGAATTTCAGTTAAGAAGGGACGGTCTCCAACGGGCGTATTACTCCTGCGTAGCATACTCGCGAAGCGATCTTAGCGAGCGTCAGCGATGAGAGTTACGGGGGTTGTTACGGATGTTACGGCGAGCAGGGGCGGAGACCCCTAGTGTAAGAAAAACGGTAAGGCATATGATTCTCAGCATTTCACATTCTCCCGCGTGCACTAACTAAGGTTCTAGTGATGAAAATTAAATATCTATACTTTTAATGTCTTTAATGCTTCAATAACTCAGTCCTCGGCCATTTTGTAACATTTCTGCAAGAAACCAATCAGAGAGAAGCTGGCTATCGGCTTGACCAAATAAATCTTTGCCCGTAGAAAAGAAAATTTTCACTTCAGAAGTGAATACAGAATTAAATAACTCATTAACTAATCAAAATGTAAAAGAATGATTTCGTCCGGAAAAATTTAAACTATGTAGGTACATAACAACAAAAATTCGAGATCTTGCTATTAGTTGTTTGCCCAGGACATGAACTCGCTACACAAGTACTCTTCTTTTGACTTTGACATTAAATATTTCCTAAACTGAATTTAAAATCGAAAACCGGTTTATATCAGTATATTCCCCTAATATTCTTGTACAAATGTACCAAATTTCATATTTTTGTATGCTATAGATTTTTCGGCACGCGACAGGGAAACACGAAGAACGCGAAATTCGTCAAACAGCGGCGTCGTCAGCTACTTTTTTTAATATAGAGAGATATTTCTATGTTACTATATTTCATGACAATTCGTTGTTGCTAAATTTTAAGACTAGATCAAGTAGTGCCGTTTACTTCACTATGAGTAGGATTCTAATATTTGATTATAATTCTAATAATGATAGTTAAGTTTAAATTCAGTATTTCATTTGTGAATATTGATATAATTTTTTTTTCAGGTTCATGTTTGTTTATCAGTACATTTCAAATGCTTGAAATCTATAAATACAGGGTGTTCCAAAGACAATGGCCTCGGCTTTTATTCCTTAAATATTGATCTTTGACATGTGTAATAAATTACAAAGTTGCGTAAAAAAATGTACAGAATTTTATGAAATCGATTAAAATTTTCAAGGGAATTAAATTTTAAGAAATACAAAACTTAAATTTGTATACGGCCCCGTACAAAAACATTTCCAATGAGTAAAATGTGGCCCATACACTATTCTTGCTACACGTACAATTTATATTCTTAGTCAAACTTTATTAAGGGCCGTGAAACTATTTTCGACTTGTACTAAATAAGCTTCAGTTACTTACAGGTAAGTCATAAAATTCTGATATAATTTATGGTTACACAGACCAGAAGTGCTCATTTTGAGGATTTATGCATCCATCTTGTTTAAAACAGCATTCGTCAGTCCAAATTACGTTTTTCAGGAAAGAGGGACTTGTATCTTCCTGATTTGAAGCCCAATTACAAAAATCTAAACGACGTTGATAATCTGTTGGCTCCTGTTCTTACACACATAAATGTTAAACGGATGCCATTTATTCAGTCTCAGTATTCTCCACACTGTTACAAGTGGTACTCTAATTTCTGAAGCAGCGGTACGAACACTACTATGTGGTAGACTGCAAAAGTAAGCCAAAATATCAATTTCGGCATCAGTTGAGTGAAGTCTGGGCCTAACCAGTCCACCTAGACGATGTAAGCTTCCTATTTCACGCACTCGTTGCACCAATCGGGAAATAAATCTCCCAAAAAGTTGTCCCGAATTTGGAAAAGTACGTTGATATTTCCGTGCAGTTTCGTTAGCATTGCGATTGCATAAACTGTACAAAATAAGCATCTCGAAAAGTTCTTCGTTGCTGTATTGCGACATACTGTGGGTACAGGTTAACTACACTCTCAAAATGTAGCAAAAATGTGAAATACATAAGGGTCGCTCAGACTGCCGGGATGCGCGCGTTAGGCTTGCGTAAGCGAGGCGATTGATCAATGGCAGAGCAGAAACAACTTTCTCATGTGATGATGTCTGTTGCGATTGCGTGCCGCACTGATCAGAGACAGATATTTGCATATGCATACATTACTAAGTTATTTTAATGTTAATTTTGATTGTGCCATCTCCAAATTTTATTTTGTAATTAATCATGTTAAATTTTAAAATATTTTTCAGGAAACATGTTTTTAAAGAATTGTAAATAAATCTAAAGATAAGAGGCAGATATTGTTTGCTTATGATGCATTTCTGCATTGCGTCATTTGCGCTCTTGCTGTAAATATTTACATTTTATTTTAATTTGTGATCATTCCTTCACAAAATTAGTTTAAACATATCCATGGGACTTTTTATTATAAAATGCTGAAATTTTGTACATCACCTTATTAGTGTACGGGGAACATTTTACTCATTGGAAATATTTTCGTATTACGGTGGCCGTATAAAAATTTAAATTTTGTATTTCTTCAAATTTAATCCTCTTAAAATGTTATCGATTTCATAGAATTCTGTACCTTTCTTTAGGCAACTTTATAATTACTTTCCTTATATACATAATGTATAAGGAAAGTATTGTGACGGGGTCGAAAATTCGAATTCGAGTTTTCGACGGGAGAGCACGTTTCAAGCATCCCTGATCACGAATCAAACAATTTTGAAGTGATGTCTGTGTGTGTGTGTGTGTGTGTGTGTGTGAAAGTATGTGTGCGTGTGTGTGCGTGTGTGTGTGTGTGTGTGTGTGAAAGTATGTGTGCGTGTGTGTGCGTGTGTGTGTGTGTGTGTGTGTCAGTGAGTCTGTGGAGACGATAACTGACGAACGAATGAACCGATTCGAACCAAATTTGGTACAAAAATCACAATCCGTAAACACTGGAAGCCTATTGCTTTTATACGCAACCGAATGTTCAAAACCCCCTAAATTTTCGAATAAAATTTTGAAAAAATCGTCAAAAAATCAAAACCACTAATAAAGTTACGCAAATAGACATTTCTTATGTAATTTTTTATTAGAAAACGATTGATATAAATTTTAGAACGCTAACACGAACCGTTCTCGAGATATTGCGCATTTTTCAAAAAACTTTTCAAAAAGTCATATAAAATTTAAAAGAATATTTCTTATTGAGAAACATGTTCACTTTTCATATGGAATACCATGCGGTAAATTGAATGACATCATTCTCGTGGATCTAGCTCGTTCCATTCATGGAAAAAGATACTTATAGAGTAATACTTTTGTATTTGAACGCCAATAGTCATTTATCTGCTGTAAGAATAACTTACTTCTTCATCCATAACGCTTGGCGAGATTTTGACGACGAATTTAACGGAATGTCGCCAACTTGGCGACTTTTTGAAATGTTGCCAATTTAACGAAAATCTTGCCAAATGGATAAAAATGACGCTAAATCAATGAAAATGACGACTAATTGTCTAAAATTCAATATCTTGGAAGGAATATTAGTATCTACTATACGAAAAACCTAATTTTTGCTGTAAAAGTAGTAAATTCATTACATTATATAAGGAAAGTTATGTGTTGCCCACATCAGATTTTTTATTATATATGTTTAAGATCAATATTTAAATAATAAAAGCAGAGGTCAGTGTTTTTGGGACACCCTGTATATATGTATATATATACATACGTACATATATATATATATATATATATATATATATATATATATATATATATATATATATATATATATATATATATATATATATATATATATATAGTATAAGCATACAAGCATGTGTATGCATGTATATATGTACTCATACGTCACTATGTCTACATAATATATATTTTTATCGAGTGTTCGTCAAAAAATTTTGAATTCTGCAAGTGCTCGCCGACGGTGGAAGGTTGTAGATCCCTGATCTGTTACAATATTTTACTCATAATTTGTGAATGCTGTAAATTGAGAATAGGTCAATTTTTATGTATAGATTGAAGTAAACACTAAGTATATATATATTGCTCACTAGGGGGCTCTATCCGCTGGTCACTCTACTCGCGCAACAACCTTCAGGGAGGCTTCGCCTCCTACTCGCTGCGCTCGCTGCATATCTATCTTTCCTAAAAATTCTACTTTAAAAAAATCCCTTTTCCATCCTTGTCTATTTTCCGCAGGAGGGAAAAGCACGGATTTTTCTTAGACAAGGGAATCCAAAAACTGAATTCCGTGATCCTGAGTTCACTTCGCGAGCTATTAAATAAAGTCCTATTAAAAGATATTAATGTTCTGCATAAATTAATAAATAAAGTCCTGCATTTAACAAAAATATGAATAAAGGAGAAAAATGATGTCAGAAATTTAATAAAAAAATTAAACAAGGTAATTTAATTTGTACCAATTGTCTATATTTTAATATTTTTTTGAACATTTGTATATATTTTATTTACTTCATTGTTTATTATTTAAAAATCGAGTTTTGGATTTTATATATGGGTTGTATAATCGAACTATATATTTGAAATGATTTCTATGTAAAAAGTTAAAGGTATGTAAAGCTAAATAAAGGTATTACGAGAGAAAATTTTCTAATGTACAATTTATCTTTAAAATCAATCTTCATCCGCAGAAGGGAAAGAAATGTTTTCAGATTGACTCAGACTCGAAACATAGTTATACAGGTAAAATTGGGACAACAGAAACTAGGTTTACTTTTATCAATCTCATGTACATTTTAATATATATTCAAAGATTAATATTATAAGAGTTTATTGTTTCTTTGATCATTTGTCCCTTGTGCATATCAATCTTTTTGATTAATAACTCAAGTTCGTAACATTTTATTATTTAAAAACAATTTATAGGCTGATTAAAAATATTTTGACTTAGATATGTAAATAGTACAGGTGTTTTTAAATGAATTCTAAGGCGATAATTTAAGGAAAATATGGTATAATTAACTTAAGTACGTTTAAATTATCATGATTAATATTTAACATTTACCCCATTTTTTTCCTTTCTGTTAAAACCGATGAAATGTTACATTGTCTAAGAGGTAGTTCTTCCAAATATTTATACTCTAGCATTTAATGAGTCAAATTAAAATATGAGCCATAAACATAAACAAAAGTTGTGGAAATTACAGACATAAATATTTATTGCAAACACTTAAATTTAATCATATTTACTGTATAATCATGATATTTTTTACAGTTGCAAGTACTTTCTTGATAATAATGGGTTTTGTAGATAGAAAGTGAAAGCTGAAGAGTTACTTAGCCTGGTTAAATATTTTGGAATAAAAATATTTATTTCATATTTTACGCTTCTGATTTTTATGTTAAATTCATTTAACTACATAATTAATAAAATTGATTCTCTCAATTTATGATAAGATAATGATTGAAATGGAGATATGTTTTCATAGCGTTAGCTGTGAACATTTATGAATAATTGTATTTACAGTAGTACGCGATCAAGGGGGGGTGACCCGTAACTTTATACAAATTATTTGGTTGGCAGTAATGGTGTATAATTACACATGTATAAAGAGAATTGAAAATAAATATTTTTATCTGTCTGTCTCTAAATATTTTTGTCTTTTATGAAATGTTGATCGGTAGCCTTGCTATGGTCCCACTTAAAATGTAGGAGTCCGCCAGTCCTTCTATTTGTCTCTCTTAATGTCCTGTTTTCCCATTTTGAGCGTAATCCAACCGTTATATAAGCCTCCGAATAAAAGTAGTTAAGTCGTTATCTGAGTGTCTGAACTAACGTAATCTATTTGCCTTTCAAGCCTCCCTAAAATGCTATGTGAAATCATATAACGTGACCCGATCGTTGTCGGTGCTTCTATCTTAAAAATTATGGAATATTTATAAGCAAGGGCAACAGCAGCAAGGGCAAACATTCAATACTGTGGGCATAGACTTAAGTACCTGCTGCTTTTTGCATGGCAAACTGTATGTTGCCTACTCAAGGGCCACAAATGAAAAATCTCTCTTTATTTCTGTCTCCAATAAGAAATAGTTTACACTATATCCATTGTTGAATTGTAAAATTGTTATTATCTCTGTACATAAAATTGTAAGTTCTGCTTCTGTCTGTTTATTATCTCTTCGCCGGATAACTATTGAAAAACTCCTAAAAATCCATAAGCTTATTCTAAATGAAAATTTCAATAGTCACACATAAGGTCATCCCGATAATTAAATTCTTCCGAGCAGCGATTTTTAAAGCATGTGCCACGAAATTCTGGGATCGTGCATCGGAAAAAAGCGACAAAAATGTTGTTATTAAAATGTGAAAATAAGAGGAAATGAAATATACAGTTGGTATTAAATATTTTAACAACTTATTTTTTTCAATAAATAATGGATTTTGATTGGTTTATGCACCCTCCACTAGGGTTCGGATATGTTTGAGACATTTCTTGAACTACCTAATCGAAACGTCTAATCGGTAATCGACTTTAGTAGGGACTAGGCCTGCATTGGATCCTAATGGATGAAGGGCAAAGAGCATGAAAGGTACAGATACCTATACCAAGATACCTATACCTTTTTGTGGTGTTTGTTAATTCAATGCCAGAAACATTTTTCTGTGAATTTCGTACACAAGAAAGAAGTAAAGTCGTTGCATTAAGTAGGGAATGTCATGGGCTGCTCTTTATCATAATGTGCATATTTACAGATAAAAATTGGATCAATATTACAACACGTCTTACCACATATTTAATTTATCCAATAGTTAACTATGTATGTAATAGTTTAGATGGTCAAGTATCCGATTGATGTAGCATAGCCGATAAGTAATTATGAACTTCTAAGGGGATAATTAGGGATATTAAAGTAATCTACTCATCCGCAATTTATTTCCATTATACATAAGATAAATCCATGTTGTTTAAGTGGCACATTAGTTTATGTAACATTGACATGCATTTTCAGAAACACATTTTCACCTTATTTCTTTGGGTCTTTAAGTTATTCGTGTTTATTTAAAAGTTATCCTTAAAAGTTATTCGTGTTTTCAGCATGGCTTTAGTGATTTCCCATAATTAGTCGTTAACAACTAATCAATGATGTATTGTACTTCTACGTAATTATCTTCTTATCCCTTTTTCCAAAATTATTCTTGAGCGTGAAGAAACATGATATCCATAGAAGTGAGACGTATAGCAGATACGATAATTTTTTATCGCTAGATGTGGCTTTTCGGAGGTATTGCCGCTTATGCGTAGAGTGTATCTAATGAGTGTCTTATGGTACAAAACGAGATGCTGTAGATTTATGTTGATAAATGTGTTTTATTGGCCTCTAAAACTATCGGTGTATACTTCTTTGGTCGAGAGGGCTTTGTAATTTTTCAGAATTAATATCTTAAGCTGAGGATTTCACAAATGATAATAAAAATCTCCAGATATGACGAAAGAAAGAAAAACAATCGCTAAATTGACATTTGGGTCATCCACTCTATTTTTATCCATTTAGCACGGTTTGTCGCTTTTCAATATGCAATCGAATCTGGTCGATGGTCAAAACCAAAATTGAAGCCATAAATAAGCGAAGGCGCTTCGCTACGGAGCTCCTGTGACTTGACGTCACTTATCTCCACCTCAGAATATAGAAAATTGTCAACTTTTAATAGAATAGCAATTTGTTTAGCAATTAACTTTGGCACTCCGTTCTATGGGTACTGTGAGGTGGACAGGTATGCTGAAGTTTGCGCATACCTCGTCTTGGAATGGCGGTAGCTTATGCGGGCTGAAATGGTAGCCGGGCAAGGGCAAAAACGTGTGAGCCAATAGCAATAGAAAGAACAGGAAAATTAAAATAAGATCTGTAAGTTTAGAACTAAACAAAATAAGAAGTTATAATTAACTGGAAAAATGTAGAGAATTAAAACTGCATTAGACACTGAAAAAGTTGAAGTTAAAAATTAGGCTAGCTGCATTAAAGTTGCGAGCTAAAACAGCAATCGTAATGAGTTTGTGGTTCAGTTGAAACTAAAATTCAACATAATAAACATTGCACACCATTTTATCTAAATAAATTATTTCTTAAATTTTTCTGGTAGCTATAAATTTTTACTTATATATTTTCTAGTTGGTTACATTAGCTATTCTATTATTATACTAGCCGCCTTCGGCGACCAGTCTTTCCGTTACCCTTGAAAATTCTGACCATGGCAAATTCGCTGGCGAAATAACCCGAAAAAAAATATAAACACCCATAATACCAATAGTCCACTGTTAAAATAAACTCTAAACTGAATAGAATGTTTACAAATTAAACAAAAATCTAAATACAATTCTAGAATAGAAGTCGAAAAACTGTTAAATCAGAATAATATATAGCCCCTGTTTAAATCAGAACAATTTTAAAACAATATAAATAAAATACACTATAAAGTGTAAATACACATAATACGTAATGTTATAAAAAGAGAAAGATAAGTTTATGTTCTTAAAAGAACAACAATGAAGATAAATTCTTATCTTGATACGGATAAACCGCTCCAAGGAAACTGCTAAAACAACAAAGTGAAAGGTTTGGGTTGAGTTGTAAGAAAAATTGACGTTTTTAAAAAATTAATAAATGCATTTCAAGCAAATTGAAATTTAAAATGAAAAGTAATTTATTTTGAAAATAATAATTTATTCCAATAAAATGGATGAATAATTTATTCAAATAAAATGGAATATTTGGTTTAGTTTAGTGACGTACATTCATTATTTGGCAGGCACAAATATTGAATGTTCCATTCGATTTCGCTATGCGTATCTGACGCACCCTCGTCAGAACCGTGACGTCAGAACCTCGCTCCCCTCCCCTCCACCATAGAAACACCGTGCGTCTGCCCGCGCATGTGGGTGAAAAATCGATCCCTGCTTTCGCGGTTTGGTCGAGAAATTGAAAGTCATTACTTCCTTAAAATCCGGATCGTGTGGCTATTTTTTCTTATTTCTTGACTAGATTAAGCTTCTAAGAAAGACCGATCTTTGAGCTTTCTAAAAATGTAAATTATTAGTCGAAATTGTGGGTACTTTTCTCGACGCGAGGATTCGAAAACAAAAGTTCGTTTTTTTGAGCCGAAAGTGACTTTTGTTTTAAAATCTTTAAAAAATATTAGAATTTATCCCTGAGATTTGAAATTGATATATTTTTACTCATAATTGTCTGCTCTTTCCGGTCGTGTGATTTGTTTTTTTCTACGACGTCTGGATGATGAAGAAATAGGGGGAAAAAGAGCAAAATACGGTCGAAATCGCATAAAACATTAAATAACAACAAAAAAAAAATTCAAATTTCAAAAATCGGTTTTCACGTGTCACCTCCCCCCCCCCCGGGTCTCCGATTTTCAAATTTCGCAGTTCTGAGACGCACGGTCGCTGAGCCTATAGTGTATACACACAGACAGACAGACATTGCATTTTATTATATAGATAACTTTTTAATTACACTCAAGTGTAAAATTCATGGGTAGCAGTATGCAAATTTACAAGTGGCGCTCTCATAGCGTTAAAAGGGTATAAAAAGTCAGGTTTGTCTATTGGACCCTTGAATGTTTTGTGATACGTTAAATAACGTGATAATGGTGATAATACTTTTAACGTGACTTTTGACGTGATAAATACTTTTGACGTGATAAATAACGTGATGACGGAAATTAGTTGAGTTTGAACGTGGAATGATAGTTGGAGCTTGACGCACGGGGCATAGAATTTCGGAAGTTGTTGAGACTTTGAAGATTTCTCGCTCGACAGTGTCAAGGGTGTATCGAGAGTACCTCATGGAAGACATTACCTCCCACAAGGGACAGCGCAGTGGGCGATCACGTGTTCTGAATGATCGAGACTAGCAATGTCTGAGCAGAAGTGTCCGTGCTAACAGACGAACGACACTGCGTCAACTGACTACATTCAATGAGTGACGCACTAGAAGTATATCTGTGAGGTGTGTGCAGCGATATTTGACATTGATGAGATATGCCAGCATAAGACTGACTCGAGTGCCTTTATTCACAGCACATAATCGGCATCAACGCATCGCCTGGGCTTATGAACACATACAATGGACCCCTAGATGACTGGAAGAAGGTAGGGTGGTCCGTTGAATCACGTTTTCAGTTGGTACGAGTTGATGGTCGCGTTCGGGTGTGGCGCAAACCATATGAGGCTATGGATCCAACTTATCAAGAAGGCACTGTGCAAGTTGGTGGTGCTTCCATAATGGTGTGTGAAATGTTTACTTGGCATGGATTTGGTCCTCTGGTCAAATTGAACCGGTCATTGATAGAAAATATCTATTATCAGCTACTTGGTGGTCATTTGCAGCCGTTTATTTATTTCACGTACCCCAATAACGATGGAATGCTCCAGGATGATAATGCTCTATGTCACCGGGCCCATATTGCTTGCGAATGGTTTGAGGAGCATTCTGAGTAATTCTATCGCATTATTTGGCCACCTAGATCGCCAGACATGAACCCCTTGGAGCATATCTGAGATATGATAGTAAGAGCCATTCGTGCCCAAATTCCAGCACCTACTACAACCATGAAATTATGGGCTGCTATCAAGATAGCATGGCTGAACATTTCTCCTGGTGACTTCCGTCGACTAGTTGAGTCCATGCCACGTCAAGTTGCTGCAGTTTGCCAAGCTAAAAGAGGCCCAACACGATATTAGATAGGTATCCAATGACTTTTGGTACTTGAGTGTATATCAATTTGAATTGGCTCCCGATTTGTGTGAAAGAGCAATTTGTGTGAAAACAATCTGTCTGTCGCGTAGTGATTTTCATTAATTAATTATTGGCTAATCAATCAATCTATTAAAATATCAGGAGTATTTCTTACATAGTTAGAGTGGTAGTGATTATCATGTCAAAGTGCAATTCAAGAGGCCCAGCTTCGAATTTTACTTTATACTCAAAGTCTATTACTTTACAATATATCTCGGAATTAAAAAAAGCTGAGTGTAGTGGTAGCTAAGGAGACTTTGTATAGGTCCTTATTATAAAGTGAAAGTAAGGGATACCATAATGGCCAGAGTGGTATTTGGTAGAAAGTCAGGGCAAGTCAACTTTTATTTCTCGCTTCGGGTCGAAAATTATTTTTACTCAAAATAAGTCTTATATGCTACGGTACATTAAAATTTGATGTATGATCCTCATGCCAGCATTATATATCGATAACTTCTATGTTCGATTTTTCGCGCAAAACTTTAAACAATATAACTACGTATTCAAAATTATCAACATATTTACAGTGTTATTATTAACTTCAATTATTTAATTCGGTCTGTTTTAAATTACTCCAACTAGTGAAACAAATCATATTCTCCAATAATGTTTTTCCTGTTTCTTATGGATGTTCGTCACATACAGGATTCCCAGGAATGTCTTTAAGAACCACAATAAGCTGTCTTTAAGCATCACTTTGCGATTAATCCATGAATATACACTATTGCTATATTTTCAGTGAAGTGATTATACGAGATCGAATAAAAGTTGGCTCTAGCTGAGAATTTAAAAAGTTGGGTTAGCTCGGCAAGAAAGCGAGATAGAAAGAAATATAAATTCACACAAATATAGTGTTGTCAAATGAATACGAATCGATAAATAAACTGTTGAAGAAGAATTGATTCGATACAATATGATTATAAACAGCTTGCTATCATATTCAGGAACAATTCAATAAGCAACACTTACAAGCACAGGAATCAAGAGTAAAACTTGTTAAAAATTCTCTCTGTCATCAAAAAGGTACATTTGAATCCAAAAAGGAATGCAACACATTAATTATTTACAAGTGAATGTACCGCCGTTGTCCGGGAGTTAAAGCATGGATAAATTAAATTCATTAATCTAAAAAAATAACAAAATAAATAAATTTTATTCATATAAATAACAGGGAAAATTGCATATAGAAATTTTCAGGCATCAAATTTATCAAAACATCACTTATGTGTTAGTAGAAATCCAAAATGAATTCAAAATATTAACATGGATATTGTGAAGGTGACTAAATGATTGCACAGTTAGAATTGAGTACAGGCAGCCAAAATACGTAGTTTAAGCGCATGCGCTTAAAAAATCGGAAGGTCGATACTGAAGAAGATGTTAAAAGGCGTTTTCGCGTTTCACTAGGAGAGTGTGGTCTGAGTATAGGTAGCTGTTAAGTCGTGACGGTAACTGTTAGATCACATCGGTATATGGATATTAGCTGATTTTAGAGTTTAAACATTCATCAATTTTAAACTAATTTGGATTAAAAGCAAATACGGGATGTGCATTCCCCGGTTTTGTCCCGTACCAAATTTTATGGCCGTACGACGCTTAGATTTAAAGCTGCACACACACACGCACACATACATACACACATAAACACAGATATCTTTTATTATGTAAGATTAGTCGCTGCGCTTCTAGAAATCGGTGAAGCCATTAATTGCTTTCTAAATGCGCGTTTTGTGCTTATCAATTCCTATTAATTAAACCATACCTTACAATTTTGTAATTGACTTTTTTAATCTCCACCGCTCCTTTGCCAAGTGCATTAGCCTAATTTTATAAATTCTCCACTAGGGGCGCTACTATTACTTTTATTCTAGTATAGAGTGACCTAATAGGTACACTCATAGAGCTTTCTTTACAAAGTTTTGGGGTGCTTAAATATTTCTTGACCTATATTACTTTCCTTATATACATAATGTACAAGGAAAGTATTGTGACGGGGTCGAAATTTCGAATTCGAGTTTTCGACGGGAGAGCACGTTTCAAGCATCCCTGATCACGAATCAAACATTTTTGAGGTGATGTCTGTGTGTGTGTGTGTGTGTGTGTGTTAGTGTGTCAGTGAGTCTGTGGAGACGATATCTCACGAACGAATGGTACGATTCGAATGAAATTTGATACAAAAATCACAATCCGTGAATACTGGAAGCCTATTGTTTTAAAACACAATCGAATGTTCAGAACCCTCCTAAATTTTCGAGTGAAATTTTGCAAAAATCATCAAAAAATCAAAACCTTTAAAAAAGTTACGCAAATAAACATTTCTTATGTAATTTTTCCTTAGAAAACGATTGACATAAAGTTTAGAACGCTAGCATGAACCGTTCTCGAGATATTGCACATTTTTCAAATAAATTTTTCAAAAAATCCCATAAATTAGAAAAAAATATTCACTGTTAAGAAACATGTTCCCTTTTCATATGTAATATCATGCGATAAATTGGGTGACATCATTCTCATGGATCTAGCTCGTTCCATTCACGAGAAAAGATACTTTGAGTAATACTTTTGTATTTGAATGCCAATAGTCATTTATCAGCTGTAAGAATAACTTATTTCCCTGTCCATAACGCTTGGCGAGATTTTGGCGGCAAATTTGGCGGAATGTGGCCAACTTGGCGTTTTTTTTAAATGTTGCCAAATTAACAAAAATCTCGCCAAATGGATAAAAATGACGCTAAATCAATGAAAATGACGACTAATTAACGAAAATTTAATATCTAGGAAATAATATAAGTATCTACTATAAGAATAACCAATTTCATTGCATTATATAAAGAAAGTCATGTGCTGCCCACATCAGATATTTTTCTATGTAATCGTAATAGATCTCACATGCGTATACTAGATCGATAAACGTTCGAGGGGTAAATTTACACTGAAGACAATGGGGTAATTCACATAAAATGATACATCCGGAACCACTTTATAATTAACTTTTTTTTATCATTGCTATATAATTAAAAGCCGGTACAGATAAATAGGTACTTAATATAGCCGATAAGCACTTCCGATCTTATAATGAGGCAATTATGGATACTAAAGGGATCTTCGTAACTTATTTTTCCATTATATAATACCACTATAAATCACTGATTTAAAAGACTTCGACATGATATTATATATCGGATAACAGTATCTTCCATTATATTGGGATGCACTTGTTAGAAAAATGAATTGTTGTTGTGAACTTGCTTAAGGGTTTTCTTTGATTAGTTATGAACATCTAAATTGATAGCTTTTTTCTAACGCAACGCATTGATTTTAACAATTGATCCTATCATTGTAAATTAATGTACTTCTATTATGTAGTTCTATATGTAAATATAGAACTTTCCTATGCTGTTCCTATGCTGTTGGCACATTTCGGGCGCTACCGCGCCCGAAATGTTTATTTATTCAGTTTTATTTATTCAGTTTTATATACAGAAAATATTATTACTAAAAATATGCTTTTAGGTAATGATATTAGTCTAGATACTCGTTTCGAATACAAGCCTTCTAAATCGGCAGAAACTTCTTATACAATAGGTTAGTGCCTATTAACTATGTCAAAATTTTTGAGACTAAAAACTTGTATATTCATTTAGATAACTGCGGTGGCCAAATACAAAACATAAAAATAGCTTTAATTTCTTCCTTTATTGTACTATTAGAAGAATTCAGTATTAAGCAGGTAAAGCATAACATTTGGTTAGTGACCGTGGATATTCGAATATGAATTGCGACGCTGATTTTGATATTGTAGAAAACAAGTAAGAGTAAAAAACGTAGCTTTTTAACGTACAATCTAGTTGCATGAAACTAAATATATGAAGGATTCTGTAGTTGCTTTAGTTTTGAGTTATTTTTCCCAGAACGAGTACATTCCTATGGCGAGATCAGGACTGGATAGCCCGGTAAGGTTAATTAAAATATACATCAAAAGTTACTGGCATACCAAATTTGGACTTTTTATTTCCTTTGGCTCTCGAGTTATTTCCAAAAACGAGCATATTCATAAAGCGAGAATAAGCCGATAACGTTCAGAATATGGGGTGAATTAAAATAAAAAACCCTAATGTGGCAGCACATGACTTTCACTGCAGATTCAAATTAATTTTGTAATTTTTTATTTCATTATGTATTACATTGAGTTTAATTGCTGAGAATAACATGGATAGTTTCTGATATTATATCCAATTTACTTTTTTAATGCATATTAATTTCATTTGGCAATTTAATTCACTTTACATTCTTCAGGTCCTCAAAATAAAAAAATAGTATCTAGAGAACGGTTCATCCTACAGACATGGAGTTAGTCTTATTCGCTTAGTTGTCAAAATTTACATGAAGAACAAGTAAATAGTAAATATATTTCAACACATATATATATATATTCATTTTAGTTATTTATTTCATATTTTCACTGTCCTTGTGGGCCATTTCGCAAAAAAGTCCGTTATACTTTTCTGAGTCATATCAACATCTAATCAGAATCAGAAAACCATAAGCGGACTTAACTACAAAGTTTTAAGAAATTTTATTAAATAGTTTTTTCAACTACAGTAAAAATCGTCTTCATTTCTTAAAAATTAAACATTTAAATATTCCGAGAATGGTTCATTTTAGAGTAATAGAGTGGGTCTTATTCCTTTTGTAGTCTAAAATTACGTATCTAAAATTACGTAATTGATATATTTGGGCATATATAGTATTTTATTTTAGATCGGACATTTTAGATTTGCTAGCCATTTCGCAAAATGGAAGATTTTTTCCGAATCGTTCCCAAATCTAACCAGCACCACAGTATCCCATAAGTGACTTATCTACCAAATTTGGGGTAATTTGGTCATTTAGTTTTTTAGAGATTTTTTGCTGGCCATTTCTTAAAAGCAGGCAGGTTCGATTTTTCTGAATCGTACCAAAATCTAATTAGCACCAGGGCAACCTACAAGTGACTTACCTACCAAATGTTGTGGTAAATTTGGTAAATTAGTTTTTGGATAGCTTTGCGGGCCATTTAGCAAAAAAAGCGGGTTCTCTTGAACGAAAGCCTGTGAGCAATATTGCTTCTGTTATGGCTTCTTCTTTACATGGACAGAGAGGTGCTATCTGGGCTGATGCTGCTGGTATGGTTGGCTCTGTTAACTTACCGAGCTGTGGTTAGCCGGTTGCCTTTCATGTCCAGAGACAAGTTACGACTGGCTAGGTTATCCCTGGACCAGATATCTCCTCTCTTTTGCACCAGGGACAGGGAAATGTTCTTCCCATTTCATCTGATAGGGCGAAATCTCCGGTCATTTCCGAGTCAGAAGTCCCGGAGGGCATGAATATCGATGATGTAAGTAGCGTTTCTAAAAGACTGAAAGCGGAAATCGATGAAGTTCTGACGAGTATCTCCTCCCCCCCTAGAAATGGTGGTGGAAGATTATAATCGACAAAGGACAAAACTTGTCCGCCTTGAACTCGAACTTAGGAGCGAGAAAAGAAAAAGACAGGTGAGCCCCTCCCTCCCCATGAGTTCTCCTCATGGGTTCTCCTCTGTTTCCGATAGGGTAGCTTGCCTCCGAGTACGCTTAATGCCATTGGTTCAAAACCCAAGCAAACCAGCATCAGATCCAGAAGGAGCAGAAAAAGGATCGAAATCGATGAGGAAGGCTTCCAGATGCCTACCAAAACTGCCAGGGCTAGTAATAATACTAGTGTCCCCTATTCCTATTACTATACCCGTCCTTGATGTTGACGTCGAAGTCACCGAGCTTGGATAACGCGATGGATTCTAGCACTCCTGCTAAACCTCACCCCCCTCTCCGTTCTATATTTTGCCTAGGAAGGATTGGGTGACTTTCGTCGCCAACCTTAAAACCATTGCTCTTTCCCTTCGAGGAGAATTAAGAGGGGAATTCCTTAAAGTTGATTGCAAATATATCGCAGAATACAGTGATATTCAGAGAAAGCTAATGGATGAGAAAATAAATTGTAGAACCTTTCTTATAGACAAATTCAAACCTCTAAAGGTTGTCATTTGGGGGCTCCCAGCTATGACTGACCCCTGTTTGTTAAAAGCTGAACTTGAGTACCAAAAATTAAATATAATCAGTGTGACGCAACTTGCTTGTGGTCCTAAAACGAACAAAATTTTTATGCCCCTGTTCTATGTCCAACTCCCCAAAACCTCGGAAGCTTAAGAAATTTACCATTCTTGGAGTCAACATTAAACTTGAGAGATACAAAGGGCGAAAAGGTACCAGCCAAAGTTTTTCGTGCTATAAATGGCATCAGTCTAGCTCGGCGTGATTTATGCCCCCTAGATGTGTGAAATGCGCAGGCTCCAACTCTTGAGGGACTGCATAAAACCTTGAGGGACTGCCAACTCTTGAGAGACTGCCCATACCAAATGCACTTGTGCAAATTGTGGAAGTGACCACGAGGCTAATTATCGAAATCGCCCTAAATTCTCCAAACCACAGCAGCAAAAAGAATCCAATCCCAGAACCTTTCAGCGCAAATTAACTAATTAAATAGATCGTATGCAAACCCTAAACTATAAAAATGATGATTTTCCTTCCCTCCCGTCAAAAGAGTATGTACACTCTGGGCCTGCCCCCGTGACCGGCAAACCCAACCTTTCAGAATTCCAAGCCTACCTCCTCAAATTGGAGGAAAACTATAGTAGAATATTAATCCTAAAAGCTTTTAAAAATGCCCTCCCGAAAATAAAGGATTCTGAAAATGATGTCGATCGAATCTACAGGCTGTATGAGAGTATTGTCACTCTATACAACCAGGAATAATCTCCTCCTCCTCCCTCTCTTCATTGGCGGTCTGGCCCGTTTCTCTCCTGCCTGCCCTGGCGTTTCCCATTGGTCGACCCACAATCCCTTTGAACCCGCCGCCTGGGAATGTTTGGGAATAGTTTGTTTCTGGTGTCGCCATCTTGTGGAGCTTTTTTATTCCTCTTCCAAGTGAGCATTCATCAGAATGCTCTGTCTCCTCTATTTTGTACTTTCTGTCCTTCTTTGGCTGGAGATCTTTGATGATCCTCACTGTTTTTCCATCTTCTGTGACACGGTGGGACCTAAATCACAGATTCGTCGGCATTCTACCCATCTGAGCTTTTTCCCTTCGTTCTTTCTGCTACTTCCTTTCCTTTAACTTTCCTCTCGTTTTATCTTCCTTTGGCCCTTCTTATGACCAGGAGGTTAAAGCACAAAAAATTTTGTGTCAGGTACTCCTTTGCCCTTGTAATACTTGGAAGGCGGATTCTCTTATTCGAATCGTACCAAAATCTAATCAGCACGAGGGTCATACAGTAGTGACTTAACTATAAAATTTTATGAAATCCAGTCCATTAGTTTTTGAGTTAGAGTGGATACATGCATTGCACAGATAGACAGACAGACCCACACACAACACACACACACAGACATACACATAGACACATACACAGACATACACATAGACACATACACATGCACGTATACAGACACACACACAGACGGCATGCTAAAAATTGTTTTTTTCGTGTTCCAGTCGTCCCAAAACGTGTAGATCCGTCGAAAACTCGAATTGTGATTTTCAACATGATTCCAATACTTTCCCTAAACATTTCCGTGTATTGCAGTGAAAGTAAAAAGACAACGTACCAAATCTAGATTTCTAGCTGATTCAATTTTTGAGATGTAAATCAAAATAATGCAGATGTACCACAAAAGATGCCAAATTTCATGTTACTGGGATTAATGGGACTTGATAAGTTAGAGCCTCAAGACTGACAAACGAACATCAGATGGAGTTAAATAAAAGGTTGTAATAATAATAAATATAAAACATACACAAGATTGGATGAATGTAATAGCAACAGCGAAGGTGCATAATCCTGTTAAAAATATTGAAATATAAACCGAAGATTTTATGCCATCTTGAGAAATTAACAACTATCAGAAAAGTCAGGTTAGAGAACAGCAAAACGGAATGGTTGAACATTCTCTCTATAATATATGATAAAAAGTACATTCATTTCGGAATATAAATATCGATATACTTCTTTGCATTACACCTGACACATGGATGTGATGAAAAGAAAATGGGTTTTGAAAGAGTTTAAATAATCTCAACATTTTTTATACCCGAAAATATATACAATTAGTTCCAAAGAAAAGAGGAGGACCTTTTAGTTTTGCTCTACTTTATACCACTTCTAAATCTTTAATTTTATAGAGAATTAAAAATATTATATAAAAGAGTATATAATTTAATCTTATAGAGAATTAAAAAAAGTATAAAAAGAGTATATTGGAGTGTATAAAAAGCTTTAACTTTATAACTTTATACCACTTCTATAATTTTATAACTTTATACCACTTCTAAATCTTTAATTTTATAGAGAATTAAAAAGAGTATATAAAAGAGTATATAATTTAATTTTATAGAGAATTAAAAAGAGTATATTGGAGTATATAAAAAGAATGGAAGTAAAGAATAATATTTTATTCTTTTTAGTGTTGGTGGTGGTGGGGCAGAGAGAGAATTTGAAAAGCCAAATTTTAGATATGGCCGTGCTACTAAAATGAAAAATGTTACTTTTCACGAAGTAAACAGCGTAGTATTTATTATACAAGCTAGTTTTTTAAAAATATTATTTATTAATGCAAAAAATATAATTAGTGTAGGAAAGATGGCCGATAATTTAAAACTGTTATTTTATATTGTCTAAATATTTGCTGTAATAATATTGTCTAATATTTGCTTTTTGTTTAAATTCGCAGTGCAAAAATAAATATATACTTTATTTACTGCTTAAGTGCGACTTTTGACAGAAAATAGGCAAGTAGATATTAAGCATTTCCCTTAGTTCCTCAGCTTTATAACAGTAATCCCGGAGAATTGCTTTCGCAATTTAAAATTAGCTTTAAATTTATATTACCATTATAAATCTCTTTCAAGAAAATTCCAGAGCTGAAACAATATGCTTCCGTGTGAGGCAATATTGTTATTTATTTCGGCAAAACAGCCTTTAGATTCGCACTATCACCTTGCTGTTTTGACAACCATGATAAATAACATCGTTTGAATCGACCCAAGAGGATAAATTACGATGTGCAGAAGGGTGTGCTTCGATGTCAGTTGGCAGTGAATATCATGTTTATAGTTCGTAGCGGGGTAAGGGGTTGTTAGAGAGAATATAGATATCGTTAGCAAATTGCAAACGCATATTCAGTCAATTTAAATTGATTGCGTGCAGAAATACACTATTGAGAATGAAGCACTGAATGAACTCAAGGATCCTTTTGTATTAACACTGAATCAGGGTAAAATGAAGCAATTAACGTATTTATGTTATTACTTCTCCTACAATATACAGCGTTGTAGAAATTATTGCGAAGTGGTCAAAAAGTCAACTTACGGATTTTAATGAATTTACACGTTTTGAGCGCAAATTAATGCGAATCAACCATTTTTAATGGTGTCTGCGTTGGAATGTTTTTGAAAAAGATATCACTCGAATGAATGGATAAAATAGAATAAAATTCGGCCTCAGTATTGTATTTAGTGAGCATCAGATACATACTGCTTGTTTAGGAAGTACCAAGGAAAGATTCCCCGTGTTTATGCGGAGTATGGGCACGTTAAATCTGTGCATCCGAAAGTTCTTCCGAGAGTTTTTTAGCATGGGAATGAAGGCACGGTCCCTGTGGATGTCTTCACCACTGGGTTCCGGTCTAAATTAGGTGCCACTGTTTCGTCCGTCCAAACAGCCCTTACATCTTTGGGTAGGTCGGACAGTCTGGGTCGAAAGAAATAAATCTTTCGCGTCAATCAAGAGAATTACATGAAATTACCTATTGAAACTTCAAATAATTGCTCAAAAACTGTTGCAATAACAATTATATAAATTAAACTTTGTAAAATATAGCACAGATGGATGATTCTGGAAGAACGGGGATATTTGCGCTTCATAATGATATTTTTTATTTTGGAAATTTTTAAAAACTGCTTTTTATACATGTTTCTGCATTATAATATCTTGCATTATAATCTAACATCCCAAAACTTAACTCAGTTCAATAAAATGACAGTTCAATAAAATGACAGTTCAATAAAATGACATCCACATGCGTGTCTCACACTTATGGTCCGTACATGCTGGTGGATTTATTTTAGAAACGAAATCTCGTTTCCTTTTCGTTTCTTTTCCTACCAATGAATATGTGTGTGTGAAGTATGCTAATCACCAAAACAGAAAATGAAATACAAATATCCCCCCCCCCCCCACGAAAAAAAAAATGAACTCGAAGTTTGTCCCAAGGATCTTCGGCCATTTGCATGGCTGAAAAATGCTAATTTTCCTTTTCTCATGGAAAGGGAAATTTTTAGAACTGGGCAAAACTGCAAGAAAACGAGTGTGACAGTGTGTTGTTATAGAATGGAGTTGCATTTTGATGTTTTTCAAAAATATTGTGATTAGCTACAGAGTTTACTTCATTTTCAACACACGTGTTTTCAATCCTTATTATTAGCATTTTTATAAAAGCGGGTGAAATTAGAATATAAATGAACTTTGATTATGCACTTTTATAAACATTCCACTTAATGGCACTTGACTGAAGTGAAACCTGAAAGATTTAAAAATAGTTTGTTGTGAACCACTAAATCTTTATTTTATCATCTACATGCACAAGAGAAAAATTCCTTTTATGTATGGACTCCCTTCAGGTATGGCTCAGGTTAAGTTTTTAGATATGGACTCTTGGGGCAGACCAGTGGTTAGAGCAAGGGGATTGCAATCGCAGGGCCCGAGTTCAACTCTCGGCTCTGCCTTCACGTACTCCACGTGCATATATAATATCACGTACTCCACGTGAATATGTGACTCTGTCACGTATTCACGTGGAGTACAGGTAAGTTACATATGTGAGTCTGTCCAACCTAGAGGTTAGTGGTAGGGGAAGGATGATACCCTTCGTGTGTGATCCAAACTCAGTAGAACTGTCTCGGTTGTTTAAAGAGATAGTTCACGCCTTCGGTTAGGTCGGACGATCTGGGGCGAAACAAAGATATGAACTCTTAATCTTTTAAAACTGATCTCTTATAAAATTACCTAAGCAAAATATTAATTACCATCGGATGTGAATATTTTAGACCCTCCCGAAACAAAAAATAATGTTCCAGAGCTGAAACGGAATTAATGACACGCTTCCGTTTAAAACAAGAATATTACTCATTCGGAGAAAGCATTATTTAATTTAAACTGGACTCTTTGCAGTGGTGATAACCATGATAATATTTCGCTTCGGTTTATCAGTAAACACAAATTAAAATGTACAGCAAGCTGTACTTCAACATATTATGGGTCAATAACGCGCTGTGTATACACCGTCGTGGCGAAAGCAGTCATTAAACGGAATGGAGGCATCACTAGTAAATTGAAAACGCATATTCGGTAGACTTAAATATAGACTGAGTGCAGAATAAGGCTAGAACATGTACAAGGATGCTTGAGGAGCTCAGAATGGAGTGTTTTCTCATATAGGATGACTAATAGAAATACCCCCAGTTGCCTGATATATTGGAATAAAATTAAAGCAGTACGGATTATGAATGTTTTAGTCAATAATGTGCTCCCTATTAAGTTAAACAAATCAGTCAAAAAAGCATGCAAATCAGTTAAGCCGCGTAGAAACTATAAGCGTTACAAATTGACAATCATACATTTAAATCCCCATTGTACCGCAGGATGGGGTGGCTTTAGTGTGGGCAGATAAAACTTGCAATATGCAAGCTAGTCATTTCACCAATCTAATCATTAAGCAAGTCATTCGACCTAGTAATTTTATCAGGCTAGTCATTTCAACAATATGCAAGCTAGTCATTTCACGCGCGCTTCGCGCGTTTTTAATGGCTGGTGGTCATTAAATATGACACTTACGCACTTAATCAAAGTTGTGAATAACCAGTTTCAATTGTTAGCAGTGAAAGGATATAAAATTTTGTATTTATTGTTTTTGTCAGGCAAAGTGATGAAGTATTTTAGAATACCGGGTGATTCAAAAGTTCGGAGCAAAAGTAAAACGCTATAAAAAATATCTATGGGTCGGAGAGACATCCGGCTTGCAGATTAATATTCACCGTGGTGAAGGATTTTGTGTGGCATGAAAAAAAAATAGTTCAAACTCTCGGCACTCGGGGGGCTGCGGCAGATAAAGCCATGGAGATGACTTATGCATGGAGGTGATTGCACACATGACTGGCCTGCGAGATCCTCAGATCTCACATCTTGTGATTTTTCGTTGTGGGGGATACCTAAAATCCCGGATGTGAGATCTGGAGATCTCGCAGGCCAGTCATGTGTGCAATCACCTCCATGCATAACTCACCTCCATGGCTTTATCTGCCACAACCCCCCGAGTGTTGAGAGTTTGAACTAATTTTTTTTCATGCCACACAAAATCCCCCACCACGGTGAATATTAATCTGCAAACCGCATGTCTCTCCGACCCATAGATATTTTTTTTTATAGCGTTTTATTTTTGCTCCGAACTTTTGAATCACCTGGTACCTAATTCGAATTTTCAAAATTTTCACTTTTTGTGTTGATCTGGAAGTTGAGACAGATCGAATGAGACCAAAACGGAGATTCCGACTCGAGTGGAAATGCCCGATCCTTTTTAAAAATTGGTTTTGAATGCTTTAATTATTCCTTTGTATTGTCACTCCTAATTTGATTTTTCGAAATATGTCGTGGAACGCTGCCGCGTTCCTAAATTCCCAGGATTCAGTCATTTTTTTAAAAACGTCTTAGGAAATTGCATGCGCACTTCAAGAGTTATTTAAATTGGAAGCTTACTTTGAAATTTTCATTTTATATATAAACGTGGCACACAATTTGAAATATTTTTAACCATGAATCTGATGCTTATTTATTGTAACAAATTAGTAAAAAATGCGTGTACATTCGTTAAGTTGTTCTGGAGTCTGTCTGTCTGTTAAGTTAAGTCATCTTAACAGACAGACGGACAGAACCGGGGTTTTAATTCACGAAATTCCGCACTTCGCGGTAGGATGATAAAACTTACATCCGAATATTCCATGTATTTAGTCTCATCGACTGGAAAAAAATGCATTAAAATTCATCCCGCTGTTTAGGATATAGTTGAGTTAGAATCGTGTATCGAAATTTTTCTTTTTTTATAGATTAGATGTTGAAGACGTAAATTGAAATTGGATATAAAAAGTAAAAATGTAAATAATTCGCCCAAAATGCTGTTAAAATACATACGCATTTCATATTAGATTTTATATGTAAAATGGCATTAGACTTAGTCTTATACTTTCTATATGTGAAATAACTTTTAAATGATAATTTTTCATTTCACTGACATGAGGGAGAGAAGCTGGTTACATTTGAGTTAGATTCGATTTGTACTTGTCTGTCTACCCGTATCCTATGTCTGAAAATATCAGACGTTTACGTATGTGGTGTAAATTAATGGTTCACTGGCTGCATTTTAAGGTACTTTGAGTACTTCACTGGTTTCACTTCACGGTACTTCGAACACTTCACAGGCTGCACTTTGCGGTACTTCGCGCACTTCACTGGTCGATTTCTTGATGAACGTGGTTGGATAAAAAAATTACAAATTCTGTGCTTTTATTGCTGCTATATATTGTCCGTCAAAAATTCTGGACAAAAAATTTGATTTCTTGTGGGTCTTTGAGATTGAACCAAGTTATTTTAATGTTGTTTCGTCTGCTGAACATGAAAATGGACGTTAAATGACTATATTAGCTCCAGTGTTTGAAATATCAATGAAACAAGTTTTAAACATTTGCATGTACATTGTACAGAACCTTTCTGTCCCAACAGGGAATCGAACCCTGGATCTTTTAACTGATCAGCGGACGCTTTACCGTTGAGCTATTGGGACGAAATTGCAATATTATATTGTCGAAGTGGACGCTGCATTCTCCACTTTATCGGATTGGCGTTCAGCTGACAATCCGACTGACCACCATCTACTATTTTTACCCCACTTCTGATGCTATTTTTATCCTCCAAGTTAATTTCCTGTGTAGTTGTTTATTCTCTCTTTGAAATCGGCTCTCAATATCACAGAGTCCGTTCAATCCGCGCTAGTCTTACTAAGGTCACTTTCAAACCTCTGACATATTTGCGCAACCCTAAGGGTTGAATTGTGTGGGCAGCATTGTAAATAATCCTTTTGCTCCAACTGGGAATCGAACCCTGGATCTTAGAACAATACTTAGAACTTATCGGCAAACCCTATTATATTTTGGTCGCCCCTTATAACTGCTCTGCACGCTTTGGGTGAGCCGGGCAGTCTGGGTAATAAATAAATAAATAAATATTCTATTATATTCCTCATATAGGAAACTCTTGTAATTAGTTAGCCTTTTGTAATTACTTTCTGGAGCATATCTCGAAGGGGTCCAATAATACTCTGATAGCATTGTTGTGTTTTATTTCCTTTGGTGCCTCTTTTCAGGGGTATTTATGTCCCGATGAAACCATTCAATGTGTTCGTCAATGACAACACCGCAGTTAGCCATAAAGGAATACAGATGAGTGTATAAAATGTGTATTTACAATGCATTTTCAATGCAACGCTGAACCCGATTCTCTCGACGCTGTACAAGAGAAATCTACAAGCAGTTCAAACCAACCATTCCCACTGAAATTCCCTCTACCGTATCTGGGAAACCACTTCTAATCCGCCATTTGTAACAACTTATCAGCTGGTTCAAATTGGTGAATAATAGCTACTTCACCTTAGAGATACACTGGATATTCTCAAGTGTAATAGGCCTAAAAATAAACCTTTCTTGCATAAAATTAATAGGTTATGTGTATTTTAAAATGATAAACAAATATGGACTTAAAATGATGCGCAAGTAAAACGAAGTAAAACAAAATAGTGAGTGACTTTGTTACCCGTTATAGATTGATTTTAAACATCACTCTTTTCTTAGATTTGACGCAATTCGAAAGAAAATTGAAACAAAGTGAAATCCAAGATTTTAGCCTTCCATAGTCTAAAACAGGACCCTATTGATTAATGCTTTTGTACGTCTGTAACCACTAGAGAAGCCTACAGGGTAGTGAATGGGAAGGGAGGTTAAGGAATGCATTGCGTAGGGGACAGGACCGTTTAAACAGTTTATGAAAAAGTTCAATATGCTGTAAAATAGGGAATAGTAAGAATTCCGGAAAATTCTGTTGCGATTACTAGTAACACCATCCTTCCTATGAATCTGAACCATCCACCTGGCAACGTTCCAATTTAGCATGGCGATGCAGTGGTCCAACAACAAAGCGAAAGTATAAAAAAAGCAAGAGTACAATTTTGATTAAAAATATTCGCTAAACTAAATTAGTAATATCATTTATTGTTTTACTCTAAGATTTTATCAAAAATTTTCATTTTCCGTTAATTTTGTAGAAATAAAACTTATTAAAGTCTGAAACTAACAAAATAAAATGTATTAAAATGTGAAACTTAACAAAATAAAACTTATTAGAATTTGCGTGCCATTCATTTAGAAAATGATTTTCTTCAATATCCTATCCAATTACGACGTCCCCATTGACTAGCCTTTGTGTAGATGCCCCCCATCCCCTTGCGACGCCTCTGTGTGTATCTACTGTAAGTTACTAGATTTTATCGGATGTTTTACTGCAAAATTAAAAGTATATTATTTCAGACGGTATACTATTCGTTAATGTCTTTATAAATATCGTCAAACATTACAATCGTTAAAAAGTACCAAAAAATCTCAGGGTGCTGTTATTATTCGCATGCATGTAATATATGTAGACAAATAAAAACAAAATGTAAGTGTATACCATTTGGCTTCCTTTAAATGTAGTAAAAAAACTCTCCCGGAATTAAAACCTCGGGATTGTAAAAAAAGGGTTTGATATTGCAATCCTTAATAGTAATACGGTCTTCATTTGTTCTACTTATTTTAATCAGCTAGTGCTTTATTCAGCATAGCTTTCATGACAAGTATCTATGACGATGAAAGCAAATCCAGTCAATCAGGAATCGAAAGCTATCTTCTATATAAAACATATTTGAAAATATTACCGGTACATATAAAGGGTTTGCAAAAAAATAAATACATAAATCATAAAATAAAATAATAATTCAATGTTTTCTATCTTATACTTTGTGGGGGATAGAATAATGTTATCCTATTGGTACATAAATACAATAAAATGATCTTTACACTTGAAATGGTTGAATTAAGGCCGATATAAAATCCTCACCCAAATGTTACTTCAATTTCACATTTCTTTGGTCACATTAACACTTGCAGAAATCGTGATTTGAAATAAAACCACATGATTTAAAAGTTATAGCTTTCTTTCATATAGTATATTGCAAATAAACGCTATTAAGTGCCTTAAGAAAACTCTGAATATGTAAAGTGGGCGTAGTTAAATGTGGGTGGGGTCATATTCATTATTGACACATGTCAGGGATGTTCACAACTAAATATTATCGATAAGTTCTAAGTACTGCTTATTTTCTATAATTGAATATAATTATACCAGAATGTTTCTGTTTCTTAATTTCAAATAGGGGGCAGTGCCACAGTAACCGTTGCCTGGGATCCTATGCAAAAGTAAAGTGCAAGGCCCCTTTTATAATTATTGCAAGGACATACAAATAAGGAAATGCATTGAGAGAGTCTTTAGAAATTTTTATCCTACTTAATAAAGGAAGATATCTGGAAGATATCCTAATAAAGGAAGTAGTCTGCAGCGGGGGATCTAAGCGTCGTACGACCGTGACGACCCGAATAGGTGCACCTTGGCGTTATTTTTTTTTTCCGAATTAGTTTTGCAGTTAATTTAGAGGCTCGAACTTCCTTTGGGACCGCTTAAAACACTAAAACGCGTGGAGATAAATGCGGCTCGAATTTCATTTGAAGCACGGCATCAATATCGTAGATATGCGTCTCGGTCACGAAACCGGGAATTCCAGAGATAGCGCTTCCAGAATAGGATGTAAAATCCAGGGTTTTACAATTAGAGATTTGAATTTTGGAATATAAGATCGGAACAGTAATATCACAGATCACTCCAGAACAAAAAATGTCATAAACCCATCAGTTGATTAATTATAAAGTTCAGTTGATTATTATTCGAGAGAGATAGTTGTGTTCGTTCACATAGCCGAAACATAATATAATACTAAAATAATTATACGAACTTTCAAATAAAAAAAGAACTTTTAAAATTGATTGGGCAGATCCTCTGAAATAAACAGAGCTTGTATTTTAATATGTGGAAAAAAATGTTCAGATTTGATGAAAAATTGGTGCTTGAAAAATTTCTAAAGATCGTCACTTTACATTTTCCATGAAAATAATTATAATCAAAGCATTTCCATTAATTAAGTCGGCAACTTGGTGTTTATTTGATCTGAACAATGAAACAAATTCTTTGCCATTTAGCGTAATGAATTTATGCCCTGTGATTGAATTTTTCTTCATTTAAAAAACGGTCACTCGCCCTCACTCTTTATAAGTGTCCGCCATCTTGAATACCGATATTCTGCAGCCTATTTCAGATTTCGCCGTCTAAAGAGACGGCGAAATTATTAAGGGCTTTTTACGAACCTTCGAACAACTTTAGGAACCCTTGTAAGCACTTCGTGGTACCATATTCATACAAATTGATTGACGTGCATAATAAAAAGTAAGTTCGAACCCGGGCAGATTTTTAATGTATTGGTGTAAAGCTCCTGGTTCGATAAGTCGGGATGTTTTCATTAAGCAAAAATTTTCATTCTGGAAATTAATTTTTTTAATGCATTTGTAGTTAATACTGAATTCTTTTACATTTACAGTTGAATATTTATAGGCACTTTCATAATCACTTTAGAAGTTCTATTTTTCGAATTGGCAACGAAACTATCAAGTGACTTAAACTATTCAATCTGATTCGTATTAATAAATACTATTTTTAAGTTTAAACTAATCTTTTCCCGAACGAATAGATATTTTAAAGTGGATTCCTAACCAAGATGGTTATGTGCTCTTTAACAGTAAACAGAAATTAAACCCGTCTTAAATGAACCCTAAAAGCCAGAGAATGAAACATTTCGCAGTAGGTCGAGGAAAGCCTCTCAAGCAAAGAATGACTGTGTTTGAGTCTTAAGAAATCTCTTGCTAAGCATCATACTAGAAACTACATATTATACTAGTGTTTATTTGACCAAAAAATTAAAAATGAATGAAAGCTAATTGTAAATGAAAATGAATTGTAAATGAAAACTACTGACTTTTCTAAATTTTCAATGAGACGTTTATTTACTGTTAAGATCAGTAAATTGTTTTAAACAAATGCTTTACAATATAATGCTACTATAATATTTCCTAGAAATTTTATTGTTTTTAGACATTGTTATAAAAATCTAAGACATTTTTAATTCCAAAGACATTTTTTGAATTTTCATACTCATATACAAAGTAGGCAAAATGAAAATGGTACACCCAACTAATAGAAATGCGATGCGATTGATTGCAATGAGTCGCAAACGATTTTCAACACACAAATGCAATCATAAGTATTTTGACAGTAAAATGCAGACCGGTGGTTTACAGAAGTTAGAAAACACTGATTTAATCTTTTTGTATAAACAAAATAAAACACGACACAATGTACTGTAAAAAATAAGAAATATGTTTCTTATCTACAAAATCGACTTAACTTTTTTAAATTCAATTTGATTACATCAATTTCCTATTAATTTCTTAAATACTTCCCCTTTTCTATAAACTGAAATTTTTTAATTTTTAATTTATTTCCCATGGCAGATTTTTTTTCTTCAATTCGTTAATGTTTGCCGACATGGAAAATCATTGCTAAATACATTTTTAAAAATTGCTTTGTTGGCATTATTTTGTTTTTTTACTCCTTTATAAAAGAGACAATTTTTTGCATTTGATATTTTCTGATACAAGATAAAAAAATATGTTACAAAACTGTTTATGAAAGGAACATAATGTTATTAATTTGCGTGTGGATTAATAAATGTTTTGTATGAAGATTATTTAAAGGTTATATGTTTTTTCTGCATATAATTTCATTTATGCACTTTATTTAAAAGTTGTGCTAAAATTAGTATTGACTAAAATAAAACATGCCTGAAAAAATTTGAGACGCTTTGTAGAAGTTTCTTGTGTCTACTTTCATTTTGTTTGAATAATAATTCGTATAGTTTCAGATAATATTTTAATTTTAAAATTATATTTAGTAAATATTGTTAATTGCATTACAAAAAGTAATAATTTTTAACAAATGTTCTTTAGTTTTATTACTTTTTATCAATAATATTTTTTAGCGTTCGCTACATTATCACTCAAGCCAAGTATTTTTAATTCTTTTTATTTCTAACTTTCATTAGCTATATTAAAATCACTAAAGCATTAGAAAAATCTTCAGGGACAAATGTTTACAATTTATATTACGCTTTTTATATTTATTGGAGACACAATATGCATTTTACCACATACTTACCAAATACGAAAATTATTGATAAATGTTTTACAAGAAGCAAGGTTAAAATTCTCATTTTTATACTGAAATTATTCTATAAGAGAACGAAACGAAATTATAGTCATTCGTTCTATGGACTGTCTACATTATTATAAAATAGTAATTTTATACAATTATACAAGTTTCGTATTTAGAAGGAAACTGGAATATAATTTCAGCTCTCTCAAACTATATTGTAGAAAAATTATTTTCAACATTTTATGCATTATTCAACATTTTATGCACTTTTATTATTATTTATACTCCACAGAATCCCAATATTAACTAGTCCATAATCGCGTAAATCTGTCAAAATCTGCCATTACAATGGATTAAAAAAGTGCCAATTGCTAAAACGCAGATCAAGTTATGTGACATTAATATGCTTTTGTAAGCAAAATAAAAAATAACATGAGAGCACGAAATATATTGTGTCTTAGGGATCCCAAGAAGAGTTCTGCTTAGCACCACCACTGCTGATAGAACTGACTTAGTATTGAGTTGCACTCGGAATGTCTTTGCTCCAAATTGACAAGCTGGTGATATTTCACTGCTTACCAATAAATGCCTCCAAATAATTCCTCAAGCTCATATGTACCCTGCATGCGTTTTCCTTACCTGTAAAAGTTGTTTCACGGCACGATATTGTTTTCTGATAAAAACCAACTTGTGATGAAACGAAACTAAATAAAATAGGTGGTGGGGGATTTAGTTTAGTACGCTCATAGATTTCAAAGATAATTTTCTTTATCATATTAGTAAGACGTATGATTTGGGAAATGAATCGTAATTCATTCGCTTACGTCATTTTATGCATCGCGTTTTTTAGTCATATTACTTTAGTTAAAACCTTATTTGTGAGGTCACGGTGAATCTTTTTGTTACGATTTCCTTAATTTGCATTTTAATAGGGTTTTTTATGTACTCGTATAATAACAGCCTATTATAGCTCTAGACAGACTATCAGAATGATTCTTATGTATAATAATAGCCTATTTTAGTTCTGGGTTTGACGGACTATCAGAATGATTTTTATGTATAATTACAGACTATTATAGCTCTGGGTTTGATAGACTATAAGAATAATTTTTATGTATAATAACAGCCTATTATAGCTCTGGATTTGACAGACTATCAGAATGATTTTTATGAATAATTACAGCCTATTATAGCTCTAGGTTTGACGGACTATCAGAATAATTTTTATGTATAATAACAACCAATTATATCTCTGGGTTTGACGGACTATAAGAATGATTTTCTTGTATAATTACAGCCTATTCTATCTCTGATTTTGACAGACTATCAGAATGATTTTTATGTATAATAACAGCCTATTATAGCTCTGGGTTTGACGGACTATCAGAATGATTTTTATGTATATTAACAGCTTATTATAGCTCTGGGTTTGACGGACTATCAGAATGATTTTATGTATAATTACAGCCTATTATAGCTCTGGATTTGACAGACTATCAGAATGATTTTTATGTATAATAACAGTCTATTATAGATATGGATTTGACGGACTATCAGAATGATTTTTATGTATATTAACAGCTTATTATAGCTCTGGGTTTGACGGACTATCAGAATGATTTTATGTATATTAACAGCTATTATAGCTCTGGGTTTGACGAACTATCAGAATGATTTTATGCATAATTACAGCCTATTATAGCTCTGGGTTTGACGGACTATCCGAATGATTTTTATGTATAATAACAGTCTATTATAGCTCTGGATTTGACGGACTATCAGAATGATTTTTATGTATATTAACAGCCTATTATAGCTCTGGGTTTGACGGACTATCAGAATGATTTTATGTATAATTACAGCCTATTATAGCTCTGTGTTTGACGGACTATCAGAATGATTTTTATGTATATTAACAGCTTATTATAGCTCTGGGTTTGACGGACCAATATGGAGCTCTTTATTTTTATACATGTATTTACATTTGAGTTATCGTGTTCATATTTTATAGACATTTGCACACATTGACTATGATGTTATTACAAAAGTATCCAAAGAATTTTTTATAAATCCCAAAATATCTATTTACGTCAAAATCTTGAACTTCAAATGTACATTTATATAAATGCTACACAGTCACAACTATAAAAGAATTTAACTGTGTAAAATTTTATTCGACCACAATTTTATCTTATAATCATCTTATACGACTATTTTTCTGTCCCTTAAAAATCAATTGTTTGCTGACAAGTAGAAATGTAGTCTGATGCTTTTAAGCTTTTTAACTAAATTGATTCTAAGACTACTTCGTTTTCTTTATTCCTTTATAAATAATTATACCCATTTACTTAATATTTTTGAAACAAAATCCCCCTCAAAACAAAGAAACTTACTTTATGAAAGGACTAAGATAGGATTGGATATTGCCCAAAGCTTTATTTTCTAAAAACGTTTGGTATAAGATATTTTTATCTACTTAATTTATAAAATTCATTTGCTTTTCATCTGTATAATTTTTAATTAAACGATACAAAAAATTTTAAAAATAGACAAGATTTTAGCGTTTTAAACTTAATTCTGTACTCATAACGTTTGTAATTATGTGATACGTTTATATATATAATGTTCTTGAGTACATGATGCATTTATAATGGTTTTGATTACTATATGTTTATAATTTTCAAGGAAAATAATAAATCTACAAAATATTTATTTCGTACATGCATATACTTTTATTTTTATGAGAGATATTTTATATATCCTATGATATTCACTTTTTAAAAATTAGTCTTTTAACGATTTTGTTTATTTACAATGCATGTGTCACTAATTTATAAAAAATAAGTTTCACATACTATTTTTTTGGGGTTGCTTTATCGTGTTCGTCAGCCTAAAATTAAGTGAGTGAAGTCATTGTATCACGACTAATATTTTAAATAAAGTGGAACTATATTTTGGAAGATTGGGTTAAAAGTAGCATAATCTATCATATCTTAAGCTTAAAATTTATTGCAAATATAATTACTTTATCTATAAAGCATAGAATTTGAATAGAAAATATTTTGCAATTTGAACTTAAATGTACGGTACCTCGTTTTAAACAGTCGAACATTTCAAATAATTAACTGATTTTGGAGATCAAAAAATCGTATTTTTCTTCAACATAAAGGATATAAGAACATCACTTAAACTAAAGCAGGAAATTTAATTATCTGTATTCGATAATGATTTTGCTTAACTGACCACTCTGCATTACTTATTCCTACGACAGAGGATTTTTTTTGTCTCTGAAACTGATTGCAACTTTTAAATATTTATCTCATGCTGTTACTAAAGAAATATTTTTTAGTTTATTTATTCAGACATTAGTTTAAGCGATTTGATTTATATTGTAATGTGTCCGAAATTTCATATTCAAATTTTTGATGGATATATCGACTGTTTTAAAAATAAATATTCAATGGATATTTCGAACTTTGGCAGTTTTTTGGACTATGAGCTAAGCTAAAGCTGAATTGAGTAAAATTGAGAAAACAATGATAATTGCAAGCAAAAGATGAATAAATAAAAATAAAAATGCATGTACTGAACATGTTTAATTAAATTTATAATGTTCCATTTTGTATGAAATATTCAACAATGAAAGAGAAATATCCGTTTAATGATACGAAGATAATAGAGACGTCATTTAACTTCTGAAAGCTATCATTCATTTCACATTTTGTGCCATATTTTCTATATTCCGCAGATTTTATTCGTTAATAATTTTAAATTGCTCGAACAAAAGTTATTGGAGTTTTGTTTATGAAGCTAGCTCATGTAGCTTACAAAAACTGCAATTTCGTAAGTTACATGAGCTAACTAGCTACACTTGAGTGACTTACATGAGCTCGTAAGCTACGCTTTTTTTAAATCTTATTTTCAGTGTTTTATTTCCTGGTATTTTTATGTAGTAGACGTATATAATTCGAATTTTGTTAATGGAATTAGCTCATATAGCTTCCGTAAACTGCTACTTTTTCTTTTTTTTGTGTTATAGTGTTATTACTCCACAATATTTAAATTGTTAATATTTTGAAATCTATTTGTTCGAAGTTACTTAAATATTTTAATGAATTAACTCGTGTTGCTTTCCGAAACCGGCTATTTCCTTATTTTTAATAACAGGGGAACTAATTTCTTAGTTTTATCCACGGAGGAGGTGTTTGGGCTCCTACTACTACTTTTCTTCCATCTTTCTATGTTTTTATTTTGTATTCTCGTTCTCGTTTTTACCTGCTTTTTAGACTAACGACGAAGGTTGTTTTTTTCTTCGGAAATCATACTTGATCAACTTTATGTAGAATTTATTAAAAATATTTTTTGTCTGATGAAAGTCACATATTTGAGCTAATTTTAATATCAATACTAATATAAATTATTCTCAAAATATGCTTGTTTATCTTTTCTTAATTTTGGTGAGTTAGTATGATTTAAAAGCTGAAAATCTCAGCATAACAAATGAAATTATTCAGAAACAGCAAATGCGATGCACATTTAAATAATAATATTTTTTTTTATATTTTTCTTTGTACCATAAAACTAATACTTCTAATTTTAATAAATTATTAATTAAAATAAGAGAAAACTGGCATAAAACTGCACAAAATGTCATGTTCTGTCTATGTTTAATTCATTTAGTGTATAAAGCATCTCTCATCATTTTATGTAAACAGTTACTTAAAGTAAAATTAGTTGTTGGGAAATTTCATAAATTTCTGCTTTCGACCACATTAACAGTATCCACATAATCAAAGTCTATATAAATTAAACACTCACACAATATATTTTTATTAAATAACTCCAAATGTGAAGAGGCTGAAACGTGTTAAATTTTCATTAACAACACTTTTTTCCTTCATTTATTCTTTTCCTAAGGTTATATCCATTTTCACTATAAATATATACAATTGTTGAGAGTTTAATCCCCCCCTCCCTGAGATGATTGTTTACTGAAGCAGTTGAATGTTTTCTGTCATCCAAAAACCTGGTTTTATGCTTTTAGGCTTTTTAACTAAATTACTTTTCTCGCGATATTTTCTTTTCTTTAATCCTTTACAGAAGAGACAACTTTTATATTTGATATTTTCTGACGAAGGATACACAAAATCTAAAAGTTAAATACAGAAAGTTTAAGAAAGTAAGAAAAAATTGTCCAATGTTCTATGTTTAATTTTGTACCATGATTTTTTAATAACTTCTTAAGCGGATGCAAATTTTGAGGTATATATATCGTTTTTATGTAAAATAAAGAATGGGTGAAAAGTTCAACAATTTTATAGATGTTACTTCATCAGACTAGTTTAAATTTATATAAATACGATCAAATTTCTAAAAATACCCTTGAATGAAATAATTGTTAGTAAGTAACATTAAGTGTAATAATTTGTTTTCTGGGCGCTGTGTTGGAATCCATTAATCCATTTTTACGCCCATTGGTTAAACTTTTCGATGACCACATTTACTCCCCTCCCCTCAACACCACGTCTGAAATTTTAAAATTGCATTTTTTAAATTTTATTAGTAGTTGGGTCCATAATTTGTTTGTATATGTCGAATGTTAGTTTCAAGAGTTAGATTTTGAAATAGAGGTTGTGCACAGAAAAATATAAACAACTTATTAAGGGTCTAAGCAACCCTAAAAACAGAAAGTGTCACATTGTTAATGTCACATATTATCGATATATTTTACCTTTCCCTACCTTCAGCGCCAGATTTCCCCTGGTGGTGGCTGTTAAGCTATTTATCTATGGAATCACTTGCGAATGTTTTCAAGAACATTCCTACATAGTTTTGCGTTTTAAATAATTTTCACGTTGTTAAAGACTTACTTAATAATATGATGCTACTTTATTGTGTTATTTGGGCTTTAATCCGTTGCTCAAGTTTTTCTTATCCTTTGCACGGTATTGTACTTATTAATTACTAATATTGTTTGAAAGAAGAAATAAATTATAAGTATTTAATATATATGGAAATGATTTATCTACCACCTTTGATTGGAATCTTATTAGCTTTCAGAACAAAGAGTTTCGAAATCAATTGCACCTCATGCATCTGTAGAAAAACTTCATAAAATGGGTGAAAGGAGTTTTTATAGAATCGTAGTCTTAATCTGACAAAAACTAATTAAAAAATGCGTTTTGTAAAAACAAACTAATTTGAATTTTTATGGGTTTTTTTTTAAGGACAAAACTACAAAGTCGATTGTTCTGTTTTAAATTACTTGAAGAGAAGATAATTAAGACATCCGTGGTAAACATTTGAAGAAATGAGATTGTGAAATTGAGACTTTTTTTATGAAAAAAGGCACTTCTCTAAATTGCTTATATTCTGTTCACGAAAAGTAGTTGTCCAAATTTATAATATCATGGTAATTTATAATCTCATGATCCAAATTTATAATCGTATAAAAATATATATGCAATGAAGAACACTTTCTTATCAAGTATAATTACTTACTGTGAGTTTCGATATCAAATTGGATTTTTGTATTTGCATGTTTGATTTAATTTAATACTGCATATTTTTACAAATTTCAAGTCACACAAGAATATGAAAGAACTTTGAACAAAATTCAAGAAATGTGTGAAAGTTGCTTGTTTTCAGCTTTATCTTCTATTTAGAACTCTATCAGCTGTTGGCGAATCAAGGCAGTTTGTCAATTTGAGATTAATAATTTATAAAATGCCATTTTATAAATGGTAAAATTTATAAATGAGATTAAAAAAATAACAGTTCCAAATAAAATAAAAAAAATTACTGTACTCGCAAATACACTTTTTTGCATTTTGTGCAAAAAGACAAAAAACAAAAACAAAAAACGAAGCACCACTAAAAATAATCCGATCATCTCGAAATTTCGCATGTAAATTCTTTTATACCAAGTATGCAAATGATTAAATTTGCAAGGCAATGAGTGTTAACTTCGGTCATAGCGCGCGTTTCTACTGCGCAACTAGCATCCTATAAAACGGGTTATAAATGAGGACGGTTTATCTTTGCTCGTTATCGGCGTTGCAGTTCCGTGGAAATACAAGCAATAATGCCGTTACGACGTTGCCGAAGAACTTATAAGCAATTAGACGAGTTCGAACGTGGTCGTATAGTCGGGATGCGTGAAGCTGGCTGGTCATACCGAGCAATAGGACGCCACCTGCACAGAACGGATACTGCTATACAAAGGTGCTGGCAGCATTGGCTGTTGCAAGGAACTCATCGGCGGAATGAAGGATCTGGAAGAACAAGGTGCACGAATGTGAGGCAAGATCGGATGATTGTGCTACAGGGCCGAACTGACCCAACGGGATCATTGTCCGTCATCCAACGTGCTACAGCCTCTTCCATACCACCCGTGGTACCTTTCACCCTGGTTACGCTCACGGGTTACGGTCACGGCGGCATTTAATGCGTCTGCCTATAATCCCATAACATCGGCAGAGTCGTTTGGAGTGTTGTCTTCGCCGAGGATCATGGTTGCCAGCAGACTGGCATAGCATTGTTTTCAGCGATAAATCACGCTTCAGTCTTTCAGCAGATGACCATCGGGTATATGTGTGGAGGCGCCAGGGCCAGCGGTCTCAATCAGTCTTTGTTTTACACAGGTTCACAGCCATTACCCCTGGTGTGATGGTATGGGATACTATGGGACAGCAGGTTACCCCCTAGTCATCCTGCTTACAACTTTAGCAGCTCAACGCTATGTTGATGAAATCCTGCGGCCGTTTGCGTTACCCTTCATAGCACGTCATTCTGAAGCCATTTCATAACAAGATAATTCCACGCCACATGCGGCTCGCATATCAGTGGACTCTCTCCCTGCTGATGATACTGGTCCTTTACCAGCAAGGTCACCAGACCTTTCGCCAATCGATCATGTATGGGACATGCTAGACCGCCAGATTAGGGCATCCCGAAATGTAGCAGATCTGGAGCAACAATTGAGGAATGCTTGGCAGAATATATCTCAGGACAACATTAGGAAACTTTATCACTCCTTACCTAGACGTATACAAGGATGCATTGCCGCCAAGGGGGGTTTCACCAATTACTGATTTGAAAGTTCAATGTGCAATTGCTAACCATTGATGGGTCCGGCGGATCAACTCATACATAGGTAATGAAATTCTCTAATCATTTCATTACCCGTGTATGAGTTGTGCGCATATTTAATTTCAATAAAAACAGCCACTTTCTTCACGGTGCTTCATTTTTTTTTTGTAAATGAGTGTATATTGATGTACTAGTGACTTTACATTTGTCTTTAAATTTGATTATTTTCTACGTCAAAGCTATCTTCAAAAATAATTATTCTAGCATAAATTCTATAGAATATTATTTACCTTAGTACTTATAGAATATTATTTTCCATAAGGAGGAATAAAACCTTATACTGCTGTTTCTTGTGTATACAGATAGTGTGTATACAGTTATTTTACTGACTACACTATATTCTCAAAGAATACTCAGACCTCTACCGAATTCGCATATTATAGTTTCAGAAATGCCTTATTTCGAAAGTATAAGACTCGATTAGTTGACTTTTGAAAGCAGAAAATTTATTTCAGAATACTGCCAGTTTATCTAAGCAGATGTCCATCTCTTTTCTTTCAAGGAACATATCGTTATTTTTCCAACTCAGCACACTTTACCAAAACTTCATGGTGTGTAGTTTGTGGAGGGAGATACTATTTACAGTTTGTAGTCCACACATTAACCAAATAAGATACTTTGGGACAAATTGCAGCATGAATAATGTTCTCCCAAAGAATTTCCAGTAGTTGCTTTGGATGGTTTATTAGAGTTATTTGGCCCAAGATTCAAGGCGGATGGGCTGCGGCAGACATATAGTATCAACAATCAATAAAATAGTTTGCTTTTGAAGACTAGACCTTAAGTGAGATCACAATCGAACAAAGTTTTATTACAAAAGTGTTCCATGGTATCTTGTATTGGACTCTATGTAACATACTTATGCTTTAGTGCAGTGGTGTTCAACCCAATTGATCGTGATCCATCAGTTGATCGCCATGGCTTGAAAAGTCAAACTTAGGATGATCTTCGCATGACTAAAGACGCGTAGAAAGGATGACGAGCGTGAGTATTGAAACAAAATTTTATATTCGGAATTTCCAAGCAAATATCTAAAACAACATAGAGTTTTTGAACATTTGAATGATAGTTCTGAACGCACGTCAGTCATATTTAAACATCATAATAATATTATGGAGACATATTTATTATTTGCTTTCAAAATGTATAGTTCCATTTAAGCATAGAGAACCCAAACGGGTCTGAACTCGTATTTTTACGGTAAAGTGTTTTTTTTGCAGTAAATTTCTTCTCGTATTTTTGCAGCAGTATTGCTTTGCTACTCTTTCATGGGAAACCGGATTTTCTCCTTTATTGTTGCTAAGAAATCCCAAAGGTATCTAAAGATATATTTTTACAGTACAAGTCTTCATATTGCCACGCAAACCCATTAATAATTTTCTCCTTTGGTCTTTCTACGATTACCCAATAGGCTTGGTATTGCTTCTGAAACGAGGATTAATTTTTCAAGCATTATTTCAAACGATGTAAAAAAATTAAAGTTACAATACTGTAACATAAGCATAAATCAAAATAAAAGAAAATGTTTTTGAATCCCAATAAAAAATAATTTGTTTGGTAAGCATCACGATAACATTATTTAGATAACAGCATCCTTGGATCCGTGTCATTACTTGTTTTTACTCAAGCAGGTAAGGCATCATTTTGAGCTTGTTTAAATAAGTCTAAGTTATTTAAACCTCTTAAAAGTATGGGGCAAAAGAAGAATCAATCATACACGTATAAATTTGAGTATACACGTATAAATTTGAACATTCTACACCTATTGTTTTCTGTCTTTGTTTCTGTCACTCGGCATAATGATAATAATAATAATAATAATGATAATAGTAATAATAATAATAATAAAAATAATAATATTAACAATAAATTTGAGTATTTAATATAAAGTAATTGCCTTTGGTGACAAAATATGAAAACATACCGTGTATCAATTTCTAATGTTCAGTAACATTTTCCGCGCTCCATTTTTTTAATCGAGGTTATTCGATACATTTAATAATCAGTAGAACCTACAAGTTAACACTAGTTGATATCGTGATAAGTCAAGTGACTCTCGTCTCAATTAAGGACCAAGTAATTCATCATTTGAGAACTTAGTACACTGTCAATACCCAAGAAATGATAGAGGACGCTAACTGGGGCATCGTATCAATATGTGGAAGTGTATGTGTGCACGCATGCTTCGATATTGATTGGAATTGTGGAAGTGGCAATTTGAAAATGGTTTTATGGATATATTGCGTAATTTAGATATAATTGTGAAAACTATGTATAAATGGGATGAAAGAGGAATATTAGAATAAATATTAACATCACATAATGGTGCCGTGACGAGTTTCCGAACCTGGGCAAAATTGTTATAACTGTCCCTTTCTCTTCCCCTTATATATGATTTTCAGCATCACACTGTGAGTTGAATATCGCAAATAGAGTATTAAAGTAAAAATTATCAAGGAATCAATGCTCCATGAGATGTATTCATACGACTTCCCCACGAGTCTTCAATTGCTACCATTTTACCAATATTATTGTGTTTTTAGTCATTTTAAATATTTCGAACAGTTAATTTTCTGTAAAGTTAGAATAGTTAAATATTTTGATAGTTATACTCCAAGATACTGCACGATGAGTTAATTTTGTGTGAAGTTCTGCCCAATCTGTCAGTTATTGTGGGTTTGCAAAATGTGATTACACAGAATGGTGACACCTACGAATTGACTCCATTGTAATACTAACATTAGTTGACCGATTTCGCCCTTTTCAGCATAGAATAGCTACTAAATGTAATGTAAGAAAGAAAACTCTTATAATGTTGGGGGCAATTTTGTGAACTTTCATTGAAATCAGGCAGCCGGTTGAAATTTCAAGAAGATTGAGCTTAGCTGTACAAGCTCTATAAAGGCAGGGGAAAATTTATTTTGGAAAAAAAAAATATATGTTTCGATTTTGTCCCGAGTTATTTTCTTCAGAAATTTTGAAAATTTTCAGAAAAAAAAGGGCATCAAATGTAACAAATATAAAAGTCGCATTTTTATTAGTAAAAATGTTGAAGCTGAAGCTAATTATGTTTTTTACTCTTTTATAATTGGCAATTAATTCTAACTAATATTAATTTAAATTATGGCGGTATATTTCGGAAAATTACAATTACGCCGACTCGTATATTTTTATAGATTGAATTATCCTGTGTTGTCTGGGCTCTAAGAGTCCGTTACGTAGATAATACAGATAAAGATAACACCAATCAATTTCCAAATTGGCTGTTTTCAATCTAAATCATTTCCAACTTTTGCTCCTATCCAAATCTTTTAGTTTCAACGCATGTGTAGTAGCGCGCAACAATTTAATTCACCTGCGCACAATTGTCTATTGCTAGCCATATAGCAACGCTCAGTTTTGGAGAAAGAAGCTCTTCACAAGTGGAATCGAAAATCTTAATATTTATGTATGAGTTTCAAATTAACAGAAAATAGAGTAAATAAAAATATAAATTTTATTAGAATGTGAAGATATATACCAATGTTTTTGCCAAACTATAAAAGTGTGCTAATGTTCTATTTTCGAACGCGGCAAAATAAGAACTAGGTTACCTAAAACATGCATATTTAGATGCATTTAAAAATAAATAAATAAATATGAAAGGCACTTGCCTTTCGGATTTGGTTCAAATATTGTTAAAAAGAACGTTCTTTGATCTTTCTGATAATGTCAAAATATAAACTATATTATAATATTTACAATAGCTAAAGAACCGATTTGTACGAAAATCGCTCAAAATCGTGCAACGTAATATATTTGAAAAACTAATTCAAATTATAAAATATATATCTGTGTATCAAGGTGAATCGTACGGGTAAGTGAAGCCCCTCTATAAGAAATTTCGCCGCTTTCTGACGTTTTTTATTTTCCACTACAGACGATATATACAGACATACCATTTATTTTTATTATAAAAATAAATTATATTATTATTATTTTTATAATTATTATATCGGTTATTATATTTTATGTATATATACGATTAATATATGATATTATAATAGGATTAAGAAAGAAAATAGATTTTGTTAATAATAAAATTTATTTTATGTATTTTTTAAGATATGATATTTTGTTGGGTGTTTATCATTTTTATCATTTAGTTAATATATCTCCATGGCCTTTAATAATAGGAATATAATAAATTCTAAAAAGTAAAATTAAACTGGAAATAAATATAACTGTAAATAAAAATAAGCAAGATATTCAATCAAATAAAAATCTAATAGGAATATTAAAAGATAAAATATTAATAATAGAAATATCTAAAGAAATAAATATATTGTTTCAGATAAGGAAAATAAATATAAATAAAGGAATTAATAATTATATATCCATATAAATCTTTTATTGTATAATAAGGATGAAAATATATTTTATCATAATTAGTAAATAATCCTATAGGATTATTTGAACCTATCTCATGAAGAAAAAATGAATGAATTATTACAAATATTAAAATAATAAAAGGTAAAATAAATTGAAAAGAAAAATATCGAATTAAAGTTGGATTATACAGATAGAAACATAGACAAACATCTTTTATTATGTATGAAATACATAAGTATTGATGACTTGATATCATTTTCATGGTACTAAGATATCTACCCAATTAAAATCCATCCCACAATATTACAAAGTATATTTGTGATTATGTATGTTTGTTTTCTAGTATGCACATCAATGTATAGGCACTGTTTGTTAAATAATAAGAAGTTGTGATAAAGCAATGTTCATGATAAAATAGTGCATATATAATGGAACAGTGAAATATATATTCGTGATGAAACAGTGAAACTATATTTAAAGCAAGAGTTCACTATTTCCTTTTTTCAGGGAAGATGCGAATATTATATGATGAGGCATGACGTGCTTCCACAGATATATATAAGAACTGACTTTTGTTTTGATAAAAAAAGGAGATCAGATGGGAATATTCTTATGACAACCATGCAGTTATCATAAAAATACGTTGAAAATCACTAGTGGTTTGTAAGAGAGGTATTATCAGGATTATCATAGGTAAAGATAGCTTACAGTTAAACATTAAAAATTTTAACATTCCATAGATGCATAATATATATGCAAAAAGTATGTTTTGATGTGGTTAAAAGTTATAATTTAAGGTGTTGACAATTAAACGTGTTTCTGGTACGTTTGAACACAAATTGAATGCTTTTGAAACAATGTTTTTGAGCGTTTGAATAATATTATCTTTGAAGCAAATTAATGTATTCAAACGAAATTTTTGCTTGATTTATTACAGTTAGTGTGAATGTAATATTTAAGAACAAGCATTGCTTTATAAATTAATATATCTGAACAATGATATTCAATCGCGTTAAATAAACAATCAATGTTTATATTTAATCTCTGAAAAATATTAAAACTTCCAGACCGCTAGGCTGTACTAATTTCGTGGTAATGTACGTTTTTTGAAATGATGTATCTAGTAAACAGATAAAGTCTAAATTATGTGAGCAGTATATCATTTCTCTTATTTATTAATTTTTGTCTCTTGATATTTATGTCTGCATTAATTAATAAAACTGAAAAATTACATTCACACTAACTGTAATGTTTCACACAATTACAGTTAGTGTGAATGTAATATTTAAGAACAAGCATTGCTTTATAAATTAATATATCTGAACAATGATATTCAATCGCGTTAAATAAACAATCAATGTTTATATTTAATCTCTGAAAAATATTAAAACTTCCAGACCGCTAAGCTGTACTAATTTCGTGGTAATGTACGTTTTTTGAAATGATGTATCTAGTAAACAGATAAAGTCTAAATTATGTGAGCAGTATATCATTTCTCTTATTTATTAATTTTTGTCTCTTGATATTTATGTCTGCATTAATTAATAAAACTGAAAAATTACATTCACACTAACTGTAATGTTTCACACAATTACAGTTAGTGTGAATGTAATATTTAAGAACAAGCATTGCTTTATAAATTAATATATCTGAACAATGATATTCAATCGCGTTAAATAAACAATCAATGTTTATATTTAATCTCTGAAAAATATTAAAACTTCCAGACCGCTAAGCTGTACTAATTTCGTGGTAATGTACGTTTTTTGAAATGATGTATCTAGTAAACAGATAAAGTCTAAATTATGTGAGCAGTATATCATTTCTCTTATTTATTAATTTTTGTCTCTTGATATTTATGTCAATCTTATCCTCTTTTGCTTTAAATTTTCAGTTTTATTAATTAATGCAGTTTTAATTAGTAATTTACTGTTTTCATTGACTTTAAATAGCTAAAATTACCATAAATAAGAAACTTCGACAAAACTGTTTAACTTTAGCATATCGGAATTGGCTGCGTGGGATTTTTCATAAAAAATCTAATGTGGGCAGCACATGACTTTCCTTATAAAATGCAATGTATTTACTACTTTTACAGTAAAAGCAAAATAGGTTATTGTTATAGTAGATTCTTATATTTTTTCCAAGATATTGAATTTTCGTCAAATAATCGTTATTTTAGTTGATTTAGCGTCCTTTTTATCCATTTGGCGAGACTTTGCTTGATTTGATATATTTAAAAAGTTGCTAAATTGACAACATTCCACCAAATTCGTCGCCAAAAGCTCGCCAAGCGTTAGGGGCGGATAAATAATTTATTCTTATAGCAGATAAATTATTATTGGCTTTCAAATACAAAAATATTACTCAAAGTATCTTTTTTCATGAATGGAACGAGCTAGATTCACGAGAATGATGTCAACAAATTTATCGCACGATATTACATATGAAAAGTGAACATGTTTCTCAAAAGGAAATATTTTTTTTATTTTATATAATTTTTTAATAATTTTTTTTTGGAAAATGTGCAAGATCTCGAGAACGGTTCAGGCTAGCGTTCTAAAATTTATGTTAATCGTTTTCAAATGAAAAATTACATAAGAAATGTCTATCTGCGTAACTTTATTAGAGGCTTGGATTTTTTGATGTTTTTTTCAAAATTTCACTCGAAAATTTAGGGGGGTTCTGAACATTCGATTGTGTATAAAAACAATGGGCTTGCAGTATTCACGGATTGTAAATTTTGTACCAAATTTTGTTCGAATCGGTCCATTCGTTCGTCGGTTATAGTTTCCAAAGGCTCACTGACACACACACACACACACACACACACACACACATACAGACACCACCTAAAAATGTTCGATTCGTGATCAGGGATGTTTGAAACGTGTTCTCCTGTCGAAAACTCGAATTTGAATTTTCGATCCCGTCATAATACTTTCCTTATACTTTATTGTATATAAGGAAAGTAAAAATTTGTCATCAAACAAGCGTTTGCTAAATATAGATGTGCTGTACATATTTCATTTGAATATTTAGAATTTTTCAGGTCATGATGCAAAAAAAAAAAAACTTTTTCTTCTATGAAAATCTTATAGGTTACAACTTAATATTTTAAGATTGTTAATTTCTCTATCTTTAACAGGTTTAAATACCGGTCTTACATATAATCTTACATATGTTCTCACTTTCTATTTAATGCCCATTTTCTATCTTCCCAAAATCATAGTTTTCAGATAAACTTTTTCCCTAAAGGGATAAAATAAAAATACATATAAATTTTTCAGAGAAACAAGAGGGTACTATATGGAGCTTCACCTTCTAAGCTCAGAAAGTTGAGTAAGCAAACTTGAGTGTCTTTTAGAGTGGGAGACAAAGCGATCATGTCCTTTATTTTGATGGTCACAAGAAGGACATCTCTCGGATGAATGGACAATTTTCTACTTGTGAACTCATGGAATAGATTTTGGTTATGGAAACATAGTTATAGAGACTTAAGGATGAGTTAACTCTACTGATCCAAAAGGTTGGATTCAACAGTTTTGTATGTAAAAAATCTGATGTTGGCAGCACATGACTTTCCCTACATAATGCAATGCTTTTACTTTTTTCATAGTGATTTAATCATGTAAAAGATCCACAGCACAATGATTTGGGTATTAAATGAACACACCGTAAACTAAAATTGGGCAATTGGGCACTTTTGGCAACTTATGAGTCCAAACAGAGTGACTTATTCATACTCACGTGCAAAGTCCTCGACAAAATGCAATTAACTGTTAATGGATATCCCATGAAATACATGATTAAGAATAAATTCCTTGGTATCAAAATACAAAACTATTATAAAAAAAATATCTTCTCTCGTGAATGAAATATCCATGGAATAATGTTAAAATATTTGTTGCTTAATATTGTATGTGCAAAGTTATCATATTTGATAATACATGCTTCTTCTTTAGTTTTATTATTTTTTACAAATGTATTTAAAGAACATGCTATATTTGAAGAAAAGTTCGTAATAGGCGTTATGAAATTGGTGTCTTTTGCTTTTTAATAAAATTTATCATTAAGATCTTGTTATTAAATGAATTTTTCAAAATGTCAATAGAAAATTCAAGGGTATTCCAAACATTCGATTGCGTTTAAAATCAATAGTTTTTCAGTACTCAGAATCGTACTAAATTATTTTCGGAAAGCTTCATTCGTTCGTGAGGCATCTCATCCATAGGCTCACAGACAAACGCACACTCAGACATACTCACTCCTCACTCACTCACACACTATCACTATTATACTTATTCATTTACTCACACACTATTGCTAACGCACCCATTCATTCACTCAGACATTCTCACTAACACACGCACACCTAACACACACACACACTAATACACACATACTCTAACACACACACATATACACACACACTTACACACACACGCACGCACACACCATCACTAACGCACCCATTCACTCACTCAGACACTCTCACTGACACACTCACACCTAACACACACACTAACACGCACACACTAATACACACATACACTAACGCACACACATATACACACACACTAACACATACATGCACGCACACACACACACACACACACACTGACACTCACACGCGTACACACACTAACATACATGCACGCACATACATCGGCCAAGAAACATTCTATTCGAGTTCAGAAATGTTTGAAACGTGTTCTTCCTACAAAAACTGGAACTCGAGATTTAAATTCTGTGACAGTATTTTCTTTACACATTATATACAATGTAAGTAGAGAAGTAAAATGTAGTACCTGATCGTGTCGTTTCGCTGTCTCTCAGGAACCGTAACACACACCGTTGAATTGTGCTCGCATCAAGACCCAATAGTTCAGAGATCCTTCGAAGGCTCATGCCACCCCCACGTAAAACAATGATTTATTGCTGTTCCCTTGACGACAACTGAACATATGCGGTACGTCGACGTACTCTTGGCATACTGTGATGATTTTTACAATCTGAAATCAAAGACGCTACAATTTAACTGTGATATCGCTCCTCCTTGACTTGACGCTTTTATGCTGCTCGGCAAGGTGTTACGTCACTATGCGTAACGAAACTGTGATCATTTGCATATCTCGCCTTATTGTTTCCATTGCTTGATTTACATAAAGCTACACCTACAACTTTATTTTGTTGCGATTGCAGTTGTGAGCAGTGTAAAACCTATTCATTATAGCCTATCTTGATCTTTCAGAGTATTAACGGAGATTTTTTATAGAACTGGTGAGTTATAGGTACCTTTCATGGTGAAATTTATCATAACAACTTATCCATATATATTTTGCATAATAGGAAAACCATGTCCACCTACTATACATTCAGTCAATGTGGTCTATAGTGATGACCTCTTCCAGCCTGAGTCTTGTCTAGGCTAAAAGGAATAAGTGCAGTATTTCACCGTGAACCAGGAGCTTTATATCATTAGGATAAATACAAAAGTTCTGAAGTACTAAAAATCAAAAGAAAAAATGGGATGAATCCAAATTTCGATATTTTAAAATAATAATTACACACATTTTTAGCTTTCCTACAATTCGATACCATGCGCTTGTTGCTGTTAAGAATCAAAATATGCATATCAAATTTCATGAAAATCGTTTATGATTTTGTAGGATATCATCTTCCTTACTGAGAAATAAAATGTTTAAAATCTTGATAACGGCTTGTGATACATTTAAACTTTTGTTTCAATTTACCTCTGATTAAAAGGTACTTCCTCATTTCATAAAAGTCAATATATTTATATTTTTTCTGTATTAGCTAACAACTTTTAAGTAACTTATAAACAACGAATTGTATGATGACATGTGCTTTAAAAATATTATATATAACATAGTATAATAAAATATTTCCGGTCTTAGCTGTATGAAAATCAACAGGTTTTTTGTAGTTTATCGATTGAAATAATCGTACACACTTTGATTTAAACTGTTTAGTCAGATTGATATCGCCTCTATGGACTCATAGATACACAAACGCACGGATAATCCCACATACATCGTAAAAATGGTGGACTGACTTTCAAAACATACAAATCTATGAAATTCCGAGAAGAGGGTTTTCGACCCTATCAACATTTTACGCAAACTTTTTCAGGGTTCCTAGTAAAGTCCTTAATCACTCAAATAAATTTGCATGGAAATGTTCATGAATTAGGTCTATATATATAGTCATGTGGCAATGCCCAATCGAATAAAGTCCCTAGTGGTAAATTTAGAAACTTAGAATAACAAACTCGGCAATAAAGCGAGATAAACGAAAAAAAAAACAATTGGAAAATTGTAGAGGATTGCCTAATTAGTATGAATAGATACCAGGAATGAACGTAACGCGTGTAAGGACGGCAATGTGGTGTGATATCATCAGGGCTTGTAACACGGTGATACCTGCAATGGTCGTCAAATTACGCGGTCATATTTTTTTTCGAATTCAAATGTGCACTGTTGCTTGCTGACGGAGAGTATTTTGAATAAGCTGTACATTACATTTCTGTGCATGTGACAGTGTCTTTCTAGCAATACTGAACATCACATCCATTCACCAATGACAATTTTGAGTCGTAGCCGTTATCTTTATTTTTTTTAATTTTCTCTAGGGGTGCTGCAGTCTCTTTTATTTATTCGGGCATAGTCACTTAACTATAGGTAGATATAGCGTGTACACTCACGGATCTTTCTTTGCAAAGTCGGTGAGGTGCTTAAGGACTATCCTGGGAAAGTTGCATATTACAGGGAGGGTAAATTTAAAAGTAATCTTATCATCTTCAAAATTAAGACAATAACCTGACACAAGGATTAAAAATTATTGCATTTTAAAAGTTTATTTTCTATTCACCTTGTATATACTCTCATTTTTTTTTCTCTATGCCCATTTATTTCATTGCCATCTCTCTGAAAGGTATTTTATTTTCTGGACAAAAAAACTTTTTCATTAAGGGATTAAGCTAAAAATGTATCCACTCAAGAAGAACAAGAGGGTATTACATTGACGGTCTTTCTCCAAGTTGAGAAGTTGAGTAATCGCACTTGACTTTCTTTCGGATGGAATACAAAGAGATCATGACTTCTTTTCTGTGATTACGGGGAGGGTCACCTAAGAAAGTCCTCAGCCAAGAAGTGCTATAATATATTCAAAAGAACATTTTCTAAGGTATTCTAGGAAAATTTGTTACATAACCGGAGTGGCGTATCTTGTAATAAAACTAGGCGCAATTCAAAGAGGCATTAATTAGCAGTCGGGATTGATGGTTATTTTGAAGTAAAATTAAATCAAATCTAGAGGATGTGGGACAGCATGGTGGTTAGGGCGCGGGGATTGCACTAGCACGACCTGAGTTTTATTTCCGGCTCCACTACAGGCACGTTAAATAGATGAATGATGAATCCGTAAATCCTTCCGTGAAGTTAGTGGCAGAGGAAGGAGGGTACGGTCCGTGTAAATGCCTCCCTCACTGAGTTCCAATCTAAATTTGGTGGCACTTCCCGGTCATCCAAGCAGATTCCTTACACCTTCGGATAGGTCGGACGGTCTGGGTCGAAGAAGAAGAAGTCAAATCTGCAATGGGTGCTTAAGGTGACATATAGTCAAAATAAATATAACTGTTTCTGTGAGAATATAACTTACTAATACGTCCTGGAAGAAAGCATGCATTTAGTAAAACCAAGCGACTACAATTGATTCGAAGGCATTTTAAACCCTCTTTTTTATGTTAAAAGGAGTGTGTTCTTAACAGGCGCTGAAAAACAAGGGCCCAGTCTTTTCTTGCTTGTTAAGAGCACACTGCCTTTGATCTAAAGAAGATAGCTTAAATCGCTCTCGAAACAATTATAGTCACCTAATTTTTCTATTCTTTCTTAAAGAAATTATTAGTTAATTGTATAAAAATATAGTGTTGGATGCTGTCTAGTGGTATTTGTGTGTCAATTACTGGCATTGTACATATAGTCAAATATATCGCCAATTAATATAAAACTTTCTTATTTCTTTCAAAATTTTGTGATTTTCTTTCATTGAATATTATTGTAATTGCATTTACTAAATCTATAGGTTTTTTTTCGTAATTCAATTTTATGTATTATTTTTGACAACGCCTGGTATGTTTGGAATGTTGTAGAGGGGCACATAATTTTAAAATACTCAGAGAATGAAAATAGTTAAGAGAAATAATCCCATTTTTCAGTCTTTTTCAATTATGTTGGCTCCGAACAGCCATTTGTCGTAAAAGCTGCAGAAATATGGCTTATTGAATGAGGAAATAGAGAAAATACAATTAAAATTCAGCGTATGACAGATCACAGTGCAAACATTCACACTCATATGCTTTGAACATATAAATTAAATTGGATTCAAAATCTACAATGCACTTCCAGCATCGGAATACATGAAACTTGCAAATGATGCACCTTCCGATCGATATCTGCTTCCATTAAGCTGCTGTGATTAAGCACATTGAGGTGCAAATTAAAATAAAAAGTTGGATCATTGTTAAAATGAAATGTTCTAAAGATATAGTCGTGAAAATTTGCCTTGATGTCCTGCTGATTGATTAAAACATATTTGAACTTTTAATAATCAATTATAACTGACTTTGACCCAATGCAGTAACTGGGGCCAACGGCCGTACCGTGCTGAAAACACCGGTTCTCGTTAGATCACCGAAGTCAAGCAGAATCGGGCGCGGTTAGTACTTGGTGGGTGACCACCTCGGAACACCGCGTGCTGTTGGCCATCTCGGGTGCGGTATCCCCGTGGTTTGCGCGCTAGATTTGCACGCTACCACAAATGCCGCCGTGTTCATGCGGAGTACGATCACGTTAAGCATGTGGGTCCGTAAGTCCTTCCGAGAGGTTGGTGGTAGGGGAAGGAGGGTACGGTCCCTGTGGATGCCTCCCCCACTGGGTTCCGGTCTAAATTGGGTGGCACTTCCCGGCCGTCCATACAGTTACCATACACCTTTCTGGTAGGTCGGACGGTCTGGGTCTCAACAACAACAATGCAGTAACTTCTGGTAGCTCGGACGGTCTGGGTTTCAACAACAACAACAACAATGCAGTAACTTCCGGCCACACACTTAGCAACAGTAAGCCTTCGGGTCTGTCGTGTGGTCTAGGTTTTCAACAATGCAGTAATGGGGAGGCAAACTCGTTTCTTTAGCAATAGCTGTTCGTTCGTTCGACCTAGACCATCCGATCTACCCAAAGATTTAAGGCATCTGTTTGGACGGCCGAGAAGTGCCACCCAATTTAGATAAGAACCCAGTGCGGGAGGCATCCAGAGAGACCGTACCCTCCTTCCGGAAGGACTTACTGACCCACGTGTTTAATGTGATCGTATTTCGCATGAACACGGCGGCAGTTTGGGCAGAGGCGTAAATCGAACTCGGCTTGTCCGAGTGCAATGCCCGTGCGCTAACCACTTGTCTATTACGCACTATCAGTAATAGTCGTTCCATAAACTGATTGGAGGACTCGTTAAAAAGGCAGAGTGTCTTAATCTCCGGCCGCGCCTATGTCGAAACTGCCGCCGTGTTCACGCAGGGTACGATCACTTTAAACATGTGGGTCACTATGTCTTTCCGAGAGGTTGGTGGTAGAGAAAAGAGGGTACGGTTCCTGTGAATGCCTCTCCCATTGGGTTCCGGTTTAAATAGGGTGGCACTTCCCGTTCGTCTAAACATATACCTTACACCTACGGGTAGGTCGAATGGTCTTGCTCAAAGTAAGAAGAAGAAGAATCTTCGGCCGGGATTATTACAACAGAAATAACTGTTGCAATAATTAATACCACTACTAAAAATTCAATTTAGTTCAATTTTGAAAACTTGCACATCGCGTTGTGTTATTCCGCAGAAACTCGCCGTTGTTCTGCGACTTTGTTTTAACTCTTTTTTGGGGAGAAGAAATTGCCTTAAATTACACAATAAAAGTAGAAAAACAAGTTTCAAACCATTATTTATTTAAATATACATTACTACTGCAAATGATCACAGTTTTAACTCTTTTCTGACACCCCAATTAATCCATGAAATTTTTCCAAAATTAAAAAAAACAAATGTTAGACATTTTTTTTGAGGTACAAAATATGTGCATTCCAAGATAATTTAATGTCAATAATTAATTTTAGAAATAAATCCGCCCTGGATATTGGCTTAAAAACGTCCCTGGTACAATTAATATGGACAAAGTGGGATCGGGCATAATGGTCGACGATTTCAAATCGGGAGGTCAACGACCATGGAGGTTATATGATGCATATAACCTGTATATATGCATATGATGCATATAAACTGTATATACATGTGATGCATGTAAACATGCATCATATTTACCTAGGTAAAAATAGCAGAAGTTGGTTCGTCAAATTGCCAAATACACGTCAATCTGACGTTAGCGGGAGGAGAATGCATTGTTCACTTAAGAGCTCTGAATTCCGTTTCAGAAGCTCAAAGGTAGCACTTTGACTGGAGCAACGGTAGAGCTTTGAAGATCCGTGGTTCAATTCCCAGTTGGGGTAGCAAGATTACAAGATTCGACTACAAAAAGACTTTTCGAAAACACCTCCCATTTTGTCCGACCAATTAGAAAGGGAATCGAAAATCAATCTGGTTATTTTATGTTCCATCCCGTTTTTGATTGCAAAGTGTGAAAAAAATAGTCTCCTTGAACACCAGGGGGCTTCTGGAGGGTCTGGAATGACAAACACACTTTAGATAATTATTATGTAGATTCTGCCCATAAATAAATTTATAAAAGTTTCAAAATTTATAAAAGTTTCACATTTCTGTGCATATCCATCATTCTATCGTTTCGCAAACTTATAGCAAAAATTCCTTATTTCTCATTAAACTCTGCCTGATGTATCTCGGGGTGTTACACTCTAATAGAAAATGTTATCTGCCAGTCTCAGTCGTGTGTGAAAAGGGATAATTACAAGAAATGTTGGCGTAGCGTAAGAAGTGAGAGTAGAAGTTTATATCGGTTAATCTCATGCTCAAATGGAATTGGACGAGGAATCCACGTGACACTTTTTGCAAAACGGAAATAATCTTTAAAATAAAAGATGCATGGTTATAGCCTGAACTTTTATTTTTTTTCTAATATGAAGTTCTAACATGGTCTCAATTTATTAAAATATTTGAAGGATTAAATAAAGGTGTTTAAAGTCTGGTATTAAAGAATTTGAAAACAGGTTTTTCATTTTGCCTTTCAATGTAACATTCATTGCTGAGAAAAATAACGTTTCCCATTTCTGCCCGAACTATTCCCATGTTTACATGGAGTGCGAGCACGTTAAATCTGAGGGTCCGAAATCATTCCGAGAAGTTGGTGATAAGAGAAGGAGGACACGTTCCCCATGGATGCCGCTCTAAATTAAGTGCTACTCTTTCGTCTGCCGTAACATATACCTTACATCTTTGGATAGGTCGTGCGGTCTGGGTCAAAAGAAAGAAATAAGGCTATTTTACACAATATGGTTTTAGACTGTTTGCTGTCATATTCGGTTTTGTTACTGTGGTGCATCATCTAACAACTAATGAAGTATGGCTGGTACTTATTGCTTTCATTCATATACATATCTTGTACGTTCTTTATGCTAATTCCTACTAATCAAATAATATTTGACAATTTGCAATTACAAGTTTATCCTCTCTCGCTCTGTTGAGGAACTCATCCCAATGGATGTTCCTAATGTTCCTAACATGTTCCGAACCTCTTTGAATCTCCACTAAGGGTCTGCAATCGATTTTATTCAGTGGGGCACGGTTACTTTACTATAGTAAAACGTACCGTGATGTGCACTTAGACACTTTTCATTTAAGCTATATTTGTGAGGACATTTCTTAGGAACTCTACATATGTATGGGATATTATATATATTCTAAATACACTACGTGACAGTGAAAATGAGACACCAAGAAAGAGTGGGCAGAAAGTGATGAAAATTGGCAAACAGAGATAGACAGCAACGAACAATAAGTGATGTTTATTGCAACATGATACAGCTATATACTGAGCGATAACACCATCTGATCAACTGTAGGATGACCGCAGACGGCGACACAGACAGCAACACGTCTAGGTACAGTGTCAATGAGCATACGGATGGTGTCCCGAGGGATGGATGCTCATTCCCTATCAACCATTTGCCAGAATTCGTCTTCTAAACGCGGCGGCGGCAGTGCATGCAAGTGACATCCAATCACGCCCCAGACGTGTTCGATCAGGGGAGACCGGTGGCCAGGGAAGCACCTGCGTACTTTGCAGGGCATTTTGGCTGGTGAGGACCGTGTGTGGTATAGAGCTATCTGCTGGTAAATGACATTGGGCACCCCCTGATGGAAGGGTAGTATCACCGGCCACAGCACGTCATCCACGCATTGCTGGGCCGTCATAGTGACCTCAATAAGGACCAGATGTGACCTCAATAAGGACCAGATGTGTCCTCAATAAGGACCAGATGTGACCTCTATAAGGACCAGATATGACCTCAATAAGGATCAGCTGTGACCTCCTATCGTAGGCTATGGCGCTCTAAAATATGATGCCGCATTGTCGAGTGGTGTGGCGTTTCGCAGATGTGGCCGGATTGGAACTGTCCCCACTTTGGCGCCAAAGTCGTACACAACGACTGCCATTGCTAAAACAGAAGCGTGACTCGTCTGAGAACACGACCCTGTGCCATTCCGCCGTCCTCGTGGCTCTATCCTGACACCATTGCAAACGGAGGCATCTGTGCTGTTGGGTCAATGACAGTCTTCTTAACGGGCGCCATGAGTGCAGGTCGCCGGCGACCAATCGGAGGATAATGGTCCTGGTCGATATGGTAGCATCAAGGATGTCCTGCACATGCCTCAAAAAGCGACGGAAGTGGCCTGCAGGGCCGCCAACGGTTGCCAACGATTGAAAAATGCCTCGGTCCACGTGTGCTGACGTCGCTCTGGCCGTATCGGCACCCCTCAAACGTGCCACATTCCCTTGTTCCAACCATATTCGCCACAGCCGGTGCACCATGGACGCGTGTAGGTAGGTGGCTGTTCGCTGAGATTTGACGTATGGACCAATATGCCCTTCTGAGTCCGATCACCATACCTTTCGTGAAATCGTTTGTCTGCTGGAACTGCCTCGGTTGGCGGCGGCCTGGCATTATCTGCTACTACACATTTCCTCTGAGACAAAAAAAATTGCAAAATGATTCCCTCGGCAGACAGAGTGGCGCGACTATTGCCAATTCTGCAGGTTCCTTCCCTTATATCTCAATCAACCTGCGCGGGACAGTTTCGCATTTCACATCATTTACATAACTCGGCGAGCTACGTCTACGCTGCAATTTGCATATTTTTCAGCCCACTCCTTTTTGGTGTTTCATTTTCACTATCACGCAGTGTAAATCACATTTAGTTCTATTCACAGACGTTTGAACATTGTTAATGCTCTGCATTTTAACTTCAAATCTATCAAAATTCGTACATTTCAAATCCGTGGATCCAATTTTAAAGCCCGGCTTATTTGCTAGTAATACTTTCCTATACAAATACTATATTTTATACGGGCAAAAATTTGGGATTCGATCATGTCCTCGCGGAATAACGAATTGTAACAAATTATATTGTACAGCAATGGCGAATGGGGGTGTTATAATCCCCACAAGGAATCCATCGAACCCATTGAATTTCAAAGAAATGATATTTGGAGAAATAGAAACTTGAAAAATGGAAATATTTGATTACCCCCCCCCTCCTTGCCATAGAGTTTTTTTCCTGGCGTGATTACTGGAATAGCAAATGCTTGTTTTAGTAAAATGTTTGTTTCGAATAAATGTTTGCTATCCTAGATGCGAGAGGGTTCCAGAATCCATACAAGCATCTAAAATATGTGCAATATTGGTTGTAAATGTAAAATTTTAAGCAGCATTCTCCCAGGCAAGTCGTCATGTCCAAATCCGTAGCTAGCAAGTGTATATTAAACGTGACTTGCTGATATTTTTACTTTCTCTACATGCATAATATAATGTATGTATAAGGGAAGTATTAAGACGAAGTTGAAAATTCGAAATAAAGTTTTTGATGGAAGATTACATTTCAAGCACATCTAAACTCAAATAGAACGTTTCTAAGGTGATGTCTCTGTGTATGTATGCGTGTGTGTGTGTGTGTTCGTGAATCTGTGTTCGCGATATTTCACTAATGAATGGAGAGTTTCAAACGTAATATGATACGATTATTAAGATCAGTGAGTACTGAGAGTCTGAGTTTAAACGTGATCTAATATTTAGAAGATCCACCAGTTTTCGAATGACTTTTTAAAAACATTAGGATATTCAATAATGTTAAATAATTAATTTTACGTATTTTTTTTTTATTCTAAAATAAATGACAGAAACAGCTGGCTCGAACCGTTCCGTAAAAATGAGTAGTACGACCGAGTGTTACATAATCAAATATGTAATACTTGGTAATAAATTTGGAGACTATTTGGCAAAATACGTTTTTAATCTGGTACCAAATTGATAAAAATTTCGCTAAATTAGCAAAAATGACTCTAAGTAGATAATTAACAATTAACATATTTTAATATAATAGAGTATATTGCTTAGCAGATGTTATTAATATTTCCAATTGTCAAGTTACATTTGCAAGAAATATAATTTAACTTGGTACTTCAAAATACTTTTATATGTCGCATCTAAAAAATCGCATATATAAGTGCATTTAAAACGCTGTACCGTGGTCTATTATTATTTCGTATTGCAAGAAGTAAAGTATTTGCATTCTGCTTGGAAAGTCATATGTTGTCCGCATCAGATTTTCCCGCCTGTAATATGACCACGAATATGATAAAAAGAAAATGCATTAAAATTGGTACGTTAACATCCGATAAAACAGATCTTTAAACTAGCAAATTTTACGATGTTTGCTTCAGTCCTTTTATCGCCTACAGCTCTTTTTAACTTCACGTAGATTCTGATTGCCACTTCGTTCAACATGTTTTATGAACTCATTCACGACTCTCAGACCGAATATAAAGCTGGAACTTGGTACACAGTTTTAACTTATAGTACATACTCATCTATTAATTTTTTTCTTCATTACATTCAATGTCATCAGATGAAATGTTATTCTCGCACTAACTCTTTGAACCATATATAATAGATAATACATAGGTTTAAACGCAAATTACTCAAAAAGTTGAAATCTACAGAGTAAAAAAGGAATTACGAGAAAACAACAAGTGTTTTAATGTCTTCCCCTTTATATTAGTGCAGATGAGAAACGTAGAAAATACATTTTAATCCTGCACAAAACTCCACCCAAATGGATGCTGTAGGAAAATTCAATTTCAAGCAATACTGTTTAAATCTTGTCATTATTGAAAATTGATATTATTCAAAATTATCGAGGGGACATGAGGATGTAGGCAAATTCGGTTCAAAACAATGCATTTAAATTTTGTTAATATCTTAAATGTAAATTCTACGCAATTGTCGAAATTCTTTCAACACTCTCATGTTTCTTCGATAATTTTGCATAATATTCATTTTGAATAATGATAAGATTAACTGTTTTGAATTGTATCTGCCTACACCCTCAATTTGATTTATTTTCGTGGATGATTAACATTTATTTTCTTCATTTTCGTGCTCAACTGTTGTGTGGGGTGAGGATATTGCAAAGGTTGTTTTTTCCTCTTAATTAATTCTTTAGTATTGATGGACCTACAGCCTTAAATTACTGAACCAATTTAAATTAATGATAGATCCCTTTCTGTTCTCTGGTGAGAATGTACACAATTTTCTTTTAAAACTTAAAGATACATTAGATTTATAATAAAAAAATATTGACAAAACTTGTTTTATCGGTAATTTTATTTAATGTCGACGGACCTAAAGCCTAAACCACACAAGCGATTTTAATCAATGACGGCTCATTTTGTGTTCTGGTGGGAAATATATATTTTTTAAACATTGAAAATAACTTTGTTTTAATTTCAAAAGCTGAAAATCATCGATAAATGGTGCTTGGGGGTAAAGTAACTTTTGCTGTATCATTGTTGCATAATCATGTTGATACATTATTCCACAAAAAGTATTGAAGTCTCACAAAAGCAGGCAAAGACTCCTTTCCAACTAACAAAATCAAAGAAGTCCGTTTAAAAAAGTTCTGATATCTCAAAATGATTTGCTCCAAGAACCGGAAACTGCATTTTCAGGTCTAGAAGGATTTTAACCTATCTTCAATTTTCTTATAGTCCGTTTTAGTCGTAGTTAATTAAAAAAAAACATTGACTAAGATTAAAAATTATCTACACGTGATTACATGGAGTGTTGGCCTTCAGCCTGCTATCCTAGATCTGAAAGTATATCTCCGGTTCTGCAGAAACTTGCCGCAAACTATTTTGAGATTTCACAACTTTGCTTTTGAAGGAGGTTTTTGTTTTTTGCACTTTGACTAGTGTTTATTACCATAAAGTGATGTTTTCGTGAGATTCCATATTACTTTACAAACAGTACATAATCACATGTCAACGAAATAAATTATATATTTGATATAAAATATTTACTAGAATAGTTTATATAACCTGAATAAACATTCTAAATCAAAGATATTTCCATTATTTATTAAATTCTTGCGAACAAAATATACACAATCCCACGTATATTTTATGAAATGAACGCTTTTTTGAAGAACGAAATACCAATTGATGGAATGGAATAAAATGTTCGACATCTAAACCAGTCCTTTTCTTTTTCAGTGTATATCTTTGAATACAAATCGAATGATAAATTTATTTCCCCAATTAAGCTTGTCTTGAGACTTTTCTTTTGCTATTCAGCCCAGGAATAGCTCTCATCTTACTTCTCGGAAAGTTTCTGCAAGTAAAACGTCCAATTCTAAGTAAAATGCAGGATGTTTGTTTTGCGAAAGCTTTTTGTATTTCAAAATACGGAAAGGTGGTTTTCGACAGAATCTTTGGTATTGAGTCATTCGGGGGTATATTGAATTTGAATAGAAATACAATATAAAATCCTTTATAAAAGGGAACACTGTATATATTTAGAATTTTTAAATATGGTATTCTACGAAACAACTTCTGACCTTTTACAGAGCTTTGCATAAAAGCAAGAGCAGGCTTAATGGATCATCGATCATCAGCCGTGCAGAGCGGAATAAACTTTTTTAACGATGGGCAAGGCTAAAACTATCCCAATGGTTATTGGATTTATAGTTAAAATACTTCTACCAGAAAATTATACAATCCTTGCTTTAAGGAGTTTATGCTCAATGATCATCTCGTCGTATGCACCGTGCTGATGAGTGGCAATAGATTAAAAATCATGATCTAGGGGCGGTGATGGATGATCAATTTACATACCGACTTAACCTTTTGCTTACGGGTGGAACAGCGTCAATCCCAAACGAAGAACCTCCCAAAAAGACAGGTATTTGACATACCCTATCCCAAACAGTGCGATCTTCCTTTGCAGGCATTGGCGTCCATGGACGCCAATGCCTACAAATAATAGATTGACGCTGACCCACCCGTAAGCGAAAGGTTAACATATCCAAACATTAGACTTTTTATCTCGCACTACTCCATGGTGCTAGAACTAACTCATCCTTAGCCAGAGCTCAAAGTTTTCTTTAATTGTTGAATGTGTTCCTTCCTTAAAATATTAGAGTTCTGGTCTGGTTTTTGCTTTTCATATAATCTAAAACCAAGCAATCTGCGGGCCCAGAATTACACAAAAAAGATGAAAAAAATGGCTTTCATAATTTCTTTGTAAACAACTTAGAAAATAGGCCATTAATATGCTAATATTCTCTAATAAATGAAAAATAATATGGTCCATGTACAGTTTATATTGGCAAAATTATTTTTAGGTTTTCCAGAGAACAAACTGATTCAAAACTTTCCGAAAGGCATGTTTTCCGAGACCGTAGGTTTTTTATTCAAATATTCGAAATATATCATTTTTTTGTCATAATATGCAACTGATCGTAGCCACCTCATCATTACAAATTTGCAACTTTACTTCGCAATGTACCCCATTTCACATCGCAACATGGTAAACCGAGTTTCCTTTGTGCTGTTTGGTCTGCTGAATAAGAAAAGGTCATTTAAAACACTAGACTAGCTCTAGTTTCTGAAATATTTATGAAACAAGCTTTACAAATTTGTATATACAAAAGCTATCAAAATCCCCCTATATGAAGTTTATTGCTTGTTATGAATTTCTAGGGCATCTTACACAAGGGTCCAGCAATAGTCTGCTAACATTGCCTTATTTTATTTTTCTTGATACCCTTTTCGTAGGGTAGTAATATCCTGATGAAACCGTTCTTCGACCTCCTCACTAACATCACCACAGTTTGCGAAGAATAAATTCAAATGAGAGGGTAAAAAGCCTATTTTCATTGGAATGTTGCACTCTATTCTCTCATAGCGCTCACTTATAGAAAACAAAAAGTTTTCTACAAGCTACTGGTCATTGCTAAAGCCCCCTTCGCATTTTGAAAACTACATACACCCCCCCTTTCTCCCATCTCTTAAGAACTAGAGCTAATCCACGATACTTAAATTCCTATTCGTGTTAAGCATGTCACATTTAGTAAAAAAATACCTACTTTTGTCTTAATTCATTTCGTCTGCCATCCAACATTACACATTACAATTGACTAAATGCCAAAATATCTATTGCACTGTCATCCTCAGTAACAAATTATACAAAACCATTATGTTCCCAATCCATTTTAGTGCATGGGCAATCCTCTATTAAGCTTAAACGTATACTGTTTATTTCGATCTGAACAATAGTTTAAAGTGCAACATATATCAATCTAAATCTTTTGACCATCGATGAAATGTAAATGAGAGAGAATTCCCCAACCATTGTCTGATGTTGCAGACAATAATTTATGGACAATTGCAAACCGGGACGTGTCGGAACTGCTTCAAAGGGCATTTTAAATGATTAATTTATTGGTTTCTTGTAATGAATCCTCCTGATTTGTACATATATATATATATTCCTAGAAAATATATTAAAATAGATCCAAGCAATATAATAGAATTGCATAAAATAATTACACATTAAAATTTTGTTTTGATGTATAAACATATAATCCATAACATATAATCCAATACATGTAATTCATAAATAAACTAGATCCCAACGTAAAATTCAGTACAAATATAGTATAGTAAACAGACATGCGTTTCAGAAATATTTAGATTTCCTTCTTCAGTGTAAACAATTCTCAACCTGAACACCAAATGAGAACAGAATATCCTGTAAGCAGCAGAATTGCTCAATGATGGAACACAGTGTGGTAGCGCTACCTATTATGGCGAAAGAGAAGCAAAATTAGAAAATTGAATAAAAAACAGAGTACATGAATTCAAACTACGATGCAAGTAGAGGGTGAAACATAGAATAAAATTAATTATAATTAGACATGGTTATTCCATACTTAAAAGAAAAAGTGTCATTGATAAATAATTAGCATGATTGGTGAATTTTTTATTTATTTGAAACTCTTCAAAGAAATCCAAATTGGAAATTCAAGCGTACTTTTTGTATAATGGAGGCAGAAGAACCAGTGATAAGCGATCCAGTAATTAGAGCTATAAACTTTTCAATGGGATTCTGAAAGGAAAAAACATATTTTATAGATAAGAGAAAATGCCACTTTGGTGACAAATTTATTTATACTTTTCGAAATTGTCAATATTTTTGGGATAAAATTGAATGTAAGCAAATGCTATTTGTTTTAACTGGATTCTTTTTGTTTGATGGAGGGTTGGAAAATTTGGAAAAAGCAGGTTTAAAAGATTTCAGTAAGAATTTGCAATCTAAAACATATACTACCCCACCAGAAAATGCAACACCATGAAAGAGCGAATAGAATGTGATGATAAAAGAGAGACAAGAGATGGCATATATAAATAAGTCATGTTAATTGCAGAAGGATAATGCAATACAGTAAAGATATAGACAGGGTGATCAGTAGGCAGTAGGATCACCTCTTGCGGCGACACAAGTAGCAACAGATGTAATGAGCTTGAGGATAGTTTCCTGAGAAATGGATGACCATATGAACTCAACCATCTTCCACAGGTCCTCCTCTATTTAAGGCAGGGGCAGGGATGTCAAACGACTTCCAATCACGTCCCATACATGCTCGATGGGTGAAAGATCTGGAGACAGATGAGGTCAAGGAAGTACTTGGATACCTTAAAAGGTTTGTCTGCTGATGATTGCCGTGTGCGGTCGCGCGTTATTTGGCTGGAAAAGAGAATTTTGTTACCGCTGAAGGTAGGACAAAGAAATCGGCCGCAGCACCTTATCCACATATTGTCGTGCCGTCATTGTGTCTCTGATACGAATCAGACGTGACCAGCTATCGAAGCCGATGGCACTCCAAACTATGATGCTGCGTTGTCGAGCAGTATGATGTTCAACAGTCGCAGCAGAATTGGATCTGTTTTCACGTCGCCCCCTGACTCTCACACGGCGACTGTTATTCGACAAACAGAACTGAGATTCGTCACTGCACACTACACTGTCCCATTCAGCCGTCCAAGAGGTTCGGGCCCGGCATCATTGCAATCTCTCACGCCAGTGTCTTGTCGTCAATAGCAGTCTTCTTAAAAGACGGTTTGAGTGCAAACTGCTTTCGGTCAATCGTCGAGAAACCGTTCTCACTGATATTGGAACATCCAATGTATCCAGCAAATTCTGCAGAATATTGACAGTCGTCGTTTGTGGGACTGCCCACATGCCTTCGAATGTGTAGTAGATCAACACGTGCTGACGTATGTCTGAGTGCGCCTGTACCACTGTGACGATGAACATGCCCTTCTTCAATCCATATTTTCCAAATCCTTTGCACAGTGGACGCATCAACGTGTGTTTCAGCGGCAATAAGCCGGTACAATCACCCAGCCGTACGTAGGTCTAAAATGAATCCCCTCACACGATCGTCCAAATGCTGATTTGGACTTCGGCGTTATAAGCCAGGCATTCCTTTAACAACACATGTCTTCTGAAACGAAAAACAGCTCGGAAAATGGGTTTCGGTAGGCAACAACTGTAGGCGACAACAGGCGACGTAGGCGACAACAGACGACGTAGGCGACAACAGGCGACAACAGTAACAACTGTTGGCTCATCTGTCGTGCTTATTCCTTTTAACCTGCGCTCTAATCACGTCTATGCAAATGATGTATGCAAATGATCTAACTTGCATTTCAGATCATTTGCATGCATCGGCCAGTTGCATTTGTCTCGCAATTTGCATAACTATATGACCAACGCTTCATGGTGTTGGTAGTGTAGTGCATCTATGTCGGGTATTGTAGGTTTAAATAATAAAGCTCAGACTTCAAGACGTCAAAAGTAGTTCATAATTTATATTACGATAGACATACATATTAAGTTCGAAAAGCTATGTAATAGGAGGACGGGAAATATTTTTATGAGAAATGTAAGGTAACAACAAAAGACTTTCGGTAAACAGTGGTTACAAATGAATTTTCATCATTAATGGTCTACACATTCAGAACGAAAAACAATTCACATGTAAACAGAATACAAGAATCATAATTCGTAATAGAATGACCTAAATCAGCATAAGACTGGTCAAGAGGAGTAAAACTATCATAGCCGTAATGAACATAAAAGGGAATTCATTTTTTAACACTTTACAACAAAGTTGAAAAGTGTTTATGACTTTGTTCATTCTGTCTGTCTGTCTGTCTGTCTGTCCGTTAGCACGATAACTGCCGTAAAAATGACTTAATCAAAATGAAATTTTAGTATGTTGTTCAGACGGTCTGCAGGACCTATGGGAATATAAATGAATAATATTACCCAATTAATTTTGGATTGAACTCGGGTTGAAAAAATGAAATATATTGAGCCCTATGGGACCTAATTTTTCAAACATTTTTTAAACGGATTTAAAATTCACAAATTGCTTCGAAAATTTTAGGTAATATTCAAATTATTCCATAAAATATATAAAAAAAATTCAGCGCAATATATTCAGTAGTTTTTTAAATAAAAATTAAAATAATAATTACACCTCTTATATGAAACGATCACGTGACCATGATATGAAACGATCACATGATCCACTTCAAAATGATATATGGCATCCATCTTGTTTCAAAATCGTGATTTTTTTAAGTTCTTTTTAATTTATATTGAGTGTTGTATCCGTCCTAAAACTTCTTTATTTTTGCTTAAATTCTGTGCATCTACATACTGAAACAACGCAATGACAATATATTTGAGTTTAAATGCCCATCTAAATTTGATTATGTCTACAACTAAGCCTATTTTTCACCTATGTAAAATGTAAACAGCAAAATATGTAGAATGAGTTGTATTAGAATTCCTGTATTTTTTTAACACAAAATCATTTAGTCCATGGAGTCTGCATGGCTGATATGAATGAAAATTGATTTCATAAAGAGAAGGACGATTTTTTTCGATGAAGTTTTAAGCATAGAGTTTAATTATTTGTAGCTCCATGGTCTTAAATAAAATGTTTAAATAAAATAAATTATTATAGTATTGTGATGAATGAAATGAATGGGAGAAAGTTATGAATGAAATCCTGTTTTATAGAGAGAGCCAGGCGTGTTATTTTTTCTATGACGTCATTTGAATGAATTTCAGTTGTTTTCGATGAAGTTTTCAAATATAATAAATTATCGTAGTATTATGTTAATTCTAAAATTATTACCGAGGAATGTATCACATTTTAGAGATGTTTAAATCAGGCAATTTATATTTCAATGCCGTCATTTGCATGAAGTTCATTTTTTTCGATGAAGGTTTAAGTTTTCAAATATAATAAATTAATGCAGTATTGTGATAAGTTTCAAAATATTACCGAGGAATGCATTGCATTTTAGACTTGTTTAAATAAAATTGCATTGAAGTTGGAAAGTGTTTCATAATCAATGCTTTAAGCATGATTGATCTTTCTTGTTAGTTCTGCTTTGTTCAATTTTTTCCATTAAATTTTCGTTCTTGTGTCCTGCTTACAGCCCTTCTACCAAAAACTTCTTTTCAAATATGTCTCAATTTTACTTGAAATATTCTCCATGAATTGTAGTTTACTGTTTTTTAATTGGTAAATAAATACTAATTTTCTTCAATGTAAAAGTAAAAAATATATCTCACAGTAGCTAAGAGGTAAGGAGTAGTATCATGTGCAGCCAGTCGTGCGGTGCTGCACATGTAATGCAACACTGTGATCCTGGTGCTTTCCTTGACGCTTGATTTTGCAATATTTTTAATTGTTTTTACTTTTTTTATATCACACATGGATTTGAATTTCACCTTAAGCATTTGTTATGCTGACATTTTTTATTATATTGGTTGTTTCTTAAATTTATATGGATTTTTCACATTGTTTTAACATTGTCACATATGTCTCATTATTTATAATTTTATCTATTTCTTTGCTTTTATCAGCAACGGTATGTTTATAAATTGTCAGTTTATAGTGTGTTTGGCGCAGTATGTCCTCAACTTGGATTTTGTGCCATTAAACCCCAATGAACGAACCAACCAACCTTAACGTTTAATATACGAAGTGGCGTTACTTGTAGAGTGGCGTGCTACTGCCGACAGTACACGACTCATCCAACAGCTTAAAATTATGTGTACGTAGAAGTGGCTTTTATTCATGTGGCTCCACACTTGCCTCATGTGACATTGCTTTAAGAGCTTCGACTACAGGGTCTGCCTTGCACATAATTGTGGCCAAGGTAAAACGTTCACACTGGGCCGATATCATAAAGATGTGCATTCATGACGGTATACATCGCCAGGTCGCCAAGAATACCATTTAACATGATATGCCACCACAGCAAAGAGAGGCTTGACCAATGTCTTCTTTTAATGCTGTCTCTACAAGGGTAAGTATGATGAAAATGCAAATAAAATAGTTTACAATTTATGTTTTAATTAAAGTATAAACTAAATATTTAGAAAAGCTTTAGTTCATTTGGTACCTTTAAAATTTTGGTACTCACGGGCTGGACCATGGAAGCTCATGCATAAATCATGTCCTGGTCGACTGATGACTCGGAAATAAAGAATTCGATATCCAGATGAGACAAAAGTTGTCTACTAACCCTGAAAAATATTTTATACATTTAAGTAAAAATAATCTTTAGTTCTGCTTATATCGTTTAGTTTTAGAACACTTTAAATATCCGTATTTTCTTCATGAGAAAATATGTGTACAGAGACTACCGAAACTTGTTAGATAAGAATTTCATATTCAACGAATAATTTGTATGCGATATAAAATGTACTACTCATGAAACTCAAATAGCAAATTCTAAAACATCAAGATGAAACATCATTCATGTAATTTCTGCCACAAATTCTCTCCTCTTTAAACCGTAACCATTCCCTGTATCATCAACATTCTCTGCCTAGCAGTGAAGCTGTTCACTCCTCCTGAAGTCAACTGCGTTCGTGCGTGAGCAGGATAATTATGAGACGTTCTGGCATCACGTAAGATGTGGACCTATGACGCAAAGCAGTTAGAAAGAAAGTGCCTAGAAAAACTAATATTGTTTTCTCGGGATTTAAGAGAAGCTATTAAATAACAAAAGTGATGACTAGTGGAATGAATATAATACATTTTCTCCAATACATAATATTTGTAATGGGAAAAATGTTTGTTGTGGGGTTAAAAACCTCTTATTTTGAAGGATTCGTATATTTTTGAGTATTCGGAAATGCGAATCAACCTTTTTACTTTCTCTACAATACATAGTAATGTATAAAAATGTTTTGGAATCGTGTCGAATATCGGAACTCCTATTTTCAATAAATCTACACGCTTCGATAGGTACTGTAGAACACGAAAAACTATTTTCAACGTAACGTCTGTATGTGTGTCGGTATGTCTATCTGTCTATACCACTCTACTTCATAAACTAATTGATCAACTTAAATAAAATTTGTCAGCTAAGTCACCCGAGGGTTACTTTGATTTTGGTATGGTTCGGGAAAAAAAGCAGCCGTCTTTTCCCAAATGGCTCGCAAAAGTTGTCAAAAGGTGACACAAAAGACTAGAGACAAAATAATATGCTAAAATGTATCAATTAATTACGCTTGTGTCACATGTAATTTTGCGACAACAAAAAGAATAAGAGCAACCGCATTACTCATATAGGATTAACCGTTGTCGAGATATTTTTTAGCATTTTTGCAGCGTAGTCTTTCAAAATGCGTCCAATTGCCAAATGAATGAAAATTTAAGTTAAACTGCCAATTTAAGTAATTTTAAATAATTATCTGTATCTATTTTTGTTCAATTAGGCTCACATATAATGAATTATGAAAGAAAGAAAGAGAAATAGAATGTGAGTCTGTATAGATAACGTCAGGTGCAGCCCATATCACAGTTTTGTTCATTAAATGTGTGTGTCATGTCAGACTGGGCCTTTGGGTACTATATAAATGTTAGAGGTTTTGCATTTTCTAGGAAGTCAGAGCAGATTAAGGACCTTTATTTTCCAGCATTTTTTACGAAATTGGTAAAACTGTAAAAAACAGTTATAATAAATTGCTAGATGTATAGTAATTTTATATGTAAAGTTTTACTTATAGGCCTATGGCATGTTTTACAAAACTTTATTGCACTATCAATATATATTGCGATGTTTAAAATTTGAAAAAAAATAAATTATAATAAAATAAATATGTTGACTATTATCCCATGGTTGACGCCTTTTTAAGTTCTTTCAACCAGAAATAGACGGATAGCATTTAATACGCGTTTTTGAATCATTCTTCAGATATTAAATGAGTCATTCTTCAGAATAAAAAATAAATAAAATAAAACAAAATAAAAACCTGTATTTACTACAGTGAAATATGTTCAGTTTTTATATGTAATATTATGCGATATATTTGTTAACACCATTCTCTTGGATATGATCCGTTCCATTCACGAGGCAAGATACTTTGTGTGATAGTTTTGTATATTGACGAAACATTCTTCAATTCGCAAATAATTCGTAAACAGTCATTTATATGCAATGCCGTTCTCTCTGTTTGTTTGTTACGCTTGGCGATAAATTTGGCGATTTTGATAACGAATTTTAACGGAAGTATAGTTAAAATTGCAACATGACGCTAAGTTAACGACGATGACGCATATTGATGAATTAATAACTAAAAATTGTTAATATATGGATTATACTGCTTATTGCGTGTTAAATCAATATTAATAATTATCAATTTAGAGTTGCATGAAATATAAGTCGATTGGGTACTTCAAGATAGTTGTAAACGCTGTCATTCGGAAAAGCGACAATAGTACACTTCAACATTAAAACATTGTGCCGTAGTTCTATCATTTTATCACTGTGAAAAAAGTAAAGTCATTGCTGTATATAAGGAAAGTCATGTGCTGCCCACATCATACTTTTATTATGTTATATTGTGTGTATTATATGTTTAAAACACTGGCATGTTAAATTTGCTAAAATACAATAAATATGTAAGTACATGTAACACTATGTGATTCTTACTCCCTTTCATTGATAACTCCATTTTCCTTATATCGCTCTAAGAAGTTTTAATTCTAACGCTCGCGGCGACCAAGCAGATAAAAGAATCTTCTAAGAAATCTAAATAGAAAACTGAATAGCATTTTTTTTAATAATAGAATAATAATAAGAAAAAAAGATCAGCTTCTTCGTATGGCATCTTCTTAATATGGTATGAGAGTTTTAATCGCTTGATTTGTATTTGAGTGGCCCAATACATGCAAATTCTTAAAATCCAAGAGTAATATTTTTGACTCCACCAAAGCACTTTTCTTTTACGTGTACCTTGTACGATAAGGAAAGTCAAAAAGCGAATTTTCCATTTTGAAATATCCGGAAGGAAAGAATATATATTCCGCTCAATTAAGCAAATACGAAGAATTTCGTCGCAATCCGACCCCGAGAATAGCTTCCTTCCTTTTATTTCGTCGAAAGCTTTTCCAAGTGGGTTGGATAGCAAAACGCCATTTATGAATAAAGTTTAGTTGCATTCTTGCTGCACGTTTTCGCTTTGTAACCACGGGAAGTTTATGGCGGCGTCTTTAATATCACGCTATTCAGGAGTTTGAGCTCGAGAAAAGTGCAAAAAGAAAGTATATATCTCGATTTGTTTATTGGGAATAAATACTTTAAACTGATATACTCCATAAACTCTGATTCAGAAATCAAAAGTTAGTTTAAGTTGTATAGAATGGAGAATATTGTAAAATTTCTTATAACTGTGATTTTTTAAGCTTAAACCGTTGCCATAGCTGTAAGTTTTTTGAAGTGAATAACATCTATGGTTGGAGTATTTTTGACAAAATTCTAAGCGTTACGGAAAAAGAAATTTGAATGCTTCTATTTCTAAACTTAATAGTTAAAAATGTAAACAATTTTACTTATTTTGTAGGGAATATGATACAATTTATGAATATGTAAAAATAATTTCTGTATTTTCATATTTTAAATTTTCTTTAGCGAAAACTAAAGTTCACTTCACTGTGCTTCTTTGGCATTAAAATAAAAAAATCTGATGTGGGCAGCACATGACTTTTCCTGCAGACTCAAATTTATTTTTTCTTTATTTCTTTAATAATTCATTAAATTGAGTTTAATTGCACAAAATAACACTAAATTTGCATTTTTAATTCAATTTCTGTTTTTATTTGGCAATTAGATATTTTTCCAAAAGTGGCATAACTAAATGCAAAAAATCTCAAATATCTCGTAAATGGTTAGTCCTATAATAATAGAGTTGTTCTTATTTTTTTTTCGCATCAAAAATTACGTATAAAATAAACATTTATTTGATATATTTGAACATACGTAGCTTTTTTTTTATTTTGGCGGTTTTTGAGGGCCATTTCGTAAAAAAAGGCAGATTGTTCTTTTCCGAATAATACCTAAATCTAATAAGCCCTAGAGTATCCTACAAGTAACTTATCTACCAAATTTTGTGAAATTTGGTCAATTAGTATTTTAGCTAGCGTGAATACATGAAATTTTTGAAAGCCATTTCGCAAAAAAAAGGTGGGTTTTGTTTTTAAGAATCATACCAAAAACTAATCAGCACCAGGGTCATACCCAAATGACTTACCTACCAAATTTATGAAATCCGGTCCATAACTTTTTGAGTTAGAGTGGATACATACATTGCACAGACACACAGACACACACACAGACGTCAAGCTAAAAATAGTTTTTTCGTATTTTAGAGGTCTCTAAACGTGTAGATCCGTCAAAAACTCGAGTTGCGATTTTTCTGCATGATTCCAATACTTTTCCTATCTATACATTACCGTGTATTGCAGGGAAAGTAAAAATATAACAAAATGTATCTTCTCTTGTGAATGGAACAAAGTAGACTGAGAATAATGTTAATAGATGTGTTGACTAATATTATATATAAAAAGTAAACATACTTAATAATGCTAACTAATTTTTTAATTTTATCTTTCGTTTTTGATAAATTTATTTGAAGAAATGCTATATCTCAAAAACGGTTCATACTAGTTTGTGTCAAGACATTTTATAATTATTGTGTCAGTCATTATACATGTATATAATTAGTGTATGTCTTGGTTTTTAAATGATTTTTTCAAGATTGAGTTTGAAAAGGGTGGTGTCTTCTGAACATTCTACTGTGTTTAAAATCAATGGAGTTCCAGTATTCACTGAATGCAGTATTTGTACCAAATTACTTTCGAAATGCGTCACTTATTCTTAGGATATCGCGTCTAGAGACTCACGAACACACACACTAACATATGTACTCATAAAGAGACATCACTTCAAAAACGTCGAATTTGAGTTCAGATACACTCAAAACGTGTTCTTCCGTTGAAAACTCGAATTCGAATTTTCTGCCCAGTTACAATACTTTCTCTGTACATTATATATTATTTATTGAAATGTGAAAAAACATTATAATTTTGAATTTTATTTATAGGAATCGATTGATTCGAACTTGAACCACTGATTTAATCCGGCAAAATGTTAGTTTTCATTTATTAATAGCGTTTAATAAGTGAATTTTATAACTTTTTTGTTCATATTTTTTCTTATGCTTCTTTACTATGAAAGTTAACTTTCTCGAAATTATAGAGATCCAATAAAGTTTCATAAGGAAGTTTTACACAGATTTTTAAATAGATATTTGATATAGAACAGTGTTTTTCAAACTTTTCTGGTCGCAGAACCTCTTTTTAATTTAATTTGATGGCGAAAACGCAAAAAGAGAACAAGAAAAATCAATCATGCATAAGCATTGATTATGAAACACTTTCCAACTGAAATGCAATTTCAATTAAAAATTTCTAAAATGTGATACATTCAGTGGTGATATCTTTTACATTATCACAGTACTACAGTAATTTATTATACTTAAATATTTAAAACTGTATCGAAATATAAATCAACTGATTTTCTATGCAAAGTCAATGAATATTTCATTCATATAACTTGTATTCTAGACTCCAGAGCTAAATAATTTTGTGTGAAAAAAAATCAACAATTCTTATGTAACTCACCTTACAATCGCTTGAGATATTTGCATTCTGCATAAGTTGAAATTAGGCTTCGTTGAAGAAACAATAAAAGTTTAGGGATCATTTAAAATCACAATTATTGTAATTACATAGGCACGGAATTTAGATACACAGATAATACACAGATACACGGATAATATATGTGTGTGTGTGTATGTATTCAAAGTATTGGAATCGTGCTGAAGATCGGAACTCGAATTTTCGAAGGATCTACACGTTTTGGGATTTCTAGAACACGAAAAAACTATTTTTAGGAAGACGTCTGTGCGTGTAAGGGTGTATCTGTGTATGTTTCTGTGTGTCTGTGAGGATATTACATCCACTCTAATTGAAAAACTTATGGACCGAATTTCATACAATTTGGTAGGTATGTTTTTTGTGGGAAATCCTGATGTTCATTAGATTATAGTACGATTCGTAATAAAAGAATCTGCCTTCTTTGCGAAATGGCCGGCAGAAATTGCCTTTATCTACTCTAGCTAAAAACTAATAGAACAAATTTAACAAAATTTGGTGTATAATATTTCAATAACCTACAAGTGATTTATATACCAAATTTAACAAAATTTGGTATATAAATCATTTGTGGGTTATTCTAGTACGATTCGGGTAAAAGGAACGGGCTATTTTTGCGAAATGGTCCGCAAAAATCGTTAAATATAAAAATAAAAGACTACGTGTGCTCAATTGTATCAATTAAATTCCTATTTTATACGTGATTTTTGACAACAAAAAGAATAAGACTAACCCCCATTACTCTAGGACTAGCCGTTTTTGAGATATTCTAGTTTTTTCGCTACGCCACCTTTGACAATAAGTCCAGCTATCAAATGAGAACCAAATTTAAGTTTAACGTTCAAATTCAATGTCATTTAAAATACTTATGGCTGTTATTTTGTGCAGATAAACTCAAATTATTATTAAAGAAATAAAGAGAACGTGAATATGAGACTGCAGGGAAAGACATGTGCTGCCCACATCAGAATTTTTAACAATATTACAACAATGATTTATAGAAGTGAACGGGGATTATTTGCAGGCCATTTAAAAAAAAATGTATGATCTATATTTAAAGATCCACCAAATTTTTGTAGAATAAAGTGTTCAACAAATTTAAGCTGTGTACCAAATTTGAACTCTCTAGGACGTAGGAAAGTGCATTAAAAATACCATCAAATAAGTATATCATGAAGAGTTATATAAAATTAAAAAAAAAAATTGAAAAACTGTTATCTACCAAATTTATTTTAAAATGTGAAGCCTCTCATATACAAAACGATTAAAATCGTGGAAAGATATTTATTATATAATATATCTCTTTTTTCTTTCTGGAGGATATCCCGAAGTCAGAATTTAATGAAATTTGTTTTTCCCTATATTAAATAATTTTTAATTAAAAAACTACTTAACATATTTTACTGAAATTTTTTATATATATTTGTGGGATAATGTGAATATTTCCTAAAAATTTCGAAGCAATTTGTGAATTTTAAATTTGCTTAAAAAATGTTTGAAAAATTAGGTTCCATAGTGTTCAATGTATTTCCTTTTTTCAACCCGGGTTCAATAAAAAACTATTTGTGTGATATTATTTATTTATATTCCCATAGGTCCCACAGACCGTCTGAAAAACATACTAAAATTTCATTTTGATAAAGTCATTTTTACGGCAGTTATCGTGCTAACGGACAGACAGACAGACAGAATGAACAAAGTCATAAACACTTTTCAACTTTGTTGTAAAGTGTTAAAAATGTTTAAAACACTAATAAAACCGTTAAGGCGGATATCTAAACAAATAAAACAAGAAAGATCAATCATGCATAAGCATTGATTATGAAACACTTTCCAACTGAAATGTAATTTCATTTAAAAATTTCTAAAATGTGATTCATTCAGTGGTAATATCTTTTACATTATCACAGTACTACAGTAATTTATTATACTTAAATACTTAAAACTGTATCGAAATATAAATCATCTGATTCTTTATGCAAAATCAATGAATATTTCATTCATATAACTTGTATTCCAGACTCCAGAGCTAAATAATTTTGTGTGAAAAAAATTCAGCAATTCTTATGTAATTCATCTTACAATCGCTTGAGATATTTGCATTCTGCATATGTTAAAATTAGGCTTCCTTGAAGAAATAATAAAAGTTTAGGGATCATTTAAAATCACAACTATTGTAATTGCATAGGCACGGAATTTAGATACACAGATAATATATATGTGTATGTGTATGTACTCAAAGTATTGGGATCGTGCCGAAGATCGGAACTCGAATTTTCAAAGGATCTACACGTTTTGGGACTTCTAGAACACGAAAAAACTAGTTTTAGGAAGACGTCTGTGTGTGTAAGGGTGTATCTGTGTATGTTTCTGTGTGTCTGTGTGGATATTACATCCACTCTAATTGAAAAACTAATGGACCGAATTTCATACAATTTGGTAGGTATGTTTTTTGTGGGAAATCCTGATGTTCATTAGATTATAGTACGATTCGTAATAAAAGAATCTGCCTTCTTTGCGAAATGGCCGCAGAAATTGCCTTTATCCACTCTAGCTAAAAACTAATGAACCAAATTTAACAAAATTTGGTGTATAATATTTCAATAACCTACAAGTGATTTATATACCAAATTTAACAAAATTTTGTATATAAATCATTTGTAGGTTATTCTACTACGATTCGGGAAAAGGAACGGGCTATTTTTGCGAAATGGCCAGCAAAAATCGTTATATATAAAAATAAAAGACTACGTGTGCTCAATTATATCAATTAAATTCCTATTTTATATGTGATTTTTGACAACAAGAAGAATAAGACTAACCCCATTACTCTAAGACTAGCCGTTCTTGAGATATTCTAGTTTTTTCGCGTTTTCGCTACGCCACCTTTGACAATAAGTCCAGCTATCAAATGAGAACCAAATTTAAGTTTAACGTGTAAATTCAATGTCATTTGAAATACTTATGTTGTGCAGATAAACTCAAATTATCATTGAATAAATAAAGAGAACGAATATGAGTCTGCAGTGAAAGACATGTGCTGTCCACATCAGAATTTTTAACAATATTACAACAATGATTTATAGAAGTGAACGGGGATTATTTTCAGGCCATTTCGAAAAAAATGTATGATCTATATTTAAAGATCCATCAAATTTTTGTCGAATAAAATGTTCAACAAATTTAAGCTGTGTACCAAATTTTAACTCTCTAGGACGTAGGAAAGTGCATTTAAAATGCCATCAATTAAATTTATCATGAAGAGTTATATAAAATTTAAAAAAAATGAAAAATTGTTATCTACCAAATTTATTTTATAATATGAAGCCACTTCCATATGCAAAACGTTTAAACAAATGGAGAGATATTTATTATATAATATCTCTCTCTTTTCTTTCTGGAAGATATCCCAAAGTCAGAATTTAATTGAATTTGTTTTTTTCCCTATATTAAATAATTTTTTTAATTAAAAAACTACTTAACATATTTTACTGAATTTTTTTTTATATATTCTATGGGATAATGTGAATATTTCCTAAAAATTTCGAAGCAATTCGTGAATTTTAAATTTACTTAAAAAATGTTTGAAAAATTAGGTCCCATAGGGTTCAATGTATTTCATTTTTTCAACCCGGGTTCAATAAAAAACTAATTGGGTGATATTATTTATTTATATTCCCATAGGTCCTACAGACCGTCTGAACAACATACTAAAATTTCATTTTGATAAACTCATTTTTACGGCAGTTATCGTGCTAACGGACAGACAGACAGACAGACAGACAGACAGACAGACAGACAGAATGAACAAAGTCATAAACACTTTTCAACTTTGTTGTAAAGTGTTAAAAAGTCCATTGTGATACAAATTATGATTTCAAATTTTACATGTATTTTATTTTTAATAAAATTTACGCGAAACTATCATGTCACGGAACCTCTGTAATATTGTCGCGGACCCCAAGAGTTTTGAGGAATACACCTTGATAAAACACTGGTATATAGAATAAGGATAAAGACTGAAAGCATGACCCGGGAAGTTTTCATTGTAGGTTTACTTCCTCCATGTTTCTGTATATGAGCCACATCAAATAAAAACATGTAATGCTTTAATCTGGCGTAGATAGTTCTCTAAAGCAAAAACCTCATTCATGTTTAAAGTTTAGTTGTTTTTTGCTGCTCTTATTCGTTTTTAAACATACTGGAATGAATTTTATGGTTGTGTTTTCAATATCGAAGTATTCACAAATTTGAGTTCAAAATAACAGCGTATGATGTTTTAAAAGTTATTTTTGCAATGTGGCTTAGATCGTAGATTCTCCCCTAAAATTGTTCATGAATTTTTTTTTTCACATTTTCCAAGCAATAGCAGAGAACGGGTGTTCTTAAACTAAAATGATTTCGTTAAAAGCAACAAAAAAACAAAACAATAAACAATAGTGTCGACAAATTTCGAAAGCCTTCTTTGTTAGGAAACACGAGAAACGCGACCTTCACTCTTGAGAGTTGGGTTGATGACTGCTGTAAGAACGGTAAAGATGACCCAAACGTCATGTTTGCTGTTCTTACATCAGTCGCCGATCCAGAGTTCACGAGTGAAGGTTGCGATTTTGTATGTCCTGACGAAGACGGCTGTTTCTTGCCTTAAAAATCGGTCGACATTATTATTTTGTGTTATATGATAATTTTAAAAAAGTGAACGAATTTGTGATGTATTCTGCTTTTATTACTTTAGCACCAGTGTGAGCTGTACGTAAGAATGTCTTAGTTAAAGAATTTAGCAATATTGTTTCACCTCTCATTTTATTCAAAAGCTAGTCATAAATCAATAGAAGTCTTACGAAGTTTGACTTTAATTTGATGTTGTATCCTGTGCGTAACATTATTTTTTTTCTCTTAAGGATTCTTTTAAGAATTTTAATTACTGAGGCATATGTAAAATGCATTGCCAATGTGAGCTATCGTAAATAGATTAAATTTATCGTTCTTTAAAGTATCGCTTGGGAAAACCTTCAGATTAGTTTAAAATCAAGAAAGAAAGAAATATTTTACAGTAAATCAGTACTGGATAACCAATCATCAATTATCTTCTACCTCTATCACTCAAAAGTGTTCTTAAATTTTTGATCTGGACATTTTAAAGACTTTTTATATAAATAAAATTTCCGAAAAACTGGTTAATGATTTGATTATGGTACCACATTTATGTCCCTACCACATTTATGTCTATATGTCTTACTGTACTTACTCCACATATAGGTTTGGGAACAGTGATGTGATATTTTCAACATGGTGTTGCTGGTAATATGGATCTTGACCAATCATTCCATCCTGTCCACATATATGTCTTACTTATCATGTTTCACTCCCCTTTAATCACAGTTTATCGTTCTGCTTTCCAGTCCCATTTTTTCTGGTTTTGTTCTATTTCTTCCTTTTCTCATTATGGGGCACTATAATTGCTTTATTTTGCCCGGCGTTAGCGCGTTCTACGTATAACGAAACAAGAAAGTTTAATCATGCGTAAAGCATTGATTATGAAACACTTTCAAACTGAAATGCAATTTTATTTAAACATCTCTAAAATGCGATACATCCAGCTGTGATATTTTTTTAATTATCACAATACTACAATAATTTATTTTACCTGGAAACTTAAAACTTCATCAAAAAAGACAATACTATAAAATTGTCTAATTCTGTACGTAAAATCAATGAATATTTCATACATATCACTTACACTTAAGCGCTAGAATTCATGGAATAGCTATATGCAAATTTACAAGTGACTATCGCATCGCGTTCAAAAGGTATAAAGAGTCAGATGGATGTTGTCTGTTGGACTCTTGAATGTCTTGTAAAACGTTAAATAACGTGATAATGGCTACCCGACGGGAATCAACCGGGTTTGAACGTGGAAGGATAGTAGGAGCTCGAGACATGGGACATAGCATTTCGAAAGTTGCTGAGACTTTGAATATTTCTCGCTCGACAGTGTCAAGGGTGTATCAAGAGTACTTCGTGGAAGGCATTACATTCCACAAGGGACAGCGTAGGGGGCCGTTACGTCTGCTGAATGATCTAGACCAGGAACACCTAAGCAGAAACGCACGTGCTAACAGACGACGACATTGCGTCAACTGACTACCACATTCAATGAGAGACTAAATTGAGGCGTATCTGTGAGGTCTGTTCAGCGAAATTGGCGTTGATGGGATATGGCAACAGAAGACCGACTCGAGCGCCTTTACTCACAGCACATCATCAGCTTCAGAGCATCACCTGGATTCGCGAACACATGCAATGGACCCTAGATGGCTGGAAGAAGGTAGCGTGGACTGATGAGTCACGTTTTCAGTTAGTACCAGCTGATGATCGCTTTCTGGCATGGCGCAAACCCCATGAGGCAATGGATCTAACTTGTCCACAGCAAGGGGCTCGACAGTCCAGTGGTTAGCGCGCGGGGTTGCACTCGGGCGACCCGGGTTCGATTCCCGCCACTGTCAAAACTGCCGCCGTGGTCACGCGGTATACTATCACGTTAAACATGTGGGTCTGTAAGTCTTTCCGAGAGGCTGGTGGTAGAGGAAAGGGGTTGGTCCCTGTGGATGCCTCCCCCACTGGGTTCCGGTCTTCATTGGGTGGCACTTCCCGGCCGTCCAAACAGATACCTTATACCTTTCTGATCGATGGAACTGTCTGGGTCGAAGAAGAACTTGTCAAAAAGGCACTGTGCAAGCTGGTGGTGGTTTCATAATGGTGCTGGGAGTATTTACTTGGCATGGATTGCGTCCTCTGGTCAAATTGAACTGGTCATTAACAGGAAATCGCTATGTTCAATTACTTGCTGACCATTTGCAGCCGTTTATGGACTTCATGTACAGCAATAACGATGGGATGTTTCAGGGTGATATTGCTCCATGTCACCAGGCCCATATTGCTTGCGAATGGTTTGAGGAGCATTCTAGGTAATTTTATCACATTATTTGGCCACCTAGATCGCCAGAAAGGAACTCCTTGCAGCATATCTGGGATATGATCGAAAGATTCATTCATGCCCAAATTCCAGCACCTATCACAACCAAGCAATTATGAGCTGCTATCGAGACAGCATGGTTGAATATTTCTTCTTGAGACTTCCGCAAACTAGTTGAGTCCATACCACGTCGAATTGCTGCACTTCTCTGAGCTAAATGAGGCCCAACACTGTATTAGAGAAGTATACCATGACTTTTGGCAGAGTGTACTTTTCAGATTCTTGGACAACTTATCTTACAATTACTTGATATGTTTACATTCTGCATACATTAAAATTAGGCTTGGCTGTAGAAATAATTAAAGTTTGATGATCATTTAAATTTCAAAAATATTGTAATTGCGTTGATGCAGAATATAGATTGACAGAAAATAAGCAAAAATAACGCTATTTAAGGACAGATGCAACACTATAAATAAATTTAAAAGATCCGTAAATACCACGATCTTGACATATAGAACAAAAAATGGATGCCATGCTTTATTTTGCAATGAATCACGTGATCTTTTCATACATTATAGGTGTAACTTCTGTTTTAATTTTTATTTAAGAACTACTGAACTTTGCTGAATTTTTTTTATATATTTTATGGGATAATTTGAATATTTCTAAAATTTTCGAAGCAATTTGTGAATTTCAACTTTGCTTAAAAAGTGTTTTAAAAATTAGTTCTCATATTAGGTTTGTATTTCACTTTTCAACCCAGGTTCAATCCGAAACTCATTGGGTGATATTATTCATTTACATTCCCATAAGTTTGACAGACCGCCTCTACAACATACTAAAATTTCATTTTGATAAAGTCACTTTTACGGCAGTTATCGTACGAACGGACAGACAGACTGACAGGATGAACAAAGTCATAAACATTTGTTAACTATGTTGGAAAGTGTTAAAAAGGCATGAATACGTAAGAATACATCGAAGACAATAGAATAATTTACTTTTAGAGTAAGCTTAGAACCAGAAATTTATTAAATCTTTATGGATTTTAAATTATTAAGAACAAACGATATAGCAGTTGCATTCATGATATTAGCTATAGGTTACTTTATGTCATTGTTCGTAGCGTCATTTTTATTTACGTTTATTTTTCGCTTCTTATATTCCCCTTTACGTCTGTTTCAATGTCCGTTGTCTTGCAATTTACACTCAAGCTCACTATGGGAATGTCAATGTGAAATCCAAAAGCTCAAATTTACATGTGGTCCAGCTGTGTAAATATGGACCACTACCATTCTTTATTTTTCCTTCTTCAAAATTTTATAGCCCTTTCTCATTGATCTTACATTTAATGACGGCCCTAGGTCAAAGGATTCAGCAGAATTAGCACTAGACATGTAGGCTAACCTAAACTATAAGTATGTTGTTGTTTACCCTATAAGCATATTTTTGAAAAGGCCGTGAAACGGAGGCGGAAAGGTGGAGCCAAAGAACGAAGGGCAAAGTATGAACAGTCTAGTTAGTCATAGAAGCAAGATAAGTTATAAAGCTTGTATTGTAAAAGTAAAATCTGATTAGTATCCAGTGCGAAAATAATAAAAATAGCTCTGAACGTACCTACTTATACTAAGTGCCTAAATTATTAGGACGACAGGCAATTTTATGCAAAGTAGGTATATCGCAGATATTGCTGACATTAGATTGCGGAATCGATAAATGTAGGGAAAAATTGAAGGCATGGAAAGATTACAAAATGCATTGTTCAAGAAATTAGGGATAAAATGCGCTATCTAATGGACTTCGAATTATTATTGTGGCTGTTAGAAACAGTGCTGAGGGCATTAGCTAAACTGCTGCACGTGTGAATTGTTCAAAGACAACAGTTAAGTCCATAGAGAGTTAACCACCAGTCAAAAATAAGATCTCCGTGAAAAGCTTGTGATCGCTAATGGCTGATCTATGTTCGACCTAATCTATGTTCCTGTTCACTCCAACACAGATGGTCAACAATTCATCATATTACAGATAATAAATTATGGACCAAGGTCGATGACTTCTCAACAAACAGTTCTCCAAATATTACATCTTATAGATTGCAGAAGCAGAAATACGTACTAGAAATTCACACGAGTTGTATCCATGTAATTTCAATAGAGTTGACGCCATAAGCTTTCCCGTGATCTGAAAACATGCAATGCCAAAAAGCTAGACATCAATCGTTTTATATAGTGAGCTGTGGGTAAACTTCTAACATTCCTAAAAGGTTGCTTTTATCTGAACAAAATTAGCGATCTATATCAGCAGCATGTTCTAACAGGCAAGCTTCTGTTAATTTATAATCTGTATGGGTATGCGTATTACATTGTCTTATAGAAATTGCAATGATTTACTTAAAATGATGTGATAGCTTCGTTTTACTAGATTTCAGTAAACTTCTTGATACGTTTGCGTTTGATCATGTCTGGTTGGTAATATATCATATCGCTCATCTAGATCGATTAGTTTATTCAGTGGTTAGAAATCTGTCAATGACTCATAATGTAAATCGATTTGGGTCGAGTTTTTTGGATCGGGTTCTTTCAGGACCTGTCGCGTGGACCATTATGCAATACCTTGCACACAACTCGTGTCGTTTCCTCTCAAGCGGTGATAATAATTCGACAGCTCAGTCTAAAACGCAATAGAGAATTTCCTTAAATACCGCCAGTGAGAATAGAACGATGCAAAGGGTTTGGTGCCGTTAGAAATACGGTTGATGCAGTGTCTTGCGTGCATTGCATTCTGTCTCAATAACTTAACAATATTAATCACTCGGTTTATGAGTGGATACGCATGTTGAATGGAAATCGCCATTTTTCAGGAAAAAACGTTTCGTGAAAGAGAAAATATGTCTGAGAAAAAAAGTATCATTAACACATTTTGAGCTGATGTGGTGGCCGAGCGGTCAAAGAGGCAGGCGTTTCCTCGTGATGGCTCGGCTGCCAGATTGCGGGTTCGAGTCCCGTCTGCGGGCATGGATGTTGTAATGTCTTATTTGGGGCAGAAGTCAGACTTCTACCTTCGGGTGCCCCGGGTCATTAGACTAAATAGAAGCAGTGCACTCATTCTTCCTTAATTGTGATGTTATGGATACGACAACAACAACAACAACAACAACACATTTTGCGTTGTAACGTCTTGGAGGGCATAACAAAGTATGTTAATTTCTTCTTTTTTTCTAATGGCAGAGAATAAGACATACATTATACAAATAGAACAAATACATATTACATGAACTATCAATATCTCAAACAAAGGTCAGAGCAGTGAATCTGTTAGCCGTCATATGACGTTGCCCCAGCGCACCAGTGGGGGTCGTAACACACTGCGCCCAACATCACAACATCCATGTCCTCAGTTGGGACTCGAACCCACTACCCGGCAACCGAGCGATCACTAGGAAACGCCTGCCTTGACCGCTCGACCACCGCGTCGACAAGTATGATAAATTTGGGGACATATTTATAAACTGCTGCTCTAAAGGCAAAATTGATAGCTTCGTATTGAGCAAATTTCTTTTATTATTGTGACACATACCCTTACTACTTTAACCATTATTTATTAAAATTTCAACGGTCTATAAAACAAACATTATCAAACTTCATTCTAAAGTCAATTTTGTTGCACATATAGTAACTTTCTGTGCAGAAGATGCATGAAAAAAGAAGATTGTATTTCTTGACAGTAGCGAAAATTCACTGAAACAAGTGCAACGTCAATAACAAAAGTTAGGGATTTCTAATCTTGCTCGTAATGCAATGATTAATCACCGTAACTGTCGCCAATGAGGACAGATCGATACCGAAAGTTTTGGTTTACTAGCAAGTCTTTTCGATACAGCACTGTGTGTGCATTGCATTTCACTTCATCAACCTAACAAGATCAGTTGCTTGATAAACGGATGCATTTATTCGGACCAGAAAATGCATTTAGTTGAAGCGGAAAATACTGAGAGAAAACTGAATTAAGTAATAAGAGAGGAAGAAAGAAAATCGTGGTGCGCTTTTATCTTTTTTGTGATATTGAAGTAAAATATGATGAGCATCAGGCCCTATATTTTAATGGAAATGATTCATACTTTCTACATAAAAACAAATACATGAAAACTAGTAAGTGCTACAGGGGCATTTAGTGCTTCTAGAGTCCGCTTCGAATGTAAAATATAAGCTTTTCCTTCCAGTAGTTCAACGGATAGAGCAACAACTGATCAGGCGAAGGTCTGTGATTCGAATTTCAATTAGAATACAATTTCTTTACCAACGGTTAGTTGCAGTGCATCAGTAAACCAATTTTTAAAATAGCAAGTTTCGTTATTTTCAAGGGCTCCATAATTTATCACAATGTTTTCCAACAACACGTGGGGAAGCTTGTCAGGGGGCACGAAGCAGGCAATGGCTACCCAAATAACTTGCTATCTAGTATATTTTATTTTAATTTTATATTACCTGAAATAATGTATAAAAAATTTTCTGTGTAAATGAACGAAGGATTTTTGCTCTGTCGAGCTCAATGCTGGAGCTTTTCTTGTTTCCTTTAAGCGCCAGGTGGGATTTTCAAGAGAAACCAGTCTCTCTCTGTTTGCCCACGCCAGAAGAAATTTCACAGAATGGAATCGAAAGAAATTGCGCGAACAATTTCTACCCAGATTACAACAATTCTTTGATAGACCTGTCTGAACTACAAGGAATGTTCTACAAGGAGAGAACTGTATGTATAAACTACAAGCCTGTTTTATTAATTTCGTTTAACAAATATAGCGTTTATTTGCAACATTAGTTTAACAATCGATAATCCGATAATGGTAGATTTTATAATCCGGCAACACACGTTGCAGATTATGAGAAGCTTATTTTATATTTTATTATAATTTATTTGTAACTTTGCTTCAAATATATAGCATGAGCCATAATTTTTCTAATTTTGGCAACCCAATTTTCTGTCTCCCTAAACAATTTTATCACGTTTCGCTACTGTTAGTGACTGTTACGACGAATACTGAGCTACCTTTACATTGTTAAAACTTTTCGTTTAATATTTTAATAGAAAGCCATTTAATATCTGCCGCCTACTATTTTTCGTGCAAAATTGCACCATTGCATTAACAAAGCCAATATTTTTAATTTCGATAAAAATAATTATGTCTATATTTAGATATAGATTTAATCAAAATTACATCAAAAATCAATGCGAATTTGAACCGAAAATGTGTATCTATTTTTTCTTTGATAAAACATTTTGCCAGAAAACATGCAGATTTTAAAACCATGTGTAATTTAACTACTGTTTAAAAATGTAGTTGTTTAACTACTGTTATTTATTATACAGCTAAGAGATCTAAAAAGCATGTTACACCATAATGTTTACCAAATAATGTTGAGTTAAAAATGTTAAGAATAAACAGTTCACAAGGCAATTGTTTTGTAATTATAATAATTTCTGTGCAGTATGGCACATGAATACGTTTTTTCTTTATCAAGAAGGAGAAAAAAATAGAACAAGTGCAATATCCATACAAAAGTTAGTTATTTCTTATACTACTCGTAACAGATATCTTATACTACTCGCCTGTGTAACAGATCGATAAAGTGAGTTTCGGTTTCACTAGCAAATGCTTTCGATGTAGTTCTGTATATACGGCATTTCGCTTCACCAACCTACTAAGACCAGTCTCTCAATAAACGAATGGATTCAAATTCATTCATATGGATCCAAAATGCTGTTAGTTGCAGCGAACAATGTTGAGTTAAATAGAAAAATATAGCAGGAGGAAAAAGAAATAAATGTTTGGTATGCTTTCTAACTTTTATGAAAATGAAGTAATGTATAAGAAATATTGCAGATCATACATGATTTTAATAGAAGGGATTCATAAGTTCTTAAATAAAACAGACAGAGAATTATTCCTTTCTCTCGCGACAACCTATGGGTTTACACATCATACCTAAGGAGGGTGGAGGAAGACAGGGGGTGGTTATCTATCAACGATCAGGCGAGACCACGGCCGCTGAAGTGAGGTCAACGAAACCATCCACCAGACGAGAATCGAAAATGGTCCTGATGAGCCTGACTCCAGTCGCCGACGAGGCTGAAAACAGGCCACAAAGACAGTTCCTCTCCGCCACCTGGAAGAGTCTGCTTCATGAGGACTCAGCCGGATTAATTCACATATTAGTTTGCCACTTAGGTGAGATCGGTTTGAGGCTATAGAAACGTCATACCTTTAAAGCCATCTGTCGCCCTTCCGATATACGGCAATACTCTTAGAGACGAATTAAAACATACATATGAGAATTAAATCACAATAAGAGTTTGCAGCGAAAATGCGAAATCATCAACTTGGCGGTGCTGAAACTTGATTTCTGTGGGTCAGCAATGCAGTGTTGAACTAAACACGTTTCCAGCTCAAGGTATTTAGTCTTTTATTCGTTCACTATATGTTTCAAGTACACTTAGAGCTTGTAGCGTTCACTTCAACTATCACAGAAAGTCATTTAGTCTGAATAGCTCAATCGGTAGAACATCGACTGACCAGACGAAGGTCCGTGATTTGAAAACAGTTGGAATATAAGTTCTACTATACACTATGCCATCTGAGCAACTTAACAAGTTATAGAAAGAGTATCACTAAGTTTAAAAAATCACCCAGTTTAGTTTTTTTCAAGGCTCCCTAGGATTTTTCAGTTAGTGACTCTTACAACGAACAGGATTCTGGCATGCACACTGTTAAACATTACATTCCAACTTTGCAGTAAAATATTGTATACATTCTGCCGCTTACTAACTTTCGTGTAACATTGCACGACAGTTTTAACAACGTGAACACGATTAATTTAAATAAAATTTGAGCTTAATTTGGGTATAGCTCATCAACGCAATGTTTCTCTTTAATTAAATATATTCACTTTGCCTACGCAGTTGTGTAACTTTACTCGTAAGCAGAAGCTCATAAAATTATTTTTAGTACAACGTTGCACAACAATTTTTCACGTGCGATAGAATGTTATTTTTAATGAAAAAAAAAGTTTATTTATTGAAAATAATATTCTATCAGCAAAGCATATTAACTTTTTGTAGCCATCTTTCGTTATATGTAGTTCTTTAACGACATTTTATTCTGAAATTTAGATATTTGAAAAGCAAAAGATGAATCCTAATTCAAAGAATAGAGAAAATAAATCAAAGAACATTACGTGCTTCATTCAAAAATCAATTATTCTGTAACAGTAATTTTCTATAAACGAAAGTTAGACTTCCTAATCTTACTCGCAACGCCATGATTAATTTCCTTAACTGCTGCCAATGAGGACATATAGATGCTGAAAGTTTATGTTTCAACAGCAAGTCTTTTTCATGTAGAGTTGAAATTAATCAAGATCGCTCTCCCATTTCAGATAGCAATATACATGGGTCGGTTTCGTGCTTTTTATGCCCTTTTTGGCATGGAATAGATGATAACTGCAGCGACAGCAAGAAACACTTTATGTTTTACCATTTTGATAATATCTGTAGAGATCAACGAATTTAGTCCTACCACGTATATGGCATTAAATTTGTCTCTACAGGTATCGGCTATATCGTTCTAAAAAGCACATAAAAGGCATGAAACTTTTTATGCATGATATTATCTGCAATGGGAGCGCGATCCTGTTGTCATCTGATTTTTATGTATACTTTTATTTAGAAAGTTTAATGCATAAAAAGCTAATAACAGCGTAAGAAAAGGTAGTAACAGCGTATACAAAGCTAATCATAAATTTGGTCTACATATGATATAACCTGCAATGGGATTGTTATACTAAATCTGAGAACGTCCCCTTTAAGTGTGTTCTGAGTAGGTCGGATAGTTTGGGTCGAAGAAGAAGTGTGTTCTGTGCATATGCCATTAAACATTTATATATACAGTTGATAATTAAAGTATCTTTAAGCACAGCCTTCTGCAGATGCATATGGCAGCTGAAACTCAAAATAACTCTATGCAAAGTAGCAAATATTAAATGGGATTAAAATGAACAGGTTCTAGAAAACTTCAATAGAAATTTGGAGTTTAATTTATTTTGAAATTATATTCATCTGTACAATATATTTTCCAAATTGAAAATGTGTTTCTTCGGGAATAATATATTTGTGTAGCTAGTGAATGCTCATAACAACCGTTGGAATTTTCTAAAATTACTCCCAATATAATGATCAATCATTTAAAGTGTCACTATTGAGAACAAAGAGATCGATACAGTTTCGGTTTTACTGACAACCGTTCTGTGTGCTGTGTGCGTATTGTATTTTGCCCCTTCACGCTAACAAGACCATTCGCTTGTCAAAGCAATGAATTTATACGAAAAGGAAATGTCATTTTAGGAGAAAACTTCGAAATGGGAATGACAAAGTTCTTAAAACGAGAGACGATTATTGTTTGCGCGTTGAACTTATTTACTTGTTATTTAATTCTGGGCCAAATTAAAATCCAGGCGCATGAAGTTATGCCTATTTCCCAAAATCCATGATAGTAGCTATTTCTTCTGCTTAACAGTTTGATGATCGGTGGTCCAATTTGTATAACCGGTTTTTTTAAAACCTGTTGATAGTTTTCATTAGCTGTCTTATGCTGTAACCAATGAAGTATTTTTATTTTTAGATTATTTAAGACAGAATTTTTAGAAATTTTGACTGTGTCGAACACATTATGTTCAAGTGAATTTTGAACTACGAGTATATAGAAATATCTATAAATACGAGGGAAGTCCAAGCAGCATCTATATACATTAAACTCATATGAAGTAATAATGTACTACTAAGATAGTTATATTACAATTTAATGCATGTAAATACTTAAAAAATTCTTTATCCATTTGCGTGATGTTATAATTACTTTATTTTGTGATATTTGTATGAGTGCTCAAGATAAAATATATTGAGGTTATTTAAATTGGTAACTAAACAAAGCCAATGTTTTCTATAATGAATATGAAGACTCCAGTGATTTTTACTAGATTCCTACAATTTCAAAATATATTCTATTGTATGTAGATACATGTATTGTGCTCACATCCGAATGTTTACTGTACTGGAAGCCTAGTCATGCATGAAAAACATTTGAATATTTCCTTATTTTAACATCGCAAAAATAACTAAAAATACTACCTTTGTACCGACATTGAAAGAGTGCATAAATATTATCTTTCACATCTAATAATCTTTTAATCTAGCATAATGTCTATAGCATTTGATATCTCCGGTTAAAGGTGTTCTTTTTTGTTATTGCCAAATGTCTTATTTACATTTATGTCACCAGCTAATGCAAATGAGCCGTAACTTGATACAATAAAAAATATTTTTATATTTTAACAATTTGCGAACTACTGAAAGAGTTACAATTTTCAAATCATCGTTTTTTAAAATATAACTATTAATCTAATCATGCATATTATGGAAATTCTATTGATTTATAGGTTTTCATACTATGTAAATATATAGATGTCTGGTAGTGCGTTTATTGTTCCTAGCGTAATCATATCCGCATTTTATACGCGGAGGCATAAGGTAAAAGAAGTGGAGAGAGAAGATAATCCATATTAACAGTTGCTTATTCATGTATTAAAACGTGTGCTTCCGTTAATAGATCAAAAATATATTTAAAAATCAATAATTTCACTTTATTATTATTGTTCGTTTTCGACTCATAATATTTCGAAATATCTATATCCCATATGAGAGAACCTTGGGCCGCCGCTTCATCCAAGGTTCTGTAATATAAGGTTGGGCACTCAACACGGCAACCAATGCAAAAGTTGTCAGCTTTACGCCATGGGAATTAATTTTCATCATTGGTTATGTAAGCCATCATTACGAATTTATGATATATTTTGTATATAACTGCGCCCGCTATCGGGCTTTATGTGTGTACATATGATTGCAAATAAATTAGTTTAGATTCTAATTCTACCGAATGCGCCATGTAAGATTAAAATCTAAACTAATTTATTTACGATCATATATATGTACACGCATGAAGCCCGATAGAGGGCGCAGTTATATACAAAATATATCATAAATTCGTAATGACGGTCGTAATTCACAATAACGGCCATAAATTCTTTATGACGGTTGAAAAGGTACTGCATATATTGCTCTCCATACACAAAACTTTCTAAAAAAATATGACATCGAACATCAACCAACTCCACCCTACTCCCCACAGTTAAATTCTACAATAGCACGTATGAATGCCACCCTAATAAATGTTTTAGCGAATTTCGCATCTTATGATCCAACCAAATGATACTTATTTCTTCTCTATACCCTACTTGCGATAAATACTGCGCCACAAAGGTCAAGCAATATTCACCATTTTTTGTGTTATATGGTTACAACCTTCTTCTACCAAAATAATTACATTTGGGAACCATTATGAACGATTCAATTCGATTGGAACAATTAGAAGACCATCGTGAAAATGCATTATTTAATATTGAAGAAATTCATCAAGAAAACAAACGTCGATTTGACTAAAGACGACTCGACAAGGCAGTCAATAGCGGCAATCTAGTACTTTACGACTGGCCACAAACTCAAGACCATAATATTACTCCGAAGTTTAAAGGACCCTTTCGCATTGTACGTCGATTTGTTGCCATGTGTTACGAGATCGCTGATGTCAAACGAAAAATATCACCGAAAATAGTTCACATTCAAACGCTTAAACCGTATGTTCAACATACCCTCACTTCGCAAAACCAGACGTCAGTCCACCAGAAAGATTCTGAAACCAACAAAAATGGTATCTTCATCAGTAAGGACATTTCGCGCGCGTAATTCGAACTTTAAGAAAACAGTTATTGAATTTTACAACTGCAAAATTCTGAAATTGTTTGTGCCGTGTAAGCCGTCATTACGAATTTATGATATATTTTGTTTATAACTGCATTCTCTATCGGGCTTTATGAGTGTACATATGATTGTAAATAAATTAGTTTAGATTTTAACCTTACAGGGTGAAACGGCCCAGAGCAAACTTTGAGAGGAGTTGCCAAAATACTAAAAGTTTTACCATCATTATAGTTAAAAATCGTTTGTTAATTTTGAAGTGCAATATTCAGGCGTAAACAACTTGCGGAAAAATTTTAAATTATGTTGTGCACACAGGATTTAGTGACATCCAAGGAAATTTAGTAACGTCGGTGGAGTAAGATGACAGTCTCAGTTAATAAGTTCGGTCACTCTTGAGAGCCAGCGAACAAACGTGCGTTTTTACTTTCCATGTCATTATATCGCATAGCCAAGTAAAAATAATGAAATCAATCATGCCCTGGATAAGAAATCCTGACATCACACTTCATGACGTACGCTGCTGCTACGTACTCTCCCTGGATTGAAACCGCTGCCACAAATCGTAGGCCGATGATTGAGGCTAAAAATGAAAAGAACATGTGGCATCTCTTATAAATTATCTAATTTATAACATATAATCTTTTAATACATGCTTTTAATGTAAATATCTAATGAACCTCTCAAGGGAATTGTATGAATTATACTAGTGAGGCCCGCGGGTATTCTGCCCATAAGTAAATTAAAAAAAAACCGGTTTATTCATGAGATACTATAGTAAAAGACAACACCCAATCACTGTCTGCGTAGTCATAACACAAAATGAGGTTTTATAACATCCATTGTTTAAAAAAAATTAAAAATTAAACTAATATCTAGCTTCGGTTTTAGTATGTGTTGTCATGTGCAACGTAAAGTTCCAGAATTCACCATTGTTATAAATGAAGTTAAAAATGAGTCTGATATGCAGCTTCGTTTTCAGTATCGGATGTCATGAGCAACGTAGAATTCCAGAATACTCCTCTTTATACAGAGATGTTTCAGACGATGAGGTTGAGTGTGAGGAATATTTTTGATTTAAGTTGCATCCTCCAAAACATACTCGGAAAACAAATTGGATTAAAATATATGTCTTTGTCTATCTATGATGACCTCTTCGAGAACGGCTAAGCGAATTTACATGATTTTCTATTGGTTAATTAGGCTTACAGATTTTGTTCTATTACAATTTTTATATTAGTTTCATTCCGAACAACTACGGGTATTTCTGCTAGTCCTAAATACATACATGGCATATTCTAGGAAGCAAAATAATATATACTTTATACAAAAGGCAAAATTATGTCTACTTTATACGAAAAACAAAACAATGTCTCCTTTATATGAAAAGTAAAATAATGTCTCCTTTATGTATATTATATGTACATATTTTCGATATTTACATATAAAATATATTTAACTTTTATATGTAACACATCTTAGATGATTTGCGAGGATCATGCCGATCCATATTTCAAATCGCTTAATGTTCTGCAAATATCTCTTTATATTAAATAAATCGGCGATGGCTCCATTCAGATGGAGCCGAAATTGGTTTTGCGTGAATATCATTTTGAAAAAATAAAACTCCTAAAGTTCAATAAGCTTATTTGATTTTTTCAGACTCGTATTTTTCATTTATTGGCTTTCAAAGTGCTACAATATGTGCACTTCGCGGGCGGGGTGGAAGAGCCCGCGAAGTGAGATCTGGAGATTGAAGAGCATCAGAAAACAAGGGACGAAGTACCAACAACTGTATTACGCTTCCGTAGCAGGTGGGGATAAAGAGCTCGCGAAGCTGGCTGTCAGTGAGCGTAAGTGAACAGAGGGCGAAACCTCCGAACTTCAGGAGCCAGCGAACGTCAACGAACAAAAGGAAGGCGGTCATGTAAGTCAGACGCTTTAAAAGAGCTTACGAAACGAGCATCGGAGTTTGGTGAGTGACAGCGGGGGCGCTCCTTAACGGCTGAGTTCAGGGAACAGGGGAGAAACCCAATTGTAATATAAATAAAAATTCTTATATTTACAGTATTGTGGCAATTAATTGAGAAATGCAGTTTTTTTTATAAAATTCAGTTTTATTCAAGTTTTCTATGGATACATTTAAAACTAATAAGTGATATGACCTCCCCGAGACTTTATAACATCACAGACACGTTTCGGCATGGAATGTACTAGACTAGCACATGTAGTTTTAATTTCAACGTCTCTGAACCATATGTCAATAACGGCCGAAATTAGCTTGTCCATCGTCGTACAGTTAAATTTGTGAAGCCGTTTTTTGACAATAGCCCACAAATTTTCTATGGGATTCAAGTCAGGTGAATTCCCGGGCCAATCCAGTACGGTAATATTTTTTTTTGAACAGAAATTTTTGATTAGCTTTGAAGTGTGAAATGGCGCGCTGTCTTGTTGGAAAACGCAATCTCCACACAGTTTAGCCATGGTTGGAAGCATTTATTGGGTCAATATGACTTCGTAACTGGCACTGTTCATCATTCCATCTACGGGAACAAGAGATTCTGTCCCCAAAACGTTGAAACAACCCCAAAACATCTTTTTGGGCGGATGCTTGGGTGTTTGATTGATGTGGTGCTGATTGAGAGGTTCTCCTTGGCTCCTTCTCACGAACATAGATCTAAATCCCTGAACCACAAAATGTGTTTCGTCAGAGAAGAGAACTTTCTCCCAGTCCTTCTCAGTTCATGTTTTGTATTTCCGTGCCTATTCCAATCTTTTTTCCTTCATGCGAAGCGTCAGAAGCTGCTTCTTGTACGGTCGACGTGCTCTCCGTCCGCGTTCTAACAGCCTGTATCGCACTGTTGAAGGTGCAATATCAACACCAGCTGCCACCATGGGCTTAGACAGGTCAAAACTGGTTAATCGAAGATTTTCAACACTCATTCGATGTAAAGTTTTGTCGTCACGAGTCGAAGTTGATCTTTTTCGGCCGCATCTTCCAGAGCGGTTGGTTCCAGCATTTCTTGTTTCCTGAAACCGCTTCCAGATCCTCCCGACACTTACTGTACTCACTCCACATATTTTACCTATTTCCTCGAACGTCTTAGAAGTGTGTTCTCTAAGCGCAATCACTTTAGCACGTGTTTCCGCGCTGATATCCATGACGCTAATGAGCCCCGCAACAATTGAGAAACTACCACTGAGAAGGACTGGGAGAACTTTCTCCCAGTCCTTCTCAGTTCATGTTTTGTATTTCCGTGCCTATTCCAATCTTTTTTCCTTCATGCGAAGCGTCAGAAGCTGCTTCTTGTACGGTCGACGTGCTCTCCGTCCGCGTTCTAACAGCCTGTATCGCACTGTTGAAGGTGCAATATCAACACCAGCTGCCACCATGGGCTTAGACAGATCAAAACTGGTTAATCGAAGATTTTCAACACTCATTCGATGTAAAGTTTTGTCGTCACGAGTCGAAGTTGATCTTTTTCGGCCGCATCTTCCAGAGCGGTTGGTTCCAGCATTTCTTGTTTCCTGAAACCGCTTCCAGATCCTCCCGACACTTACTGTACTCACTCCACATATTTTACCTATTTCCTCGAACGTCTTAGAAGTGTGTTCTCTAAGCGCAATCACTTTAGCACGTGTTTCCGCGCTGATATCCATGACGCTAATGAGCCCCGCAACAATTGAGAAACTACCACTGAGAAGGACTGGGAGAACTTTCTCCCAGTCCTTCTCAGTTCATGTTTTGTATTTCCGTGCCTATTCCAATCTTTTTTCCTTCATGCGAAGCGTCAGAAGCTGCTTCTTGTACGGTCGACGTGCTCTCCGTCCGCGTTCTAACAGCCTGTATCGCACTGTTGAAGGTGCAATATCAACACCAGCTGCCACCATGGGCTTAGACAGATCAAAACTGGTTAATCGAAGATTTTCAACACTCATTCGATGTAAAGTTTTGTCGTCACGAGTCGAAGTTGATCTTTTTCGGCCGCATCTTCCAGAGCGGTTGGTTCCAGCATTTCTTGTTTCCTGAAACCGCTTCCAGATCCTCCCGACACTTACTGTACTCACTCCACATATTTTACCTATTTCCTCGAACGTCTTAGAAGTGTGTTCTCTAAGCGCAATCACTTTAGCACGTGTTTCCGCGCTGATATCCATGACGCTAATGAGCCCCGCAACAATTGAGAAACTACCACTGAGAAGGACTGGGAGAACTTTCTCCCAGTCCTTCTCAGTTCATGTTTTGTATTTCCGTGCCTATTCCAATCTTTTTTCCTTCATGCGAAGCGTCAGAAGCTGCTTCTTGTACGGTCGACGTGCTCTCCGTCCGCGTTCTAACAGCCTGTATCGCACTGTTGAAGGTGCAATATCAACACCAGCTGCCACCATGGGCTTAGACAGATCAAAACTGGTTAATCGAAGATTTTCAACACTCATTCGATGTAAAGTTTTGTCGTCACGAGTCGAAGTTGATCTTTTTCGGCCGCATCTTCCAGAGCGGTTGGTTCCAGCATTTCTTGTTTCCTGAAACCGCTTCCAGATCCTCCCGACACTTACTGTACTCACTCCACATATTTTACCTATTTCCTCGAACGTCTTAGAAGTGTGTTCTCTAAGCGCAATCACTTTAGCACGTGTTTCCGCGCTGATATCCATGACGCTAATGAGCCCCGCAACAATTGAGAAACTACCACTGAGAAGGACTGGGAGAACTTTCTCCCAGTCCTGGCGGAGGAATTTGAACACCTGCTACTTACCAGGTGCATACGAACACCTGCTACTTTGATAATAACTGCAATTTGAACTCTGAGCTAATTTGGAGTGCTTCTTCCTAAGCTTACGTGTGATAAAACGAAAAAAATGACATTTCTCAATTAATTGCCACAATACTGTACGTTATTCAAATAAACATAAAGAATTATGAACCTGCATTTCAACATCCAAAGCAATTGTCTCCAAAAATAAAAATAAAACATTTAGATATATGTAATTCTTTATATTTCAGGATGGATTTTGGTAAAGAAAAATGATATCTCTTTTGCAAGAGAATGTTGAAAACATGTTATTTCTTGAATTTTGAGATAGATTGATGTGCATTATATTTTTAACAAACTCTATCCTTGAAATTGGAGAAGAAAAAAAAATACTATATGACAAATTACTTCGCTGGTTTTGACCATTCAAAGGAAAAGCAGTCGGGAGAATTCAGAAGCGTTATAGTAGTCATCGAACGATAAATTCTGAAGTACAAAAGGATTTCCATTCCTTTTCAGTAACAATGTACGGAACAATTTATATTTCGAAAATACGTTTAGTTTCGTTCAGAAATACGAAATGTTTTAAAATTCAAAATCCAAATGAGAATCAATTTAATTGCTAGGCTTGTCATTTTTTATACATAAAAATCCATAAAATGCATATAGATTGCCAACATTTATTGGAAATTTATTTTAGCAACATATTTGAGCAATTTCATTCCTTCGTATAGCAAACTACATCTATCTACATATATCTGAAGATCTGTTATAGATATAACTTAGATGCTAAGTGATATATATTAGACATTAAATTCTGGAGGGTATAAAGGGACTCATAAAGGATTTCTAATTCCGGTTATAGCGATATCACATCGGATTAGAAAACTTAAATTTTCCTAGAAATATCTAATTCTCGGAATATGCTATAGGTATAGATTAGATGATGACTGATATGGATTCAACATCAAATTCTAGAAAGGGGTGAGAATTTGCTAAGGATTTCCATTTCAGACACTTTTTCGATTTCTGATCCAAATAATTTTCTTAAAACGTCTATTGCTCAAGATCAGAACATAAATGACGACTAATATGAATGCAGTATTAGATTCCGGAGGAAATCGGGAGCGCAAAAAATTTCCACTTACGGATTATTTTCTCTTCCCTTTTAAAATATTTCTTTGAAACATCGGTTTCTATTGGAATGTGTTTAGATGATTCAACAATGAATTTCGGAATAGGTGAGAGGTGGGTCCACTAAGGATTTTCCTTTCCGGTTCTGGAGTTTTCACTTCCGATTTTTCGAAAAATTCGCATTACTGCACGAAATAATATAAATAAATAAAATATAAAAGAATGCACGAAATAATAGAACCTGCACATTTTTTAGAATAAAAATATTTAACAGTAAAATTCAAATAGCAAAATTCTTCAAAAGTGAAGTATAGCTCAGTCATAAATTTCTTATATGATTTTAAATTTTGATATGCGAATTTTCAATCACATTGTATTTGAATGTTTAATGTGGCATTTTTTCAATCTAATGTAAGCTTCCCAGTGCATATGGCTTTCCATAAAATCCATGTATTTATTAACTTTCTATTAGGAGGAACAAACAACAACTAATTTTTCTTAAATTCCCTTCTAAACTACTTAAGATGAGCCCTAAAACGCCTTTAGACGTTAAAACCGTCTCCGGTGGAACAGTTTGGTCAGAACTCATTATGGTATAGCGAAATTGATGAATTAATGATGCCAGTGTAAAATTCCAAGCCAAATTCTAACTACATTTAAAACAAAATAAAGCTATAAATATATTAGTGCTTAGTTCAGGGATGGCTTATGATAATGTAACAATAACATATATTTGTAACTAGCGTGTTGGAAGCAGCGTTAACATTGTTTTATATTATAAACTTTATCTAGTTCCATTTACTAGAACAATTGTTTTTTTCAATTACTTCTGTAGATTGAATGATGTTGTTCATTTCTTTATCAAAATATAATTTCCAATCGGTTTTAACTCATACCTACAATTAATATACGATTTTGATATTCATTTAGGTAGAAATTATTGGTTGCAATAAGGCAGGATTTTTACAATATATTCACAATATATTGTAAAAGCATATTGTGAGTAATGCAGTATATTCACAATGCGTTTATACAGTATATTCACAATATGTTTATACAGTGTATTCACAAATTTCTTTTGAATACACATTGTTCTTTTGAATTTATTTATAAGATCTTCGCCCACGTTCGCCTTAAATTTAAATTTGATACTAACCTTGTTGCTATTAAGGATTGTTGTTGTTGTTGAGACCCAGACCGTCCGACCTACCAGAAAGGTGTAAGGTAACTGTTTGGACGGCCGGGAAGTGCCACCCAATTTAGACCGGAACCCAGTGGGGGAGGCATCCACAGGGACCGTACCCTCCTTCCCCTACCACCAACCTCTCGGAAGGACTTACGGACCCACATGTTTAACGTGATCGTACTCCGCATGAACACGGCGGCAGTTCTGGCAGCGGCGAGAATCGCGCGCTAACCACTGGGCTGCCGCGCCCGAAAAGAGCCAACAACACGCGGTGTTCCCAGGTGGTCACCCACCCAAGTACTAACCGCGCCCGATGCTGCCTGACTTCGGTGATCTAACGAGAACCGGTGTTTTCAGCACGGTACGGTCGTTGGCCTGCTATTAAGGATTGGTTAGTCCATATATCTAGTGTTCCTTACCATCCTAAGATTTTCCGTCCTTTTATTAATTTCTGTCTTGAATTTGGTTTCAAACCCGCTCATTCTAATATTACCACTTTATTTAATCGTATTCAATCCGATAAACTTGGGAATTTTGATGACTTTGAAAGCTTTGCTGAGGTGTATGTCGTTCCCCTGTTATCCCTTGCTGGTGACAATATATTTTACATTGGTAGTACAAAACGTACTGCTGACATCCGTTTAGCAGAATATGCCCTCGATGTCAAATCTGGTAAACTTTCTACGGCTCTTGCTCAATATGTAGTTAATGATAAATTTCGTCCCGTTTTTGAAAAAACTTTCCTTTTTGTTCGTTGTAACAATCCGCGTAGTATTATTCTTTATGAATCCCTGTTTATTAATATTTACCGTGAATTAATTTGTAATTTTGATTCTGTTCAAATTTTAAGTTATGCTTGGCGACTCATTTTCGACTCTATGCAATTCAAACCTCTTAAAAGTTATTTGTGACGTCATTCTCAGGAATATCATGCTTGACGTTTTTCTTGAATTTTTATTAGTTCTTTTCTTGTAATATTTTAAAATTCGTAAGCATTTAAACTTATTTTGTAATTTCCTTGTATATTTCTTGTATTAATTTTAGTAAGTTCATTTACCATTTTATATTTCATGAAAATTTGCTTTAAACTGGTCTCTCTATATATAAACATTCCATGTTTTTACTATTTATGCAGCTACTGATGAAGGGAGTATATACGTCCGAAAGCGCTCTGGCAGTTTTTAATATATGTTTTGCACGTCTTTTAGGATGTGTAAAATAAAAGACCTTTCGTTTTTTAAAACGCTTTGTCCTTGATTTCATCTATTGAATGCAGACGTGATACCAATCTTGATTATTCACAAAACGTTTATACAGTGTATTCACAATACGTGTATACAGTACGTGGTACTCGAAAATAGAAAAGATATGCAAAACATATATTAAATTAACTTCTCTTAAACATGGCCGTAAAATCGTAAATCGTTAATCATTATAACGCACATCGCGTTGCGTGCCGCTTTTAAAACCCACCTTATTAATCTTCCGTGCGAGTTCCTGGAACAGAAAACCACACAGTACATTCACAGCGAGTTTAAAATAAACGTAGTTCAGAAAAAGTAACAAAATGTAAAGAAATCGAAATGAAATTTGGGAATATTTTGTTAGACCTGTATACATTGAGGCTGATCCTTTTATAGTTTATTAGCTTATGCACAAAATGTTTGGTATGATTGCAAAGCATATAATTATAAATCACATTAAAAAAGAAATAAATATTGAATTACAATATTAGTCTTTAAATAATTATTTATAGAGTTTTGGATGTTTTGATCTTGTTAAGTCCTTTCTACTGCTACTCTTTATTTAACCTACACTTTATTTTTCAAAAATGTTCCCCAATTTTTCCTATAACACACGTAGAACAAGATATATGGATTGAAAAAAACTAGTTGTAAAGTTCTGTTTAAAATGTTTCTAGTGCATTTAACAAGAAACTTAAAAATATAATTTATTTTTCATATTTCAAATTATTTTGAGAGAATCGTATTTAAACTGCAAAATAACTCATTTAAAATTCGTGACACCCATTTTAAATTACACTGAACTCTGCTGTTCCAAATATCCTATTACTTTGTGTAGAACGTGTATTCGAAGGAATACACTTTCCACAAAATATAATTCTCTGCAAAGGAAAACGAAAGGGTGAAATTTCCAGGATTTTATGTGAAAATTTGGGCATGGATCCACAGTAAAAGTTTCAATATAAGGTTGCATAATATGAAAACAAAATAATAAATAGAACATAATAAAAGAACATAAAATAAATAATAGAACATAATAAATAAAACATAATAAAAGTTGCATAATATGAAAAATACGAATTTGGTTAAGAAGCTTCTGCAAAGAAAAATATTATTGAAAATGCTGTTGTAGGAAAAGTATGAAACCGAACATACGTTCTTCTTAGTTTTGATTATGAAAGTACTAAATTTAAATGCATAATGCATCTTTAAAAATAATATCAAATGACAAATTACTCATTACTGTGATAGGATATTTAAATACCCATATTGATTTGACCCATAGTGTAAATTAGATATTTGAGTAAATCACAAAATAAACGTGCAAAGCAGTAGTAGAATAAATAAATAATAACTAACTCATGTTTTTGAATGAAATATTATTTATTAATTGTATTTTAACACTTTTCAACATAGTTGAAAAGTGCTTATGACTTTGTTCATTCTGTCTGTCTGTTTGTCGTTTCGCATGATAACTGCCGTAAAAATGACTGTCAAAACGAAATTCTAGTATGTTGTTGAGACTGCCTGTGTGACATATGGAAATTTAAATTAATATTATCACCCAACTAGTTTTGGATGGAACCCCGGTTAAAAAAGGGAAATACATTGAACCCTTTTGGGATACAATTTTTCAAACATTTTTTAAGTGAAGATAAAATTCACAAATTGCTTCGTAAATTTTAGAAAATATTTAAATTATATCATAAAATATATAAAAAAATGTCAACAAAGTTTGTTTGGCAGTCTTTTCAAGAAAATTAAAATAATAATTACACCCATGTTATATGATCGGCCACTCAAATAATTGCTGCAAGCCTTAGGGCCAGCCGAGTGCTCGGGGGTCTTCAACCCATATTATATGAAGAGATCAAGTGACCCACTTCAAAATAAAATATGGCATCCATCTGTTTTCAGTGTAAAAATCTGATTTTAAAAGTTCTTTTAAATTTATATTTAGTGTGGCATCTGTCCTAAAACCGCTTTATTTTTACGTATTTTCTGTGCATCGATATTCTGTGCCAACGCAATTACAATATTTTTTTGTATAAGTAACACATAAAATGTTGATTATTACTACAACGAAGCCTAATTTCAATGGATGCAGAATGTAAAAAAGTTATTGTAAGATGAATTGCATAAGAATTGCTGAATTTTTTTTTCACACAAAATTATTTTGCCCTGAAGTCTGGAATAAAAATTATATGAATGAAATATTCATTACTTTTACATAGAGTGCCAGACGATTTATATTTTGACGACGTCATTTGAATAAAGCTCATTTTTTTCGACGAAGTTGGAAGTTTTCAAATATAATGAATTATTGTAGTACTGTGATAATTTAAAAATGTATCGGCATTGAATATATCGCATTTTAGGAATGTTTAAATAAATTGCACTTCAGTTAGAAAGTGTTTAATAATCAATGATTTATGCATAATTGATGTTCCTTTTATATTTATCAATTTTTGTTAATAAAAGCATGACAAACATTTTTGCTTTAGATTTGGCTTACTAGATACAAACAAGCAGTGTGTATATATTTTGTAATAATTGTGTGCTAATATAATTATTTTGCTTAAAATTGTTATTAGGAAACAAGTTACATTTTATTGATTTATGGTACATTTACATTTTCTTGTGATAAGGTTGTGATTAGTAAAAATATATTTTAGCCGATTTGGTATTTTTAACATTTTACAACAAAATTGAAAAGTGTTTATGACTTTGTTCATTCTGTCTGTCTGTCTGTCTGTCCGTTAACACGATAACTGCCGTAAAAATGACTTAATCAAATTGAAATTTTAGTATGTTGTTCAGACGGTCTGTAGGACCTATGGGAATATAAATGAATAATATCACCCAATTAGTTTTGAATCGAACCCGGGTTGAAAAAATGAAATACATTGATCCCTATGGGACATATTTTTTCAAACATTTTTTAAGCGGATTTAAAATTCACAAATTGCTTCGAAATTTTTAGGTAATATTCAAATTGTTTCATAAATATATAGAAAAATCATCGAAATATATTTAGTAGTTTTTTAAATAAAAATTAAAATAATAATAACACCTCTTATATGAAACGATCACGTGATCATTATATGAAAAGATCACGTGACCCACCTCAAAATGATATATGGCATCAATCTTGTCTCAAAATCGTGATTTTTAAAGTTCTTTTTAATTCATATTGAGTTTTGTATCCATCCTAAAACCATTTTATTTATGCTTGCATTCTTTACATCTACGTACTGAAACAACGCAATTACGATATATTTGAGTTTAAATGCTCATCCAAATTTGATTATTTCTACAACGAAGCCTATTTGTCACCTATGTAAAATGTAAACAGCAAAATATGTAGAATGAGTTGTATTAGAATTGCTGTATTTCTTTAACACAAAATTATTTAGTTCATGGAGTCTGCATAGCTGATATGAATGAAATATTCATTGATTTTAAAAAGAAAAGGACGATTTTTTGCGATGAAGTTTTACGCATAGAGTTTAATTACTTGTAGCTCCATGGTCTTAATTTTTAAATAAACTAAATTGTTATAGTGTTGTGATGAATGACATGAATGGGAATTTATTTATGAAAGAAATGCTGCTTTTATAGAGAGAGCCAGACGTGTTATTTTTTCTATGACGTCATTTGAATGAATTTCAGTTGTTTTCGATGAAGTTTTCAAATATAATAAATTATCGTAGTATTATGATAATTCTAAAATGATTACTGAGGAATGTATCACATTTTAAAAGTGTTTAAACCAGGCAATTAATATTTCAATGCCGTCATTTGAATGAAGTTCATTTTTTTCGATGAAGGTTTAAGTTTTCAAATATAATAAATTAATGTAGTGTTGCGATAAGTTTTAAAATGTTACCGAGGAATGTATTGCATTTCAGACATGTTTAAATAAAATTGCATTGAAGTTGGAAAGTGTCTCTTAATCAATGCTTTAAGCATGATTGATCTTTCTTGTTCTATTATTGCTTGGCTTTATTTTTTCAAAATTTTAATCTGACAAACCTATGAGTAGTTGACGGCAGTACAAGTAATATTCATACCTATTAAATTCCTTTGCCTCTACTAAAAACTCCTCGTTAAAGAAAAATGTGTTTTCCTGGACTAAAGCGTTTCTAAATTTTTAACTATCCTGAAAATATCTAGCCAAGTCAAACTTTCAAAAAGCTTTATTATTTCATTAAAAAATCATATTAAAATCTTAATGATATTAATTGTTTTACTCGATCATGAAAAGATGGCAAGCTGTACTTTAGCAAATTCTCGCGATGCGATAGTGGTTGGTTCTTTCGATGCGATAGTGGTTGGTAATCACTATCGCATCGGAAAATTTGGCTGAAAGTGATATTTAGGGTCTTCTATTTAGGTTGAGAATATAATATACCTTCCCTTCTCACCGTTGATTGTAATAGTTTAAACTCAATATCCCAATCTAATTATAATTGGATTGAGATATAATACATATATGGTTCGTGGGAAAGTCCCTATATAGCACTCCAATAATTTTGGTAAGGAAAGGGCCATAAGTGTATATATACACATTAGACCTATTTATAATACCATTAGACCTATTTATATTACCATGCACGACCGAATAAAAAGCATTGCTGTGTCCCGTTCGGGAAATTAATAAGATTAGTAACACGGAACTTGGCAACAAATCGGACGAAAACAGCGAATTACAAAGTTCTGAACTCTTGTCTAATGAGTAGGAACCGAAACCAGGAACAAAGAAACGCGTATATGGAAGGCACACAAGCCCTGTTGAATGGTTCTTCTTAGGTCCAGACCGTCCGACCTATACGAAGGTGTAAAGTATCTGCTTGGACGGAAGAGGAAGTGCCACCTACCATAGACTGGAACACAATGGGGACGGTATCTACAGGGACGTACCCTCGTTTCCCTATCGCCAATTTCGGAAGAACTTACGAACCCATGTGTTTAACGTGCAAGTACTCCGCATGAACACGGGGGGTAGTTTGGATAGAGCCGGGAAAATAGATCTCCGAGTGCAATCCCCGTGCGCTAACCACTGGGATATCCTATCCCTGTCAAAAGGTTATAGCATCAGAGCCGCTAACAGGGTAACATCCTTGTCAAAGTATGTGATAATATTCTTTTTGTAATTTAAATGTTCATTATATCTTCTGGAGGATATTTAAAAAAGGCTCTAAACTGGATTTCTGTTAATATAAGTGTTATTTATTGAATATTTCTAAAATATGACCAATCATTCATCAATAACTAAATTGCGTAAAATAAATGTCTTTTGTAATAGCCTTATTTTCGATTGCTACTCAATCAACAATGCTCTACAACTTTGAAATTCGCCTTTGTGGTCTATGTCTCTTTACAACCGGTTTCGTTATCCTGATTTTTTAAATTCTTCGCTAGGATTGCTGCAATCACTTTTATTCGATAAGGCTGATTTATTTATACGGTCACTTTATTACATGTTGCCTTAATGTGTACACTCAAGGACCGTGTCTTGCAAAGTTTGGGGGTATTTAAGCACTTTCCTAGAAACCCTATTCAAAACTATCTCAAAGCACCAAAACAATGCAATACTTTTGATTTAAAATCTTTGTGTAGTTGTGAGATTCACAGGTTAAAACTGAATGTAAAATTTCCGAGGCATGCTTGACTTAAATTTCAAGTTATTACTTTCCTTATATACATAATGTATAAGGAAAGTATTGTGACGGGGTCGAAAATTCGAATTCGAGTTTTCGACGGGAGAGCACGTTTCAAGCATCCCTGATCACGAATCAAACATTTTTGAGGTGATGTCTGTGTGTGTGTGTGTGTGTTTGTGTGTGTGTGTGTGTGTGTGTGTGAAAGTATGTGTGTGTGTGTGTCAGTGACTCTGTGGAGACGATAACTGACGAACGAATGGACCGATTCGAGCCAAATTAGGTACAAAAATCCCAATCCGTAAACACTGGAAGCCTATTGTTTTTATACGCAATCGAATGTTCAGAACCCCCATAAATTTTCGAATGAAATTTTGAAAAAATCGTCAAAAAATTAAAACCACTAATAAAGTTACGTAAATAGACATTTCTTATGTAATTTTTCATTAGAAAACGATTGACATGAATTTTAGAACGCTAACGTGAACCGTTCTCGAGATATTGTACATTTTTTAAAAAAATTATCAAAAAGTCATATAAAATAAAAAGAAAAATATTTCCTATTGAGAAACATGTTTACTTTTCATATGTAATACCATGCGATAAATTGAGTGACATCCTTCTCGTGGATCTAACTCGTTCCATTCTTGAAAAAAGATACTTTGAATAATACTCTTGTATTTGAACGCCAATAGTCATTTATCTGCTTTAAGAAAAACTTATTTCTTAGTACATAACGCTTGGCGAGATTTTGGCGACGAATTTGGCGGAATGTCGCCAACTTGGCGACTTTTTTGAAATGTTGCCAAATTAACGAAAATCTCGCCAAATGGATAAAAATGACGCTAAATCAATGAAAATGACGACTAATTGTCGAAAATTCAATATCTTGGAAAGAATATTAGTATCTACTACAAGAAAATCCTATTTTTTTACCGTAAAAGTAGTAAATTCATTACATTATATAAGGAAAGTCATGTGTTGCCCACATCAGATTTTTTTATTTACGCAACACAAATAGGCATGCCTACTGGCACACAACTACGGACATCTTTCCAAAAGTAGTAGAAATGTGTGCAAAATTTTGAAGTTCGTATAATAAGATTTAACAATATATATATTTACCCTCTCTTACAGCAGAACAGCCAATTATGACGTAAGAAATTACATTTTGACTCATTCCCGTTGAAAGAGAAGAGAATCAAAATTTATATGTAGAGGCATTGCATATTTGCGAATAGTATGTATTGGATCTGCTTACAATGTTCAAGGCTTTGTTTCTCAGGATCACTCTGGTGTGCCTTTCTGCGGTCCTTTCTGGTGCAATGAAGGAAGTATGCAATGCTTGTATGTTGTTGTTAAAGTGTAATATGATGACTTTGAACGGAATTTAAATAAGTTGGTTCTGATCAATTAATATATTATATGTGTGAAGTTAGACTTAACGTGTACACCATAAGTAAGATTCCAAACAAGATTTGTAGTAGACCCTCTGCACTCCGATCGATATGCAACTGTTAAGCTGAACGACCAGCTTCGCCTTCTCATTCGAACCTTCGCACCTGTACCCTCGTATTCTTTGAATTTAAAAAAAATATACAGAATATCATCCTGTGTGGGTATGGTGTTGAAACTGGTGCCAGAATTCCATTCCCTGGGATCACCCAATTTCCGTAATCTGCTGATTTTACAATTTCCGTCTTTTTTGCATCTAAGGGTTAATTCGTTCGGTCCCTATTGTAAAGGGTCTAACCGTCCAAGCCTGGAATTGAACCCCGAATCTTCAAACTGACCAGCCTATGCTCTAACCATTGAGTTACTGGGACAATATTCCCTCTTCTTTTCCTCGAAGTTAATCCAATATATGTATTTAATCTAATGAATTTATTTTTTATTAATTTTTTTGGTATGCATGCGAGCAAGTATGCGAAAGTTAGACAATTGGAATTTTTACCTTCAAACTTTTTTAATTCAAACACCGATATCTCTGATATTAGAAAAAAGGAAAAATCTACTTAAAGAACGCGTTCGGAGTTAAAAACATTCGCAACAAATCTCGATAATCAAATTATGATATAGATATTCAGATAATGAAATGAAATGGACTGCATTTTACTGAAATACAAAATAATTTAATAAAGTTTCGGGGCGTTGAAAGCAATCAAGTGAAAATTATTTCTAAAATAAATAGCAATATGATTAAACAGTATTAATTTGAGTAAATTGAAAAAATTGGAATTGATAGTACATTAAAATTCCATTTTCTCGTGAATATTGTTATAATATTGTCTTTTTTTAAGTAGTAAAATCCCTTTAAGGTGAAATTACGTTTAATTCATATCCGTAAGACATGGAGTTTTTGACTTCTTTAATTTGTATTGAATTACTAATATTACTCTGTCTTAATAATGCTCGTAGATATATTTATAAGGTACTCAAGATATATTCTTGAATATTTGTATCATATAATTAGAGAGAAGGTGAAATATGATCACTTAGTTAGCACTTCTGGTCATGTAGTCCATGAGATGCATATGTAAAGTGTACCTTGAGAGACTATTTGACTTTATCTACGATCTGTAATTTCACAAAATGCTGCACGTCTGTGTTAGGCTAATTAGGCCTGCTATGTCTCCGATCAGCTCGAGCTGATCGGATGCTTGGCAGTAGCAATTGACTAGTGGCCATCGACAACTACATTAATTGCACTCAGATTCGCCAGCTTAGTCTAGTAGCTCCCTCTCTTTAGACTCTTACCGCTACCGTGAAACTGTTGTTATCGAATAATTCACAAAGGCAAGAGTTATAGGAACAGAATAGCCCAGCGGTTAAGGCACGGGAATCGCACTCGGAGGGTCCTAGTTTGATTCCCGGCTTTACCCAGGCTATCCTCGTGTTTACGTGGAGTAGAAAAGTGTGTTGAATCTGTGGGTCCGAAATTTCTTCCGAAAGGTTTGTGGTGGGTAAGGAGGGTGCGTTCCGTGTGGCTGTTGCCATTCCCACTGGGTTCCAAGCTGAATTATGTGGCACTGTCTAGGCCTTCCAGACAGATGTCTTATACCTTCGGAAAAGTCGTACGATCTGAGTTGAAAGAAAAAATGAGAGTGCAATAATTATACTAATGACCGCATCGCTGTTTCAAACGCCAATAACAATTCTACTCTCAAAACTCTTCATATCGATTTTCTTACTTATTAATCCTCGAGCACTGTATTTTGTTATCTTTTGCATGACTTCATCTTTTCTTTCTGATACTGATTCTGTAATCTAACGTCATTAATATCTGCGGAATAGCTATTTTACGAAAAACGGCCCGTTGATCATAATAAACCAATATATTTCGCAAATATATTGAACAATGTACAACACCATTTGGTTTAAAGCAAAGAAGTGATTATTTCGTTAATATAACATCAGGACAGTAAGCACTGTTTTGCGGTATAAATTTAAATACAATTGTAGAGATTTTAAATATATATTTTTTATTTAAATTAAAGTTTTCCTACAAACTGCGCGAAGTGAATTAAAATAAAATAAAATAAGATAAATATTCAAGAAGGATCGCAGGCTACAAAGAGTGATGCCACAGGTTTCTTAGCTTTGTCGTAGAGAGGCATTCCATTAATTTAGCAATACTACAAGGAATTGATTCTGCGGTAAACAAAATATCATCTTTGATATTTACGTAACTGCAACATATAAGACATGAACACGGTTTTCCTTTTAGTCACATTCATCACTTATCAATCATCAACATAGCGAGTATATTTTTTTATCATTTTTTCTTATAAGGTTTTGTTTAACACCTTGAAGTTAAGAGTACTGATCAATCATAGAATACATGGCATTATCGCTTCGCTGTCAGAAAAAGATATATCATTGTTCGTCTGTCAATTCTTAAGGAAAATAGTCCTTTAAATATTTCTGTTCTTTTGAATCTTATGTTTATTCCCTGTGTGTGTGATAAAGAGTCTTTTAGATACCAAAAACTTTTTAATAATTATTTTAACAAAATTTTGCTCATTTCGTTAATATTTCATTTATTTTGTTCAAATGTTTCAGGTTCATTTTTCTGATAAGATGAACCATGCTGCCACGTAAATGGGTGAGTGCATTTTGATGTAATTTATCCTTACGTAATGGATCAAACTGCTGCTTGTGAGAATATTACTTTATAATAATAATTCTTTGAAAAAAGCAGGAAAATATGGGCTCATGGATCCCCATAGGGGAGGGCAAGAGCAGGCTTTTCCCCCCTCCTGGACGTTCAAGGTCACAAAGGTGGACATACACCAAGCTAGTTAATGTTGTACATCTTATCATTGAGTTTGTCCCACTGACACCAGTGGTTTGCCTCCAATATTCTATAGGTGTATCCCATGGTTTTGATTATATTTATGGGGTGTATTGCAATGTCACTTAGTAGTATGACTCAGTGGTGGCTATCAATTAACATTTACTTACCCATAATTTTTTGAAAAGAAAAGGATAGATCATGTGTGGAATGTATACTTGTTGAACGTGGCAGAACAATTTGATAATAACTATGACATAAATATATATTTTTAATACTTCTGAGGATCATGGGTCATGCGTGGAGTACATAGTAATGTTCCGGAACAGAAGTTGATGGTGGTTATAAACTGACTTTTACTACACGTTTTGAAAAAAAAAATGTCCTCTTTTATCGGATGGATGTCAATACATCCTGAAGTACAATATCCTGAAGTAGTATAACTTAATAGTGGCCCTTAACCGACTTGTCAACAGACTTCAAGAAATGGGTAGAAGCTAATTGTGTGAATAAACCGACTTTTTTTATCCTTTAAAGAATGGGCTAGAGATATAATTTATGGGGTGTATGGTAATGTCCCAGTGATTTATGACTAAATGGGGGTCATCAATCGACTTTCCCTATGCTTCAAAAAATGCAAAAATGGGAATTTGAGGATTATATATCTATGCATGTCCCGGAGTAATACAACGCCATGAACCGTGTTTTCCTACATGTTTAAAAAGTGACTAGGATCCAAATTATGGAGTGCATGACATTGTTCCCGAGTGGTATAACTCAACTATGGATATGGGCATACCTGCATTACACCTTCTGAAAAAAAAGTGTATTAATGAATGCATATACATTTTTTAGTAATACTCGTATAAGTGGATAGAAGTTACTAAAGGACATTTGATACATCTATATGAGCAGAACTGTTTTTAATCAAAGGCAAAGTAGGTAAATACTGGGGGCTGAAATTATTCAGACACTCATATCTAACACTTTCCAACATAGTTGAGAAGTGTTTATGACTTTAGTCATTCTGTCTGTCTGTCTGTGAGCACGATAATTGCCGTAAAAATGACTTTATCGAAATGAAATTTTTGTATGTTGTTGAGACGGTGTGTGGGGATCCTTGGGAATGAAAATCAATAATATCACCCAATTAGTTTCGGATTGAACCCGGGTTGAAAAAATATACAATAAATGAAAAGTACAATAAATTGCTGTAGCATTATGATAATTTAATAAATATCATCGCTGATTTTATCACATTTTAGAGATATTTAAATGAAATTGCATTTCAGTTGGGAACTGTTTCATAATCAATGCCTTATGCATGATTGATCTAATTGATCTTTCCTTACCTGTCTTTACCTTATCAACAATTCGTATAATTTTTTTAATCCACTTTGATCATTTGCTAATGTCACTTTTGGTCTTTAGAAATGCTGTTCATCTCCGTCTGTGCTGAAAAACCTAGATCACTTTGAATGAGTTTTTGATATTTTAGGTTCCATAAAATTTATATGGATATTAATATTATATGATACCATATAGATGTAATTATGATTTATAATGCCTGCTCTGGTGAAATAGAGTTTGGAAGGCCTAGATTCAGCAGTCTTTTGATAATAACGAAAATGAAAACGAAAATGTTGTAATGTGGCGGAAAATTTATGTTTTGAGTACGATACCTTTCGGCAAGTGCAACACCAATATTAATATATATATATTGCATTTGCATTTTACTGTAGCGCCAATGCCTAGTCATACAGATTGATACCATTGATAGCGTAGCGACATTCAAAAATTATGTTTTTGATGTCTGTTTCGAAAATACGATTTGACCAATCTCAATAATATATTGTACATAAAAATAATTGATCGATTCGAAGTTAGTCGTGAAAATTCCAAGCGGAACGCAGCTGGGACATTTAGTATAAATATTCTTCTTGACAAAGTTCAGAAGCATTTTAAATTGACTTTTCTAATTGGGTTTAGTTTTTATTTATTTACTATTGAAAGCAAATTTTTTGCGACTTTCATACTAATAGGTTCATAGTGATTGAAATAATTAGTGCTGAGTTTTAGTTTCACAATCATTGTAAATTCCGCAAAACGCTCTTTCAAGAAATTTTTATCAGCATCTGCAACACGTTTTCTTATTTTTTGACAATTAATAATATCATTTCTTCAACCAAAATAAACGAAATCGATTTTTATACCCCAACTTAGCCTATATAACCGGTTGTCCGATTCTACAATTTGACGATCATGAACCTGCAAGATTCTTTTTTGGCGCTTTCATATTAATTTAACTATTTTCAAGAATTTTTTTTTAAATTGATACAGCGGACATCAAAATCCATATCTCCCCACACATAACTCTTTAAGGAAGCTGGAATATGTGATATTGGCCATCAAATAGTTTTTGGAAAAACGTATGTCTGAAGTCAATTAAAGAGTTGACTAAGAGTTGGGATTGGAATCTCGAAACATATTTGTGCGGTTCGCCTATCTTTTAATGTATTCTGTGAGTGTACATTTTAGATTTGGCTTACAGGCTGCCGCTTTTGCAAATCTCCGCATACCATTTTTTCAACTGGCCTTATGTTCTCATAAATATGGTAAAATAATAGGAAACATTGATAAAATTTAATTGTAGAAAATAATTTAAACACGTATCAAAAGTGTATTACTCAAGCCCACGTTCGACCACACCCATTATTTCATTCGGAGACATTGACAGAGTGCTAATTTTTAATAAATATAAACAAGGGGAGCGTAAATTTATAAGTGTATGGTTTCATGTCATATCACCATTTCAGTAGATGATCAAGTCACCAAGGAAAAATACAGAAATGGAAATATCATTTCAGAGTGGATTTCGTATTGAAAAAAAAATTCTGCCATATCTAGTTTAAATCTGCATCATTTTATTATAATTATGGCCGACTGGTCATATGTAGGGCAGTTTTTCATGGAAGTAATTTCGACAACCTGTAGATAGCTCAACAATAACATTAATCTATCGTTTCACGAAGTACGGGAATGAGAAAAAATAAATGTAAAATGTATTTTGTGTACCGTTTGTATGTATCAATAATATTATAAACGTATATATGATGTAATATATCATTTTGCTTAATCAGAAGAGTATTGCATTCTCGAGCGATACTTCCAGAAATCTGCGTCAAGTAAGGCCGCAGCTAAGCTAAATACATGTGTATAAAAGATATCCATCGAAAAATCGCTGACCCCCACGTCCGCTCTGCTATGACAGTATAAAAATCCGCTGTGTGGAGTTGCATTAAATTTCGCCAATGTTAATATGGCACAATTGAGAGCCTCTTTTGTAAAGATCCGCAAATGCTATACATAATTAATCTGCAGTGCTGTTCTGTCACCTCTTTATTGAGCCGCTTCCCTGATAACCCAGGCAGTACAGCTCACTCGAGGGTATGGAGAAGTTGAATGAAGGGCCGGAGCCGCATCCAGCCTGTGAAAAATATTTGTAACCTGCGATCCCGGCGCTGTTTCTCTCTATATTAAAGAACAAAGTTGTTGATATCGCCGTTGCCGCTGCCTGACGCAGCTTTGATTTAAGGTTTGGTGAACACCCTGAAATAACGTGCGTTTTTCCATATATATTTTAGTTTAAGAAATATTTAATGTCAAAGTGAAGGACAAAATGAGCAGCGTGTTGCCAGTTTGACTGGAGGCTATGGAATCGTCAGTTCCAACTGAATCTCCTTTCTTCGCAGTTCTTTTTTGCCCAGTTATACATTCATTTATAAGATGTAATTGTACCCATGCATTGTGTGGCGAATGAAAGTTAAAAAAATAATTTTTTTTTGGTTTTCTACCTATTCGTTTTCACAGAGACAATTGATACAGAGATAACAGATTGAAACCGAAGAAAGCCATCTAATTTGATTTTTGATCTAGTATTAAAAAATCTTTCTGCATAATGTCTTTATATATATATTTTTATATTTCATGAAATATTCTGAAAATTTACGCCTCAATATATTTCCTGATTTATATATCCCCACTAATAATTGGAAAGTGGGGTCTTGTGATTACTCGCTTTTGACTCCCACTTAAGAGCTAAGGCGGAACGGGATATGGGGTATGGTTGCAGAAAGTTCTTGATGAGTGAAAGAAATCTATGCCGAGATATTTACAAGATTAGAAAGGGGACATGCAGAATAACTTAAGATGAATCTTCTAAAATAGGACCACAAAAGTGTCAATAATTAAAATATGAGCAAACATTGTATGATTATGTGAACTATTATAATATATAGATCGCGTCAAGCGTATAACTCATTAAATAACTTGTTGACCAGAAAATATTGGCTAAAGAGCTATTTTAATTTCTATTTTGTTCTGTAATAAATATTTTTGACACATTTCATAATAAGAGTAGACGTTTGTGTGTGTACCTGTGTGTCTGTATCGCCTGTAATGGTGAATATAAGCTTCGGACAACGCCGAAATTTGGTTAGAAGGCATTTTACTCGGGACAATACGTCTCGTCGAGATTTTTAAAAATTTTGAATTAGTATTTTAGTTATATTATGCTGAATCACGATTCTGATCTATATTCACACATACTGGTTCCTTGGGCCAACGGCCGTACCGTGCTGAAAACACCGGTTCTCGTTAGATCACCGAAATCAGGCAGCATCGGGCCCGGTTTGTACTTGGGTGGGTGACCACCTGGGAACACCGCGTGTTGTTGGCACATTTTGGACGCGGTAGCCCGGTGGTTTGCGCGCTGGATTTGAACGCTGCCGCAACTGCCGCCGTGTTCATGCGGAGTACGATCACGTTAAACATGTGGGTCCGTAAGTCCTTCCGAGAGGTTGGTGGTAGGGGAAGGAGGGTACGGTCCCTGTAGATGCCTCCCCCACTGGGTTCCGGTCTAAATTGGGTGGCACTTCCCGGCCGTCCAAACAGTTACCTTACACCCCCCTTTTGGTCGGTGGTCCCCTGTTGTCCTTTTCCCTGGAGGTGTTACCCTCTCTTTGTATGGTTGCCTTGTTTTGTCTGTGTTTTGTTTTTGTCTTTGTTTTGTCTGTGTTTTGCTGTGTTTTGATTGTGGCCCGTTTGTTGCTGTTTATCTTGGTTTAGTTTTTGTTTTTGTCTTCATTGTTGTTTATGTTGTATTATTTCTCATTGTGCACCAGTTGAAGTAACAATTGTTCAAGAATTATTGTAATCCGTTTTAATGTGTCTTTCACTGTTTGAACTTTATATTGTTTCAAAATGTGAAACATATTATGTAAACTCTCCTGTAAATTTTTGATTCTCAAAATAAACGCTGCTGGACCGTCGGACGAAAGCCATGGAAGTTGGGAGTTGGTTTCGGCTAACTCCTTCCCGGCCGTCCAAATGGATGCTCAAGTCCTTGTTGACGAGCCGGACGGCCTGGGTTTTCAACACCTTTCTGGTAGGTCGGACGGTCTGGGTCTCAACGACAACAACATACTGTTTCCTTAGCGATTCAAAATATTGCTACAGAGCTTTTATCATGACATCATCGAAAAGACGGAAGAACGTTCTTTTTTACGATATTTGAAACGGATCCTTAAGGAAATTTTTCCATATTTATTTATTTATTTAATTATTTTCAATTACATCAAAATATGCATTTCTTAAATTGTCTCATTCCTTTCGGCCTCATTCAAACTACACCATAATATTTAGAAGAACTACACCATAATTTTCAAATTTTTTTTTAGTAATAATTTTACCATAATCAGTGTTATAATAAGATGAACGATCACTTCAAAAATGAGAAATACATTTAAATTAGTTTTTAATAAATTAGTGTTACTTTTGTAAATAACCTCGCTGCTCTAATTGGGAATTGAACTACAAATCTTCGAATTGGTCAGCTGACGCTCTGCTGTTGAGCTACTGGGACAGAATTGCAAGCTCTTATCGTGGAAATGAACTCGCATTCTCCTCCGACTAATGGCAGATTGTCGTACAACTTGAGAGTCTAACTGAGTATCTTCTGCTAATTTTATTCCAAGTTAGCATCCATATACTACTATTTTATCCAGATTACGGTCCTGCATGATCGATTTTGCGTCCCGATTTGAAATCGGCACCTAATACGTCAGCGTCCACTGAATCCGAACTAACTGCATTGAGGTCACTTTCAGACTCTTAACATCACTACACTGACATACAAGGTTTATCTGTTCGACCGTCTTTGTAAAGAACAATGCTGGACCCATCGAGAATCGAACAACGCTAAAGTCAGCTAAAGCTCCACAGTTGAGCAACTGGGACAGGATTCTTAGCTGCTATCGTCAAAATGGACTCCATACATTGCTGAATATGATTATGATTTTTTGTTTTGTATTTATTTAAAAATATTTTTGTAAGACAATATTTAAACACATGATTAATATAAGAAAATGGGTTATTTTGCGCACAGCTGATGTGTAATATTTTAAGGAAATGCATATTTATAGATCAATTCATGATAAAATGCAGTTGCATCATCTTTACATAAAATACATTATTCTTTTACATATTAAGCAAGCATTGCTGACATAGAGAAACCTTGCAGAATCTTAACGTTGCAGTTGGCAAATATATGACAAATAATGTTTAGATAATGGAATTCAAGGAATAGTTTAATCCGTTTAGTCTAAGCTAATGTTTTTTAGACTAAATCATTAATTTATCGTTGCGACATTGTACACTTAGTTATCATTAGTACTTTCAGTTCACTGTGAAAGACAAATTAATCACTTGGAAATTGAAAAAGCATTCAAATGAATTCATGGAAACCTTTCAATTATTCCGCCTGATTCATGTTTAAATGAAGTTGTTGCGGATTCCTTAATAGCATATCCAATATCTCTTGTGATTTCAATAAAATGCTCCGTGTTTTACCAAAAGACTAGGGGATAGTTATCAATACATATATATATATATATATATATACGCTACGTGACAGTGGAAATGAGACACAGAGAAAGAGTGGGGCCAACGGCCGTACCGTGCTGAAAACACCGGTTCTCGTTAGATCACCGAAGTGAAGCAGCATCGGGCGCGGTTAGTACTTGGTGGGTGACCACCTCGGAACGCCGCGTGCTGTTGGCCATCTCGGGTGCGGTATCCCCGTGGTTTGCGCGCTAGATTTGCACGCTGCCACAAATACCGCCGTGTTCATGCGGAGTACGATCACGTTAAACATGTGGGTCCGTAAGTCCTTCCGAGAGGTTGGTGGTAGGGGAAGGAGGGTACGGTCCCTGTGGATGCCTCCCCCACTGGGTTCCGGTCTAAATTGGGTGGCACTTCCCGGCCGTCCATACAGTTACCTTACACCTTTCTGGTAGGTCGGACGGTCTGGGTCTCAACAACAACAACAGAGAAAGAGTGGGCAGAAAGTGATGAAAATCGGCAAACAGAGAGAGACAGCAACGAACAATAAGTAATGTTTATTGCAACATTATACAGCTATATACTGAGCGATAACACATTCGGATCAGTAGGTTGTAGGACCACCGCGGGCGGCGATACAGGCAGCAACACGTCTAGGTACAAAGTACTAAACGCGACGGTGTCAGAACACACAAGCGACGTAAAATCATATCCCAGACGTGTTCGATTGGCGAGAGATCAGGGGAAACTGGTGGCCAGAGAAGCGACTGCGTACCTTGCAGGGTACGTTGGCCGATGCGTGAAGTGTGTGCTCGGGCGTAATTCTGCTGGTAAATAGTCATGGGCACTCCTTGAAGGAAGTGTAGTGTCACCGGCGGCAGCACGTCATCCACGTATCGTTGGGCCGCCACAGCGCCCCCAATACGGATCAGAGGTGACCTGCTATTATAGGCGATGGCGACCCAAACTGCGATGCCGCGTTGAGGCGCAGTGTGTCGTTCCACAGATGCAGCCGGATTGGACCTGTCACCACTTCGGCGGCAGACCCGTACACGGTGATTGTCATTGCTGAAACAGAAAATCGACTCGTCTGAGAACACGATCCTGTGCCATTTCGCTGTCCACGTGACTCTATCGCGACACCATTGCAAACGGAGGCGTTTGTGATATTGGGCCAATGGCAGCCTTCTTAACGGGCGTCATGAGTGCAGGTAGTCGGCGACCAATCGGCGGATAATGGTCCTGGTCGATATGGGAGCATCAACGGTGTCCTACACATGCTGCAAAAGGGCGAAGGAAGTGACCTGCGGGGTCGCCAAAGTTAGCCATCGGATGCGTCCGTCTACGCGAGCTAAAGTCGCTCTGGCTTTACCGGTACCCCTCAGACGTGCCACATTCCCTTGTTCCAGCCATCTTCGCCACAGTCAGTGCACCGTGGACGCCTGTAGGAGGCTGTTCACCGAGTTTTGACGTAAGGAGCAACTTGCGCTTCTGAGTCAGATCACCAAACCCCTCGTGAAATCGTCTGTTTGACGGAACTGTCTCGGTTGGAGGTGACCTGGTATTCTCTGCTACTACACGTTTCCTCTGAGATAAAAAAAATTGCAAAATAATTTTCTCTGGCAGACAGAGCGGCGCGACTTTTCCGATTCTGCAGGTTCCTTCTCTTATATCTCACTCAACGTGAGCTGGCCAGTTGCGCATTTCGTACCAGTTACATAACTCAGTGAACTGCATCTACCCTGAAATTTGTATATTTTTCTGCTCAATCCTTTTGGTGTCTCATTTTCATTGTTATGTAGTGTATGTATATATATATGTATGTATATATATATATATATATATGAATATATATGTATATATTTGTATATATATGTGTGTATATATATATATATATGTAATATATATATATATATATACATATATATATATATGTATTTAACTCATTTTTGTGAATTTTACCCATTTTTATCACCTAACTTTCCACTAGGCTTGAGTCTGACACTGTTTACTATTTTTGAAAGACTACTTTGCACTTGTAATGAGTCCCATACTGAATGAGTCCCATACTCAGTAGTTTTTTAAGCAAAAATTAAAATAATAATTACACCCATTATATGAAGAGATCACGTGACCATTATATGATGAAATCACGTGACCGTCTTCAAAATTAAATATGGCATCCATCTTGTGGCAAAACCTTGATTTTTATTAACACTGTACGGCATAGTTGAAAATTGTTTATGACTTTGTTCATTCTGTCTGTCTGTCTGTCTGTCCGTTATCGCGATAACGGCCGCAAAAATGAATTTATCAAAATGAAATTTTAGAATGTTGTTCAGACGGTCTGTGGGACGGTCTGTGGGTTCAGACGGTCTGTGGAAAATGAAATACATTGAACCCTATGGAACCTAAATTTTTAAATATTTTAAGAGGATTTAAAATTCACAAATTGCTTCGAAAATTTTAGAAAATATTCATGTTATCCTGTAAAATATATGAAAAAAATTTCAGCAAAATATATTTTGTAGTTTTTTAAATTAAAATTGAAATAATAATTACACCTTTTATATGAAGTGATCACGTGACCATTATATGAAGAGAACACGTGACAATTATATGAAGAGATCACGTGACCCACTTCAAAATAAAATATGGTATCTATCTTGTGTAAAAATCATGATTATTAAAGTTCTTTTTAATTCATATGTAGAGTTGTGTCCGTCCTAAAACAGCTTTATTTTTGCTTAAATTCTGTGCATCTACATACTGAAACAACTCAATTATAATATATTTGAGTTCAAATGATCATCCAATTTTGATTATTTCTACAACGAAGCCTAATTTTCACTTATGAAGAATGTAAATACCAAAAGATGTAGAATGTATATATGTGTAAAATATATTCAGTAGTTTCTTAAAATAAAATTAAAGTAATAATTACGCCTTCTATATGAAGTGATAACGTGACCATTATATGAAGAGATCACGTGACCATTATATGAAGAGATCACGTGACCCACTTCAAAATAAAATATGGTATCCATCTTGTGTCGAAATCATGATTATTAAAGTTCTTTTTAATTCATATGGTGTGTTGTATCCGTCCTAAAACCGCTTTATTTTTGCTTAAATGCTGTGCATCTACATACTGAAACAACCTAATTACAATATATTTGAGTTCAAATGATTATCCAACTATGATTATTTCTACAACGAAGCCTAATTTGCACTTATGAAGAATGTAAATACCAAAATATATAGAATGTATATGTATATGTGTATAAGAATTGTTGCATTTTTTAACGCAAAATGATTTAGCTCATGGAGTCTGCAATATAGCTGATATGAATGAAACATACATTGATTTTACACACAGTGAAAACGATTTTCTCGATGAAGTTTTAAGCATAGTGTTAAATTACTTGCACTTCCATGGCTTGCTTTTATAGAGAGAGCCAGGCGTGTTATTTTTTCTATGACGTCATTTGAATCAATGTCAGTTGTTTTCGATGAAGTTTTCAAATATAATAAATTATTCTGGTATTATGATGATTTTAAAAATATTACCGAGGAATGTATCGCATTTTAGAGATGTTTCATCAGGCAATTTATATTTCAATGCCGTCATTTGAATGAAGTCCACTTTTTTCGATGAAGTTTTTAGTTTTCAAACATAATAAATTAATGTAGTATTGCGATAATTCTAAAAAATATTATCGAGGAATGTATCGCATTTTAGAGGTGTTTAAATAAAATTGCATTGAAGTTGGGAAGTGTTTCATAATCAATGCTTTATGCATGATAGATATTCCTTGTTCCTTATAATTTATATTTGATGTTGTATCCGTCATGAAATCGCTTTATTTTTCTTAATTTCTGTGCATCAATGTTTTGAAACAACGCAATTACAATATATTTGACTTTAAATGATCATGAAACTTTGATTACTCATACAACGAAGCCTAATTCTCACTTATGGAGACTGTAAACACATCAAGCTGTAAGATGAGTTGTATAAGAATTCCTGAATTTCTTTAACGCAAAATTATTTAGCGTTGGAGTCTGCAATATAGTTGATATGAATGAAACAATCATTAATTTTACATTGAGAATAGACGATTTTATACGACTTTTTCGGTGAAGTTTTAAGCACAGAGTTAAATTACTTTTACCTCCATGGTTTTATGTTTTAAGTAAAATAAATTACTGTAGTAGTGGGATGAATGAAAGGAATAGAATAAATGTTTATGAATGAAATTTTTACTGCATTTTCATAGAGAGCCAGACAATTTATATGTCAATGACGTCATTTGCTTAAAGTTTATTGTTTTCGATGAAATTTCAAATATAATGAATTATTGTAGTACTGTGATAATTTTAAAAATATTACCGCTGAATGTATCGCATTTTAGAGATGTTTAAATAAAATTGCATTGTAGTTGGAAAGTGTGTCATAATCACTGCTTTATGCATGATTGATCTTTTTTGCTATTATTTCTCCTTCCATTAGCGAGTAGAGAGTTCCAATGGTGTGTATAGTCAAATAGTATCGCTATTGTCAGAAACTGACTATTCTACTGAAATTCTGCGACTACTCTTCAGAAACTGACTATTCGAATTGTATTGCTGTCCTGAAGAGAATACAATTTCGAACTTACCGCTACTTTTTATGTAGTTCAACTGATTATTCTTCATGTCTTGATCTTTAATCTTGAGCTAATTATTATTGCTTTTTCTCATTCTTGTCGTTCTTGATTTTTCATATTATATATATATTTATATATACCTATTTAATCATGATTTTTGTATACTAATTTTCCCCTCTTCCCATACTATTATATTGATAAGTTGCCTACTTTTTTTTTATCCTTAGTCTTGGTCTATGTAGTTACTTATTTGTAACAGATATGCTAGAAATGGGTTTTTTGTACTTACCGTAGTTTATGCATAGTTTTCGATTAAAGATTTCAATTTATATCGGTGGTTTGCGCCCTGGATTTGCACGCTGCCACAAATGCCGCCGTGTTCATGCGGAGTACGATCACGTTAAACATGTGGGTCCGTAAGTCCTTCCGAGAGGTTAGTGGTAGGGGAAAGAGGGTACGGTCCCTATGGATGCCTCCCCCACTGGGTTCCGGTTTAAATTGGGTGGCACTTCCCGGCCGTCCAAACAGTTACCTTAAACCTTTCTGGTAGGTCGGACGGTCTGGGTCTCAACAACAACAACCATGGATGGATGGAAACATCAGTCAAATAGGGGAAGGAATTATTCTTTCGCGTTGAAAAAGACGGGCTTTTCCCAAATACTGCAATGATTTCAAAATCCACGGTTTGTTCAGTTAACCCATTTCTGAACCTATCCCGTCACTCCGCAAACAATAGAAAAGCGGTTCTGAACAGCAATGATCTTACCTCTATGTCTGCGTTTTTTTTTCTGGAAAATTTTATCGGTTCTTAGTTGCTCGTTACTCTAACTTTGGGATTGGAGAATGTAAAGTAATGAGGATCAAATGCTATGTTTAGCTATTTAGACTATCTTCATTTATAATACTTATCTTTTAAATGTCAAGATCTAGTCAAAACCTGAATTCGATTTTGAAAAGTTGAAGTTGCTTTGTCCCTCTTACAAATTATTGACAAGCTATACCTCGGATATGCCCTTTAAATCTTCATTTATACTATCAGCTTGCAATTCTCATCAATTTGCCACCCGAAGAACAACTTCTCGCGACGGTGCATAACTTTAATTTGTCGTAACTGAATGTTCTCAGCTAGTTACAATAGTTGATTCATCTTTAGAATGCTTGTAAATCTTTTATAGAGAACGTATTATGTGGTACATTTGAGAGGCTTTTTTCAGTGGAAAATCGAATTCCTATGATTAATGTGTGAAGACAAAGAATATTAACATATTCTTTTATTTAGTTATATTACAATATTTGGGTTAGTTATACCTCATTTTTCTCTTATTGAAATAACATACCTATTTTTCTTATCCCGTTTATAAAATGGAAGCCTATTTTGGTATGCGAGCTGTTTATTACGAGTTGTTCATTACGATCCGCTGGTTGCTATCTATTCGCAGACTGTGGCAGACCTTCGTGTAGTGTGTGATTCAAGAAGTGTGTAGTTCCAGCTTTGTGGGCAAGATTCTATTTTCAACTATTGTGTGGGATATGCGCTAGATTATTATTACTTTGCGGTTGATATTTTAAAGAGATTGCCTTACGCTAGCAATCAGGACAACGTAAATTGATTCATTGTTTATACACGTTTGCCTCATTAAAAGATAAATGCAATAAAAATATCGAATTTTCTGTGGTTAGATAATTATAGTTATTATGCAAAGACACTTAAATATTGTTTAAAGTACCATTTTTTTATTTGATTACAGAATAATGTACATTTTGTCATATATAAATGATTTTAGAAAGAGTTTAGAAATAAATTATATGCAATTACAGAAGACGAAATGATATGTAAACTTTAAATTAACACACTGATCCGCAAACGAGAACGAACTTCGTAATTTTTCTCATTTATTGAATTAAAGTCATAAAATCAACAAATATACTTCGTTTTATAACCTTCCGTATTATGAAACCATAATCTTTGTAGTGTATTTTTCTTCCCGCTGCTAGTTTCATTTTATTCATGTTAACCTAAGGAAAAACATCCTTAACCTCTAGTTCCTTAGGTTTTATGAATTTCTTCCCTGTGTTTTTTTTCCGAGTATAGATGTTGAAAATAGGAATGTTTTTTTTTCTAAATCGATAAAATAATTAGAAGTATTTTTAATATTTATGTAATGTGAATGCATTACTTTTACGAATATTAAAAATACTTCTAACATTCTACCAAATTTTTTAGAAATACAAACCTTACATATTTCAGCATCTATGCTTGTCTAAAACCAGCGAGAACATATCCTGAAAATTAAACGAGCTAAAGATTCAGGACGATTCTCCATAGGCTAACTTTGGAAAAATGAAATAAACGGATAAAGGGTGAATATCCTCTTAAATTAATAAAACAGTATGGTTGAATACAGATATGTCTGATTACATATAAATAAAATATCAGACTAAACAAAATTCCATGCTATGTTTACTTGATTATTTTCAAAAGGTTTTAAAACGTATGAAAAACTTACATGTTGGAAAAATCACAATATTTTCTGCTTACTTGACTTCAAACTACATCTATAGTAATCAGAATACATATATTATCCCTAATATTTTCATATTAAATGCCACACAATAATTATAAAAAGTATATAGAAATATTATAAATATATAACTCTTTCAAGATGCCCGAAACAGATTTTTATGAAAATGAGAGAATCACTGTTTGACCCCATTTAGGTTTGAATCCGGGACCCTCGAGTGTAGTAGGCCGATGTTATACGATTAGACCAAAAGGTATATTCTGGTGAACGCCTAATTGAGAAAGTGTGTTGTAATGCAGAATGCGCTCAAGTGACGGCTCCCACAAAAGTTTAAAAAGTGGGAATTAAAAGTACTATTGAAGCATAACGAATTAAAAGCGGAATAAAAGTCTTATTTTTTATATTACTATATATTTTCTGTACTTATATAGTTAAGATTATTTTAAAGCTAATCTCGCTTAGAGTATGTGACTGTGTCTTAGAGTTATCAAAGTTTAATAATCCAATTTTGTAGATATTTTAAATACAGTACTTTACAAAAATTACAAAAGAATATGTAGAAAATAAATTACTTCTACATATTTTATGAATATACCAATTTATCGTCTAAGCATTTGTTAGCTGCTTTTAAATTTAGAGTACGAAATATGTATTGAAAAAAAATATTTTAAAAATAAAAATCAAAACAAAATGTTTGCAAATTCGAGTAAATTTTTAACTTGCTAGTCATTTGTTAAAAAATATGTTATAAAAATCCACTTTATATTGTAAAAATATTATAAAACTGTCATAAAAATATGGTATAAAAATTCACATTATGTTACAAAAATGTTATAAAAAATATGTTATAAATATTCAACTAAATCACTCCCGTTCCATAAGAAACGAAAATCGTAAAATTATTGATCTAAGTTTTAGATTTGAGCTCAAATAAGTAAACAAGCAAACAAACAAACAAAAAACTTGTTACAAGTCAAAACAAAGTTTAATAAAAAGTATCATTTTAGCATGATGTTGACACTAACAGGAGGATCAATGTGTTACCTCACAAGAAGTGTATAATTTAAGCTGATTTACAAGCCGTAATTTCCAAGGAATGGAAACAGCAATAAATCTTACTTTGTATTTTAAGTAGGGGAGGATGGTGATTGATAATGACATTTTGATTTTGGTTTGGGGGCAACTTTATTTTGCAAAATAATAGGAATTATAAATGTTATTTATTAAATTGTGCTCTGAACTGCTGACAGATAGTTACATTTAACTTTATATGTGAATAACATCCATTGTTGGGGCATCTCTGGTTAAAATAGGCAAGTTATAAATATTGTAAAAGCCCTTGGACGTTTATGTCTCCAAACATGATAGATGAAAACTTCAGCAATTTTTACTTGTCGTGTCAGATACTAGGTGCTATTTACGAATATACAAAAGTAATTTCAATATATTAATGCTTTGGAATTTTCATTTGAAAAAATTAAAATGTTTTTCTCTGGCTGTGTTTCTGCTGCACTTTCACCTGAAATATCTTCTAATTATGAAAGATAAATAGTGACACGAACGTTCAGTAGTAAATTCAGTTATTAGAAGAAGATTAAAATTTTTATGTTTTACAAGTATCTAATCCTTATGTTTAAAAATCTAAATATGTTAGTTATGAACAATAAGCAGTAATTTGTTGCCCTATGAACCTCTATAAGGATATATAATTGGATTTTCGATGGGATTCTTAGTTTCTGAATTACAGTGATTATCATTTTGATATTTTAATATTTTGACATTCTATATTTTATTAGTGGAGTAAAAGCGGTTACATTTAAAATGTCACTAGTATACAGCTCAATGGGTTCAATAATTAGTGATATATTGGAGCACATTCACGAGCTATTTTTTTTTCAAGCAAATTAGGGAGAAAAGTTTTTTATTAACACTTTACAACAAAGTTGAAAAGTGTTTATGACTTTAATCATTCTGTCTGTCTGTCTGTCTGTCTGTCCGTTAGCACGATAACTGCCGTAAAATGACTTTATCAAAATGAAATTTTAGTATGATGTTCAGACGGTCTGTGGGACCTATGGGAATATAAATAAATAATATCACACAATTAGTTTTCTATTAAACCCTAGTTGAAAAAATGAAAAAATGAAATACATTGAACCCCATGGGACCTAATTTTTCAAACATTTTTTAAGCAAATTTAAAATTCACAAATTGCTTCGAAATTTTTAGGAAATATTCACATTATCCTATAAAATATATAAAAAAAAATTCAGTAAAATATATTAAGTAGTTTTTTAATTAAAAATTATTTAATATAGGGAAAAAGACAAATTCAAATAAATTCTGATTTTTGGGATATCCTCCAGATAGAAAAAAGAGCTATATTATATAATAAGTATCTTTCCAAGAGTTTAATCATTTTGTATATGAGAAAGGCTACACATTTTAAAATAAATTTGTAGATAACAATTTTTCAAATTTTTTTTAATTTTATATAACTCTTCATGATATACTTATTTGATGGCATTTTTAATGCACTTTCCTACGTCCTAGAGAGTTAAAATTTGGTACACAGCTTAAATTTGTTGAACATTTTATTTTACAAAAATTTGGTGGGTGTTTAAATATAGATCATACATTTTTTTCGAAATGGCCTGCAAATAATCCCCGTTCACTTCTATAAATCATTGTTATAATACTGTTAAAAATTCTGATGTGGGCAGCACATGTCTTTCTCTGCAGACTCATATTCACGTTCTCTTTATTTCTTCAATAATAATTTGAATTTATCTGCACAAAATAACAGCCATAAGTATTTTAAATGACATTGAATTTGCACGTTAAACTTAAATTTGGTTCTTATTTGATAGCTGGACTTACTGCCAAAGGTGGCGCAGCCAAAACGCGAAAAAACTAGAATATCTCAAGAACGACTAGTCCTAGAGTAATGGGGTTAGTCTTATTCTTTTTGTTGTCAAAAATCACGTATAAAATAGGAATTTAATTGATATAATTGAGCACACGTAGTCTTTTATTTTTATATTTAACGAATTTTGCGGACCATTTCGCAAAAACAGCCCGTTCCTTTTTCCCGAATCGTACTAGAATAACCTACAAATGATTTATATACCAAATTTTGTTAAATTTGGTATATAAATCACTTGTAGGTTATTGAAATACTATACACCAAATTTTGTTAAATTTGTTCCATTAGTTTTTAGCTAGAGTGGATAAAGGCAATTTCTGCCGACCATTTCGCAAAGAAGCCCGATTCTTTTATTACGAATCGTACTATAATCTAATGAACATCAGGATTTCCCACAAAAAACATACCTACCAAATTTTATGAAATTCGGTCTATTAGTTTTTCAATAGAGTGGATGTAATATCCTTATGGACACACAGAAACACACACAGATACACCCTTACACACACAGACGTCTTCCTAAAAATAGTTTTTCGTGTTTTAGAAGTCCCAAAACGTGTAGATCCTTCGAAAATTCGAGTTCCGATCTTCGGCACGATTCCAATACTTTGAATATACACACACACACATATATTTTCTGTGTATCTGTGTATTATCTGTGTATCTAAATTCCGTGCCTATGCAATTACAATAGTTGTGGTTTTAAATGATCCCTAAACTTTTATTATTTCTTCAACGAAGCCTAATTTTAACTTATGCAGAATCCAAATATCTCAAGCGATTGTAAGGTGAGTTACATAAGAATTGCTGAATTTTTCTCACACAAAATCATTTAGCTCTGGAGTCTGGAATAAAAGTTATAGGAATGAAATATTCATTGGTTTTGCATAGAGAATTAGATGATTTATATTTCGATACAGTTTTAAATATTTACGTATAATAAATTACTGTAGCACTGTGATAATGTAAAAGATATCACCACTGAATGTATCACATGTTAGAAATTTTTAAATGAAATTGCAGTTCAATTGGAAAGTGTTTCATAATCAATACTTATGCATGATTGATCTTTCTTGTTTTATTTATAATGGCGGGTGCAAAAGACAACTGGAGCTAAATCTATATAACAATAGCAGAAATAAGAAAAAATTACAGCAGCAGAAGAAAAATTATAGACCACTCATACGGCGGTACCTTGCTTCCCAGCATCGCTCCCACTCAGATGTTGCAAAGCGAGCCAGGTAGTGGAAAAGGTGAGTTTCGTTCATTACCTCCTTAAAGTCACCGACTTTGCAAAAAGGATCGTCAAATATATGAATTCGATGCAGATGTTTTGCAAGACAATCATGAACAGCGGCAAGACGGAATTCTGCTACAGCTCTCCTTCTCGGCCAGTCTTGTATGTCTGAAATTGTGTTTCACTACAATTTCTGAGAATTCCTCTCAGAAAGTTCTCTCGATAGGTTATTTTTAAAGGTGCTTTTGATTACCAACTTGATATTGTGAAATGGGATCTAAGAATTCTGGTGAATTGCTGCCCCTTTTTTGGCCAGAAAATCGGCTCTCTCACTGCCGTTGGTATCGCAGTGGCCAGGGATCTACTGAGGAAAAGCCACTATAACACGACTGAATCAACTTCTTAAAAGGGATTGGCATTTCTGAAAGACTACTGATTGAGGGGCTGTGACAGAATCAATTGCCTGCAAGGTAGCTTTCGAGTCTGAAAGTATTACTACTTTCGAGAACTCGTTAAGATGACACTGTAGTTGAGGAAGAGCTAAATGAATATGGTTTCGATCTTTCCACCTGAAGCGGTTCTATTTTTTACCACCGGGGCATATAAAGTGAAGAGATCACAAAAACACGCGCTCTGAAATTTCTGATTTCATCCATTTGGGAACCATCATTATATACTCAAAGCCATTTAGGTTTTGGATAGAGTGTGTTACACTTGTGAAGTCTTGTAGAGAAGTGTTATACTTGTAGATAAGTGAAGTACACTTGTGGATTCTAAAAATGATCAATGATTGATGCGGTTTGGAGGGAAGAAATGGAAGTATGAAATTCTAGTACATATTTATGTTTCAGTAAGTTTATAGATTCAGTCGAATCTTAAATCTTGTCAGAGATATTGTATAAGTTTTATTTATTAGCCGCTAAGCAAGTTAGTCTATGATTGAGGTGTCTGACTAAAATTGGATTTAAAGCTTAAAACCAGCTTGGAAGTAATTTGTATCCATTTGAAAGCCCCAAGAGGATATAAAGAGCTGGATTTCAGGTGATGTTCTTAGTTTTTGAGATATAGCGGTTCTAATTTCGATATTTTAACAGTTTGAACTATATTGAAAAGGTGATTCGAATTTCGAAAATTAAATATTTTGAATTGGTTTAAAAATGTCTGAAAAAGTCAAACCACACACAAAGATAGAAGTTATTCAAGCAAAACCATATCAGCTCCATCGAAATCGAGCCAGTGCCGATTTTTTATAGTCGGAAAAGGTGATATTTTTTAAACTGTAACCTTTATTGAACCTCATGGTGAGCTTGCTCCATTCTTAAGGTGATAAGTTTACATTTATCGTTTAACTGTACATGTAAATATGTAAATATAAATATGTATAAATATATATGGTATATGCATTTTAAAATAATGTTCAAATATTTTGTTATTTAAATAAATAAAAACACTCAGATATCTGAAAATGATTTGTCAAATTTAGATAGCTATTCAGGAACGTCCCCACTTCGAAGTCTGGTTGCAACATCTTTATATATATGATTTATATAACGATTTAATATTTAAAATAAATTGTCCCTATATAATGCCTGATGATGACTTTCTCTATATAATGTAGTGAATTTACTTCTTTCACATTGAAGAAATGATGTATAAAATCTAGGGCACATTGTTTTAATGTTGAATTATTGGACGCGCGCGCTTTTCCGGATGATAGAATGTGAAACTATTTCAAAGTACCTAATTAATTTTTATTTCTTGCAACTCTAAATTAACAATGTTATAATATTTCACGCAATTCTAAATTGACAATTTTGTATTTCACGCAACTCTAAATGCACAATTTTGTATTTCACGCAACTCTAAATTGACAGTTATTAATATTGATAACACCTGCAATAAGAAATAGAACTCATTTATTATAATATTTTAATAATTAATTCGTCAATTCGGCGTCAATTTGTTTAACTTAGCGTCATTTTTGCAATTTTGACAATATTCTCTTCAATCTGGGGGTGTGGGGGGGGGATATCGCCAAGTTAGCAATATCTAGCTAAATGAGTTTCCAATTTCGCCAAATGGATCGTCGAGCGTTACTGACAAACGGAGAGAAGAGCATTTCTTTATATTGGCGAATCGTTAAGCCTCAAAATGCAAAACTATTACACAAAGTATCTTCTCTAGTTAATGGAACGAACTAGATCCCCGAGGATAATGTTAACACATTTATCGCATAATATTACATATGAAAAATGATTATTTACACAATAGTTAATAAGATTTTTAATTTTATGTGATTCTTTAAATGAATTTGTTTGAAAAAATACAATATTTCAATAACGATTCATGCTAACGTTCTAAAATTTATGTCAATCGTTTCCTAATGATTACACAAGACATGATTATAAAAGTAACATTATTGAAGGTATACGTAACATTATCGAAGGAATTCTAAAATACTTGCTAAAAGGAATCGTTTGTGTTCTGATTATTCCATACAACCCTCCCCTTGCTTACTAAAGGCAAAAGCACTAAACTATGGTTCAAGGGTGCTAAAGGGATGAACAGTTTAACACTTATATGAGTATATTGGTGATAACAATTTTGCTGTAGTATTGCTTATGTAGAAAAAGAGTAGAATTTCCTTGAAATTCTATTTCTTAAGATCTTCTGTGAATAGAACTTAGAATATGACTCATATTGATTCAGTATCAAATTCCGAAGGAGAGTAGGATGTTTGCTAAGGATTTCAACATCCAGTTTTTTCCAAATTCCGGATCAAAAACTCTTTTAAATATATATTTCTCAAGATTGCTAATCGATAAAGCTGAGGTTTTATTTATTATTTTGGTTATATTGCGCAAAATTATGATTTACAGGTACAGTTTGCTGCTGAGTGACGTTAGAAAGACAGTGTTTCTACTGCGCTACCTTAGCATATATGCTTGTTTCTCAATCCAATTCATGCCCAATCGTTATATCTTCGTAAAGTAACGAAATCTTAAGAAAGTTGTGAAAATTAACAAGAGATAAGCAAAGAGGAGTGTCAAAATGTGCATTCCGTGACAATTGAGTGAATGCATAAAACTGAATATTTATTATGACTTTCATTTTATTACTCATAAATATTAATAGGATTCTGCCCCTGAAGGGGTTTAAATATATTCAACGAGCAGTTATTGGGATACATTTGCATTAATCTTAAAACCACCAAGATGAATTAATTCTACGTGCATTATCAGATTATGCTGGATATCTTATTTATTTGTAAAATAATTTTAATATTTTGCATCTGCTATTTGAAAATAACTATTAATAATATAACGAAAACTATGTGAACGGCTTATTAATTATTACAGGATTTAGGTAAAGATGCATGCTGTAAAAAGTGTCTTGAACGAAATGCATGCAAAATGTATGAAATTTGCAACCTACAGTTTTATTTAAAATACTGTATGTTCAAAATTTATTTTATCTTCATTTATGAAATAATTTTTTGCGTAGTAAAATAAATGGTTAGTATTATTTAAACTACTTGTCACACCATATCTAATTTCAATGATATAAAAATTACGCAAGTTTTAATTAAAGGATTTACGTAATATTTATGCCATTTAGTTACACACTATTTGAACTTTTTTTATCCTAATAAAAATATTAATTTTTTAGAAAAATATCTGTCTTTTATCCCCTTAACACTCTAGGAAGTAAATTAAAAATAAGTTTCATTTCTCCAAATTATTGTTCAATGTCGGTACTACGTAGTTAAAAAAATTGAAAATAATTAGGCTGCATTTATCTAAACGAATTAATTTACCAGTTTTAGATTAACAATCTTTCACTTCTATTTCATTGTCTGTTTTTATATTTCTTAAACTATTTCTTAAACATTTCAAGACATTAAACACTGAAAAATATAAAATTAAATATATAAATGAGGGAACTTTTAACTTTTCTAATTATAATAATTTTTCTGGTGTTTGTTTATACTTATCACCGGTCATGAAGACCCAGGTTTGCAGTAGACTCCACAGCCTACTGCGAGCCTTGGCCTTCCTCAGAAGATCCTCCCAAGAGGTTTCCCTTGGAAGGATCTGATTTTTCCAAATTTTAGTCTTTACCAAGTAAGACCGAAGTAAGTCTCTAGTAAGACCGAAGTAGTGACTTTAGTGTCCATTAGAAATTGAACAGTGGAAGATGTTTAAAAATGTTGGCTGTAGACCCATAATTCTATTTGCAAAAATGCTTTAAATAAGGTCGGAAATTATGAAATTATTAGTAATTTAAATGCTGAGTACTTAGTATTAGTACTGAGTACTGAGTGTAAGTAATTTAAATTATGAGTAATTTAAATGCTGTATCATATTTTTGTAGAAAGTTAAGACAATAAACTTTTTATACAGTCTCTCTATTAAAAAAAGTCAAATTACAAAAATGTTACCCGTACCTTATTTAGTCTAACTGAAAAGAAAATTGGCTGTAATACGATCCAGTTTTACATAGTTATCATTAATTAAATTTTTTATTGGGAAATAAGACGACATACACAAATCAACTTCGGTTGCAAATAGTTATTAAAACTTTTACCATTTCTTTAAATTTATTTTATGTAGATAAAGCTATTATGTCATTATTATGTCGATTCACAGTTTCCATGCAAGCATTCAAGTAATGCTGCTGCATAACTAAATTTAATAATTGCGTTGTTCAGTAATGTCGAACTCTATTAGATGGTTTTGATTTACGGCAAATGTAACCGATCTCCTAGAGGTACAGTGACAGAATACTATAGTTGTTTCCCTAAAGTCGGCATCATTTTGGAGTTTTTATTCTGCGGCTGGTATGTCGATTGCAATCAACAAGTTCGTTTCATTTACAATATGGCTCAGAAAGATAATGAGTACTAAAGGAAAATGATGTAATATATATTTTAGCTTATTTCTCGCCCTATACATATGCGAGTGTTCGGACAGTAAGTAATGAACAACACCTCACCTGCTCTACTCCCCCCTTCCGCCCTCGTCTACTTTAACACATCACCTGCTGTACAGCATGCAAAAGTCTGATGCTTACTGATTCGCCTATAAAGACTCTCATTCTGGTGGAAAAAGTGCAATGACAAAAATGTGTTAGAAACTTATTCAGTGTACTGAAAACGGTTTAAATGATCCTAGTTGATTGCAAAACTTGAAAGGCATGCTTACTTTTGCATAGATTTTGTCAGTAAAATATCTGACAGACCGGCAATGTCACAGTAACCTGTTTTACTTACTTTATTTAAGTATTAATATAACTTTTAACCAGTATCGCCTGCCTGTATTTAGTAGTTTCATAAACAAAGCAAGGGCATTTCTTTTTAAAACCCTATTAAAGGATTTCTGTCCATCAATTGAATTAGTGAACGTCCCCTGGATATATGAATTTTGTTGATTTAAAGAGTACCGAAAAGTGAAGAGAAAATTGTTGTAAGTCAGGAAGTTTCACAATTTATTTCGTCCTAAGTTTGAACTTCTAAGAACCAAATTTTTTGTTTGACTAAATTATGTATGGACAGCATTTTTGTAATTTGACTTTTTTCGATAGAGAGGCTCTACAAAAAGTTAATTTTTTTAACGTTTTACAAGAATATGGTACAGCATTTTAATTACTATTTCGTAACTTCCTACCTTATTTAAAGCATTTCTGCAATTAGAACTATGGGTATACAGCAAATGGTTAAAAAAATTAGCCACTGTTCACTTTCTAATGAACACCCTGTATATATTCTGTATAGGAAATAATGCTGTGAAATAGCATTATTTCTATTATTATATGTATAGTATATACTATACTTCCTTTTGATTAATTCAGATAGTTTCGGTTTTGACGAAACTCAAAAAATAAACAATTTTGAGTTTTAATAACTTTTTTGGAGGGAAGTTATTGTTTTTTATATTTGGAATTTTTTTACCATAAAGTGGTGTTTTTGTATTATAAGATTTACTATTTGTGACAGCGATAAATTATCATTAATTTACCAATCCGCGGGTTGTGAGAATTCCAATACTTGCAATCATGCTGTAGCAACAAGCATCAGTGAATCGGTTGAACTGTCGTAGCATGTTCATTTAAGAAATCAAACTGGTCCGTCGATGCTTGTTGCTACATAGAGCAACAATTCTAATCTCTGGTGAATCTTATATCAACAACAAGAATCGGTGACCTGATTTAGTTATCTTTTTGGAGTGATTTGAGAGAAAGAAACTGGCCAATAAATGCTGGTTAAGTCCATTGAGCACATGAGCTAACCACTGGACGAAACAGCCCAGTGGTTAGCGCGTAAAGATTGCGCTCGGACGACTCGAGTTCGATTCCCGCCTCTTCCCAAATTGTCGCCGTGTTCACGCGGAGTACGATAACGTTAAACATGAGAGGTTGGTGGTAGAGGAAGTAGGGTAAGATCCCTGTAGATGCTTCCCGAACTGGGTTCCGGTCTAAATTGGGTGGCACGTCCCGACCGTCTAAACAGATACCTTACACCTGCGTGCAGGTCGGACGGTCTGGGTCGAAGAAGGAGCTATGAAATGTCATATCAGTTGGTTTCGTGAGTATAAAATAACACCATGTTTTAACAAGTGAAGTTGGTTGATATTCTAGGGCTTCAACATTCTTGTGCTTTAAAAAGCTGGCACTGTGAGGTGTTTTTGAGTTTTCTTACCATTGTAATATATATTTTGGGCAAAAATTGTAAAAAGTCCTTTATTGAGGCATCTAACCCCATTTGAAAGTGTGTTCCCCATAATCAAAGTGTGTTATAGAAACCATAAGTAAGGTGTACGAGGTCAACGTACTTAAATTCTTCCATCTCAGCCACTCACATGCACAAATGATAGCTTAATAAGTATATGGCAGCCAAGAAAACCTTTTAATACAAAACAGTTTACAACAATACAATAGTAAAGAACTCAAGTCCCAGAGGTAAACAAAGCTAATGTGCTTCTGTTGGTACGTAAAATGATACAATTAATCTATTATTATCGTCCCTTCTATTTTTGAATTGGACTAACGTTCTTTTCATCCAGATCTCAGATCAAAGTACAAATTTTGATCCATGCTTCTGCGTCATTCCTCTGTTGCTTTCTAAGATGAAAACTCGCATTCTTGGTGATTTCTTCGATTCAATTTTGCGTGAATACAAATATCTGTCATAAACTGTAGGGTCCTAGGAAAATAAAAATTTTAGAATTTCTAAGTCATTTATACTGAATCTAACATAGAGCGTTAAGTTGCAAGGACATTATTGTAAATAATTCTTGTCTAATGTAGGTAATTAACCACCACTTTTCGAATGGCCACACGACACATTTGTTAAATTTCTCTGAGGCAATTATCTTTCTTTTAAACAGACTACACACAATTCATGCAAACTGTCCGCATATAAAAAAAGCGAAACTAAAATAGTAAAGTAATAAAGCAATTATATACATAGTGCCTGTCTAACTGCCACTTAACAATAAGTTGCAATTCGTATTTTTGTAAAATACGCGTAATATCGAGAAACCCTTCATTATATTTAGATCTCGGAGTATGACAGCTGCTTTGTTATAAATCGGGAAACGATAAAGCAATTTGTTTTAGATCAGCGGCAGCAAAACTGTTTAACTTGTATAAGTCAATTCAAAGGCCTGCGAATAGAAAAAAAAAATGATGACTGATGAAGCTAAAATATTCGATCCAAAACACAGAACAGCATGTTACAAAAACTAACAACATATAGGCGACATATTTCATGTTCGTTATTGTATTGTTTATTGTACGCCACTACAAATTGCCCGGTTTTGCCCGGATTCAGAATAAGCGCCTGCTAATTAAATAATACAGATACATATAACACCACTCAATTTTTAAATTGCCTGTTTTGAATCAAAATCATTCCTATGCTCATTTTCAATGTCTTATTTTATTCAGTTTTCTTTTCGTGTTCGTTATGTGGATTATTGGTTCGCTCTTCTTGTTCAGTCTAGTGTTGATTTAGTTATTGTTTTTTCTATTATGACTTTTATTGATTCTTGTATTCAGCTTACTTGTGAGCTAGAATGTGATAATTATCTTCCTTTCTTAGATGTCCTGATCATTCGCAATGAAAATTCATTTGTAACCATTGTTTACCGTAAGCTTTTTGCCGTTACATTACCCCCTTAATAAAATGTGTCATGTCCTTAATCAACAGATTGCCGCATTAAAAATTTATGGTTATCGTGATATTAAACCATGCTCTACTTCGGACTGATTAAAGTTTGAGATGGATTATTTAAAAGATGTTGCCTTAGATTGTAGATGAAAGTTATTGATCACCCTTAGCTTTTTCCCCAAAGTTTTAAGCCACCTTAGCGTAAGGGAAATCCTGTTAAAACTTTTAGCAATATTGTACGTCTTCCTTTCCCTCCTAAAAATTAGTCATAAATTGCTAGAATTCTCAAATTTGATTTTAAAGTGATATTCTCCCCTGTCATAAAATTGTCTTTGCTTAAGGATCCTGTTCAAAAGTTTAATACTTGGGCCATTTATCGAAGTGCTTGTCAACATGGACTACCGTACATGGATCAAGCTAAATACCGCTGAAAAGAACATCAAAATCATGTAAAAAATAAATTTGATTTTTCTTCTGTCTCCAGTATTGTTAATCTCCATAGTGTTATTTAGTTTTCGATTTGGATGTTTTAAAATTCTTACATATTAATAAAATCTCCAGTGATCTAGTTAATGCTAATAAATATGCTAGTTAATGCTAGTAAATGCTAATAATAACTATATCAATAACAATGATCTAGTTAATGATAAAAATTCTGCTTATAAGAAAATAACTTACAAAAAATTTCTTTTTTTACATTTCTACTTTTACTCTTTGGGTATTTTAATTTTAAATTATTTTTCGCTTTTGGCCATTATTTCTTTTTCAATATTATTGTGCTTTCTATTCAGATATAAACTTTTTATTTTTATTTTGTAAATTCTTATACATAATTAAATAGCTTCAAGACATCAATTTGCTGTAAAATATGCCTTTGGTCAGCCAGTGTTCATTGTTTGTATCTGGTAGTAACTAACAACATGATTACATCAAAGAATAGAGTAGGTCAACGTTTATCATTTTTATTTTTTCATACATAGTACTGAGAAATTACCGTTTTCATGAAAATGTTCGATTTCGAGAGTTTGATGACAATATATATTTTAAGACCTCCTGAACAAGTTTTGACTATGAGTGATGTCCGTCTGTCTGTTTGATGTCTGGAGTCGTATTCTGGTATACGCGATAGCAGCCACAATTATTAATAGATTTTTACATAACTTTATATCCCGCTTTATTATAAAAAAATCTAGAACAAAATAGAATTTTTTCAAATTCGAGCGAAAACCTCGAAATTTGATATATTTTTTAACATTGCAGCATAGAACAAAATTTGACATAATCAAACATAAAAGGGTTTATTTATGGTTCAATGATCACATGCCATATTAGTGAACAATTATTGTTGTGTAAATAAACGCGATACAATATTTTTTATAAGTGACGCCATTAGTCCCTCCTTGGGGGCCAAGTTACCCCCCCCCCCGGGAATACATTGTCAATTATAGCATCAATCGAAAGATTGTTTCAAGCCCTTTAAAGTGGAGGGTAACACGCTATAGTTGTAATAATATGGATCCACGATACCGATTTCTCGAGTTTTTTTTTTTTTTTTGTAGAATTTGAAAAACAAAAATGAATTCTTGTATGAGAAAGTTAAGATGAGCTAACACTCCAGTTATTTTTAAATCGCAGTTATTTTTAAATCGAAATCACTTGTGGTGGAAAAAATTGTGTATTGGTATCAAATGTTTACAAAAAAAATCCACTTAAATTCTTCTTCATGAAATACCCTCTTCTTTCACAATTTTCAGGGATCGGTGCTTTTATGCATCGATAACAATACTTACAACAATACCTGCAACACCGTACATCCTGCAACGATGTCTTTTCTTTCACTAACCTATTCTGCAAGTCATGTTTGACTTGCAGAACTTAATTTTACGGTTTATTTTGCATTTATCTTTTGTTTAATGAATTGAACTTTATTTATCGGTTTACTAAGTCAAATAAACCGATGCCATCCGTATCCAAAGCTAAACTGAATTCAAATTTTAAATGCTACAGAAGGAGCTGCTTTAAAATATAAAAAATAGCAAGTATTACAAATTTCAAAGGCTTGCCAGGGGGCTCAAATATTATACGATATCAAAATAATTTTTTTTTTCACAAAGAAAGGTCACAAAGGGCAAACATTTTCAATACAGACGATTAAAAATTCTGATAAGTAAAGAAAAAGTGTACTTTATATTTAAGAGGTATAGATTTTTAAGGAATATCTATTGAAAAATCTCTGATGCGAAAATTCTTTGAGATGCCAATATAAAATCGTTTTCCTCAAACAACTTCGAATATTAAGTTGTTCTCTGCCTCTATTATTCTCAATAGCTTTCCATTGATTAAATTTCCGCAAATAATCAAATGCTTTTAACGCTCTTTGGAACAAATGATTAATAGAATTTTGCGAGCATTCTAATCCCACATGTATTCATGGGCGCAGACGATTTATTGAGCTGCCGGATCGCAATACTCTACAGCATGCGTTTAGAAAGTTATATAATATGTTATATCTATGTTGAGTTACATAAATCCTCCGTTTACAATTTTTAAACATGCTAGGATAAATGGAAGTATTCAATAAATTCATGTTGAATATTTTGATATAAAGGAAGCCCGTGCTTTATCGCGTTTTATCCCACGATGCATTTGTTTTTTTTTTCTTCATCAGAAAATGTTTAAACTGATTAATACAGCATTTTATTATTTTAAGCATGAAAGTTTATACATTTGAAGAGAAAGATTTTTGTTATACTTTCGTTGCCATATACAGGGTGTCAAGGAAATGACCAGGCAAATAGCTCAAGAGGTATTAGGTTTATCTTATATTTGTATGCAGGTGCATAGAAATCGATAAGAAAATTTTAGAGCGAGGGCTGACCCTATTTTTAAAGAATCCGGGGAGCTATCTTAATTTCTGTTATAAATAGGAGAAAAAGTTAATTACAAAAAGATATGATTCTTCTAATTAGACATATCGAACAGTCTTTAGCAGCATTTTATTATTTCCAACTACTCATTCCAGGCGTATATGAATCTCAGAGCTTTTACCAATGGTGGTTTTGTTCCAAGAGGGTTGATCCTATTTTTAAAGAATACGGGGGGCTATCTTGCTGTTTTTTGGAGATAGAGTAAAAGTTAATTACAAAATGATATGATTCTTCTAATTAGACATATCCAGCAGTCTTTAGCAACATTTGATTATTGCTAGCTACTTATTCCAGGTGCATACTTAGAGCTTTTACCAATGGTGGTTTTGTTCCAAAAGGGCTGACCCTATTTTTAAATAATATGGATGGCTTTCTTGCTTTCTGTTGGAGATAGGAGTAAAAGTTAATTACAAAAAGATATAATTCATCTAATTAGACATATCCAGCAGTCTTTAGCAACATTTTATTATTGCTAACACTCATCCCAGACGTATATGAATATCAGAGCTTTTATCGATGGTAGTTTTGTTCCAAGCCATTATATTTCTAAAGCACAGCCTCATCTTATGGCCATTTCTACATATTTTATTAATTGACTCTTGCTGAAAAGAAACAGCATCTTCTTCACTATTTGGGAGATGCCATATTTTCATAATATTTAAATTAAATACATATCGAAAGTTATAAATCCAGAATTTGAAATGAAAATGATGACTTCATATGCAAAAGGATCACAACATATGCATCACGCAACCTTTTTACGTGACACAGACCATAATTATCCCGTCATCTTTCTATTTGGTTACAGTTGTCTGAGAGTCGGTAAGTTACTCAAAAACTATTTTTAACAGTCCATTTACAAGACATTTTGCTTTGTTTATGCGTATTTTGCCTTGTTACAGTTTATCAATTTAATACATATAGTTTTATATGTACTTTCGTTAATAGAGTGTCATTCTTGTTATTCCCCCATTGGCAAATCTTGTTAATACTGGTTCATCCTTAATGCGTCATAAAAATTGATCGTAAATTTTAACCTATCATTAGTGCTTAATTTTTGTGATTTATTGCCTGTGACAACTGTTAAAAGGTTAGTTTTTCATCAGCACTAAATTTTTATTTATATTAAATTAGTATGCAACAATTTTTATAATAAACTGAAAAGGAATTGCATTCCCCTAAAAAGGTCGAATTTGTTAAATTATAATTTAAAATTTCACAGTTAAAAGTACTCTAGCTATACTAACACACCATTTCGAAATAAAAATATATAAAGTCACCAATATACATTTAACGTCCTTTTGTATCACAATGCCAGAATGCAAATAATTGTAGTTCTTTATACACTCTCGTTTGCGAATTATCCTTTCAAAAAAGTTCAATTAAAATTTTAAGTTGGTAGCAGGTTAGTTACTAACAATGCTGATTACCAACAATTCTGATTACGATATTAATTTGATGAATTCAGCTCATTCGTGTTGACATATACAATGCTTATCCCATTTATAAATTTATCGAAACAATATGTTGTGTCGATATCTGTCATTGCTGTGTGAGTAATCATTATACCTCATAGAATATATTTTCATGAATATTTTGAATTAGAAATTACTCGGGTTATATTCATTACTATTTCAAAACAATTCTATTTAATTTCAGTGTTTTGCATAATTTACCGAATCATGAAATTTCATTCCAATGTATGTAGAGATTCTTTAATTGTATCGCCGTAACAGGCACACAAATTAAATACGCTGGAGCTCAATTCCATTTTCTCATACCAAAATTTATTACTTTTTTCAAATTTTACAAGAAAATATCTGAAAATTCGGGATCGTGAGTCTAAATGATTACAACTATAGCGTGTTACCCTTCACTCTAAATGGCTTGAAACAAATATTTCGATTGATGCCATACTTGACAATGTACTCCACCTGGAGGTAACTTGCACACCAAGGGGCTAATGACGTCACGATAAAAAATATATCGCTGCTATTTGTCACAACAATGATTGAAGCTATTAAGTATCGTAATTGTGGAGCGTATATCCGCAAATTTGAGTTATACAAATTCATCGGACACCCCTGTTCTGAAAATAAAGTTGTCCAATTTTATATAAACAATGATCAGGGATGTCCGGCTATTTTGATCATTATTTGCATAAAATTGAACTAGTTCATTTTTATAACAGGGGTGACCAACGAATTTGTAAAATGCCGATTTGTGAAACCCCTTATCATCCAGGTACTTTCAGAGAAAAAAAAATCAAACCGTTCATTTATAAGATATATTTTAATATCCATTTATTTATTATTCAAATCGAAAAAATAATAATAATCATTAACAAACACATTTAATTCCATTCCTTTGCCGAGCATTATGATATAAGATAGAATCTTCCTCATAAAATGCGAAATTAAATAACCATTTTAATTTCTTTATACTTCTAATCGTTGAGTAAAAGCTTGTGAAATATAAAACATGGAGGTAGATTTTTCCATTTAAATTCATGTTTCAAACAATTCATTCTTTCAGATAGTGACTATTTAATGCAAAAATCCTGCATCAAACTCAAAAATAAAGTTTTAATTCCCATTGACGCTTTAAACAAACGATTTTTATCCTTTCCGTTTGGATAAACCACGGAGTTGGAGAGTAGAACTCCTATAAAAAAAGTTCCGTTTTTCATTAATATCTCGACAAGCCCTGGTCGTAGAAATTCCAACCATAGACTAAATTTTAAGTGGGGCTATTTCTAGGCTACCCACAAAATTTCATCAAATTCGGTTCAGCCGTTCTCCCGTGATGATGGGACAAACAGACAGACAGACAGATTTTCAATTTTATTTATATAGACTAGAAGTTTCAAGCGATTGAAAGTATGTGGAAACTATTAAAATAATTTAAATAAATTTTTCTGGTAAAATTTTCGTTAGATTATTTAATTTAACTGTAATTTGAAAATAGAAGTATAAGAGACTTTGATCCCTTCAAAATTATTCCCACGGGCTCATACAAAGAATGAAACATTTCAGTGTTGTTTTGTTAATCAATTTACAAAACAAAAAAAATTTGGTATGCGTATGCTAAAAGCAAAACGCTGAAATAGTAGCAAAAATATTTCGCTACCAATTTTCTTCTATTTAATAGTCAGTTAAGCATGTTCATTTTTCCAAAATAAAACAGATGACCCAAGAAATTTAAAATACAAATAGTTCTTGCAATGTTATAATACAAATATAATACAAACGATATCAAGGATGTAGGATGCATATTTTCACCTTATTTATGTTAAAGTATGGAACTCTTTTTTTATAAAAATTAAATATTTTTGGTGAAATGCCGGTTTCTAAAGAAGTTCCTTTTATAACAGATCTAAAAAAATATTTTTATAACATGAATGACTTAATTGCACTGTACTAGTAAGCGATGATGTGTATTTGACACCAGCTAAAATTAATCTATTATTCCTTTGAATACCAACTTGAAAGATTTCTCATTCTTCATCACATTATAACGCACTTCGTTGAAGTGATTACAATTTCGAAATGTCACAAATTTGCTATTTCCATTTCAATTAAGACAAAATATTCTATGAAGAGAGATATCTTCTTTAAAAGTATAGTCTGTCCTTACTTGTCATGTAAAACATCCTTTTAACTTTCCCTACGTACATAGTATGATGTATAGGAAAATTGTGATGGGATCGGGAATTTGAAAACGCGAATTCTTGACGAAAGATGACGTTTTAAGCATCCCTGAACATGGATCGAAAGTTTTTGACTTTGTATCTGCGCGTATGTCTTTGAGCCTGCGGACACGATATCTCACAAACGAATGAAGAGTTTCGAAAATAATTAGATACGGTTATTAAAAGCAGTGCATATTAGAAACCTATTGATTTTAAACGCAATCGAATGTTCGAAAGCCCCCTCCCCCCCACACACACTATTCAAATAATTTAAAACAAAAAAAAATGATTAAAGCGTCAACATTTTCTATACCAGATTTTTAATCGCAGACTTAATTAATCAATCTGAATAAAAAAAATCAATGTGTTCCATCAATTCTTCCGTGTAACCCCAATAATATCATCGCGTACCTATAGGGTAAAGCGTACTCCAGGTGGGGAAACTTTAAAAAAGTTTAGTATGGAATACTAACTGCGATGCCGCAGTTAGCGTACTGTTGCGAAAGAGCAATGTTCTATTTGGCGCCTCCTCTTTCGTCTATCTCGAAAGCTTGGCGCAGAAAATACAGCGCATGTGTTATGTAGAGATTCGATCTCGCATTACGTTTGTGTAAAATGTATAAATTCATATAATGTATTTCTGATCATCTAATTTCATATACAGCTTTTTAACTATTTTAATTCTGCTTTAACCCCCCCCCTCTTATCATTTTATGTAATTAATATTTTAGAACATTTATATTTCTTAAACCGCAATCTGAATCCTTTTTAAAGTATTATTTCTAACGAGCGAACACTCGAAAAGTTATTTGTTCCGTTAAATTCGAGGTCATCGTTTTGACTGATGCAAAAGAAAAGTAAAAGTTTAGTTTAATAGGATGTATATGTTTCTGCTATGAAGAATATGTAGAGTTTGCTTTCATCGCGACAGCTTGCGTGTCTCGGCGGGAAATTCCCTTCTTGTGTCTGTACTGAATGGCATCTGGTGTTGATGCGTGAGAAATGTTTTTGGCGGGAAGATTTGTTTGGAAGCTCTCTTGACGGTCCGTGGCTTGTGCATAAAAGCTGGTCGAGCCATTTTGCGGGGCGCACTTACTTTTCTCGCAGCCAAACACCATGCTGCTGTCCGGGTACTTTGTCCGGTAATTTGTTTCTCTCATTTCGGATCCCGGGAGCTTGCCTTAATCGGCAGGTTCTTTGGGGTTCGTGGATATATGTTTTCCTTCGATTGGGAAGTGTTGCCCGGAGACGCTCTGCATGATCCGAGGCCCACCGGATTGAGGACTTGAATCGTTACGCCTGTAGGAATGACACGAGGCCCGTGCCGGGTTTGATTCCGCGCCTGATGGAGTTCTGGAAACGACCGCAGGATGACCCGAGGCCATGCCGGATCGATTGATGAGCGCCGAGCCTATCCGGGCCAAGGGTCTCCTGTAGACCCGTCTGGTGTGCCTGATCCATTTTATATGCAGCGACGATTTTGTCGCTAGGATTCTCCGCTGGTTTGTTTTGGCCCCCCTCCGTTAACGTGGCTTGAAGTAAGCCTGTCTCTTTTCCCATCCGCTGAATAGCCTTGTTATAATTTCGTCATCGCCGGCTCAAAGAAATATATGTACGACAACACCAAATATATTGACTTACAAAATTTATGGAAATATCTAAAATATTATTATTCTTATATATGGATTTTTCTTAATTTTATAATTAAATTAATAACGTGTTTCCGAGTGCTCGCACCTGTTGTTTAACTGACCATACCATACGTATTATGAAGTTTATAATTATTTTGTTTGCCACTGATTTAATATTGAATCATCACTGTTTGAAGCTTGTGGCATTGGTTTAATAAGGTCGTTTGCGCCTGAGTCCAGTGGCGTGCTGAAAGATTCAGCTTTTGTATTTTAATACTCCTTATATAACTTTAATAAATGATATTATTTTATTCTGTTTGTTTATTCTGTGTTTTATTTTATTTAATATTTGTGGATGAAGAAGAAGTTACTTAAAGGTAAGGGTTTTGGTTTTAAATGTTTTGGTTCTGTTGAGTTTTCGGAGGCAGGTCATCTTGTAAATTTACTTCTCCGGACAAGGGGGTGAACTTTTGTGGTTATTTGCGGCTTTTTCCGATCACGGGTTTGTAAGTGGTGCTGGTGCTTGTGTCTTCTAAATTCCAAATTTAGGAGGTCATGTCTGCGCCTTTACATGACGTAAGCGCCCAAGGTTTCCAGGATTTATCAGTTAGAAGTAGGGTTGCCATATTTATCGATTTATCGCTAATTTGGCGACTTCCAGAATGTTTCAGAAACTTCTCGATAAAACGATTATTTTTTGAGGTATAGAGATTTCCAGAAGTTTCAATGGAGAGACTATAAAAAGGAATCACCTCTTTTGTTGCAGTAGAGTTGGTAATATGACATGATACGAGCTACATTCCTCTATGATTTATGTCAATATTTTGAGAATAGTAGCGGCTGTTTTGTAAAATTACTTTCGTCAACATTACTTCGTCAACATTTGAGATTAATATCACTTATTCTGTGCAATTAGTGGAGCATTTAAGTGCTGTTTGATTGTATACTCTTCCTGTTTACTTTGTGCTTGTGAATAAACGTAAGTTATCCAGAAACTTGGATTCACTCTTGTATCCAGCGTACACACCCATGATTCTAGAGCGTAACAGTACACTATTTTATCGGGATCACATCCTTAGGAAATATCGCAGTATCTTTCTCACCAGCTATCGCAGTCTATTCTTCCAGGAATGTGCAACTCACGTATTAAACATGCAATAAAGTACCATACATATAATATATACGATAAGCATTATAGCGGCCACTTATTGAGCTTCAATATGTCCATTGCACTGGCATATGAATCCACGAATGATACACGCAATAACGATACTCCCATGGAGAGAACGTATGCAATCTGCGTAGTGGATTCACAGAATTCAGTCCTAACAAACAGCTGTCAATGAGATTTCTTGCTATTATTGCATATATGGCATAATGATGAACAATAGAAAGCGCGTGATGATGAACGCATAAAAAGCGCGAAACAAAACCGTAAATGTAATTATCTGTAATGGGACCACCACCTTTACTTTGTGACCTCCTATAGTCAGGTTCTGTGAGGTTCTCATATAGTCAGGTTCTGTGAGGTTCTCATATAGTCAGGTTCTGTGAGGTTCTCCTATGGTCAGGTTCACGAATTTGTACGTTGCAGCTTATTGTAGTCTGAGTTCAATGTTTGGAGTATTTGTTGCTAGCTGCGTGATAAGATTGAACATGACATGTCACATAGACTTTCGTAAAATTGTGAAATATAGAATGCTTTCTTGCTATCATTACATGTCGGTAATTCCATGCTGAATAAAGAATAAAAAGCGCGAAACCGGTCCATGGATACCGTTATCTGTAATGGGAGTGACTTTAAAAAGTCTTAAAATAGATCGATTTATAAAAGCGTAAAACTTTTGTTATATTAAATCATGTTATATTTAATCTGTCATCATCAGCGCAGAACTAAGCTAGCCGATGTTGTATCGTTTGGCCTTACATCACTATTATTCATTACTTTCACATGAACATAGCGGACACAACAAAATCTAAGCAAATGATAATGGAAAGAATACTTTGGGGATCCATGGTAAGAGCGAAATTTTTTTTTAACACTGGCCCTTGATTGGTCAGATAGCTTTCATTTTAGTAGCTTGTCCGAAACAAAGATATTTATTATAGGCTCACGATGGCATCTCCTATGTATCCATAGGGGTACAGCTGGGGCGAGATGTCTTGGCATCATAACCTGTGGACTTGTAAATATTGACTTAAAAGTGTCCTGTTTTGGAACTCCAATAGTGTTTTTTTTCAGACAAGCTGGTGCCTCAATTTATGCACTCTCAATTTTCTCTAATTTCTCCCTTGAAAGTCCATCTTTGAAAATAGTTTTATTCAATGTTACAACAATCGACTGAATTGGTTAATTATTCATCTTATATAATAAAAAGTTATGCCTCTCTGGGTGTTGAAGACCCAGACCACTCTGCTGGTCCAAAGGCTTACAGCAGGTAGTTGAGTGGCCGGGAAAGGCCTCTCTGGGTGTGTCTATTTGTGTTGTCTGTAGTTGGAAATTGAAATTTCAGACAGCCGCAAAATTAGGTGGAGGGTTAGAACTATCAAAACGACGGACTATGTCGAGTTCTTTTTTAATTCAAATTAGTTAAACAGTTACAAACTTTCAAAGTCGATAATTGGTCATTTACCACTATTTAGTCAGATCCATTCATTTATTGCAGCCACAGACGATTCTTAACTATTCGATTCTTGAACGTTCCAGACATCTGTCCTAACAGTAACTAGGGTTTAAAATGGAAAACTTATAAATTTATAAATGTAAAAGATTTCGTTCTAATAATTTTAATTTGGTGTTACATTAGCATTTTAAGTACTGTCCTAAAATGGTTTAAATCGGGAAAATACTCGTGACATAGCATTTTTTTTTTAAATTTTACATCTCGGGCAAATAATCTCTTTTTTTAAGAGTAAAACTGCACAATGCGTTTGCTTGAGTTTAGACGCTGTCTTTTAGGACTGGGCAATTATTATCTACACATGTCGTTCCTACATTTTAAGTGCAGATGTCTAGTTTAATAATGTATTATCGGTGCATTTTCTAATTCAATCATAAATAAAATGAATAATATGATTATCTATTACATAAACATTTCATATTGTCGGGTTGCATTAATACAATCACCTCAAATTCCTTTTGCAGATTTGACGTTGATAAAACTTTACAACTTTTTTAAATATTACTGTAGCAGACTGGATATCACTACTAGAAAACTATGACATTTAATTCCACCGAATTTTTATAAGAGTGAAGAAATAAATGACTCCGTTAAATTTTTGCTCAGAACTTGATCAATCCCCAGAAAATAGCTGAAAAGAAATCTATCAAAAGCGTTCATTTAGGTAGGAAAAAGTTTTATTTACAATTCATTGGAAATGACAGCAAGAAAAAAAAAGGCCGATTAAAAGTGATTGATTATCGGCTGGAATAAAAAGTATCTAATGCAGTTTATTTAATTCAAAGTTCTTTCTGATCCTTTACTTAATGAAGATATTGTATATTTTACTCAGTGATGAGAAGCCTGTGTTTTTTAATTTCGTATGTTCAAAAAATAGATTGATGGGTAATTAGCTAAATAGAATTTTTACAAATTTTAAGTAGAGTAGCTGAATAATGTGTTCAAAAGTTAAATAGCTCCAAGACTTAAGTATTACAATTTAATTTCCTATTTAATTCTTGTTCTTTTATTGGAGTCACATATCTAGTAATACAACTTTACAAACACTGAGCGCTTACTGGATTACAACCATCCAAATGTAAAATGAATAACAGCCAACATTGTCAGAATTCGTAATATTTAGCTTGTAAGTGAGTAAGTAATGCACAAAAGAACTGTCGGTTTTGCAGAGAGCAAAATTATGGACATGACAGTTACAACCTAGGATGTATCAGATTGCACAGGACAACTGTGGGAGTTCGAAGAGTTTATGCTCGAATTTGTAATCGGTAATACTGCAGAATCATTTAAGAGTGATATGATTATAGTGTATCCGGATAAAAAACAAATCGGCAAAATAAATCGTCTATAAGCCATACTTGTTAAACGTGACAAAAGGTTGATTGGGAATGTAAATAATAGATGCACCATCTTGCACAGATCAATCGAAATAGCATAGTTTCTTAATTAATATCCACTATTGTATAATACAACCAGAAATAGTATTCTACTCGACTATGCTTTAGCTTTCACTAACGGACTGCAAGAGCAAATATCCTCGCATACATACAAATTCAATATTCAATCCAATAACCTAACCACGTAAAAGTTAAGGAATACTTGAGCAACGTATATAAGCACAAATAATACAATAGTGTAGCATACTGCTGTTTCGAGGATACGCTGTATCTCATTCGTCAGTGCAAGAGAACTGACAAACCCAAAGTACAAAAGAGGAATGAGCGAAACACAGGGGATTATATATCTAAGACATGGATTATATCCATTTATCTTGTGTAATTTCTTGATTGTGTAATTCTCTTAATCCAGGTCTTGGATATATAACCCTTGCTGTTTCTTCTTTTTTTGCCCATTCCTCTTTTGGACTTCCTGTTTGTTAGTTCTCTGGCATTGACGAAGAGGACCCAGCGTATGTTCGAAACAGCAGTATGCTGCATTCTTTTGTTATGTGTGCTTATATACGTTGCTCAAGTTTTCCTTATCTTTCGCATAAGTGTATTTTATTTATTGATCACGTAAAAGTTACTTTTTGTATTAATACCATACAGATAGACGACGCGGTGTGAATGTTAGGTGGGGTGCTCTTGCAAATTTTGATAACTATTCCATTCTATTGAATGTCATTTCCGTATTTGCAGCTAAAAACTTCAGAATTTGCTTCGATCTTACATAACATTGCCTATCCAAGCAGATACTGCAAATTCTGAAGGAAAGATAATGTTTCGGACATGAATTGGAATCTCTTATTTCGACCGAGCAACGTTTGTATGTTCGACACTACCAGTGCTGACTTGCTGACAATGTGCAACAGAAGAATTCTCGAAAAGAGTGTGGTATTCCAGAACGATATTTTCTCGTGTCAGTTTTAGCAGTTATTAGAAATAGATAAACGGACATAGTGATAATATAGAAAAAAACATGCTTATAAAAATTATCTTTCTGGGATTTTATGAAATGCCTAAGAAGACTGTTTGATAATCCATTGCACTCCATACACGAACAGTAGACTTCACTACGCTCAGCTTAGTTTGCAAATTCCCATACCGTAAATTTCGCTGTTCAGGCACATTTCGAAAATCAAACAAATGAGTAAAAATGTGTAAGCAAATGAGGAAATTAGACACTTTTTCAAAATTTTAATATTAAAATAATATTGGTTATTTATAATATTATAACATATTTTATTATTATTAAATTACATGCTCTTATTTCACCAAAGCATTTTCATGCCTATACATCTATTTTATTGTTTTAAGACAATTGTATAACTTCAATCGTGACTGTGGTTGGTAAACATACACGTACAAGTTGTACACGTACAAGTTGCACAAGTTGTGCACGTGCGAGTTGTACAAGTTGTACACGTACAAGTTGTGCGAGTACAAGTGGTAAAAATAGTACAAGTAGTACAAGATGTACAAGTACAAGTTGTATAAGTTGTACAAGTTGTACACGTACAATTACACGTACACGTACACGTACAAGTTCGTAAACATACTGTAATTAGCAGATATGGATTTTTACTCTTTTGTAAAATTAAATTGCACATCGGATGTTTCTTACAGGATTTCTTATGTTATAACATGTAGACAGTAAATTTTTTCATGCGTATTGTGAGTAATTAATTAATAAAATAATGAAATTGCACATCAAGAAGCAAGTATATACGAGTAAAAAGATAAAACAATTTTAATTAAAATGGTGATAGTGGAAGGAGAAATGTCTTGCTTTCTCGAATAGTTGGGATGTAGTTTATTAGCTTTTCTAGCTTCACTATTTATTATTTCTCCTTTTTATGCTGTTTCTGTAAAATACTTCAGAAAAAAAGCGACGTTTGTATGCTAATTGTAATATTTTTTCTTTTGAAGGAACTGGGTACTTTTTCATTTTATCGCTTCATTTTCACGTCAAAATTAAGATCCAAATTGATCTTATTGATTCTCTGAATTTATCGAAATTTCTGTACTTTAATTAAGTGTATTGGATTTTGAAATTTTCAATCTGCATAAAATATAAAACAATTTTCTTCACGTGTTGATTGATTAACTAATTTCAATATTAAAGACATACAATCATTTATATTTTAGGATATTTTTGTTTTATGTCAGTTTAGGGTTAAAGATATAGGATATTTTACTTTCTTACTTTCTATGTTCATTCTTTATTGTTTGTATAATTAGTTATAAGCAATTATCTGCAAATTTGATATAACTATTTCTTGTTGTACTGTGGATGAAATTGGTTAAATGTTTATTTTATAAAGAGACAGTTGAGAAATTGATAAAGAGCTTAACATGTTTTATTTACAATAGGCATGCGATTTTTTCTTATAATATATTATGAGCAAATTTAAGACCAAGTATATTTTCACAGTAGAAATAGCTTACATTTAATATTTGCATTACGTTGCTTGGGTTTGCAGATTTATTTTGCAGAATTTCTTATGGAAGAAGCCATTCTTATGGAATAGATGTTAGATAAATCTATTTAATAAATTCAGGGGAATTATTGTATAGAAAATATTCAATATTCTGAATTCTTTACGTATTTATTTAGAATGCAAAAAGGAATCAAAATTACAATTAAGATATAATCCATTTAAATGATTTAATATACTAGAGTCGTATATTTTATGATAATTTAAAGATCTTCAATGTGTAAAATTCTAGAATATCTCACATTTATCACTTGCATCTTCTAGAAAGAGAAAAATCATCTTTCAGCATATTTTTAATTTTTTAGTAAATATCTGTATCTGATCCGTATTAAATTGACATATAGCGTAACCTCGATGTTGTTTCGAGTCTTCTGTGTTTTGCATTCCTGCAAAGAAAAAACTGTAAATGCGTTATAAATAGGTTTATGCGAGTAAAGTATTTATGTTTACTTATGCATTCTTATTGCTCACAACCAACCGATATAAAAATATATATCATTTCTAATATAGGCGTAATATAATGACTAGAAAATGCCTCCAAAATTTATGTTTTACTTAAAAAAGCTCAAGCTCGGCTTTGTGGGATGGATCTCAATGTATTCCTGGTTTTTGAAGTATAAGACGCAATGGACATTAAAAACATTCGTAATGAGTTTGTATGATTTTTTTAAACGTGTTGTTAGAAAGAGTATAATACTAAATTGAACCTTTAATTAGAATGTATACAATTTATTACATTTTAATTTCTCATATTTAGAACTTTTAGTAAAGTTAAATTAAAGATGACTATATCTTTTTATATCATGACGAAAGAGGTAGTTTTAAACTCATAGCAGGTAGAGCGTACTTAATACATATAAAGAATATTTGCACTTTAACTTGTAGAAGGATAATTTGCTATTTTAAAAAGTATGTAGAAAATACTCATCAACTTTAATTTCTTTAATCAAATATAACGATTTTCTCAACTTAACGCACAGAATTCCTAAACTTTTTACTTTATAAGAGTATGCCGATCTTTTTATTGTAAATTAAACAATAAAATGGAAAATTTTTAATATACATTTTAATTTTATTTCGACCAGCACAAACAAAACTGTCATTGGACATCTTATTAAATTTACATATTGTAGACCCTAGAATGCCTTTTTTTGGCAGCATAATACTCGTTTCGTTAATTCATGTATCCAGAAAATTGAATTTCGCTTATTACTAACCATTCTGAGCATTATGCATCTTTCGCTACTCTTACACAAGGGGTCATAATCTTTTCCAGCTCTTCTGAGTTTTTGTTAAACTCCACGATGCAAATGAGGTTAGTTTGTGTAAATTGAGAAACAATGTTTGACGTGCATTTTTAAAGTTCACAATCTATACATAAACCCAATAAAACACTGAGTAACTTCAGCACGGACAATCTTCTTCAAAAAATATCTGTCGGTTGCTTTAGAAAATTAGTAAGGGTGAAATAAAAATAAAAGATGTATTTTGTTCCAAACGTGTTTCATGATGCACAGGTATGGAGCACGCTTTGGTTGCTGAACAGGTATGGAATAAGTTATTAATAATATTCCGGGGATCGATATAAAAATATACACTGATGATAGCCAGTATAAAAACGGTAACGCTGGAAATGATATACTCATCATTAATCTAAGATTTCGTTCAGATAAAAAAATATACCCTGTTTTCTACCTTTTGTCGATCTGAAAATATTACTGTAGATTAAGTTTTAAGCTATCATAACTCTTCTCCTAACTTAAATAACAATATCTGGATATTGACTGACAGTCTCAGGTCACTTCAACACTTGATAAATTCTCGGCTACCAGAGGCAATACGAGCAATGAAATCCTTAATAAACTGAAATACACTTCGACACATATTGATATCCATTTTGATGTCCGTCTCATATTGTTTCATGGGAGAATGGCATTGCAGACAAGTTGGCCAAGGAAGCCACCTAATATACCTAAGAGATTTGCAGTAGGATTAAAATTGGTAATAACATAGCATGGAGCGTCCCCCTATTTATGATTGGTACATATATAGGGAAAATATCAAAGTTTCGCCATGAATTTCTTGGGTGAAAGAAGGCCACACATTGCTTTGTCAAGACTGCTCAGATTTCATATAAAAATTTTTGGTATGACGACTCGGATTTTTTACGATGGATACAATTTTTTTCCTGTTTGTCTTAAATAAAAGTATGCACAACGCTCTCCTGATCACTTGCTTTCTTGTGATGATAGGTCCACGTGAGCTTCTGTGAAATCCCCTGAGATTACAGGATGTTTTAAGGACGAGTGCTCTGTTGAACTTGGTTTAGTCATCGTATAGATTAGTAACAACAACACCGGTATGGAAGCTATGGGGGCAGGGTCGTTCAGCATTTCTATAATAATTTTCAAAAATTACTCTCGGGAATACGATGGAAATTAACAAGAAGTTCTGCTGAGTTGAAAAAGATACAATATAAGTTCTGTAAAAATAGAAATAATAGAATATATTTAATTTTTCAGTCTTACCCGAAATTTCCAGCTCCACGCTCTGAACATACAATGTGAGAATTCCATAAAGTGTTCCAATACTTTTAAAAATTTAGTGTATATTGAACTAAATCACTATAATAACTCTTAGTTTAACATAAAATTGTTGATCACGGTAATTTCACTAAATCGGGATCAATCTGTAATATTTTTATGAACATATAAGCCCTTGATGTACGAAGTTCAAACAAGCACTTTATATTAAAATTAATACAAATAATAACTATAAAAGTTAAATAATAGAAAATATAAACCCTGAAAAATAAAATAATAAAAATATTATGTATATCAAATACAACAAAAATGGTGCCACTTGTAGCATGGTTACTAGTTACTAGTTTGAATTAAATGATTGCATTCCCTCATTATTTTACAGAAATTGAATGAAAAATATTTTCACCAATAAATATTTACCGTTCCATGTTTACTTGACAAAAATATTTCCCACCTTAATTTCGAAATTCCTATTTACTACGCTGATATTAAAGAGACCCATCTCAAATATCTCGATGCTTTTGGAGGTTGTAAGAAGCGCACAATAAATTTAATAAACGGGACAAACTGCAGCAAAACCTAAAAATAAACCGCTCGTAAATTCTTCCAAAGCGAGAGCATTTCCCATAAGAGAGGTTATTACTTAATTACAGTTTTTTGAGGCAAATTTTCGCAAACAAATCTTGTAAGAACTACCTTTGTTTTTTATACATAAATATAATATTAATTACTCTAACGGACGCATCGTAAAGTATTTTAAGGCATTTTTTTATCCCCTGTAGTTTGAGATGAAATATATTGATAATGGATGCCTGTTGTCAAAACATGGAATTTACTTAATTAGTGTGCTTGGTAAAATACATTGATGTAGTTATATTTTGTATACCAGGCATTTCACCCAAGCTTTGCGCAGGTGAAGTGTATAGTAGTCAAACTTAACAAAAGTTCCGAATATCAAATCAATCGAATATCAATCGTTTCAATTTAAGCATAAAAATGGCACACACTTTATAGTTCTATCAACGTGGAAATTGCAGTATGTGAGAAAATATTTCGTTTCGGGTGCCTATATGTTGCCGATTCTTTCAACATTTTCAGACAAATAAATAAGTTATTACATTATTATGTTATAATTTTTTGATTTGAAAGAATAGCTGGCATACGATATTGGTATTTGAAACGCAACTTGGTTACCATAGTTACCACAATTTAATCAAAAGTAATAAATACATTCATTGATAATAAATTAAAAGATTTGTCTGTTTTAACCATGGATTAAAATACCTCCAGAATGGTTAATTGTACACCGATAGAAGTTAATTCAGAAAGCATAATATTTTCCGTGTATGATGGCAAACATTAATTTTGTGTGCCTAGCTTTTCGGGAGTTGTAGCTGAAAGAATTTTAGATAAAAAATTGTGTGATTTATAAATTGAAAATAAATAAATACATAAATCTTGATTTTAGATTTTTTTCATTATTTATAATAAAATGTTTTCATTGTTTGTAATGAATTTTTTTCATTATTTATAATAAAATTTTTTCATTTTTTTATAATGAAATTATAATGAACCAATATTTATAATGGCCAATTCCCACATATACCTTCTACCTTCTGCAGCTTTGCTGTGAAATTCATACCTTAGCCTTAAGTCTCACTCAGCTGTTTTGCATAGAGAAAAAATAACTCCGCAATGTATAAGATTTTCGAGCAAAATTTCAAGATTTTGTATTTTTCTCGTTATCTATGGAACAATTCCAACGTGTATGCATAGTTTCATAATTCTACCTTTAGCAGTTTTGACTGTTTATTTTATACCTCAGCCGCCAGTCCCGTTCAGCTGTTATACATAGAAAAAACATCCTTCAGCGATTTATAAATTTTTCAAACAAAATTTCGAGATTTTAGATTTTCTTCATTATCTATATTACATTTTCTCTCACGTGTATGAAAACTTTCAAGTTTCTACATTCAGCAGTTTTGGCTTTAGTCAGTCAGTGTTATCCACTGTATGTATATGATTGTTTATTTTACATAAAGAGATATATTTCTTTCTTCTTTTCGCACATTACATGATATATGATGATTTATATACCGAGTGTTTTATGAACAGTACCCAAAAGGAATATAAAATCAACGGTTGTTCGTGAAATCGAAGCGAAGTATGAAAATTAATCGGAAAACGGAGAAAAATTTAGTTATGATAGTTGCTTCCCTCCCTGAATTGATAATTTCATAAAATGCACATTTTAATTTTTTATGCCGTCCCCCAATAAAAAGAATCTCAATTTGTTAATTCTTCGCTTATTTGGAGCAAAAGAAATTTATCTTGTGCATTTTGAAGAAAAATTTGCTGAGATATCAATAATTGAAATTCTTGACTTTTACCATTTTACATGAACATTTACACATTTAATATTTAATGTTCCCTGAAAGTTAATATGGGGAACATCTGCAAATCTATTTCAAACAGGAAAACCATCAATTGAAATGTGCTACCATTTAATTTTGAGCCATCTACTTGTTTGTAAATCACAAAACTCGCCTGAAACCATAGGCGGCTTTCTGTGTTTTATGCCCTTCGCCTTTGCAGCTTCTTGTGTCCTGAGCTAAATCGTAAATTAATGTTCATGCTGTCTCCGTGGAAGAACTCAAATTGTCAGTTCCCGTAGAAGCTCGAAAACATTGTGGATCGAAATTGTGTTCCAGTGTGCTCGAAAAACGTCTTCCATAATTTATTTGTTGCTGGCCATTGGCAATCGAACGACAAATGCCTAATAAGAATAATTAGAATAGCTCAGCAAATTTTTACTTTTCTTATATACATAGTATAGTGCATAAGGAAAGTATTGTGACGGGGTTGAAAATTCGAAATAAAATTACCGACTGAAGAGTATATTTCAAACATACTTAATCGAACGTTTTTAAGGTGATATCTCCGTGTATGTATGCGACGGGGGTCGAAAATTTAAACTCGAGTTTTCAACGGGAGGGCACGTTTCAAGCATCTGTGAGCACGAATCAAACGATTTTGAGCTGATGTGTGTGTGTGTGTGTCAATGAGTCTGTGGAGACGATATCTCATAAACGAATGGCGCGATTCGCACGAAATTTGGTACAAAAATTGCAATCTATAAATACTGGAAGCCTCTTGCTTTTAAACGCAATCGATTGATATCGTTACAGAATCGAATACAGAACCCCCCCTCCCCACATTTTCGAGTGAAATTTTGAAAAAATCGTCAAAAAATCAAAACCTTTAATAAAGTTACGTAAGTAGTCACTTCTTATGTAATTTCTCATTAGAAAACGAATGACATAAATTTTAGACAGCTAGCATACCGGTCTTGAGAAATTTTCACATTTTTTAAATACATTTATCAAAAATTCACATAAAATAAAAAAAATATTAACTATTGCGAAATATGTTCACTTTTCAAATGTAATATTATGCGATTCGTTGGTGACATCATTCTCGTGCATCTAGCTCGTTCCATTCCTGAGATAAGATGTGTAATAATTTTGTATTTGGACATAATCATTTATCTGCTAAAAGAATAACATATTTCTCCGTCCATAAGGCTTGGCGAGATTTTGGTGCCAACTTAGAGACTTTCTTAAATGTTGCCAAATTGATAAAAATGACACCTAATCAATGAAAATAACGACGACTTGTTGACGAAAATTCAATATCTTGGAAAGAATATAAGAATCTACTGCAAGAATAGCCTATTTTTTCGTCTGTAACGTTTGTAAAAATTTTGGTGACAAATTTGCCGGAATATCTCCAACTTGCTGACTTTTTAAATGTTGCCAAATTGAGGAAAATGTCACCCAATTAATAAACATTTGTCAAAATGCTGAAAACGACTAAATCAATGAAATGACGACTAATTGATGAAAGTTTAATATCTTGGAAAGAGCATAATAGTAAACTACAAGAATAACCTATTTCTCCGTCCGTCCGTAATGTTTGGCGAGAAATTTAGCGGGACATCGCCAACTATTTTAAATGTTAACAAAGTGACAAAAATGTTGCCAAATTGATAAAAATGACGCTAAATGGGAAGTAGTGTTTCGAAAATTCTGATTTCCGTCAAATGACAGGCATACCTTCTAGTATATAAGAAATTCTTTTCTCTCCATTTGTCTGTGACACTTGGTGATGCATTTGGCGAATCTGGTGAATAATACAGCAAGGTATCGCCAGATTGATGAAAATATCGTCAAAATTGCAAAAATGACGCTAAATTAATTAAAATGGCGCCTAATTGATGAATTAATTATTAAAATATTTTAATATACGAACTATGTCGCTTATTGAGGATGCTGCCAATATTGATAATTATTTATTTAGAGTTAAGCGAAATATAAGTTAATTGGGTACTTTGAAATAATTTTACATGTTGTCCTACGGAAAATCGCCAAATGTTCAACGTTCAAAACACAGTACCGTGGATCTTATACATTAATTTTTTACTGTAAAAGGAGTAAATTCATTGCATTATATAAGGAAAGTCATGTGCTGTCCACATCAGATATGCCATCAGAAGGTATCGGGTAAAAATTTACCCGATATCTCTTGATGAAAAATTTGTAAATTTTTCTAACTAAAATTTTGTTGACTTGAGCCGTATAAAAATTAAATTTCGCACTTTCAGCAAAATATTAGCCTTAGAGCAACAGTGGCAACAACTATCCTTAGTGGCAACAACTATAGCTAAATAGCTCTGTTGATTTTACTTTTTTTGTTATTGTTGTTCTTACTAATGACCTCCTGTTTCGGCGGAGCCGATTCAGGACCTGTGATGCAGGAAGCAGGAAAGAACGAAGAAAGACACAAGACGAGAGAACAAAGTGATTTTACTGTTAAGATCAGCAGTTGTTTTTTACTTTCCCTGCAATACATGGTAATGTATAGGGAAAATATTGGAATCATGACGAAAATCGCAACTCGAGTTTTCGACGGATCTACACGTTTCGAGACCTCTAGAATACGAAAAACTATTTTTAGCGTGACGTCTGTGCGTGTGTTGTGTGTCTGTCTGTGTGTCTGTCTGTCTGTGTGTGTGCAATGCATGTATTCACTCTAACTCAAAAACTTATGGACCGAATTTTATAAAATTTGGTAGGTAAGTTACTTGCGTATGACCCTGGTGCTGATTAGTTTTTGGTATGATTCATTAAAACAGAACCTGCCTTTTTTTGCGAAATGGCCCGTAAAAATTTCATGTATCCACTCTAGCTAAAATACTAATTGATCAAATTTCACAAAATTTGGTAGATAAGTTACTTGTGGGATACTCTGGTGATGATTAGATTTTGGTATTATTCGGAAAAGAACAACCTGCCTTTTTTACGAAATGACCCTCAAAAATCGCCAAAATCTAAAAAAAAGCTACGTATGTTCAAATATATTAATTAAATGCTTGTTTTATAGGTAATTTTTGATGAGAAAAAAAATAAAATCAACTATATTACTCTAGGACTAACCGTTCTCGAGATATTTGAGATTTTTCGCATTTAGTTATTGGAAAAATATCCAATTACGAAATAAAAACAAAAATTGAATTAAAAATGCAAATTTAGTGTTATTTGGTTCAATTAAACTCAATCTAATGAATTCTTAATAAGAAATAAAGAACATATGAATTTGAGTCAACAGAGAAAGTTATGTGCTGCCCACATCAGATTTTTATTTCTCTTTGGGATACTCATCATAACACACATGGTATAATTAAAGCAAGTTTAATTCAAATTCAAGATATTGACGAATTTGCACTCTCTGAACCCTTATATACAATTTAACTATATTAATCATTAATTTTGTCTTTAAAATACGTTTTGAACTAAAGTCTATTCTTTCATATCCGTCTTATTTTCATTACTTTGATGGAAGTTGAATATGCTTTGGTGACAATGTTTTTTAATCAATCAATCCCACACAAAGTTGTTTCTTTATGGGAATATAATTGATCAGTTTTAATGAATATCTCGTTTTTTCAAACGTATGATATATATTGTATCCATACAACGGCAGTCAGATAAACGCACAAACTTAAAATAAAAACGGTTGCATTAATTTCAGGGATGTCAAAAAGCGCTTTCCTGTAAGTATTGTAAGTAAAGTAAAAATTTAAATGATCGGAGTGAGAAAATTAATAATCACTTACACTGTGTTTTCGTTAAGCATCCCAATAATTTTGTAAGGAAAGTTCCATGAGTATTCACGTTAGGTAAAACTGACTACAATTTCTTTAGTGAAGATTTTAAAAGGTTAGGATAACGGAACTCAGTCACAAAGCGAGAAATAACATGGTAAAAGCCAACTACAAAGTTATGTACAATAAAATAAATACGCAATGTTGTTGTACTATAAAATAAATTATACAGGGTGTATATAAGAGAACGCCGCGAAATGAGAAATTTGTAAAGATAAAGTAATGTATACCTACTGTTTCTTAAGTTTTTGTTGTCATTGCAGCTATAATGGAAATTTGCAATTAAAGTTCTAATAGGAGTTTCCTATAAAGCTATAATGGGAGTTTTCCTATGAAGCTATAATGGGAGTTTAAAGTAGCTATAAGGGGATATTTCTAGCTTTATTAGAAAATTCTATTCTGAATTTGAGATTAAATAAACTTCCACTTATAATAAAAATTGTAGCTAGTGGCAGGCTAAAGTTATAATAGGAGTTTTCCTACGAAGCTATAATGGTAGTTTAAAGTAGATATAATGGGATATTTCTAGCTTTATTAGGAAATTCCCTTTTAAATTTGCCCCATTTATAGTAAGAAATATGTAGCTAGTGTCAGGCAGGATTGTGCTATCAATAGAATGATAAATATACTATTTTTATTTAAGATATATTCACAATCACACCTGCTATTCTTGAGCGTAATTGGAATGATCAGGAATATTTTTATATATAATTCAAACAAACATTGCTTGCATAAAAATTAATTAAGTCATGAAAACTTTTATATGCCATCTGCTTAGAGCGTACATTAAAATACATGTATTTCTATGACATCTCAGGTTATACATTTTTCCTGTTGTGACATTTTTTTATCCTGCATTTTATGAAAATTTAATCTAAATTCCATTTTGAAAATATATGTCCTCTGTTTTATAATGTCCCTTTAAACCGTTCACCTTAGGTTATTAAAGGACTTAATCAGTTAATTGAAAATGTTTACATGTTTTACAAGATTTTATATTGCAAGCAGCAATTTGATTTATTGTAACTGGAATAAAAGTAATGTATTATTTCAGAAGAGCTATCACCATTCACCATCATAGTCATGTATTAGAATGAATGAATTTCTTTGAGTTAAAAACTAATATTGAAATTTCAACATAAAAAGGTATACGTTTCATAGACAAAATTGTATTTGCGTTGGCAATAAATACGAATAGCCTGCTGCCCAATTTTTGCTCGAAATTTAGATAATAGAATTTTGAATGACATTGTTAAAAGTTATAGCAATTTAGTAACTGTTCCAAAGATAAGCCAATAATGTTTTATTATTAACCTTCTGAATAATCTGATATAATTTTTAATTTTAGAATTACCGGACATCTAACTTTGTAGCAAATAACTAACGATAGAAAAATAGCTATATATGTTGTTGTCAATGACACAGTTTGTTATAAAAAGTAAATTTAATGTGGCATTTTATCATACATTCAAATAACATAAGGTTAATTTTGATAACTGTTTTTTGTAACGAATTTGACTGTATATTACAAATTGATAAAACCATAGTGGCGTTATTTCAAAAACTAAGAATGATTATGAAGAACTGTGGTAAATTATTTGTGACACTTAATGTATTTTGTACTTAAAAGTTTGAAGATATAATACCGAGAAGTATTTTTATTAGTGCTAAGAATTCTTAGATCAAATATTTTTAAGTGTAAAATGCCCCTATACATTATACCATATATATAAAGAAGAGAAGACGGTGTTTAAAAAATGTTGGTGTTTAAATGTTGGCAAAAATGTTGGCAAAAAAAAAAGGCAAGATGCATCTCTATTCGATTTTTGTTTCGTAAAGGGCAAATAAAAACGGATGAAAACTTAATCGTATAGTATTGATAATATAACTACACAAAAAAACTGTACAAATTTTTCACAACTCATAAGCAGCACAGTATTTAATAAGAGATATAAAACAATGTCGGTTATCGAAATTCAGCAAAGCAATTCCAGCCATTTCTCTCATATTGTTAGTACCAAACTTGATATTCACATTTAATGAACTCATTCATATTACATGCGATTGACGTGGCTATTATTAAGAGCCAAGATCATAACTACGAACTGAGATCATTGCAAGGGGAGTTTGAGTATAGCAAATATGCAATATATTAAAATTATGATAATATGAGATGTTAGTGAGACAAAATAATTTGGCTGAAAATACTCTATACATATTGGGTATAAGCATAAATATAAAATGTGACTATGTTTGGAAATTAATCAGTCAAAATTCCTAAAATATCTGCTTCAGAAACTGCAGTAAATATATCCAAATAAATGCAAACTGTCGGATATGATTTAAAAATAAATCTATGGTGTCTCTAGCCCGATGTGGCTGAAATTGCTTTCCTTGAATGGCGTCTTGTAAAATAAAACTAATTAATGAAACTAAATAGTTTAGTTTACAACATATAATATAGGCTTATTGCAACTAAAGTCAGATATGTAATTGATATAACTTAGTCTTAGCTAAGTTAACTTAACTAAGTTACGAGCTAATATCAATATATAAGTTTGATCTCGATTCCACAGAATTAAATGCAAGTTTTAAGTTGAATTATCGTCTGCCTAAAGATAAAAATCTTTACATTTTCTGATATATTGATTACTACGTTAAAATCTCTAACGAGAGATCGACGAAACAACGTTCAGATCAACGAAACTTTTCGTTATTATAACCACTAAATTTGATCCGAAATCCAATTATATATACCCTTATAGGGGTTTCAAATAGCTATACATTTCTTGCTTACCGTTTACACCTAGCGCTTTTAGTTTCACATTTTTAGTGCCTCTTTTATAACACTTTATAAGCATTACAAACCTTAACAGAAATTTTAAAATCTTTTTGAACTTTACAAGACGATTGCTTGAAAAATATAAAAGCTTTGTGAAAACAAATTTTTGATTTAGAATCTCGATATCATGCAGATTATTTTTGTCACTTTCTGTTTATAGGAGTATAATATATCTTGTAGTTTAGACTATATTTCGAGAAAAAGTAAGAAAGGTGAAGCAAAACTCATTCGAGCAAAATCCTTGTTTTTTTTCGAAAAGTAAAAAAGCATAGTTCACATTATTAAAGTAAGAAAGGTGAAGCAAAACTCATTCGAGCAAAATCCTTGTTTTTTTCGAAAAGTAAAAAAGCATAGTTCACATTATTAAAGTAAGAAAGGTGAAGCAAAACTCATTCGAGCAAAATCCTTGTTTTTTTCGAAAAGTAAAAAAGCATAGTTCACATTATTAAAGTAAGAAAGGTGAAGCAAAACTCATTCGAGCAAAATCCTTGTTTTTTTCGAAAAGTAAAAAAGCATAGTTCACATTATTAAAGTAAGAAAGGTGAAGCAAAACTCATTCGAGCAAAATCCTTGTTTTTTTCGAAAAGTAAAAAAGCATAGTTCACATTATTAAAGTAAGAAAGGTGAAGCAAAACTCATTCGAGCAAAATCCTTGTTTTTTTCGAAAAGTAAAAAAGCATAGTTCACATTATTAAAGTAAGAAAGGTGAAGCAAAACTCATTCGAGCAAAATCCTTGTTTTTTTCGAAAAGTAAAAAAGCATAGTTCACATTATTAAAATATTGAAATTATTTATGTATATTCATAAATAGTGCCATATTTTCGACAAAATAAATATAGTTTGTTGGTTAACTGAGTAAAATTTCACTACTGGTTCACCGAATCGACTGTTAGTTAACCGGGCAACTGTATAAGAACTTATCCATGCTTAGAAATCCAAGGAGAATTCATATTGTTATAAAATAGCCTAAATGAAAAGATTGCAATTTGAAGTAGACCCCCCCCCCCCTGACAAAAACTTCTCAGCGGTGAAACCGGCCTTTCAGCAAGTCGAAAATTATCATCCCAATATCTCGGGCTAGTTTTTACTTTCCCTGCAATACATGGTAATGTATAGGGAAAGTATTGGAATCAAGCCGAAAATCGCAACTCGAGTTTTCGACGGATCTACACGTTTCGAGACCTCTAGAATACGAAAAAACCATTTTTAGCGTGACGTCTGTGTGTCTGTCTGTATGTCTGTCTGTGTGTCTGTCTGTGCAGATTTTGTATCCACTCTAACTAAAAAAGTAATTGACCGAATTTCATAAAATTTGGTAGGTAAGTCACATGCAAATGAATCTGGTGCTGATTAGTTTTGGGTACAATTCGGGATAAAAGAACCCGCCTTTTTTTTGCGAAATGGCCCGCAAAAGCTTGTATCCACTCTAACTGAAAAACTAATGGACCGAATTTCACAAAATTCGGTAGATCAATCACTTGTGGATTACCCTGGTGCTGATTAGGTTTTGGTATGATTCGGAAAAAAATAACCTGCCTGTTTTTGCAAAATGGCCTACAAAAATCGTCAAAATCTAAACTAAAGAACTCGGTATACTCAAACATATCCATTAAACGCTCGTTTAATACGTAATTTTTAACGACGAAAAAAATAAGACCAACCCCATTACACTAGGACTAGCCATTCTCGAGATATTTTAGTTTTTCGTACTTTCCCTACGTCACCTTTGAAAATAAGCCCGGTTACCGAATGAGAACGAAAATTGAATTAAAAGTGAAATAAATTTAATTAAAATAAAAAGAACGTTAATATAAATCTGCAGGGAAAGTCAGGTGCTGCTCACATCAGATTTTTAAGTTTGTGGAATTGATTTTATCGTACTAATGAATTCAAGAGGCAACTTTTTCTATTTAAGCTCTTTTATCGATTGGGGGACCGTATAAAAACTTAGATCCCCGATTTTTGTTAATACCACCCTCCTAAAGCAAAATGCCACGATATAATGCTACTGTCTTTCCGAATAATCTTTCTAAATGAAAGTGTGATTCAGAGGACTACCACCTATGAAGTATATCCCTGAACGTAAATTATAAAACACACTATATACACTGCCCTCCAATAGTTAAGCTCGGGTTAGCAAATCCGACATGATTTATAAAGTTTTCAGAGATTGGTTTCACATTTCACAGGAAAATATTGCAATGAGTCATTTAGTCATACAATCTTTAATAAGACAAAGCATGTACACGAAGAGGTTACATTTGCCCCTAAATTGCTACACCAAAATAATGCAGAGATGCATCCAGGAAAAACATTCTTAATGATGCACAGAGTGAGTTAGGGAGGTTTAGTATAGAATAGGGTCCTCTCGGACTCTAATACCTTTAATACAAGCTTAACACCGACGATCCAATTAATCAGAGCGACAAAGGGTAATAACTGCCATTCCTGTATATTTGCAGTTTACAGTTCTTAGTCAAAGTCGAAAGGAGAATGTAAACACAAATATTTCTTCTGAAGACTGATCCAGGGAATACGCTAGCCATTCCGTATATTCAATACCATCTAGTGAAGATAGTTCTTTACTAGGTTCACCCAATGTGGATTACCGTTTGCATGCATTAACCTTCTAACTATGGCGGTACAACACTGGTACCACTGGAAAGATATGCTGAGCGAACGTATCTAGTATGATTGCTGTGTCAGCGTTATTCGCTCCTTTTTCTGGACAGAGGGATGCTCATCTAATATTCCCCTGTTGAAATGCTTTGGACACTCCTATTGTAATAGTTTTATTCCGTGCTCAGGATGGGATTTAGAAGAGGTACGGGATACCCTTAAAGGACAAGCTATTTACAGGGAGGGTGGGATTTTCAGTCATTCTGCCATTTTAAAGTCAAAATAGTGGACTGTTTAAGAATCGAAACGTAAGGTTAAATAAAAATCTACGCTAATTGAGGCTGAATAACGTTTAACATAAGGATCAATGAATTCGTTACGATATTTTTGTTCTGCCTTAGGAAACACGAAAGTCGAAGGTTGGTTACGCCTCCCAATGAAAAAGGATGGCTTTGTGAACTTAGGGCGTCCCGAAACAGTTCTTTTAGTGACTGTTTCATTCGATTGAAAATGTGCTCACAAATGAGAAATGATGGGATCGTGCATATAAAAGAAATTCGCCACCATCGTAATAAATTATTCTGCCTCAAGTCTGTCAATAGAATACCGCTATTGTGAATCAGCTATATATATTATCTGCTCTTTGCTATTTTAATTTGCTGCGTCAAATGTTCTTGTTGTAATGAGAGCTTTAAATGCAAACGTATCGTTTTGCATTTAAAGCATGTCTTTTGATAGATAATTAATTCCACAGCAACCACACCAAGTTACGCGACCACAGCAAGAAGACCACAGCAAGTTACGCGTAATAAAATCCATGCATGTTCTGGCTATCTGAGAATTTACATCTAGTGCTTAACGTTTGGAAGTCAGTCTGTGGATTTAGGTTTCAAATTGTATCATTAAATAAGTCCGGTAATAAACATTCAAACTACTGAAAAACATTCAAACTGCTGTAAGTAGTTATTTCAATTATCTTCAAGAATAACAATTTCCATACTGTGAACGATGTATGTAGTACGGAAGCATAAGCGAAATGTCGAGACTCTGCTCATTCTTTATGTAAAAAACGCCTTAGGGAGCATCTCAATTAATTTTGAATGAATGCTTTCCAGAAATGAAGTGATTGTTACGTAGCAAAATTATTACTCTATCAGACGGATACCATGGTGATAGATGATTCTCTTGGGGTTTTATTATGCATTTGACAAAATCATCTGTTCTTTGCAATTGCAGTCACTTTTGCAAATAATTATTGCAAATTGGTCTTAAAACACACACAAACACCGCAGAAAAATGTAGAATCACTGTAGAAACTGATATAGAGTTTCCAGCTTTATTTGTTTATTTATTGAATGTACTGGAGCGCTAGTCAGCGCTTTTGCTTTCGGTTTTATTGTCCTAGTGGAATGTTAATCCCAGGGGAATGACCATATATACATATTTATCAAGATAGATAGTCTTAAGGACGTTAAATGTAGGTAGTTTGGGGAGAAGTGGTAGATTCAAGCAGCTATAGCGGAGTAACAGATGGAGTAGCAGGCTGGTGGTGAGTGGTAAGTTGGAGTAGCTGATTGGAAGACCCAGACCACACGACCAACCCTAAGGCTTATGGTAACTTACTGTGTGCATTTGGAGTAGCTGTAATAGGTGAATGGAAAGTGGCGTGTACACAGAGAACATGCAGAAGTAGTGGTAAGAAGTAAAGCTGGATATAAATATGTATGAATCAGATGTGGATATGCTGGGTAGGAATAGAGATGAATCAGATGTGGATATGCTGGGTAGGAACAGAGATGAATCAGATGTGGATCAGATGAATAGGATTAGTCGCGGGTTAGATAAATATGACTAAATAGTGGATCTGAAAAATTGGTGTGGTTAGACAAGCAATTGTGGTTGGATCAAGTTGTGCAGAAGAAGCAAGTTGTGGAATAGATGAGCATATGGGTTGGTGTAGACTAGCGGCTGTTGGTGTTGGTTGGGTTAAAAAACTAGGTATTGTTGGGATTGATTCGACGAACCTATATCGTTAATATTGTGTTAATCTAGCTTATAATTCCTCTTAGTGACATTTTGTTTAGTGAGACCTTGTTGTTGATAATGATGGCGTACCATTTATTTACTTGTTCATGAATTAGTCTTCTTAAATAGTGAGTTTTGGTGAAAAGGAAGTGACTGGTGTTTCAAGGAAATGACTTCTACATAGGAGAAGAGTGGGGTTATTCTTTTCTTGAAACGATGAAGTTATTGTGGAATGCTTCGTGTCCTGTGGGTTGACTTAAGGATTGTTAAATCTGATTCTACATATTTCCCTCTATAATCATAGCGTATATGTTAACCATGTCTTGCTATTGATATTTTTTAAACACTACTGCTACTATGGGTGAACAGTCACTCACATTTTTAATAGTTCTAATTAATGTTAATGGTATTTAATAATTGCTGAATTTTATATAAAAATTAAAAATGTTTTTTATTTAATGTTACTTTTGTTTTAATAAAACACTCTATGATTTATTTCAATTAAAATGAAAATATCTGCATGATAAACATTGAAGTACATTTGCAGTTTAGATCATGGGTAGATTTTCCCCCATAGCAGCAAGATATGATTACATTTTTTGGAGGAACACGTGCGATTTAAAAGGATCTCGGACACATAAAAAATTATCTCCAATTCTTTAAACTGTTTTGTTTGGATTACTGAAACTTAAACTTTTTCATAACATAATTTTTTCTTGAAAGGTAAATTTAAAAATATTTTTAATGCATAGTTTTTTTGCTTAAAAATATTTTGAAGCACTGTAGAATAGGGCGTAAATATAGATCTTTGGAATATCTATATATATATATATATTTTCTATATTGGTAACTATTTATATCTGAAGAAGTTGGGAATGATGATTCTGATCCTTATGTAACAATTTTTATTTTTACAGGAGATTTCAAATGAAAAGAAAAACAATTTTACGGAATAGAAAAACTAATCGTTGTTGACGAGCAATAATCTCATAACTTTGAAGGCATACATATCTTAATTATAACAGTTCATATTATGCGATGTTTCGAGGATGAAATAAAACCATCTATTTAGCTATATTGAAAATTATGCTACATGTTGCACAGCGATAGTCATTTTTGAATAGTAAAAACTGACAAATATTTGATTAATATGGCGAAAATTAAAAGAGTCTGACATAATTAAATACATTAAAATCAACATAATGCAATAGACAGAACATATACAATGGACAGAATATGTAACAACAGAATAAACAAGAAAGATCAATCATGCTTAAAGCATTGATTATGAAACACTTTCCAACTTCAATGCAATTTTATTTAAACATGTCTAAAATGCAATACAGTCCTCGATAATATTTTAAAACTTATCACAATACTACATTAATTTATTATATTTGAAACCTTAAACCTTCATCGAAAAAAATTAACTTCATTCAAATGACGGCATTAAAGTATAAATTGCCTGGTTTAAATATCTCTAAAATGTGATACATTCCTCGGTAATAATTTTAGAATTATCATAATACTACGATAATTTATTATATTTGAAAACTTCATCGAAAACAATTGAAATTCATTCAAATGACGTCATAAAAAAATAACACGCCTGGCTCTCTCTATAAAAGCAACATTTCATTCATAAATAATTCCCCCATTCATGTCATTCATCACAATACTATAATAATTTATTTTATTTAAAAATTAAGACCATTGAGCTACAAGTAAGTAATCTCTATGCGTAAAACTTCATCGAAAAATATCGTCCTTCTCTTTCTAAAATCAATAAATATTTCATTCATATCAGCTAAGCAGACTCCATGGACTAAATTATTTTGTGTTAAAGAATTACAGCGATTCTAATACAACTCATTCTATATATTTTGCTGTTTACATTTTACATAGGTGAAAAATAGGCTTAATAGTAGAAATATCATATTTCGATGAGCATTTAAACTGAAATATATTGTCATTGCGTTGTTTTAGTATGTAGATGCACAGAATTTAGGCAAAAATAAAGTAGTTTTAAAACGGATACAACACTCAAAATGAATTAAAAAGAACTTTAAAAATCACGATTTTGACACAAGATGGATGCCATATATCATTTTGAAGTGGGTCATGTGATCGTTTCATATCATGGACACGTGATCGCTTCATATAAGAGGTGTTATTATTATTTTAATTTTTATTTAAAAAACTACTGAATATATTTCGCTGAATTTTTTTTATATATTTTATGAAACAATTTGAATATTGCCTAAAATTTTCGAAGCAATTTGTGAATTTTAAATCCGCTTAAAAAATGCTTGAAAAATTAGGTCCCATAGGGCTCAATGTATTCCATTTTTTCAACCCGGGTTCAATCCAAAACTAATTGTGTGATATTATTCATTTATATTCCCATAGGTCCTATAGAGCGTCTGAACAACATACTAAAATTTCATTTTGATTATGTCATTTTTACGGCAGTTATCGTGCTAACGGACAGACAGACAGACAGACAGACAGACAGACAGACAGACAGAATGAACAAAGTCATAAACACTTTTCAACTTTGTTGTAAAGTGTTAAAAAACAAATATTTATGTCCATACCTATCGAGAAATGACCTAAAGGACTTGGAGCGATGGATTTGGGGAGAACTTGGAGAGATAGAAAGGACTTGTGGAGATGGATTGGCTGTGTGGACAGTAACTTTGAGATGCTAAATATTAAAAATTGGAGAAACATTGTTCCAAGGTGGACAGCTTAGAAGAATCTTTTTAGGAAGTTTTGAGAAAGGCCTATAGTAGGCTGCTAAGCCATTGATGATGATGGTAGTGAATATTTAAGTTCACATTGATGCTCACACTTCGGTTCTGCTAACGAAAAGTTCAATAAACAACAAATTAGAGAGGACATTGGTCCCTCCGTATCCCGACGGTACACTTATATTTCTTCTTCTGAAATGTACACTGAATATAATAATCTACAATTTCCTTGAAGAAAATAGGCACAAGAAATTTACAATTGTTGTGAAGTCTACAATTGTTTATGTATTTCACCGTTGTTGTAAAAAAGATTACAATTGTTTTGTACACTCTTTTTCAGGTCAAAAACTGAGTGATCTTAACAATCACAAACAAACAACTGTTGTTTATTGGCGGTTTTTTCTAAGGTGTATTGGCGGTTTTTTCTAAGGTGTATTGGCGGTTGTTTATTGGCGGTTTTTAACAACTGTTGTTTATTGGCGTTTTTTTTATACTATTTCAGTTGCGTGATTACTAAATCAATCTTATTTCAGTAATTTCTAAGCGTCTGTTATAAGCAAACTGTGTTGACCGGAGGAAGAAGAACGAAAATGTTTCTACTTTTCTTATGCCGGATTTCTTCAAGGAAGTATTAGAAAGTTATATTCTCTCAAATATGAGCTTCACTTATTGTCATCGACACTCAAATCTGTTAAATCCATTTCCGTATATAACGTTTGATTGAATGAAATAATTGATGTTTTTAATATACAGAGCAAGAGATAGATAGTTTAAATGAAAAAAATGTAATAGATTGGTATCATAAAAATCTTCTTGGCCATATAGATTAATGTATTACACGGAACGTTGAATCCCCACAATAGGCAAAATATATTAACATATACCCACTCCTTCGATATGTTTTTTTCTCCTGTGCTATGAACCAACAACTAAGATCTCATGGCGTATAATTAAGCAATTTAAATGTCGAAATATTCAAATTCCGGAACAGCAATGAATAGCAATCATTTATTTCATTTATCTTCAAAATTGTAAATTGCATTTTTGATGGGTTTTAGTATGTCAAGTGCTTTTAGTCGTTATTTTATTTTCTTCTTAATTTAATGACTGTATCAGGTCATATTAAATTAGAAAATGATTTATGTAATAATATGAAATGCATACAATAAAACACGTTTAACTAATTTCAGTATATTGTACTATATTCCATCTTAACCTTGTATAAAAGAATACGCTATGGGTGTTCTTTTCTACAAGATCATCGGCTGAAGTTCATCTGTCACAAGGACATCTGTTATCGTAATAAATTTTTATCAAGAGGTACCGAGTAAATTTGTTAAACTCCAGTTATGCGCGGGATAAATTTTATTAATTGATTTTTACTTTCCTTTTATACATAGTATAATATATAAGAAATGTATTGTGACGGGGTCGAAAATCCAAATTCGAGTTTTCGACTGGAAATCACGTTTCAGGTATCTCTGAACTGAATCGAATTATTTTGGGGTGTGTGTGTGTGTGCCAGTGAGTCTGTGGAAACGATATCTCACGAATATATGAAGCTATTCCAACGAAATTTGGTACAAGAATTGCACTGAGTGAATACTGGACGCCTATTGTTTCTAAACGCAATCAAGGGTTCAAAACACCCCAAAATTGTGAAAAAACGATCATAAAATCAAAACTTTCAGTAAAATTACGTAAATAACCATTTCTTATGTAATTACTTTCCTTATATACATAATGTGTAAGGAAAGTATTGTGGGAAATGTGTGTATTAAGGAAAGTACGGGGTCGAAAATTCGAATTCAAGTTTTCGACGGGAGAGCACGTTTCAAGCATCCCTGATCACGAATCAAACATTTTTGAAGTAATATCTGTGTGTGTGTGTGTGTGTGTGTCAGTGGGCCTGTGGAGACGATAACTGACGAACGAATGGATCGATTCGAAAGAAATTTGGTACAAAAATCACAATCCGTAAACACTGGAAGCCTATTGTTTTTAAACGTAATCGAATGTTCAGAACCCCCCTAAATTTTCGAGTGAAATATTGAAAAAATCGTCAAAAAATCAAAACCGCTAATAAAGTTACGAAAATAGACATTTCTTATGTAATTTTTCATTAGAAAACGATTAACATAAAATTTAGAACGCTAAATCTAACCGTTCTTGAGATATTTTACATTTTTTGAAAAAATTATCAAAAAGTCGTATAAAATAAAAAAAATTTCCTATTGAGAAACATGTTCACTTTTCATATGTAATACCATACGATAAATTCGGTGACATCATTCTCGTGGATTTAGCTCGTTCCATTCATGAGAAAAGATACTTCGAGTAATACTTTTGTATTTGAACGCCAATAGTCATTTATCTGTTATAAGAATAACTTATTTCTCCCTCAGTAAAACTTGGCGAGATTTTGGCGACGAATTTGGCGGAATGTCGCCAACTTGGCGACTTCTTGAAATGTTGCCAAATTAACGAAAATCTCGCCAAATGGATTAAAATGACGCTAAATCAATGAAAATGACGACTAATTGTCGAAAATTCCATATCTTGGAAAGGATATAAGTATCTACTATAAGAGAAACCTATTTTTTTTACTGTAAAAGTAGTAAATTCATTGCATTATATAAGGAAAGTCATGTGTTGCCCACATCAGATTTTTTTTCATTAAAAATCGATTGATATAAACTTTAGAACAGCATGAGACATTGTACACTGCACGTTCTCGAGATATTGTACATTTTTAAAATAAATTTAACAAAAAATAACATAAAATAGAAAAAGTATTACCTTCTGTGAAATATATTTACTTTTCATATGTAATATTATGCTATACATTTGTTATCATCATTCTCTTGGATTTTTTTCATGATTCTCTTGGATTCACGAGAAAAGATTCTCTGAGTAATAGTTTTGCATTTAGACGTCATTAGTCTATCTACTAGTATAAGAATAACCTATTTCTCTATCACGAAACAAGGCAAAATTTTGGTTACGAATTTGACAGAATGTTGCCAACTTGGCGTTTTTTTAAAGGTTCCAAATTAACGAAAATGTAGTCAAATTGTTAAACATGCCGTCAAATGGATAAAAATGACGCTATATCGAAGAAAATGACGAATATTGCTGAAAATTCAATATCTTGTAAATAATATAAGGATCTATTGTTAGAATAGCCTATATATCATTCCTTACCTATTGGCGAATTCTGGTGACGAAATTTGTCCGAGTATCTAACAACTTGGCGACTTCGTTTAAATGTCACCAAATTAATGAAAATATCACCAAATCGATAAAAATGTCGCGAAATTGATAAAAAGGAAGCTAAATCAATGAAAATGACGACCAATTAAAAAAAATGTATCTTGGTAAAAACAATCGACTATAGAATAACGCATTTTCTTTCCTTCCGTAATGCTTGGCGAAAAATTTAGCTTGATGTTGCCAACTTGGTGACTTTTTAAATGTTGCCAAATTGATAAAAATGTCACCAAATTGATAAATAACACCCTAAATGGGAAGCAATATTTTGCAAATTTTTAATTTCGTCATATGACTGGCAGACCTTCTAGTGTATAAGGAATGCTCTTCTCTCCGTTCGTTTGCAAGACTTTTGTAGAACTTGGCAATTAATCTAGCAAAATACTGCCAACTAGGCGATATTTTGCGCCCTGGATTGGCGAAAATATCGTTAAAATTGCAAAAACGATGACGCGTTTATGAAACTGACGCCCAATTGATTAAATTTTATTAAAATGTGTTAATATATGAACTATATTGTTTATTAAGGATGCTATCTATATTGATAATTGCTAATTTAGAGTTGCGTAAAGTATAAGTTAATTGGGTACGAAAAGGTTTTACATGTTGTCATGCAGAAAAGCGCCAAATGTACAATTCAACGTTACAAACAATGTGTCGTGGATATTTTCACCACTTTTTCACTGTGAAAGAAGTAAATTATATTTCATTATATATAGAAAGTCATGTGCTACCTAAATCAGAATTGTTTGGATTGAGAGGCTACATAAAAAAATTGAATTTCGCATTTCAATGAAATAATCAATACCGGTGGGTGCATTTTATATTCCTTTCGGCCACTCTTCGTAAAATACTGTAGAGAAAAAAATTAAATACGAAAAATAGAAATTGCAAAGAATAGAAATTTTCCTAAATATATAATCCACGAGTTTCTAAATATATTTATCTTATCTTCTTCAGATTTGTCTTACTGTTAATTGCATTTCGATCTATAAATTAAGATTTCGTTTCGAATTATGTTCCGTATGCGGAAACATTTCGATTCCGGAAACACAATTAGTTGCCATTTCAATTAGGTGTTCTCAAGAATGTTAATTTTCATTTACATTGTTCGGGGGAAGTCCATTTATTAAAGTAATTGAGTAGGCAAGTAGAAGCGAAATGTTGCAGCTCTGCATCCTGCAATATAAAGAAAGCCTCCGGAGGAACGCCCCAATCAATTTCAAGCAAACTCCTCAGAGAGTTCAAGTAATTGTTACGAATTAAGATTATTGCAGTAGACGCTCAAAAATCCATGCGGATGAGACCGAAAATATGTCAGATTACCGAAAACTATGACTATATGGAACGACATACATGAAATTAATATTACAAGGTAAACATAAAAAACAAAAATTAGAAATTAAATTAAGCTAAATTAAATCAAAACAAGTGCATTTAATACCGATACTATATAAGAGAAAATCCAGGATGATGTCTGTTTGCCGTGCATGGCGCGAATTTAGCGCAAATTTGGCGCGATATTAGGGAAATGATGATATAATAACACTGTGCATTGACTATGTTTAATTGACGAGAATTGGAACATATCGCCAAGTTAATGACAATTCAATGCCTGTGAGAATTAAATTAAACTAAATTTTTTTGATAACCGTTGTCGCTTTAAATAACATTATTGATTCATTTACAATGAACTTCATCGATCGTGTATGAAACGCAAGTACTGCAAGCGGGCAATGGACAGAATATTTTATATAACTCTATATCTTTATGTACCTTCGCATTACATGGCAGGTTCAACACTTTAATTTATATTTAAAAAGATAATGCCAAAACATCTGTAAATATATTTTAATTTTTTAACCCTTGCGTCATTATTAGAATTTAAAATAATTCAGTTATCCCGAAGAAAAGATATTCTTTTGCCTTTGAAACTAATTTTCAAATTTAATCGACTGTTTATGTTGTATTCAACGAATCATTTTAATTCCAAATTATTGCATATAATAGTTTGAGCAAATTTATCATACGCAAAATATGACATATTATTGCGTGCGCTAATGTAAACTCATACACTTGAATGGAACGTTGTAGGAGAGAAGTTACGAAAATCTTAAATTCAAACCGCTATTTAGTAAAAAAGTCTCAGTCAACAGTTCTGGTTTTTAAAAAAGATGACGCAATTGTGTATGAGCAACAGTTGCTCGTTATTCACGGACTAGGAGTCCACTTGCACTTAAAGCAAAATATTTAGTTGGTATATCTCGGAAAATAGATTCCATATATTGCACTATGAAAAAAATAAAGTATCTTATAAAAACTTACTCAAATTGCGCTCTAAAATAACCTAAAGAAAAGAAAAATTGCGTTAGCAGTTTCGTTAGCATAAACAGTTGATTAAAAATATCAACCGTTTTCTGAGCAATGCATCCATCTTCTCCTGGATGAAATCAAAGCAAACCCACTACTATATAAATGCGTTCTTGCCTATCACAATCTGGTTGTTTAGGTTCTTTTTTCAAGAATAAGGCTGTTCTTTGCCTTTGAAACCAGTTGATACGTAATCAATTGAATATCCAGTTAGTCACCAAGTTTTTCGTTCCTCAAATTAAGGATTTTTGATAAATTGTAATGGTTTTCCTCAAATTCAATATACTTTGTAAAAATTCTGATTTTTCTTTGGACTCTATATTAACTCTTTAAAAAAAATGTTTTCGATGGAACATCTTTTGAAAAGATTTTTATTTTCGAAACATGTGTCATATGACATAAATAAAAATCTACAATCTTATATCTGTATTAATAAAAAAATCTGATGCGGGCAACACATAACTTTCCTTATATAATGTAATGAATTTACTACTTTTACAGTAAAAAAATAGGTTTTTCTTATAGTAGATACTAATATTCTTTCCAAGATATTGAATTTTCGACAATTAGTCGTCATTTTCATTGATTGAGCATCATTTTTATCCATTTGGCGAGATTTTCATTAATTTGGCAACATTTCAAAAAAGTCGCCAAGTTGGCGACATTCCGCCAAATTCGTCGCCAAAATCTCGCCAAGCGTTATGCACTAAGAAAAAAGTTATTCTTACAGCAGATAAATGACTATTGGCGTTCAAATACAAAAGTATTATTCAAAGTATATTTTTTCATGAATGGAACGAGCTAGATCCACGAGAATGATGTCACTCAATTTATCGCATGGCATTACATATGAAAAGTGAACATGTTTCTCAATAGGATTTTTTTTTTATGTGACTTTTTCATAATTTTTTTTGAAAAATGTATAATATCTCGAGAACAGTTCATGTTAGCGTTCTATAATTTATGCCATTCATTTTCTAATGAAAAATTACATAAGAAATGTCTATTTGCGTAACTTTATTAGCGGTTTTGATTTTTTGACGATTTTTTCAAAATTTCATTAGAAAATTTAGGGGGGTTCTGAACATTCGATTACGTATAAAAACAATAGGCTTCCAGTGTTTACTGTGTATACATTCCAGTGTTTACATTATGTATATAAGGAAAGTAATAAGATATATGTTTGTAAGTCTCTCTGGCGAAAAGTTTAAAAGACTCGACTATGGAATATGTTACAGTGAAAGTTCAAGTCAGTTTCCGTGCTACTTCTGAGTGATTTTTTAAAAATTTAAATCCTAGTTATCCTAATTTTGAGCAATTTTCACATAAATCAAATCATCAACGATAAAAATATTATCACAGAGTTTTCATGTTAACACCATCGGACACACATGTTAACACCATCGGACACACATGTTAACACCATCGAAAAATATTGTAAAAAAGTTTTTCCAACGAGCTTCTAACAGAATCCATGACACATCATGCGATTCATCTTAATTTTACAATAAATTGCTGAAACTTCCTTTTAGTTCACGCAATTCATTCTACAATTCCCGCATCAGCGAAACATACTACAATCTGATCTTGGTCAGCTTAAAAATGATTTATTTAACTATCGATGCAAATAAAAAAATCTGTTGTGGGCAGCACATGATTTTCCTTATATAATGCAATGAATTTACTACTTTTACAGAAAAAAATAGATTATTTTAATAGTTGTTATTTATATTCTTTCTAAGATATTGAATTTTCGTCAATGAGTCGTCATTTTCCATGTCGTCATCATCAATGAGTCATCATTGATTTAGAGTCATTTTTATACATTTGGCGAGCTTTTCGTTAACATTAAAAACGCTCTTCTCAACATTAAAAAAGTCGCCATGTTGGCGATATTTCACCAAATTCGTCTTCAACATCTTGCCAAGCGTTATGGATGAAGAAATAAGTTATTCTTACAGCAGATGAATGACCATTGGCGTTCAAACACAAAAGTCTTACTCAAAGTATCTTTTTTCACGAATGAAACAAGCTAGATCCACCAGAATGATGTCACCAAATTTATCGCATGGTATTACATATGAAAAGTGAACATGTTTCTCAATAGGAAATATTTTTTTTTATTTTATATGACTTTTTGATAACTTTTTTGGAAAATGTGCAATATCTCGAGAACGGTTCATGTTAGCGTTCTAAAATTTATATCAATCGTTTTCTAATGAAAATTTACATAAGAAATGTCTATTTGCGTAACTTTATTCGCGGTTTTGATTTTTTGACAATTTTTTCAAAATTTCACTCAAAAATTTAGAGGGGTTCTGAACATTCGACTGCATTTAAAAACAATAGGCTTCCAATGTTTACGGATTGTAATTTTTGTACTAAATTTTATTCGAATCGCACCATTCGTTCGTCAGTTATCGTCTCCACAGACTCACTGACACACACACACACACACACATACTTTCACACACACACACAGACATCAGACATCACTTAAAAATGGTTGATTCGTGTTCAGGGATGCTTGAAACGTGCTCTCCCGTCGAAAACTTGAATTTGAATTTTCGACCCCGTCATAATACTTTCCTTATACATTATGTATATAAGGAAAGTAATAAAGTTTCTAACTTCATTTGTCGAATTTGGGCGATTGGGGTAAATTAAAAATTTAAAGTAGTTTGAACGCTCACACCGAAAGCAGAATTTCGCTCATGTTCATGACGTCACAACTGGGGACGTGTGCGTTGGGATGTGGTGTACATTTCATAATTTAAATACAGAGCGTTAGGTATTTTTTAGAAGTTGTTAATTTGTGTAATACAGTTTTTGTGAGCATTTCGAAAACAGGACGCGGACAATGGGCGTTTAGAAAAATGGGTGTAGTTAACTGCGTTATATACGTAGTGGGCTCTAAATTAGTATTTTGGTACAGCCAAGTCATTTGTTCTAATCTTATGGTATATAACGAATTGCGTTTTGATTGGTTGTCAATCTCCAATCTATTTTCCAATTTGCAAAACCACTTAACAAAATCTATTTTTTCAAACTGCGAATATATTAAGAAACTTATAAGTATACAAATGGACTTTTCAAGTAACAGCTTTATTCTTTGGAAAGATAATTTATTAATCTTTATTCCTTGGTACCTTCTTTATTCTATCGCTCCAAATAATTGAGATGAAAAGTGATTTCGAAATAAAAGGAGACAGTGTTTGTTTCACAAAACGGTAGATATTTGTTCTGCTGTTGTTGAATGTTACATTTGCTTGTAGACAATTCTTGTGTTACGGAAGTTGTAGCTACAAAAAACTATATATATATATATATACGCCGACGCGGTGGTCAAACGGTCGAGGTAAGCGTTTCCTAGCGATCGTTCGGCTGCCGGGTTGTGGGTTCGAGTCCCACCTTCAGGCATGGATGTCGTGTCGTTGGGCGCAATGCGTCGTTGGGCGCAATGTCGTGGGGCGCAATGTTGTGTCGTTGGGCGCCCCTACTGGTGCGCTGGGGCAACTTCCCTAACAGCATTTTTGTTCACAGTGACGTAAGATTTACGTCACACTGTGACTTTGGGACGTCACAGGACGTCGCAGTACGTCTCGGCAATGTCATATTGAGGTCACAGCGAAGTCATTTTGGTCCTTTTCATGGTCGTTTGTGACGTCGCATATTAACTTGTTTGTGACGTCACATTGTAATTGCCATTGTAATGTCGTCACATTGTTACGTGTTAATTAAATTGTGGAAACGTCACAGAATATAGTCACAATGAAGATACAAAGTTACTAATACATAACGTCGCATAGAAGTCACAAATATGATGTCACATTTTGACTCAGGTGTTCCGTGACTACAACGTCACTGTCACACATGTGACGATCTTTGCTGTGAGGGTTCATGTGACGGCTAAGAGGTTCACTGTTCTGGCCGGTGTATAGGCGAATGATGAAATATCAAGTGCCTGGACTTTGGAATATATATATATATATATATATATATATATATATATAAGTTTAAAAATCCAATGAAAGTATAAAGAGAATTTTCGACTCAAAAAACCCCAACATTACAACAAAATGCCTTACAAATAAAAGTATCAAAGCGAATCATCAATCAAATGGAAAATATGAATGCAAACCTCTAGTCATCAATCTGAAGACAATCAGAAAACATCAATGGAGAGGAATCGATAAAATAATACCAAATAAAATCCAAGCATGAAAGCTTTACACGTGGACAAGCCCTAGGCCTAATAATGAATTGCTCATTTCGATAAAACACTTTATCAAATCCACGTATTTCATAAAAATGAACAGAAAATGCATGTTTCTGATATCAATTATAGATTATATCTATTAACTTAGACAACCTGGACAACATGCATAATATTGAAAAATAATAGGAAACAAGAATACCTGAAAAACACTGCATATGTCGGATCCATTGGAGCCTTGAATATAGAGACCAATGTTGCCAATCTCAAAAAATGTAAAGCTGAGAACTGATGTTGCCAATCGTGAGAAAGAAATAACAGTAATGCGAAAAGACGATAAAATGCAATATTTAACAGTAAGAACATGTAAATATGTGGTAATGCTTATTCAAGAGAAAGTGGATGTCAGCTTAAAATAAGATAAAGGAGAGAATTTAAGTATAATCTACCATTCCGAACTTTTTAATTACACTATGTACTAAATAAGCTGCATATTTATATAATTTGCTAGTAATTTTAAGTTTATTAATATGCATAGCATGAAATTTTTATCAGATAATCTATAAATTCAAAAAAGCTGATTAAGTATAATATTTCTAAACTATTGAATCGAGTTACAGGAATTAAAATTTAATAATTTATTAATGTTAAAGTTAAAATAGTCTTATTTATCATATAAATTAGTAACTATCCTATTAGTGGGTTCAATAATAAGATTTAAGTCCAAAAAATTAATGTTATTACTAATAATGGCTTCATTAGGAATTAGTTCCAAATTATCCGAATAGAAATCTGTATCTATGACACAGTTGCATGTAAAGACCAAGAAATCAGATCATCAGCACATTTGTAAATTTTATAATCTGTGAAAGTAAAAAACTTTTCATAATGATAAAGGTATAAATTACCAAATATACTGCTACTACAGCCACATACACACACACACATATATATAAATATATATATATACTATATATATATATATATATATATATATATATATACTATATATATATATATATATATTCTTTCCCAGAAGAGAGAGGATTACATATAAGGTGGTCTAAAAGGGTAGGTCAGGCATACAAAAACAAGTCCGTCTTACATAGGAACATGTGCTGCAAACGCTACCGTGGGGTGATACATATGCAGGAAGAGCAAAAGGAAAAGAATACAGATAATCCAACACAGGTTTATCAGCTATAACAATTCAAGTATCGATTACAATTTTTTACCATAGTATTAAAGACGGCGTTCCAAGTTCTTGCCATCCGCAGATATGCATAACTGGCAACGTCGTCACATGGATTGGCGAACGTGCTCAAAAATGTCAGGACGTGTTGCTCGCGGACACGTGTTGCTCCCTCAACGTCTCTAGTGACAAGGCCAGCATCAGATGTTACAGAGGTCTCGTAATCAAGTCTTTTCAGGTAACACCACAGGAAGAAATCAACGGAGGACAAGTCTGGGATCTGTGGTGGCCAAGTGATGGGTTTCTTACGGTCGATCCATCTTGCAGGAAAGGTGATATTGATATTGACCTTGCATATCCTGGCTGAAACATGCACAGCTACGGATGGCAAGAAATTTGAACACCCATTTTAACACTATGATAAACAATTACAATTGATACTTGTAATTGTTATGTCTAATTAACCTGTGTTGTATTGTCTTCATTCCTTCCTTTTTGTTACATCTGTAGTACCCCACGGTGGCGTTTGCTGCCACATATTCCTATGCGAAACGGTCTTGTTTTTGTATGTCTGAGATACTCTCAAAGTTTGTCCAATACCTTTCGGACCACCCTGTATATACTTCAGTATGTATAATATTCAACTTTCAACAACTAATTCGGTCCAAAAAGCATTAATTTACACAAACATCCAAATATAAAATATAGGTGAAGTTTTAAAGGAGTTATCACCAGACAATGTATATCAATAGAGTATAGCATGCGCAATTTTATCCCATCATATTCATCAGCAAACTCGACTTGTAAAACATCATTTTACACCATATGTAGTGAATTACAAAAAACATAGCCCAGTTGAAAAAAAACTAATATTGAGCTTAGAACCTAGTCAAGTATAGGTTTTTCAGGTTAATCCTAAAAAAAATGAATGTCTTTACGATAATTACAACTCATTTTGCAAAATTTGCATTATTAATCAAGCTAGAACATTAAAAGAAAGAAAGAACAACTTGAAATTCTTTTAGCTTATTGCTTTGTTAGCTGATTTATTCCCAATTGCTTTAATTTTGGTTTAAATAGTTTTTATTTATTTAAACTATGGTTTAAACCAAGTTTCAAACGGTGAATTTTCTTTCTTTTTTTATGAAAGCTGGTATTTTTTAACCCTGGTTGATAGAATGAAAATGAATTTCTTAAAATTGGCAACACGCAGAGAATAATGAAAACGTTTCCCGTATTTGTGAAGCAGGTGGCTACCTAAGTCCAGTTGAAACTGAAAATGGTCGGTATAATGGTTATATACCACGTTACATCAGTAGTAACGTCACCGACAACTGGACTTTGTTCCTGTGAACCATTACGCATATTCAAATTTTAAAAATGTTTGTTACGTTTCAAAGGATCTGAAAAGTAATTACCGCGTTAGTCAACAGCATATAAAAGTTTAATCAGTGCCAACAGTGAAATAATGGTCGCTTTCGTGAAAATAAATCATGCAGAGCATCGGTACCAAACGCGCAAGTATTCGTAAGTCAGATGTGTACTCGCTTGTTGGTTTAAAATTTCCTAAAAGACTGATCTCAGGCTGCAACAGCCAAGTAATATAGAACCATTTAGGAAGAATTCATATTCGTGGAATAACTTTTGAAACACCCCAATTGGCGACCCCTATTTTTTGGAGTTTTACTCCAAGAATTATTTGGCGTTTCAATTCCACAATTGTATTTTATGTATTATGTTAACATTTCAATAAAATGATGTACAAAACTCACTTTGTCGTCATATTTTTTTAAATTAACATACAAAAATTTAACGGTTTGCTTATATGCGACGGGGTATATACGGTAGCTGCCTTTAAATGAATTGAAATAAAGAAAAATTAAACACGAAATCCCGAGATTATAGGATTTTAAATAGTGAGTATTATAATCAGGTGATAAACATCAAAAGTTGAGTTACGTAGTCAATCTAATCATACGATAAAATCATATTTGCGTCGTACACATTGAAAGTATACTCACGTTTGCTTATTTTTTTCGTGCACGCTGTGAAAAGGAAGTTACGCCCAGTTTCTTACCGGTGCGTGACCAAAATTTAAATCAAGTTCTTTTTTTATGAATATGAAAATATAGGGGCTATTACTTTTAATTTCCTACATGTGTCAGTTTCAGAAAATGGTTTAGCTAACTGTTGCTAATAAGCTTATTATATGGTTAAAATCACACCAATGGTGTTTGTGGAAGTGGTAATTATTCTACGAAATTAGAGCATTTACTTTTTGGAATAGAATTCATGAATTAAGAGACATGTAGTGCTCAGAGTTGCCAGTATTTATTTTTTGCAGGGTAATTGCCTGCTAGGTGATAATTTCGATATTGTTATGTACCTCAAGTATTCCTTGTTCTCGGAGAAATCGTCCAAAGGTAGTATTACCAAAGTTGGAAACGTGGTCCTATTGTAGATGATATCATCCATGGGTTTATTTCATGTTTATTTAACCTTTTGTTTACAGGTGGGACAGCGTCAATCCCTAACGAAGAACCTAACGAGAAAGACAGGTATTTGACACACCCTATCCCAAACAGTTCGATCCCCCTTTGCAGGCATTGGCGTCCATGGACGCCAATGTCTGCAAGGGGATCGATCTGTGACGATTTAATGACCCTTTACTTACGTTAGTTAATGATCTTTAATTAACACTATTTAATGACCCTTTATTTACGCTGCTTAATGACCACTTATTTCCGCTATTAAATCATCTCTTATTTACGTTTTTTAATGACTTCGCATTTATGCTATTCAATTATCCCTTATTTACGCTATTTAATTAACCCTTATTTACGCTATTTAATCACCCTTTATTTACGCTGTTTATAATGACCTCTTATTTACGCTACTTAATGATTTCTTATTTACGCTGTTCAAATGACGGCCTATTTACGCTATTTAATTGCCCTTTATTTACGCGTAAATATTCAGTTCGCAAAAAATAAAAAGGGACAGTTAAATATGTTTATAAGAAACCCTATATCTTTATTCATAGAAACCACAAGAATGCTCCAGACCCATAATTACACAGCTTCATTCTTTAAAAGGTTGTATTAAACATATTAGATAGGGAAATGTCTTAAATGGATATACTATGTTAAACCATGAAATTTTCATAAATTAGACTGCTTTAGTACGAATAGTACGAAACAAGTTAAAAGTTTGAGAAAAAAATATTATGGCATGTTTACGGAGCTGCCTTTCTCTCTTATTAATACATTTAAGCTTCATATTACATCTTGATTTTTATTCTATGTTGGGAGGAATATTTAAAAGAATTCATTCAAAATAAATTCTAAGCACGTAGTTCAAACATAGTTGAAAATTATCGAAGCGCATAAATTACTCCTTAATTTCCGTTGCGACATATGAGTTAATTTTTGAGCGATAAAAGTAATATTTAATTCATTGTTTCGACATAAGTTGTTTGCTGGACGAATGAGTGCGTTAATTCATATTTTCAAACCTTTCTTTTTGTTATTTTGCAACATATTACTTTTCCTACATACATAGTATAATGTATAGGGGATGTATTGTAACGGGAGCAGAAAATTCAAATTCCAGTTTTCAATAGAAGACCACGTTTTGAGCATCCCTGAACTTACACAAATGAACTTTTTAGAAGAAGATGTGTGTGTATGTTAGTGTGTGTGTTTAGTGTGTGTGCATGTATGTTAGTCTTTGTATGTGTATGTATGTTTGTGTGTGTATGTGTGTTAGTGTGTGTGTATGTTTAGTGTGTGCGTAAGTTTAGTGTGTGTGACCGCGAGTTTGCGGATATGATATCTCACGATGGAGTGTTTCGGAAATAATTTGACAACAATTATTATAATTAGTGAGTGATGAAGCCTATTGATTTTAGATGCAATCGAATGTTTGGCAGCTTCTCCCCCAATTTTCAAGTGAATGTTTTAAAAAATCATTTAAAATCAAAATTTTTAATAATTGTAAAGAAATAATCATTTTAATTTTTTGCAATTTTAAGTTAGGAAACGAATGACACAAACTCTAGAATGCTAGTAGATGAATTTATTATGTTAGTAGTTTTCGAGATATTGTAAGAATTTCGAATGATATGTAAAAAATAATACTCTTTTGATACTTAGTAATTTTTCATTAAAAAACCAATGACACCCACTTTGGAACTCTAGTTCGAACCGTTCTTGATATATTGCGCGTATTTCAGATAAAGGTATCAAAGAAATCACATAATATAAAAAATAGGATGTATCGTCTTATATATTCACTTTCACCATTCAATATTATATACCAAATTTGGTAACACCATTGTTGTGGATCTAGATTGCTCCATTCACGAGAGAAGATACTTTTTGTAATAGTTCTGTATTTTAACGCCAAAGAATTGGCCAAATAGTCATTTATTTCATGGAATGTTATTTAAAAGTCAATTGCATTTTGATAAGAATTTTGCACGTGCGTATGAATAAGTCATTTTCTTTGGACTTATAAGTTGCCAAAAGTGATTAAATTCAATTTACGAGATGTCTATTCAATGCCAAAATCCTTGTTCTATGGATTTCGTACACTATTATTTCGCTGTAAAAGAAGTAAAGTCGTTTCATTATGTAGCGAGAGTCATGTGCTGCTCACATCAATTTTGCTTTTAATTTGATTCTGTCTAAACAAACTAAGAATAATTGAATTATTCAAGGATTTCTTTAGCCATATTTACCATCCCGAATTCCTCCAAACAGAGTAGGATTATCCATGTTAAAATATGCAGAAGCAATTTAGGAGTCAATTTTGTATATATTGGTTAGGAAGTTAGAACTTCCTAAATTGCTTTCTATACGTGTATGCGTACTCGTTACTCACCATGTACTTGCATACAAAATGTAATTGTTTTTTGAATGCCCTGTATGTACTTTATTTGTTCTACATTATGTTTAGTATTAATTGGACTTTCGAAAACAACCCCTCTTGGAAAGAGTTAAATGTCTGCTTGCATTGAAACTCCCCCATCATGGTTACGGAACAACAAAGTAATATTCGAGCAATAATTAATAATATAAGTGTAAATATTCCATTCTATAGCTTTAAGTATCGTTGACCCCCCCCCCCCCCCTTCTCACACACGTTCATCGCCGGCGGCCGAAACTTCTACAGCATCAACCGATTTAGGTTTTTATAGCCGCAATCCACAATGAGTTGGCTACTAAGTTCGGCATAATCAAATAATCAAATCAAATATAAACATAACGTGCACACTTATGGACTTTACCTTACAAAGTTATTGGAGAGCTTCAAGACTTCCCCCAGAAATCTGTATATTATACTATAGGGAAAGTAGAAATTGACTATATACAACAATTTAAAATTTTAATTCATTGTAAATATATCGTTGAAATGTCAAAAATTTTAATTTGTGTTTATACAATTCTCTGAAACGGGAAATTTATTCAAGCAATATTATATGCCATTATCGTACCATTTTTACAACTTCCCATTACTATCCATAAAAAATATTTAATTGATTTCTCACTGTCAAAAACTGGTGGACGAGTCACCGAGTTGTTTGCACAAAAAATGGCGCCGAAATTAACATATAACTTTCCCCTTTTATCGGTGGCAGCATGCCAATTTCGTCGTATGAAATATGGCACTTTGAGAATGGTAGAAACTCTTTTCACATGGAAAATAGAGTATATAGAGTTGTTCCGGTAAGAAGTTTTATTTGTCTCATTTCGTTTTTTTGTGTTTCGTGATAGCGTCTATTCCATACAGACGATGGCATGCTGCTAGCAGAGGCTGCAACAGCTAAGTATACACGGATATATATATATATAATACATAATTATACACGGACTATAAGATGCGGTACCTTCTTAAATATAGGATCTAGGAATTCTATTTACGTATCATTCATTTGAAAATTTCCAGATCGGAATAAAGTAGATTATAAACATAATATTGAGATCAACTCTATCTCCATGGTTTATTTTGTACTGGCTCTTACTCAACAGTGAAAAATATGACGAAATTAAAATAGCTAGTTACCTAATTATGAGCATTTTACGAGGACGACTTTTTCTTATATCATGTTGTTTAGCAATTAAATCTAATGTGTTTGTTTATACGGCAGACGATTTTTATAATTTTTTTTCCAATTTAAATAATAGGCAAATTAATATGAAATATATCTTATAAACCGTATTATATTTTGACTGAATTATATTAATTAAGGACTTCGTGTTTAAAGATTACGCGGGAATTTTTGATATTTTCAATTTCTTACATCATCTGTTTTATTTTGACAAAGAGTTTCGAAACTTATATATTGCATTTAAGCAATTAATGATATATTGCATTTAGGCAATTAATTATATATTGCGTTTAGGCAATAAACTCATATATTTTGTTTAACCAAATGTTGAAAAGGAATAAGAGTAGTACGGATATTTCTTTTAATACCATTGCCAACTTGGCGACTTTTTGTAAATGCTACCAAATTGACGAAAATATCGTCAAATCGATAAAAGTGACGCTAATCAATGAAATTAAATTGTGGTTTCTTATGAAAGAGTACTGCAATAAGATTTCGGGAGTCCAACCGTATTTCTTGGTAATAAATTTGTTGATTTTTTTCAAATGTCTCCAAAGTCATAGAAACGTCGCCAAATTAATAAAAAATATTGCCAATATTAATATGCTGAATATATTAAGATTTAAGATAGCCACAACTTAATATAGAGTATTAATATTGAAATGTATTGCTGTATGATTAGGAAAAGCACGTGTTAGTCATGTTGCTAGATCGTATAACAACTTATACTTTTGCTACTTAAACTCATGTTTGTAAAAATTGCAACACAATGAAGGAATCATCAGAATTGAATGAAATTTATTTCATAAACGACCTGTATTAATACAAATAAACAAATAAATTTACAAAACAAAAACACAACATTACATGTCGAAAATCAGTATTTGGTGAAGCTTCCAGACGCTGTAATAAGTGCTTCTGTATGACATGCAATCCAATCAAACAGATATTGAATTTGTGCCTGAGGAAGAGCATGCCAGATTCTTCTAACCCAAAGTCTATCTAAAGTAAGTCAATCTAAACCCAAAGTTCAGCTGTATTAGCTGCGGCACAGCGTCAGGAGCAAGGCGCCGACCGACGAAATTACAGACTTGTTCAATAGGCTACAAATCCAATGAATAGCCAGGCCAAAGAATAAACTGTATCTCTTATGCTGAAAAAAAGGTCTTGAACATTCTTGGCAACATGTGTACGGGCAGTGCTCTGTTGAAATACAGCTCCAGGAATGCGTTGATGGAAAGACACGACTTCGGGCTCCAGACTTTCTCTGATGTACCGGTTTCTGTTGAAATTACCCACAATTCTTAGCAATAGCGATTGTCCAAGATACCCAATGGCGTCCCAGACGCTTTCCGTTCTTCCAGTATGACGTTGGATAAAGCACTCCGGAAGGTAGCCTTCACCGCAATCGACAAGTCAGTGTCTATGTTAATGAACACATTGTAGCCGTAGGTGTCGATGATTCTGCGTCAGGGGAATCCTGTACAAAGAAAACTCTTGCACGCAGTCCACGGTGAAACAGATTCCGACAAATTGTTGGAGCAGAAAATGACACATTTGTAGCAGTGCTTCAACGTTCAGCCAACTGTCGAAATGAAGCTGTACAATCCATAGCTGCCATGCGTATGAGGTGTTTATCATCCCGTGCTGATGTAACATTTCGTCGTCTAGTGCCGAATTTGCGACTCCTCCGGTTCACTTCAGCCAACTGCTTCCACACTCACATCACTGTCCTGGCATTCGCCCCATACGAGCTGCTACTGCATGATAAGAAAAATCCCTTCATGAAGGCCGATCGTTCAATTTCTTAATTTGCTCATATGGCGCCCTCTGCCCTCATAGAGACATAGTGACTATAAAATATTTGTAAGGCTAAAACAGCAGTTCAGAAGACGCTGCTCAGTCCACGCATGCGCGATGACTTTGAAATTCTAATCATTTGCTTAGCACACCCTAATTTGCATTTGGTGTAAGTTTCAGCTCAGGCGAGTGATTCCTTCAAGGTGTTGTAATTTTTACTAGCATGGGTTTACATCCCGTTAGAAGAAATTAGTATACTGCTAGTTTCATAATGCATTTCATAATAATGATGATATTTAATTTTGAATAATTTTAAACCATAAATTAAAAACCAGCAATATCTCATGAACTTCGGATGTTACTGTCCGCATAAATGTTGTCATTCACTTTTAAATAAATATTATGGTAAAATGATTTTTCTTTGTAAAAAATTATTATAATTCCTTTATTGCTTTTTTCGACTTAAAATTGTATTCTAAAAATTCAAAGCGTTTTCTCTGTCCCACATATTTGAAAATTCATAGACTTCTTACATTTACTAATTGAAATTCCATTTTATTATCTCAAATTGTTTCGGTCGGTATCCTGCCCACGACAGATAAACACACAGACATTGAAAAGGACTGTTTCATATTCAAGCATTTACGAAACGTGCAATGTACCGAAATAGAAGAGTCGGATATTTAACACGATCACAATGTTTTCATTTTCCATATACTATGTATTGTTGGGAAAGTAAAAATCCACAACTATTTTCTGGAAAATCAGTACGCAAAGTAAAAAAAAAAAATTTCTTCATGCCGGGCATTACGCCAAGTTCCCAGAATAAAATGTGACATTTGTGATAATGTTTGATACTATTTGATAAACGAAACTAGAAAAGTTTATTGAACTGTTCCTGTAAGATGTTTTATTTGCCTAACTCCGCTTTTTTGTGTGGCGCTTTTTACTTGTTTAAAAAAAATGGCAAAATAATTGGTCTTTCTCAGACCTTAAGTATAGTCGTAAAACGAAGTTCCCACTTGCAATATCTAAGAATCGAATAATTCGAACAACACAATGGGACCTAATATCTTTTAGCCTCAGTATGTTTATTTATCTGGACATAACGTATTTCGATTTGATCATTTTATCACTAGTATTTGACGAAAAATTGGACTTCAATTTAAATGAAAGAAAAAACTAACAAGAAAAGAGCAAATTAACAAGAAAAAGAAAAGAGAAGAATAAATAAAATGATGAAAGAACAACACAACACATTCAATAACGAGAAAACAGCAAAATAAGAAATTCAACAACGGAAGAGATGCTAAAGAACAAATTCAATCACAAAAATACAGGAAAAGATGAAATTCAACGACAAAAGAACAAGAAAAAAGCAAATTCAACGACAAAAGTACAGCATAAATACATATTCGACAACGGAAGAACAATTTCGTTAAAGAAAATTAAGAATGAACTCAACAAAGTTACAAATTCAACAACAAAATACACAAAGCCATAAGAACAACAAAGAGACAGATAAGTAAAGCACCTGGCTTTATGCACAATGAATAATCAATCGGATCTGAATGGAAAATGCAGCACAAATTAAATAGGTATGAGTACATTTCGTCCATTATAGGATTTCCCTTTTCAATGCAACATGCTTGATCTTGAATACCCAAATTAGCGCTAGACTAATCGATGAAACAGAAAGTGGATAAACAACAGAGCCTAATATAATAAATAGTGCTACCTAGTGTAACAAAAGGGAAGTTAAACAAGAAAATAGAAAAAAAATGAGAATATGAACTTAGGAAGCAAACAAGTAATAATAAACAATATATAGAGTACATGAGCATTACGTGAGAAGCTTAAATAAACCAAAACTCTTCAGTTCAAAAGTGCTCCTCATCTTTTGATTCGGATTAATTTTTATTATTTTCATTTCAATAAACCTTCTATTAATCTGGTTAATAATTTATAAATGACACTCTCTTTCTCCGAGGTATGGTATGACCAAATTTATGTTTCTTCTGTTTCGCCTTTTATTTCCCTTGCACATTGAGTTAATATACTCTGCATTTTAGTTATTTTCTTATTTGCTTCTCAAGTTCATTATTTTCTCCATTTTCTATTTTTTCGTTTTACTTTCTTTCACCATACTAGGAGGCGCTATAATATTGGTCTCCGTTACGTCACCACTTTTTGTTTGGCTGGTATGATTTTGCACTCATTTGGGCGGCCAGGTCCAGGCTTCCTGCTCTGAAGATGATAATCCTATGGTTTCCGAAGCGTACGTATGCTTATTTATCTTTTTTCGCTGCATTATACGTTGCAATCCATCCATTAAAGGAATGAATGAACTAAAGAATAAACCGGCATAGATAAAGTCTGACATTTTTTACATCAATCGATTCTAAGTACCAAAAACGACAGAGTTCATTACAAATTTATGATGAACTTATTTCTAGAAATCTTGAATTTAACTCTTATTAGTATGTGTATTATAAAATATTTCTTTTCTTTAGCCGAATCTGTATAAGAATTGAGTAAAGCAAATATCCATTAATTTTTAAGTTCTCTATTTCATTATTGATATCTGAATTTTCAATCCTATCTCTTCAGAAGAGATCATAAATTATGAAAACGCATCTTTTGTGCTGAAAAAATAAAATTATCAATTTTTTACTTAAAACTGCATTTTGTTCGATCTTACATCTCCGACTTAAATAGAAATACATATATGATTTATAGCCCGAGCATTTAGTGGACGACTCAGAATGAAGTAAAAAGTATTCAAATTATTTCACTACACGTACAAAGCAAGACAAATTATTTTGACCTACAGAAAGAGCAAAAATATAACTATCAGAGTTAGGAAACATATTTAAAATTGACTGCAATGCGGCTCAACTCAACTTTCTCATTCCAGACACTTTTTAGAAGCTTTTTTTTCAAATTTTAGAAGACATTTTTTGAGAGATCGGTATCATGGGTTCAAATGATTACAACTATAGCGTGTTACCCTTCTTTTTAAAGGGTTTGACAAAAGTATTTCGATTGATATCATACTTGAAAATGTACACCCTTGGGGTGTGTTACTTGCCACCCGGGGGGGGGGCTAATGACGTCACGAACAATGCAAGTGTATTACGAGTATTTTTCACAACAATGATTGAAACCATAAAATCTGCAATGAGTTCTTGGAGTCATAAAAAATAACTTTTATGCATGATTATGTTAAATTTCGCCCTATGCTGTCATGTTAAAAAATATAAAATTTCAAATAAATTGGAAAGATTCCGCTTGAATTTAAAAACATTCTAGTTCTATATTTTTTTATAATAAAGCTGGATATAAAATTTCGTGAAAATCCATTAAAATTTATGGCAGTTATCCTTTACGCAAGAAATTGACCACAGATATACAGACAGATAGACATACAGATAGACAAACATACAGACAGACAGATATACCAACATTACTCCAAAAATAGCCAAGACGTGTTCAGGAGCTCCTAAAACATATTTTGGCATTAAAATCTCGAAATCGAAAATTTTCGTGAAAACAAAACATTCTCAATACTATGTATGAGGAAGTAAACATCGGGAACGTCTGAGCTATATTATATATGAACTTATTGTCAGCTACGAGGAATGACGGTTATTATCAATTTCCATAGAAGTTCGCAAAATGTGTGGCTTATAGCAAGTTTTTTGCTGCGATTTTAGATATGGGCTATCCCATTTAATGAGCGCATTATAAGCACTAAATCGCTCAATGAATGCTTCTTTCTGCAATCATAGTGTCTTTCAGACTTTTGGGAGCGCTTCTTTTAGACGGGTTTTGTGATTATGGAATTTTTTTTCCTAAAGCAACTGTGATTTTTATACTATGAAACAAATGAGTGAATATTTTTATAATATAGGTTGCATGCAGAAATACTTATATAACAAAAATTAATATCGAGGACAATAGGCAAAGCACTATATTATGAATGTGACAAACATGTGAGGAAAACTAGAGCAACATAAAAAATCTGATGTGGGCAACACATGACTTTCCTTATATAATGTAACGAATTTACTACTTTTACAGTAAAAAATAGGTTTTTCTTATAGTAGATACTAATATTTTTTCCAAGATATTGAATTTTCAACAATTAGTCATCATTTTCATTGATTTGGTGCCATTTTTATCCATTTGGCGAGATTTTCGTTAACTTGGCAACATTTCAAAAAGTCGCCAAGTTGGCGACATTCCGCCAATTTCGTCGCCAAAATCTCGCCAAGCGTTATGGACGAAGAAATAAGTTATTCTTACAGCAGATAAATGACTATTGGCGTTCAAATAAAAAAGTATTACTCAAAGTATCTTTTTTCATGAATGGAACGAGCTAGATCCACGAGAATGATGTCACCCAATTTATCGCATGCTATTACATATGAAAAGTGAACATGTTTCTCAATAGGAAATATTCTTTTTTCTATTTTATATGACTTTTTGAGAGTTTTTTGAAAAATGTGCAATATCTCGAGAACGGTTCATATTAGCGTTCTAAAATTTATGTCAATCGCTTTCTAATGAAAAATTACATAAGAAATGTCTATTTGCGCAACTTTATTAGTGGTTTTGATTTTTTGACGATTTTTTCAAAATTTCATTCGAAAATTTAGGAGGGTTCTGAACATTCGATTGCGGATAAAAACAATAGGCTTCCAGTGTTTACGGATTGTAATTTTTGTACCAAATTTGGTTCGAATCGGTCCACTCGTTCGTCAGTTATCGTCTCCACAGACCCACTGACACACACACACACACACACACACACACACACAGACATCACTTCAAAAATGTTTGATTCGTGATCAGGGATGCTTGAAACGTGCTCTCCCGTCGAAATCTCGAATTCCAATTTTCGACCCCGTCACAATACTTTCCTTATACATGTATATAAGGAAAGTAATAAGCACAAATAACGCATTAATCACCATACAGAATCTTCGTCAGTGTAAGAGAATCAATAAACCCGAAGTATAAATGAGGAATGGATTCAAGGATCTCCAAATTACGGAGTGCCCAGGCAGCCGAAGTCTGCCTTTAAACTCCAATCTAAAGGTGGTTGGGAGAAAGTGAAAAAATATAAGTTACAGAAAAGAATTTCAAAAAACGGGCGAGGCTCTTCGATTCCGATTGCGACGAATCACAATCGAGATCTGTCGAGTCGAAGCATTTGGAATAAGAGGTAAATGTTTCTTGAGAAAGAAAGGTGAGAGTGGGAGAGGTCTAACTGTGTTCCGTGGAACACTGGCTTTGAATCGGTGAAGGCTGCGTTTTTAAAAACGCGGGGATTGTGGGCTCACCTGGGTAAGACAATTAGGTGACAAGAATTCAATTCTGCATGGAGAGGTCACTAAGACTCCTGTACAGAATGTGAATTCTGTCGATATCGGTGGGGGCTGCTTTGATTTCTTCAAGAACATTGGTGAAACATTTAAGTACTATTTTAATATTATAACGTTCCTCAAAGGCTAATAAAATGGCAATGAATTCTCTGTTAAATTCAGTTTCTTTGCTTTCTTTAGGTTTAAAAGGGTCTTTTTAGATAGCTCGGGAAAGTCTACGTGGTTATTTTTTAAATGGTTTGCATAGGACTGCTTATTGTTGACCTAGTTAGAATTAAATTTATTTAGATTTGGGTTGGAATTAAGGTTATTAAGGACTCTAGGCTTGGGCTTGGGAAATTTTGGACAGCTTGTATAACTGGCTGGGTGAGCGCCATCGCAGTTAGCACAAGTGCAGGGTGTTGATTTTACCTTGAGGCATTCTATAGTTTTATGGGGGCCTGCTCATTTAACACATTTAGAAGGGAGATAACAGGATCGGCCGGAGTGGTGGAAGGACTGGAGCGAAACACATTGACTAGCTTGAGCCTTTCGACGGCACCTTTCAATTTTAACTTTTAATCCTAACATAGATTTAATTTTATAGATTTCAATATTTTCGCGAGTTTTGGGGCATTGCACATAAAAAAGGGGTATTGAGATTTTATTACTTGTGAGGTCTTTATACAGTTGAGTTACACTATTAAATGCGATTTTGTGTTTTACCAATTCATTTTTGATTAATTCAGTGTCCGTTGGGTCAGAGAGTCCTCTAATAACTATTTTCAAAGGCTTTTCCTCATTCAGGAAAAAAGTGCGATAGTGGATCTTATCGTCTTTGAGTTTAGATTGAATGTCCATATATTTCTCTCGGAAATTAACTTGAATTTTGATAAGCGCTCCTCTCAGGTTACCCTGGAGGGAGGGGACAAGATTTTTCAATTCGGCTAAGTAACTATGCCAATTAGCTGAGGGGACCATAAAGAAGGGTGGTGGCGGTTTTTCCTTTTTAGGGGTAGAATCTAAGTTCTGGATATCCGGAGAAGTGCTTTAGGCTCAACTAATTGCTTGACTGTGCTAACGGGGAGGGGGGGGATTATTTATTTTGGTATGGTCAGAGTACCTCTTCTGTACCATCTAGAAGCCTTCACTGTCGATAAGAGGACTTTTTTGCTGTTAAAATTAAAGTTAGAATTAGCGCTGAAGTTAAAAGTAGGGGAGGAAGGGTAAAAGTTACCAGGAACAACGGTAGATGGCGCCACTTGTGTGGGAGAATTTGCCTTGAGGTGGATGACAGAAGTCGAGGTCGAAGGCGTAGGAAAAGAAATACTCTCGTGAGAAGAACTCACGGGGGCACACCATCATCAGGAATATAAGAAGTGTCCGTCGTCTTGCTGCTGAGATCTAATAGTGCCAATCGAGGACGCATCAGAGTCCTGTCCTCTGGGAATTTCTGGCAAAACTGCCAGAGATCATCGTAGTCTAGTTCCGTTATCCATTGATTGTCATTCTCTTCTTCCTCTCGTACAACACGAGGAGCACGAACAGTTGAAGAAACAAATTGTTCCTTGTATCTGTTGTAATCCGATACTGTCTTGTCGTTGCCGAATAACTTCTTAAACTCATAAAGTTTCATCACTCCACGTGGTGACTGCGACATTTCCAATACACTCACTAAAGCACGTGCCAATACCACGTAGCGAGGGGCTCAGTGCTAGCACTTCCTTCCTCGACTGAGAGGAAGAATGAATACTTTTCCAGTCAAAAAGTATTCACTGAGGAATTCCAATCCAAGGATCCAGGGCTTTTTCTTTTCGGGGCACCTGTAAGAAAACTCCTGTATCCCCACATCGGAAATATAAGTTCTTAGAATAGTTTTGTAATTGAAATTTGATGTGAAGCATTCCTTTTCTGGGCGGATGCTTGAGAAGATTGACAGTCATGATGGCTTAGACAGTGACCAAAAATACCTTGGAAGATGCACCACCAATGTTGAGAGGTAGACAAACTAAATTTGAAAAGGAGAGAAAACAGGTTCTCTGAAAGAAGATGGGATCCAAGTGAATGTCGCGGGACTCATCGTAGTCAGTTTCAATTCAATGGTCACGAGGTCAAAGGGTGAGACGATAAATGCAAACAACATTATCGTCTCAAGGTCAAAAACTTTGAGTTACGTAGTAGTTGGCAGTGCAGGTAAGTCAGGCAGCCGAACTCTTTTAGTTCTGGGCTCGTAAGTTCTTCTTGGGTCAGAGATGATGTGCCTGGGTCTGCGTTTTCTGCTAGCTGGTTTAAGATTGTAGTTGAGATCAGTATCTGCCATACAAGGTTTTTCAAAGTTTTTAATGTAGAAATTTTGGTTGATTAATCTAACATGCTCTTCAATGCCAGAGACTTTAAGATCATGATATATGACCTCGTTTTGGATAAACCAAGGAGAATTGGTTATCATACGTAAGATTTTATTTTGGATAACTTGCAGTTTCCCAATATGTGATTTTGTAGCAGCTCCCCAAATTGGACATGCGTACAAAATCATAGGTGCAATGATTTGTTTGTAAAGGAGAAGCTTGTTCTCCAGGAAAAGGGGAGACATCCTACAGAGCATGGGATGAAGGGAAGTGATAATTTTGTTGGCAGATTGGGTTTTTAAAAAAATATGGGTGCTGAATGTCATGTGAGCGTCAAGTGTGACGCCCAAGTATTTTACAGCGTGATTGAAAGGGATATTTTCATTAAATATTTTGATTTGAAAGTTATGAGAGATTGCTCTGTAGTGAGGTTTAAAAAGAACTACGTTAGACTTGGAAGCGTTAATTTTGATTTTCCATTGCACGAGCCAGCGCTCATGGCTGTGTGTGATGTAACTTTGTAGTGTGTTGACCGTGTTGAGAGGAGAGCCAGCGCGGGCTATGATTGCGCTATCATCTGCAAAAATGCAGAGTTTAACCTGTGGAATATGTGGTATATCATTGATGTATAGATTAAAAAGCAGTGGGCGGAGGTTTCCTCCCTGAGGGACTCCTGCATTGATCGGTCGGAGTGAAGAGAGGGAAGTACCAACTCGCACGCGGAAAGAACGATTATTGAGATACGAGTTGATGATAGTAAGTAACTGGGTTGATATGCCAAGCCGCACCAACTTGGTAATTAAACCCGGGATCAAGCACTTGTCAAAGGCTTTCATAATATCAAAGAACACTATACTAGTGTACTGCCTGTTGCTAGAGTTGGTGTGCATAGTTTCAACTACACGCATAAGCTGGGTCTGAGTGGAATAAACAGATCGGAAGTCGTGTTGATCAGAAATAAGAATTTGGTGGGACCTGCAGAAACTATCCAATCTCTTGAGCAACACAAGTTCATAAATTTTAAACAAGCTGGAGAGAAGACTAATAGGACGATAACTCTCAGGAAGAGAGCTATCCTGATTTGGTTTTAGAAGAGGGATCACAGTGGCAGTTTTCCAGCTTTTTGGAAAGTAGCGGTGCTCTAGCATTTTGTTTACTAGAGCGGCAATCCAGCAGACAAAGGAGAGGGGAAGGTTTTTAATGATGCGGTTGTTAATCCGATCAATACCAGGAGATTTCTTAATTTTGAGTTTGTGGATAATAGATAAGATTTCAGCCAGTGTTGTTTGTTGTAGGTCGTTTTGAGTTTGAGTATGTAGTGCAGTTGTATTGGTCAGCTGTGTTTCAGTTTCATATTGCGGGTAAAGGTGACTGAAGTTAGGATACGTGTGTGGGGAGAACTGGAGTTCCAAGCTATCTGCAATAGCATTAGCTTTTTCCTCCTCAGTCTGGGCGAGTCCGTGTAGGCCATTAATAGGCGGGATATGTACTCTATTATTTTTTAATTATTTAGCTTTTCGCCAGATACTGCCATCAGAAGTGTTGAGATCCTCAATCTGTGTTTTCCAGCGTTGCTGGTTGTGTGCACCAATGAGAGCCTTGATCTCGTTACTAAGTCGACGGTATCCTGCGTTATAAGCCGGATATCTAGTACGCTGCCAATCTTTCCGTAGACGGTTACGCTGCTTAATTTTGGCCTTGATATCACTCGAGAGCAAGTGATAGTTAGGAGGGGTAGTTTTAGGAGTTGAGGCAGCAGCAGTTGCCTCAAGTAGTAAATGAGTCATTTTTTGGACGTTATTATCAATATCGTCCGTGCTGGTAATTTTGGGAGGTGGGATACTAGTATGAGTAAGTGAATAACGGAAGTTATTCCAATTTGTACGTAGCTCCACAAGATGGTCTAAAGAAATATTTTGAAAGTTAAGGGTCAATTCCACAGGCAAGTGATCAGAGTCAAGTTCGTTAATAGTTCTGATCACATGATTATAAGGTATTTGTCTAAAAATGTCCAAGTCAAGAATACTATGGGACTGAACTGTGGAAAAGTGAGTTGGGGTTTTGGGAGCTACAATCCTGAGGTTGGCGCGCTGAGCCAGTCGATTTAGAGCATTGCCATACCTATTCGAAGTATTGTCCCATGAGGTATGGCGAGAATTTGGGTCACCAGCAATGATCATATTACTACTAAGTTTAATAAGTGCTTCCAGTTCACCGGTGGGGAACGGGGAAGTATTTTTAGGAGGTATGTAAACTGAAGCTAGGATAAAAGGGACTAAATTTGGAATATTAATTTTGACCGCAGTTGTTTCCAAGTGGGAAAAATATGGAATATGAATGCTATGGTGGGGAATAATATTTTTGACGTACAGAGCAGTCCCCCCACTCTGTTTTCTCCGAGTAGAGTTCAATGCTCTGTAAGAAAAGTATGCCGAAAAGTTACCAATCTTAAGGGTATTGCCAGGTGGGAGATGGGTTTCACTAATACAAAAAATGTCAAAATCATTATTAATAACAAAATCACGCACCTCATCGATATGTGGACGCAAACCATTAGCGTTCCAAATACCGATCCTGAGAGTCTGCAAATTAAAGATTCTAGCCGAAAGAGCGAGCGAAACAGGGAGGAGACCTATCCAGCAAGCCTATCGTAGTGCTCGTAGATGATCCAAATCATCTGGATACTCGAAGTCGCAGTTTCGAGTTCCTGTAAAGCTTTAAAAGCCTGAAGCAAAATTTCCCTATTTTGGGGATCTCTTATATTAATTAGTGTCGAAAGCACCGTGGTATAATCAATTCTGTTAGCCGAAGAATCTGCGACCTCTGGGACCACGAATTTTGATTTAGAAAAGCTTTGCTCTTTAGGTTTCCAGTGACCATGGCTGAATATGAAAACTTGTTAGTAACACTTGGATATCGAGCTGGTTGACTTTGCCCACTTCGGTATTGTGGGGTGGGGGGGCACCTATCTTGCCGGATTGGGAGTCCCTACGGCTCTTGAGTTTGGAAGTGTTTCCCGGATGACTTGGAAGTGTTGCCCGGATAACGTGGAAGTGTTGCCCGGATACTGAGGAATTGGCACGGAAGGAAGTAGCAAGGAGATTATATATCCAAGACCTGGATTAAGAGAGAGCCAATCAAAAAGCAGCAGAGAAGAATAGTTTATCCAATCCGACGAGAAGTAACAACACAAGATTGGCGTGCATCAAAACACGACTGAAATATCTCGACAAGACAAATAAAGTCTGACCAAGAATAAATGAGACCCAACAAGACGAAAAATAAGTATGCATGTATTCAGGCGAATCGTTTCGACAAAGTTGTCATTGAAGAAGTGGCTGTCTATGAATTGGTTTTCAATTTACCTGAGTGTGTCTAAATTTATTACGTTTCTTTATTAATTCTGGCATGAATTTCCAATAAGCAATGAATTGTTTCATATAAGAACATATTTTGAGGATTACAATTTCAATATCAGAAGATAACATGAGAGGTTTTGCCTCATAACTGACGCTTTCTGACTACAAAATTTGTTCTTCTCTAAAAGAAATATCGATTGCCTAACAGAAATAGTATGCAATGTTTAATAATATATGATCGGGCAATTCTGAGACTTCTACATGGAACATGTGGACATTTGATCTCTGAGTCAAATTTTGCTTTATTTTTTAATTTCTTTTCGGCATTCACATTTAAAAAATGCACACAGTCTACCACCAAAATATGGCCCATATTGTTTCAGCGATTTTTAAGATTACGAAGAGTCACTGATTTCATCAAAAACTTATTTTACAGCTAAAGTATACACATTTGAGACATTCTACAATCATTTCTATACAATATATAAAATATACCATCTAAATTTTAGCCAATTTGCTTTAGCTGTTTTTGAGATTAAGAAGGTGCAATCTTTAGGACAAAAGTCCGGGCTAAAATATACACGTTTTTCGGATTCTGTTTCTGCGATCATATTTAAATGATATATGAAACTATGTATTTATGGTGTATATATGAAACAATGTATTTATGGTGAATATTTTTTGCAATTAAATCGCGATCGTCATGCTTAATAAAAATTTATTTTATATTAGTAGTTACTACCAAAAGCATATATATAAAGAAATGCGGTGCAAGACACTATTATGATCCACTATACTTTCCCTAGCTGAGAGCGACGAAATTAACGTGCAAAAACTTTGAATTTAATAGAAGTTTTAAAATAATTTCTGAGTTTGATAAAATCCTTTATGCATCTCAAGAAAGTTAAATTTACCCCATCACTTATCAGGATAAAAATGTAATTTTTTAGGTTCATTTTGTTGAAAAGTATTAGTCATTGTTATTAAATTTAAGATGCATAAAAGCATTTCTTTTAATCATCTAATTTAGATAATTGACACCAAGGATAATTATTGTAGCTTCATCTGAAGTCTATTTTAGTGATAAAATAAAACGGGTATGGTTTCAAGTCTTTAGCATTCCTTCGCTTGGGAATATGGATCTTATATCCATAGGACCATTGTGGTTATTTGTAGTGTCCGTAGTTAAATACCCGGGACCCCATCCTGCATTTGAAAACGGGAGGAAATTCACTTAATAATTGTGCTAAATTATATGGGTTTCTACTTAAGCTATTTCGTTAATATGGGCCAGAAATGAATTGTTAGATATGGCAAAATATATCTTTGACATTTGTAATATGCATGGAACAAAAATTCGTATATTTCACACATGATAAAAATGTTATTATATCTGATAGAAAGTAAATACATATCATAAATAACTGTATAACTTGGCTGTAATAATCTGTATTGTATGACACTTATGTTGCTGGACAGCATATTTTGTTTCTAGAATATCTGGTATGCGTTTAGTAAAAGTTTAACCTGTGCTTTGCCAAAGATTTCTTTTATGTGTAAAAAATATTCATCACAGTCTGCTTTATTTTATAATAGGGGACCATTATTTAATTATTTTTTCTATTGAATATTTAATTTAATTTTAAATATTTACAGTTTATTTCAAAAATTATTTTTAAAATAATAGTTACTTGATCTCTTATTACTTTCCTTATATAATGTATAAGGAAAATATTGTAACGGGGTCGAATTCAAATTCGAGTTTTCGACGGGAGAGCACGTTTCAGGCATCCCTGAACACGAATCAGACGTTTTTGAGGTGATGTCTGTGTGTGTGTCAGTGAGTCTGTGGAAACGATAACTGACGAACAAATGGACCGATTCGAACGAAAAAATTAACAATCCATGAATACTGGAGGCCTATTGTTTTTATACGTAATTGAATGTTCAGAACCCCCTAAATTTTCGAGTGAAATTTTGAAAAAATCGTCAAAAAATCAAAACCGATAATAAAGTTACGCAACTAGATATTTCTTATGTAATTTTTCATTAGAAAACGATTGAGATAAATTTTAGAAAGCTAGCATGAACCGCTCCCGAGATATTGCTCATTTAAAAAAATTATCAAAAAATTATATAAAATAAAAAAAATATTACCTATTGCAAAATATGTTCACTTTGCATAAGTAATATCATTCGATAAATTTGGTGACATTATTCTCGTGGAACTAGCTAGTTCCATTCATGTGAAAATATACTTTAGGTAATGCTTTTGTATTTGGACGTTAATAGTCATTAATCCGCTACAATAATAACTCATATATCTTCATAACGCTTGGCGAGATTTGGGCGGAATGTCGTCAACTTGGCGACTTTTTAAATGTTGCTAAATTAACGAAATTGTCGTCAAATTAATAAAAATGGCGCTAAATTAATGAAAATGACGACTAGATGATGAAAATTCAATATCTTGGAAAGACCGTAAGCGTAGACTATAAGAACAACACATTTATCCGTCCGTCCGTAACATTTGGCGACAAATTTAACGGGATGTCGCCAACTTGGCGACTATTTTAAATGTTGCTAAAATGATAACATTGTCGCCAAATTGATAAAATTGACGCCAAATGGGAAGTAATGTCTCCCAAATTCTGATTTCCATCATATGACGCGCATGTCTTCTAATGTATAAGAAGTGCTCTTCTCTCCGTTTGTCTATAACAATTGGTGATGTATTTAGCAAACTCAGCGAATAATTTAGCAAAGTATTTCCAACTTGGCGATAGTTCGACCATGTTGACAAAAATTTCATCAAAGTTGCAAAAATGACGTTAAATGAATGAAAATTACGCCTAATTGATGATGTAATTATTAAGGTATTTTAATATATGGACTATATCGCTTATTGAGGATGCTATCAATATTGATGACTGATATCAATATTTAGAGTTGCGCGAAGTATAAGGTAATTGAGTATTTTTTAATAGTTTTATATGTTGTCATCCGGAAAATCGCCAAATGTACAATTCAACGATAAAAACACAGCACCGTGGACCTTATACATTATTTTTTGATTGTAAAACTAGTAAATTCATTGCATTATATAAGGAAAGTCATGTGTTGCCCACATCAGGTTTTTTAAATTTAAGTTCTTTATTTTTATTTTTATAAAATGTTGAATCTAAAGCGTAAACTAGTAATATTTGTTTTTGATATATTCCCTGCCAAATCTTATGGATATTACATTCAATCTACAGGCCAAAATAATTCAGAAATTAGCAAGTAAGCGCTATTTAATCCACATTTAGCATTATTAAAAGACATAAATGACTTTTTCATACAATTTAATCAGTTGCTGATTTTAATTATCTCTGTTTTATCTCTTAAGTGAGCTAATAACAGTCGTTTAATTTCAAGTATTTCTTATCGTCAAATTAAAAAAAGTTATGGTTACGGATCCAAGCACGCTAAATTGCATTTTCCCCCAAAGTAAACTTGAGTCCCATATCAATATGACCATTGTGAATAGCCACCGGAAATTGCTATGAATAGAATGTATTAATTTCTATGCGGTGTCAAATTAAATCTCCTATCTGTTTTAGAGAAGATCGTAAGTTAATTCAAGAGAAGAATCATAAACGGTAAAATAATTTTAATCACTTAAACAATTTCTTCGGTGTATGCAATGTACAAATAAAAGAACGTTTTAAAGGTATGAAATATAGATTATACTTAAAAATATGAATAAATGATTGTTCACATATAAAAAGTTGAAAATCGCTTATATGGTGCTACAATACAATGATTTTGGGAGCAACAGCCAGCAGTTATGTAGTTGATCAGCTGGATACCCTGAATAAATTCTTCTACGCTGGATACCTTGAATGAAACTTCATAAATGTTCAATGTACACATCACTGAATGCTCAGGAAATCATGTACTGATTAACTAGCTTTCATAACTGTCATAACTTAGATAACTGATGTTGCAACCGCGAATCGAATCCTGGATCTTCGAGCTGTCCAGCCGACGCTTTACCGTTGCGCTACTGGGACAAAATTGCAAGCTCTTAATGTCGAAGTGGGCCTTGCATTATCCACTCTCTAATCTCAGATTGACGTGCAACTGAAAATCTGACTGACCACCTCCTGCTATTTTTACCTTAGGTTAACATCCTGATGCTATTTTTATTCACAATGTTGGCTTGTTACTTCATGTGAGCTTCTTCTCCATGTTAGTTTCAGTTATCCTCTCGATTTGAAATCGGTGCTCAATATCCCAGATTCCACTGAATCCATGCTAGGTATACTAGGGCTACTTGCAGACCCCCGACATCTTTCCACTAACCTACAAGGTTGATTTGTTCGGGCGCCATTGCAAAGAACCTTTTGTTGTCTCAACCGGGAATCGAACCCCAGATCTTCGAACTGGTCAAACGACACTGTACTGTTGAGCTCATGAAACGAAATTGCAAGCTCTTATTGATGGACTCTGAAAATTTTTAATGAAAAGTATATAGTATTTTTTTCAAAATACTGTTCATCTAGTGTTTGGTTAATGAGATCCATGTCAATCGCACTCAATTACTTCATTAAGATCGTGAAAACAAACAAAACGCATTTCTGTAAAAATTAATTTAAATTCCGATGAGTAGCGTCACATTTCAGCAAATTAAAAAAATCGTCATCTTTAACTGCAGATCGCGGGAACAATGATTAATATTAAACTACTTGGACGAAACGAAAACAACTACCTTGGATTTCTGCAGATATTTATACATATAATATGCCATTTAGGTGCGTTATTCTAATATAATATACATATATGCGTACGTAGATAGATAGGTACGATTACGGTTTTTAATAGTAAAATAGTGTTGAAATATAATTTAACAGGTTATAGTGTCAGTTCCCAAAAATAATTTAATCTAAAATTTATTATTCCTGAGCAATGATTAGTGAAGCAGTCTTAGTTGGATAGTATTGTATCTGTTTAGACTGTGAATAATGCATTAAGAACAAACACATTTAAAACATTTGCATGTTTATTGTATTAACAGATAGAGCTTCTCTATGCGATAAAAGCAGATTTATTGGGAGAAGTCATGTTTATGCATTAGCCCATTTAATACAGGCTGAGTATAAGTAGAATGTCTGATTAAATTTGCGTTAAAAAGAAATCTCATCTGTATTGGAGATTTGCTACGGAGTAAGAAATCAGTGCATTTTACTTTGAAGTTATAACATTTTTTCAATTTTAAAATAAAATGTTCTTTGAAGTTTCAACATAAGACTACACACAAGCGACTACATACACGACACAGAGACTATACACACAATACAGAGAGACTACACTGAGACTACACAGAGACTACACTGAGACTACACAGAGACTACACACATTACACAAAGACTACACAAACTACCCAGAGACGACACACAAGAGATCCAAAATCAAAATTTGAACTATCTCTATTACAAACAAACACAATTAGAAACCGGAAATTCTATAAAAATAATACATATAACTTTTATTTGCATTTATGTGATTATTAACTATGCGGAAACGCACACAATTCTCATTTCCTCCCTTGGTAAAACCCTTGAATAATCCTTGTATCCCTTCATATCAAGTATATCAAATTTGTCCTATTATTCTATGCGATCAAGAATTTGTTTTTATTAATTTTGAATCAAATTTTCATTGAAGATAACAAAAGTATCCCTCTCATTTAAATCTGCTTAAAATTGTTTATTCCAGTCGACTTATTCAGATAAGTGACTCAAGGAACTCAATAAGTGTCGCTTCATCTCAAACATTTTCCATTGATTAAATAAAACAGATTAAGTTGCTGATCCTCGGGCTTTAAATGCTCTTTTTCCCCTAAGGAACTTCAGACATATATCGATACGACTATTTTGTATAACTTACGATAATTGCAGTGTTCAGCTGTCAATTCCCCAGGCCTTCAATCCGCACTTGAAGACAAAAAGTAATTAGTTCCTATATTGCGTTTCCTTGAGTTTCTATTTTAGCTTTTTCTTTAATACCTGCAATCAACGAATTGTTCATCATAAATAAATATTTCAGCGGCTTTTGTAATATATGCGGAAAAAAGGAGATGCATGTGTTTCACACATGATAAAATACATGATTCTATAAACAATGCATTATAAAGAACAACTTCTTTATACACTGTAAAATAGCATCATACATTTCTTTCAATAAGCCTTTCTCGGTAAAGATGTGTCATTACTGGTCCAAATATCATGGTCCTGAAATATATTCCCGATAGGTAGATTATCTAGGTTAATGATAGAATAAGGAATCTGATGCGAAGTGCATTCTGTCCTGCGAAATATATTTTTTTACACAATAGAAGCATTTAATATGGAATTTTTAAAAAAATGAAATGGATATTTTTTCATTCAGACAAAAAAAATTGTTATAATATATTTTGAAGACTTCAAAGCATGAACTGTCGTTAAGAGAATATTTTTCTTCATTTCATTTAATCCATTTCTTTTTATTTTGTTTTCGCTTATATGTATTTTGCAACGAACCGTGTTGCCCCAATTGGGAATCGAACCCTGAATCTATGAACTGGTCAGTTGACACTCTACCGTTGAGCTACTGGAACTGCATTGCAAACTTTTATTATCGAAGAGGACTCAGCATTCCCCCCTCTCAAATGTCAAATAGGCGCGCAACTGGCAATCAAACTGACCTCCTTCTCCTCCTGCTATTTCTACCTCAAGTTAGTCTACTGGTGCTATTTTTATCCTGCAGGCTAGCTTTCTGCGTGGTCATTATCTTCTCGATTTGAAATCGGTGCTTAATATACCACAGTCTATTTAATCTAGTCGTACTAGGGTTACTTTCAAACCTCTGACATCTTTGCACTAATCTACGGAGTTGATTTGTTCAGGCGCCATTATAAAGAACCTCGCTGCCCCAACCAGATATCGAACCCTGTATCTTTGAACTGACCAACCGACGCTTTACCGTTGAACTACTGGGACCCAATTGCAAACTCTTATTGTCGAAGTGGAAACTGTAATTTTTCAGTGCTCTGAAACTTGCCTAAAGAACATTGTTAGTATAACCCATATTCAATATTAAATAAGTTGTTCAATATCATCTAGTAATTAACAAATAAATTTTATTATTAAAACTTTTAATAGGTGAAAGATTTAACTGTCCAATGCAATTTACTGCGTTTAAAGTTTTTAACACTGTACAACACAGTTGAAAAGTGTTTATGACTTTGATCATTCTGTCTGACTGTCTAACTGTCCGTTAGCACGATAACTGCCGTAAAAATAACTTTATCAAAATGAAATTTTAGTATGTTGTTCAGACGGTCTGTGGGACCTATGGGAATGTAAATGAATAAGATCACCCCATTAGTTTTGGACTGAACCCGGGTTAAAAAAATGATATACCGGGTGGTCAGAATTAAAACACCCCTACTCTGAGCTCTCTATAGATCGAACTACTCAGTTTAAGTTTCTTCACTTCTTTATCTTCTTTTTTTTCATATCAGCAAAAGAAATTAAAAAGAAAAAATTCCATATCGCATGTGTTTGTTTTTTGTGATTATTTTGTGTCTTTTCAGCATATTCTCTGTTGTGCAGCGCCACCTATAGGTGTTTCTGGAACTAATTTTTTTTTCGCGTAATCCCTTTCTCCATGTCTTGAATAGTAAATTCAACAATTTTGGAGCCTTTGCACTGAGTAGTTCGATGTATAGATATGCTATGATATAGTATATGCTCAGGGTAGGGGTGTTTTAATTCTGACCACCCGGTTCATTGAACCCTATGGGATCTAATTTTTCAAACATTTTTTAAGCCAATTTAAAATTCACAAATTGCTTCGAAAGTTTTAAGAAATATTCATATTTTCCCAAAAAATATATAAAACAAATTTGAGTAAAATGTATTCAGTAGTTTTTTAAATAAAAATTAAAATAATAATTACACCCTTTATATGAAGAGATCACGTGACCCACTTCAAAATAAAATATGGAATCCACCTTGTGACAAAATCGCGATTTTTAAAGTTCTTGTTAATTCATATTTAGTGTTGAATCTGTCCTAAAACCGCTTTATTTTTGCTTAAATTTTGTGCATCTACATATTGAAACAGCGCAATTACAATATATTTGAGTTTAAATGATCATCAAACTTTGATTATTTCTACAACAAAGCCTAATTTTCACATATGGATAACGTAAACACTAAAAGATGTAGAATGAGTATAAGAATTGCTGCATTTTTTAACGCAAAATTATTTAGCTCATGGAGTCTGCAATATAGCTGATATGAATCAAACATTCATTGATTTTACACAGAGAACCAGACGATTTTTTCAATGAAATTTTAAACATAGAGTTAAATTACATGTACCTCCATGATTTTAAGTTTTTAAAAATAAATTATTATAGTATTGTGATGAATGGAAAAAGTTTATGAATGAAATGCTGCTTTTATATACATGCGATTTATATTTCGATGACGCATTTGAATAAAGTTCCTTTGTTTTCGATGAAGTTTTCAAATATAATAAATTATTGTAGTATTATAATAATTTTAAAAATATTACCGAGGAATGTATCGCATTTTAGAGATGTTTAAACCAGGCAATTTTTATTTCAATGCCGTCATTTGAATGAAGCTAATTTTTTTTCGATGAAGTTTTAAGTTTTCAAATATAATAAATTAATATAGTATTGTGATAATGTTTAAAATATTACCGAGGAATGTATCGTATTTCAGAGATATTTAAATAAAATTGCATTGGAGTTGGAAAGTGTTTCATAATCAATGCTTTATGTACAATTGATCTCTCTTGTTCATTTTTACTTTTATTCTGCTATATGACTTAGGAGAGCTAAAGTTTTTTTCAATAATTTCTTTGCTGCCATTCTCAAGTTTCGATTGTAGATTCTAACTTTGGATTGTAAAGGCTTTAACGTCTTTTCTCCTGTCAAATGGGAAATATTTTTTAATAAGAATTATTTCAACTTTACGCAAGAAACACAGTTTTCTTGCTGTAAAAAATACGCAATGTCCATACATACAGTGGAAAAATATATTCACAGTTGTCTTATATAAATCAGAAATCCAGCCGCCCGATATGAAGCAGAACGTTTTCTTGTTACATAAAAAATGTAATAAGAAAACTTTTTTCGACAATTCTTACGGCTCTCAAATTTGATTACATTGAGTTATTTTGAAACTCAACAATTATTTTTATGCAACCAGAACTACTTTAACTGGAATATAGAGTTAAAAGCAAATTCGGAACAATTGCCGGCATGTATGCATATACAGGGTGTACTAAAGAGATTGAAACGCCCTTTAATTTTTACCTGTTGGAGATAAGTGGTCAATGTAAATTGCAAAAATATTGAAAATAAGGTAGGAAATAAGACTACGTTAATGAAATAGTCCTCCCATTCATTTGCAAAAAGTTACACTTTTTAAATTTTTATTCAACCCCCTCAGACAAATTTGGTCAATCAGAAATTTTTTATTTTTAATGCAACAAGATCATTAAAACAAGAAAGATCAATCATGCATAAAGCATTGATTATGAAACACTTTTCAACTTCAATGCAATTTCATATAAACATCTCTAAAATGCGATACATTCCTCGGTAATATTTTTAAAATCATCACAATACTACATTAATTTATTATATTTGAAAACTTAAAACTTCATTCAAAAAAATGAACTCCATTCAATTGACGGCTATGAAATATAAATTGCCTTGTTTAAACATCTCTAAAATGCGATACATTCCTCGGAAATATTTTTAAAATTATCATAATACTTCAATAATTTATTATATTTGAAAACTTCATCGAAAACAAATGAACTTTATTCAAATGACGTCATCGAAATATAAATCACCTCTATATACCATATAAAAGCAGCATTTCATTCATAAACATTTTTCCAATTGTTTCATTCATCACAATACTATAATAATTTATGTTACTTAAAAGTTTGAAAAATTAATATCTACCATATTTATCTTAAAATCTGAAACCTCTCTTATATATAAAATAATTAAACTTTTGGAAAGTTATTTATTATATAATATATCTCTTTTTCCTTTTTGGAGGCTATAGCAAGAGTCAGAATTTAATTAAATTTGTTTTTCTCCCTATATTAAATAATTTTTATTTAAAAAACTACCTAGCATATTTTACTGAAATCTTTTTTATAAATGTTAAGGGATAATTTAAATATTACCTAAAATTTTCGAAGCAATTTGTGAATTTTAAATTCGCTTAAAAAATGTTTGAAAAATTAGGTCCCATAGGGTTAAATGTATCTTATTTTTTCAACCCGGGTTCAATCCAAAACAAATTGGGTGATATTATTCATTTATATTCCCATAGATTCCACAGACCGTCTGAAAAACATACTAAAATTTCATTTTGATGAAATCATTTTTACGGCAGTTATCGTGCTAACAGACAGACAGACAGACAAAATAAACAAAGTCATAAACACTTTTCAGCTATGTTGCAAAGTGTTAAAAAGGCATAAACACTTTTTAACTATGTTGAAAACGGCATGTCTGTATCTTTAAAATCAACTGAATTATGATAAAGGGGAAAATCTGACTTATGCCATTTTTCCGTACCATGTGAAAGGCTGTTTCACCAGTGAAAATATGGATCATAAACAAATTGACGATTGAAATTGCTCAGATAATGAAAAGTACTTAAAAGTACTTAATTATTGAAAAGTACTTAAAAGTACTTAATTATTGAAAAGTACTTAAAAGTACTTAATTATTGAAAAGTATTTAAAAGTACTTAATTATTGAAAAGTACTTAAAAGTACTTAATTATTGAAAAGTACTTAAATGTACTTAGTTATTGAAAAGTACTTAGTTGTTGAAAAGAGCTTACTAATCCGTGATTGCATCATGAGCCTACGCGGAATTCTCAAAAATGTCTCCTATATATTATCATTCAGTTTTATTTTTTTTGTGACATGTCACACATTTACATTTCTAAATTGATATATGGTCCGCATTCATAATGTTCAATTTTCAATTAAATATAACTCACTCAATTTTAAAGATACAGATATGCGGTTTTTTTAATGATCTTGTTGCATTAAACATAAAATTTTTCTGATTGACCAAATTTATCTAAGGGGGGTCATATAAAAATTAAAAAAGTGTAACTTTTAAAAATTAATGGGAGGATTATTTCATTAACGTAGTCTTATTTCCTACCTTACTTTCAACATTTTTGCAATTTACATTGCCCACTTATCTCCAACAGGTAAAGAATTAAAGCGCGGTTCAATCTTTTTGGGACACCTTGTACAGAGCTCTGTACTTGTAATCGGTATTCAAACTGAGTTTTCCAATTGTTCTAAAGAAATAACAGTGAGCTGTTTGACTACAAGCGGGCCTTCTCGTAGAAAATCCCATATACCAGGAATGTCTGTGTTTACGACTTTAGAAAAATTCTTGTTAAGATATTTCTTTGCTTGGAAATTGTTTTGGTAGAATTGTCTGAAGGAAAACAACTGCCTTTTCCAGAATTTTCTTTATAAGAAATTAGAAAGAAATATTTTACATTATGATATCAAGGAAAGTTGAATACTGATAGTATGTATTCCCTTTAAGACAACGTAGAATCTGTAGTGGAGCAATATCTTCTCTACCATTTCTTTTACTTAACAGTATTTATTTAATATATAGTAATAGTACATATATTTTTATATCAACAGAAAGTTTTACTTTGAAGTAAAGAAAATGTTATATAATTCAGGATTTAATAAAATCCACTATATTAAATGTATCCCATTATTCATTATTATACAAATATACTTATGAAGTATGTATAATTGAAACGTATAACTAACTTCATTAATAAATTTAACCTACTTACATTTTATTTCAATAAATATTTCAGATGGTTGACGTAAGGGAGCTAATGCGTGTCGTTCTAACTTAAGACACTTTTATTGACAAAATAAAGCAGTTAAGGTTGCAAATCTTGCGCCTTTCATTCCCTTTTCTCCCTTTGGGAACTGGGATCCTATAGCAAAACGACCATTGGGGATGGTTTCCGGTAATTGGTTTGCTCACTGCTCAGTGTCCAATTCCCGAATCCCCCCTCCTTCTCTCAATCTGTAGTAAAAGTTCCGTATCCGTTGTATGAAATTGTATCGAATGTTGCATCGGCCTTTTTGGTGAAAGTTGTATAGAATGATTTCTTAATGTGAGAAAATATACCTTAAATTTGCAGTTTATTAATTAAATGAAGAATAAAAAATTTGTATTTTACAATTAAGCATTCGTATGGAATAATTGGAGAAATAGAGTCTCCATACAGACCATTTTAAATCTATATTGTGCCATCATTCTATAAATAGGATAGCATACATGACTAGTTGCAAATCTGTATTTTGATTTATTTTCAACGTTAGGAAATATTAGCTGTTTACGTTTCTACTATTTAATAGATTTTATATTGAGCACAAAAGTTTTGCCATTTTTTTAATTGGTCAAATGTTGAGATTTCTTGTACAATATATTAAATGAACATACTCAAAACATTTTTAACCGTACGTATAAATAGGCATATGTAGTTACAGGTAATAGTCTCCATTATTTGACAGTTTAGCACATGGTTAAAAATTATATTTAGAGTGCCTTTTAGATGCATGGTGTTGCCACCGGCCTATATTTAGGATAGTTTGTATTGAGGAGCTATTGCAGTTTGGTAATCATGATTTTATGTTCCATGTGTGAGATAGGTAATATAGCAGGCGTAGGTGTATGCCATGTTATTTTACTATACAAACGAGTTACCGCCAGTTTAAACATCCTTATATGAATAGTTTAGAATATTACTTTTATGGCAACCGTTATCCCCATGTTTTCAGCCGAATTTTAGACATTTTGACAGACATATATATCTTTTCTAAATTTTTTACTCCCTATTTAGAATTTTACATTTTTAATAAAAATCACTTATTAAAGCAAGGAAGCTGTGCTGATGTCTGTGGTTTTAATATATATTGGTTTCCATAGAACAGTAGTTTTTTACCTACGGCCCGGAGCCTGAATGAATGCGACTCGCCAATGAACCTTCAAGTTTTTTTTTATTTGTGTAAAAGTTTCTTTATTATATTATCGCTATATTTTAAATTTTAGAAAAATAAATTTCTCTTTTTATAAAAGTAGTTTCTGTACAAATTTTTGGCAAATCTGTGTAATAGGAGTATCCAAAATATTGGTATATGTCCTAATGGGTTTTCCAAAATCTCAAGGATTCTCTGACATCACAGGGCTGAATGTAGTAAAATAGTGCTGTACAATACGCATAGATTTAATTCTTTTCTTTAAAGAAGTAAACGTGTTTATGTGGGAAGAAAGGAAATTAATTAAGCAGTAGCAGATGTCTCAATAGTTTTAATGGTAAGATATCTTTCATGGAGAAATTCCTATGGAAGAAAAGTATCTATTTACATGACATGCTAGAAAACAAAGAGTTTATATCCAATATCCGGCACTTAGTAAAAGAGCAGATGAATCAATTCCTGGCATCAAATTAGATTCTTTACCAGTATATCAGTTGCAGAGTGAGCATTTCGACCGAACTGTCCTTGCACTGCCAATTTTGTTTCTCGAATGAAAATGCACCTCCAACTTTTTAAGACCAAATAAGTTATTTGAAGTTTTTCACTTTGTTAACAGAGGCGTCTAATTCAAAATGGGTAAATCAGTTTTAGTTCTACCCCGAAATGAGAGCTATTAAAAATATAAAAGCCAATATAATTATCACATTATTATATTTCGATAGGTTCACCATTATTGTTGTTTCTTAGTAAGTTTTAGAAGAGAAAAAATTTAAATTAACCCCACATGTAAAAATGTTCCCCGTAAGCTTTTCTCTGCTATCTGCATGTCCATAAAACCAATTTTGGATAAAAAAAAAATAGTCAAAAGGGAATATATATCCAAAAATATGCTTTTCAAAATATAAAGAACTGCATTTAAATCACTGAAAATACCATTGGTAGATTACGAATATCGTCGTCCACGAGAAAGCAACGCACGATGGAACAACTAATTTACAAAATATTCAGCCACTCCGTCATTATCCTGCATTTTAGGCATTTCATTCGAAATTATTTTTTACACTGAAAGATATTCGTCCAAAATTCATTACTTTTCAAAATTAACCTTTTAGGGGTGTACGTACTCTTTAGCATACTTGAGCATCTAAAGCTCTGTTTTCCAGAAAAACGTCTGGTAATACAACGGCTGGGGATTCAGTTCTTTGCATAAGCAAATGTCCATTTTAGACGAGCATTTTTCTTTCAGTATAAATTATTTTTTTAAAAGTAGTCTGTGAAATATGTGTCTTTCCGACCAGGACATAAGGAAGTTTGAAATATTGTTTAATCAATAAAATTCCTTATTTCTGAGTACATTGAGTTTTTGCACCGTATTTGTTCTTGTTTTTGCCCTTTCAGAATGAGCAGTAATTGAGAAAGTAGTTGAGTAGTATGTTGGTGATAAGATTTCTAATCATTGAAATTCACACAATCTTGCAATATCTGCAATGTGTATTATAATGAATGGGACAAAAAGAAAGAATACCTGTGAACGCTGTAATTACTTTATTTTGATAAATCAAATTTACAATGAAACTATAGTTATCCAAATTTCTATAGATGTTCTATGTGCGCCCCTCCGGTGACACGGCAAATATCTATGCGGTATTCCATTTCCTGCCACACTCATGATAGAATATCCTTTGTTAATAATTCGAGCACTTTAGTTATCCGTTGCTTCAGTTGCTGTAAGTCCTGGAGCAATGGAGGCACGAAAACTTTGTCTTTAACAAAACCCCATAGGAAAAAATCACATGGGGTTAGATCTGGAGATCTGGGTGGCCAACGAAGCAATGACATATCGTGCCAAGCAGCCCGTGTCCTCAACCTGCTTCACCCACCGTTCGATGTCATGACGAAGCGATGTTTCTTTACCAAATTTCGTGCGAAAATGTCTTTGAACGACGATCAACGATGATGTTTTGGCGTATTCCAAAACACAGTACGTTTTCTCATGCATAGATGGCGCCATTTTGATTAACATTGCCTCTAGCGGCGATTTCGTAACCAGAAGATTTTTCGCTGTTGCCAGATAAAACTTGTATAATTGTAGTTTCAGAATTAATTTGTTTCGGCTAAATAAATCAATTACAGAATTTGTACTATGCTATTCTTTTTGTCCCATTCAATATGATACACCTTGTATTGTGGGCCAAAATTGGTCTCTTTCAATCTTTATCACTTAAAATTTTGTATTTTGGTAGTAGCGTAATTTTAAACTTGTCAAGCTGAAGTTGTCATAATGGGAAATTTCCAGACTACTAGGCTATACAAAATTTCCGCTTCTTCTACATTTCATTTACTTCCCTTTTTATTACGAAATCAAAATAATTGCATGTATCTGATGGTTTAGAAATCTTAACATTTCAGATGTAAAATAATATAGCATTTCACAAAATAAATGGTCACTTTTTCGTATATTGTTATTCCCAACGTAATTATAATCCCGACGTAAGTACATACTACTTCTATCAGAAAATGATATTTAAGAGACAATAAAAATTTATTACAAAAATATATAAAATGATAGGAAATAACTCACTTTGAATAGAGTTTCCGAGTCCTTGTGATAGGAATATTGAATCAAATAGATTGCAAATAATATCTTTAGTGCTGACAAGATATATCTTTGGTGCTGACAAGATACATCTTTGGTGCTGACGAGAAGATTACCTGCGAAATTTTAGATGCCAAGAGTGAGGTTTATCCGCGAACATTGGAAAACTGCTGGATATATAATAGGCTTTTAGGGGGAGTCCAACAATCATTCATTTACGATTCTGTGTATGAATGTAGTTTAGTGTGGAAATAGGGGGTGTGCTAGAAGTTTTTATTTTTTACGATTACGCTACAGTGTTGAAATAGAACCACAATAGACCAATAGTGCCATTATTCTAAAAGTTTCTGATAATACACCTGATGAAATCGAGTCTGAAGAAATCGAAATTAGTTAAAAAATCTGATGTGGGCAGCACATGACTTTCCTTATATAATGCAATGAATTTACTACTTTTACAGTAAAAAAAAATAGATTATTTTTATAGTAGTTATTTATATTCTTTCCAAGATATTGAATTTTCGTCAATGAGTCCTCATTTTCCATGTCGTCATCATCAATGAGTCGTCATTGATTTAGAGTCATTTTTATCCATTTGGCGAGTTTTTCGTTAATTTAGCAGCATTTAAAAAAGTCGCCAAGTTGGCGACATTCCACCAAATTCGTCGCCAAAATCTCGTCAAGCGTTATGGATGAAGAAATAAGTTATTCTTACAGCAGATAAATGACTATTGGAGTTCAAATACAAAAGTATTACTCAAAGTATCATTTTTCATGAATGGAACGAACTAGATTCGCGAGAATGATGTCACCCAATTTATCGCATGGTATTACACATGAAAGTGAACATGTTTCTCAATAGGAAATATTTTTTTTTATTTTATATGATTTTTTGATAATTTTTTTGAAAAATGTGTAGTATCTCGAGAACGGTTCATGTTAGCGTTCTAAAATTTATGTCAATCATTTTCTAATGAAGAATTACATAAGAAATATCTATTTGCGTAACTTTATTAGCGGTTTTGATTTTTTGACAATTTTTTTAAAATTTTCACTATGCTTGAAACGTGCTCTCTCGTCGAAAACTCGAATTCGAATTTTTCGTCCCATCACAATACTTTCCTTATACATTATGTATATAAGAAAAGTAAAAAAGAGGGAGGTTAACATCAAAAATTGCTGTGAAGCGCCTCTGAAATGTGCATGATTAATTTTGAAGCCTATAACATTAACTGTAATGACAATTTAGATGTATTTGAAAAATGTTATGCAAATGTGTTGTGAATTCAAATGCTTAAAAGAAAGTTTAACATTTTTTTCAATGTAAATGAAAACGCAATGCCTTTCAACCTTACTCTAATGCTTTTTTGTTTCACAATTGGCAGGGAAGTAAGTTATTCTTATTGTAAATATTATACCGAAAACTTTTATAGGTTATTGCGAATTCAGTTTACAACGAATATTTTTTGTGTCTTTCGACTTCGTTATATGTGTATTTCAGTGCATGCAAGGAAAAAAATTCCTTAGTATGTTTCTATTACTTATATTTTCAGCCATAACTATAACTTTTAGTCAATTGAATCATTTTGAAGTTGTTTATTTAAATAAACTAGCTTACTCTGTTTTGCATCCCAAAGGATACAATAACAGTCCCTTATTTCTTTGTCAAGTATTTTCTATTGACAAAACAAATCTTATAATTTGTATTCTATGGTCTCCGAAGCCCTATCTTCCCTTGGGAACTTGAGTCGTATTGGAATCCGACAGTTTAGGAAAGCTTCTTATAATTGCAGCATTCAGAGGACAATTTTTACGGCACTCAAGTCTGCAATAGAATATTGGTAAAGAGTTTCTTTACCGTATCAAATTTCCCGGGCCCCTTTTATTAATATTTATAAGCTTTGAACTGATAAATGTCAAAATTAATCATTGAAATGACAGTTTCTGTATAGTATATGTAGAATGCATGGACGTGTTTATTTCTTAATTGACATGTATATAAAATCACATGTTTCAAATTATTTAATTACCGCTATAGTGAGCGGTTAATCAATTTTTTTAGCATTAATGAATGCGTGAAAAACCTGGCTGTAACAGCCAGGACTAGAATCACGAATCTTTGTACTACTAATTCGACGATGTCCTAATTGAGCTACTGGGATGAAATTGCAAGCTCTGATCGCCGAAATAGACGCTGCATTCTCTTTCCTCTAATACTACGAGATATTGACGTGCAGCTTGACAATATGACTGATTATATTTTGATACTTTTTCCCAGGCTAGCCTCTCATGCTATTTTCATTCTTCCGGCAAGCTTCTTGTGTGGTGAATGGCATCCTAATTTGAATTCAGAGTTTAATATCACAGAGTCCAATGAATCTATTCTAGTTGTACTAGGTGTCACTTTCAGATCCTCAACATCATTTTACTAATCCGTAGGGTTGATTTGTTTGGGAAGTGCACCAATGCTTGCATCAATGTAAAGAACATATGCCGACGTTCTCCCAATTGAGCAACTGGGATGCCATTTTAAGCTCGTAATTAAAAGTTATAAAATTTATTTATTGTATAGATTTCACTTCGACGATAAGAGCTTGAATTTATTTCAGTAACTAAATTGGATAAACGTCGACTGACCAGTGCGAATATCCACTATTCGAGCATCGGCTGTTACAATGTTCCTGACATTTACAACGGCGTCCGAATAAATCAGCCCTGTAGATTAGTGAAATAATGTCGGTGATCTGAAAGTAATCCTAATACGAATAGCACGGATTCTGCAGACTCTGGGATAATGAACGCCGACTTTAAATTGGAAGGCTAGCGACCACTCAGAAATCTAATTTGGAAGATGAAAATAGCATCAAGAAGCTAAACTGAGGTAAAAGTAGCAGAAAGTAGTCAGCCAGATTGTCAAGTGTCACGTCAATCTGACATTAGAGGGAGGAAAATGCAGATATTATTTCGACGATGGAAGCTTTCAATTCCATCCTAATAGCTAAATTAGGCTTGCCCATCACAAGGATCCTTGTTGGAGCAAGTTTGTTTACTCTTCTAACCAGATTTGCCTAAGCTAGCTTAATCTATACTATTAAAATTTGCCAGCATTCTTATGAATATGCAACGTAAAATATTTAGACATGTCTTAGGATTTCAGTCATACTAAAGCAGTTCAAATTTGTAAAGAAGAAAAGAAAATCTTGAAAATCACAATTGTTTTCGCTAGCCTAAAGAAATCATATAGCCATAAATTTTCGTCGACTTAGAGAATAGGAATGGTTTTGTGTTTATAATTAATTTTAAGCTCGTATTGTAATGCGATATAAAATTTTCGAGCTGCAAAATTTTAAGAGATTCTTAGATGTCCTTAATTACAACAACTTCAAGTTTTTAATTCTCACAGCTAATGGGATGTATTACGAAAAATTAAAACTTCTTTAAATCATTGTGTATCATTTTGTTTCATTTCATTGCTAAATAATGAAATTAATCTCATTTAAGATATTATAACTAAAACGATCAAGAGTGGATGGCAAATGTGTTACCATGAAATGTGTTAGCATTTTCTAAAGCCTTTAATGTATGTTCCTAAACTGGTATTATAACTGTAAAAATTCGTTCAAAAAGCAGTCTTAAAAAATATGAAAATAAAACTATTTCTTTATTAACATGAAGCAGTTAATAGTATCTATAAACAGGTATCAAAATAATATTGTCAAGATAATTGAGGCAGAGCAATTACTACATCAAAAGGTATGTAAATTTCAGACAGAAATGTCTCTACCATTGCTATAGTGGCATTTTCTGTAAGGAGTTTTGCTGTAAGCCCTGTTTCTGTAAGCACTTTTGATGTATTGATGAAGTCACTTGTTATGACCTTTGATAATGACCTTTAATGATGCCACTTGTAGTTATTGGCATAGTTAGAGGGGCGAAGATGATCTCCCCATGTCATGATGGATCATTCGTTCGGCAGTAAGATAGATTTAATGATTCTATCAAAATGGATTATTTATAGTACCGAAACTTTATTTTAGACTACTTAAAACATTTAACTTTTATATTTAGCATTGGCTAATATTTATTCTTTATATTAACTGGATAAATCTGTAGGAATAGGTATACACATATACATCAATGTTGATAAAACAGGAATATTGGAAATAGGGAAAGGGAAAATGTGGACTCAAATTGAAAAGTTAATGTTATGCGCTGTCCTGAAAGAAATATTGACCTCTAAGATCAAAAAAATTTTGGGGGTATTCTGGGAAGATCAGGTTTCGGTAAGTATGAGAGATTAGAAATATCTACACAAAAAATCTTAGAAATGTTTGATTATTCAATATCAATACCAAATAGAGTGGGTATTCAATATCAGTCTGGATAAAAATAAGCTAATATACTACTAACTTTGTTATAGTATTAAGTTAATTTCTGTATGTCTCTATAACTTTATTGCATATTTTTTTATGAAAAATTTCTGTATCAATGATGCATACAGAAATTACAAGCTCATATCGAAACTTGATATTTATCTGCAGTAATTGGTGTTCTATTTAAAATCCTCGTTTTTAAAAGTTTCATTACAATGTTCGCTGCCACTGAAATGTTATTACGCACTGCATATCCTTGCATATTAGTTAAATGACAGACATCAATCCTAAAGTTGGCAAAATTAAGACCGGTGGTATTTCAGTATATCTTTGAATTTTGATTATCTGGTACTGTATATTTCTAATGCACTATAATTAGATTCATTTTTGTGCCTTAAAATTTTTCATCAGTGCACTGCTTTTACCTGAAAATAATAAAACAAGAAAGATCAATCATGCATAAAGCATTGATTATGAAACACTTTCCAACTTCAATGCAATTTCATTTAAACATCTCTAAAATGCGATACATTCCTCGGTAATATTTTAAACATTATCACAATACTACAGTAATTTATTATACTTGAAAACTTAAAAGTTCATTGAAAAAAATGAATTCCATTCAAATGCCGTCAATTAAATATAAATTGTCTGGCTCCTCGGGAATGTTTTTAACATTATCATAATACTACAATAATTTATTATATTTGAAAACTTCATCAAAAACAACTGAAATTTATTCAAATGACACCATCGAAATATAACACGCCTAGCTCTCTCTATAAAAGCAGCATTTCATTCATCACATTTTCCCATTCATTTCATTCATCACAATACTATAATAATTTATTTTATTTAAAAACTTAAGACCATGGAGGAACAAGCAATTAAACTATATACTTAAAACTTCATCGAAAACAATCGTCCTTCTCTCTGTAAAGTCAATGAATATTTCCTTCATATCAGGTATGCAGACTCCATGAGCTAAATAATTTTGCGTTAAAGAAATTCAGTAATTCTTATACAACTTATTCTACATATTTTGCTGTTTACATTTTACATAAATGGCAAATAGGCTTCGTTGTAGAAATAATCAAAATTGGATGATCATTTAAACTCAAATATATTGTAATTGCATTGTTTCAATATGTAGATGCACAGAATTTAAGCAAAAATAAAGCGGTTTTAAGACAGATACAACAATCAATATGAATTAAAAAGAACTTTAGAAATCACGATTTTGAGACAAGATGGATGCCATATGTCATTTTGAAGTGGGTCACGTGATCTGTTCATACAATGGTCACGTGATCGCTTCATATAAGAGATGTAATTATTATTTTAATTTTTATTTAAAAACTGCTGAATATATTTTGCTGAAATTTTTTTTATATATTTTATGGGACAATTTGAATATTACCTAAAATTTTCGAAGCAATTTGTGAATTTTAAATTCACTTAAAAAATGTTTGAAAAATTAGGTTCCATAGGGTTCAATGTATTTCATTTTTTCTATCCGGGTTTAATCCAAAACTAATTGGTTGATAGTATTAATTTATATTCCCATAGATCCCATAGACCGTCTGAACAACATACTAAAATTTCATTTTGATTAAGTCATTTTTACGGCAGTTATCGTGCTAATGGATAGACAGACAGACAGACAGACAGAATGAACAAAGTCATAAATGCTTTTCAACTTTGTTGTAAAGTGTTAAAAACACGAAAATGAACTACTGTTTGATCAAAATTAATCATTTTACTACCCGATTCAGACTATCATTTACCAAAGTGAGTAATAATGCAAAAAACGATTATGTGTGAATCATTCTAAGAAACAAAGGCTGCATAAAATATATAAAATTTAATTATGAATAAAATTATATAGACATACAGATTCTGAAAACTCCATACAGTAAAGTAAAAAAAAATAATAATCAATCATCAATCCTAACATGCGCACAACATATTCCATGTAATATTTTACCTATCTTGGAATTTCTATTGCATGACGCTGCGGAATTCCCGATGTATCCTATTTCCACTCTTTGTCGATCATAACGATAATTTTTCATAAGAAGACCCATTTTTATTGTTGATCCGTGAGAAGAAATTATTACTCACTTTCGCTATACTCCGTTCTATTTATCATTTGCTACCCAATAAGCAAGCAAGAAGAAGTAGTTAGTGTGTTATTTCGGGCAGCAGACTGCATAAAAAGTATTAAATGGATAAATAAATGGAACTAGAAAAGAATGTTGCTTATTGCATGTTGATGTCGCAAAAACGCAATATATAAGAGTTTGCTAATAATATAATGTAATGAAATTACAGTAGAATTCAATTTCATGTTTTTGTAAATAACTTTCTTTTTTCTCATACATAGTATTGAGAAATTAGTGTTTGCACAAAATTTTTTCACGAATTTCGGGATTTTTATCAGGAGATCTTAAAGCTTATATATGCTTTAAGATCTCCTGAACACTATGGACACTATATCCTGACCGACTACGCCGATATGTTCTTGTAAACTGTGAAAAAAAATTGGTATAAGAGAGTCGAGTTAAGCCATAGTTCAGTTATTTTTATTTAATGTCACGTTTTAGAATCCCAATTTTAACATATATACAGAACTCCTAGGAAAGGTCTTCAGTGCCCTAATCACTTTATAAGGACAGGACCATGAGTGGTCACATTGGGCCTATCTATTATAAAGTGACCATGCTCTATCGAATAAGAGGGATTGTAGCGCCCCCTAGCGGATAATTAAAAAGTTAAGATAACGAACTTGTCAACATATTCAGGAAAATTAAAAAATCAATTAAAATGTTTTAGAGCCTGATGGGTAAGAATTGACACCATGAATGAAGAAAATTCGCATACGAAAGGACACATATACCTGCTAAAAAGCTGTATCACCAAGACTTCTAGCGAGGTTGCATTCACAAAGTTTGACAAAGTGCGTGGTAGTATTCTTTCAAGCATGGAGGTAAAGGGAATTAAAAATTCATATTAAGAAAACACTAATATTATTTGAGACAATAATTCAGATGGCGCTGCGTGCATTTCTATGGCGAAAGACCTAAAATATTTATTTAAACTGTCAGTTTTGTAAAAATAATTTATTACCTCAATCCAAATTAGAACTGAAACAATAAAGCATACTTCTACGTGTTCAAAATTATTTTATCTTTCAAATTTTTTTATCTTCCTATATTCTCTAATCTGTTCTACAACTGCGAAAAAATACTGATTAATTATATACTCATCATAATCAGGGAATCTTTAATTTAAAAATAATCAAAAATACATATATTAAATATCTAAGCCTTTCTGTTGTGACAACTAACTAATAGCAGCTACTTCACTAACACTACCGACACATAAATATAATTCTCAAAGCATTAGGGCATTTTCAAGCGTTTTAATCATAGGAGTTTAATCTTCCTTCTAACTCGATGCATTCAAGTATTCAAACGTGCATTGTCTCTGACGGAGGACATTTTAAACAGACTTTATTCTAGATTTCTGTTCATGTCTATTAATCATTCCTGAATATGTCTGTAATTAGCCAGCAACCATAGTGTGTCAAATAATGTCTTCTGTTATAGTTTTGAAGCCGATAATTATTATATAGAATGCTCTACGGTTATGTAATTGACTCTTCTCATCTATCTTGCTTTGCTGCCGAGCTTCTTATCCTAACTTTTTAAATTATCCGCTAGGGGAAGAGCAATCACTTTTGTACGATTGGTCATGGCCACTTTAATTCAGACTAGAATGAATAATGCGGAAACATCATTTCGAGTCTAATGATATGTTTGGCGGCATTATTGTACTACCCATGAAGCCTCAATAACGAGCGGTGTTTGGATTTTTATTTGTCCGACTGTATCTCTCCCACGAACAGTGAAACTCACTGTATTTAAATCAAGAATATCTTTTACTAGTGATCCCTCAAAGCGACATTTATTATAAAAGAAATTGCACTTAATTTTCCGAGATATTGAATTATCGTCAATTTGGAGACACATTACAAAAGTCGCCAACTTGGCGATATTTCTCAAAATGTGTCGCCAATTGTGATTAACAGATGGATAGAGAAAATGATTTTTCTTACATAATACGGTTAATTTTTTCTCAGGGATGGTCAAAACATAAATGTTTAAAAATCAAGGGATGGTCGAAACATAAATGTATAAAATTCAAGGGATGGTCGAAATATAAATGTATAAAAATCAGGAGATGGTCGAAACATAAATGTATAAAAATCAGGGGATGGTCGAAACAAAAATGTATAAAAATCAAAGTGTCAGTGTTTTAAACCCGTCGCAATACTTTCTCTTTTCATATACTGTGCATTGTAGTGAGTGTATAATCCTTCTGATCCAGATCTCAACAGGAATTTCTATCACATGATACACAGCGCTCTTCATTTATCATCGTTCAAGATTTTGTTATGCGCCAACGGTTTTCTCCCATCGAACATCGAATAGTTCCTCTTCCCATTGCCCCTTCCGACGGCACTTTGACCCTTTCTGAACATTCGATCTCTTGTAGCTCACAATTTATCATTCACTGTTCACTGACTGGGATGGTCGATGTATAAACGACTATTTTCTAGAGTTGGATTATATAGGATGTCAAGGGTGTGTCCATATTGGATGTATTGTAGAACACGTTTTTAAGCCTTTTAAATATATCGAAACTTTAAAAAAATTAAAAGTTGCGCATTTTTATCGCGTTTTATTTTGTTTAGCATTGTATATCAATAAGTGTTGGAAATAGTCGACTTACTTAAAAATTGGCTTTGCTAGGTTCTGTCCCGTAGTTGATACTATATGTGTTGAAGACCAGGCCACCCGACTCACCCTAGGGTATGAGAAACATGATGAGTGGCCGTCATACTATATGTGTGAAAATTTTTAGTTTTTTAGGTCACCGAGGGGCTTTTGAATTATCTGGAAATATTTTTCGACCCCCCCCCCCATTTCTATTTTGTGCAGCTCTGGGGCAGAATTCTATGAAAAATAAAAGCTCTCAATACTGATAAATAAATAATACATTTAGACTTAATTTAGAAAACAAATGGCACCGACTTTAGAACGCTAACATGGACCGTTCTCAAGATTTTGCATGTTTTTCAAATAAATTTGTAACAAAATTAAATAAAATTAAAAATTTAGTAAACATCATAAAATATTTTCAGTTTCTGTATGTAATATTATGCAACTTACTTACTATTATGCCAACATTATTCTCATGGATCTAGTTTGTTCCAGTGAAGACTGAAAATACTTTTTGTAACCGTTTTATATTTTGACACCGAAGAATTTGCAAACAGCAATTTATTTCATGTGATATCAATCAAAGGTCAATTGCATTTCATAAGGATTTTGTACGTGTACATGAATAAATCTAGTTGGATTAGTATGTTGCACAAATCTCCTAATTTCAGTTTATTTGGTGTTAATTCAACGCTAAAAACTTGTTGATGCGTATCTTCTACATCATTAGTTTACTGTAAAAGAATTTAAAGTCATATTGCATTATATAAGAAAAGTCATGTGTTGCACACGTCAATATTTTCTAAAAAGGTTTTTAAAATGAATAAACATTAAATGTATTTATTGTACTTCTATTGCATATAATAGTATTTATGGGTCAATCTCATGTTTATCGGTTATTCAGATTGTAATACCTGATATCTGCAATATCAGCCAGAAAACTTTTATATGTCGCTTTCTGCTCAATGCAACTAACTTGTGTAGGAACTAAATTTTACAAATTTTAAACTTGTGTAGGAACTAAATTTTACAAATTTTACTAACTTGTGTAGGAACTGATTTTATTTAACAAGGCAGCTTTCTGCTCCCTATAGAGGAGCTGGATTTCTTCAGTTTACGGGATAGCCAACTGCATGTTTATTACAGCGTACAATAGTATTCTAAATCACTTAACTATTTTATGTTATAAATCGAAATGACTTCTTTTCTGGATTGCGGTTCCATTGCACATCGCAGTACTGATGGACCGATTTCATATCTATTAGCTCTCTTCAGTATGAAATATTCCATGCATACAATAGAAATCCTTATTAAGCACTGTAGAATTAGCCTAAGTCTTAGATGAAATTGATCCTTAACTCAGAACATGCAATGTTCACTTTTATATCAATTTTACTTGACGTTTGCTTGCAGAGTCCTATTCGATAATAAGAGCTTTCAATTCTGTCCCAGTAGTTCGGCTGGGAGAGTTTCGATTGGCCAGCACGAAGATTCCAGGGTCAGGTCTAGGATGGGGAAATAATTTTCTGTACAATGGCGCCAGAACAAATTAATCCCGCAGGTTAGTGCAGTGATATTGGGGCGGGACAGCCAAGTAGGCCAGTGGCACACGGGGCTTGCACTCTTAAGAATTCGCTTTGAGGCTCGGCTTAAAGTATCCCCGTGATTCTGTGGAGTATGGACACGTTGAATATGTGGTTTCGAAAGTGCTTCCGAGAGATTAGTGTCAGTGGAAGGAGGATGCGGTATTTGTGAATGCCTCCCCCTTTGGACTACGGCCTAAATTGGGCAACACTCTTCCGGCCATCCAAGCAATTACCCTACACCTTCAGTTGGGACTGTCTGGGCTTTCAGAAAAGAAAATGTACAGAAATATTACGGACCTGAAACTGACCCTGGTATGACTAGTACGGATTCAGTGTACTCTGGCATATTGGGCGCCGAATTCAAATCTCTGACCAACGATCAAGCAGGAGACAACCTCTTTCAGTCAGAATGACGTGCAACTTACCAATTCGACTCACCATTTCTTGCTATTTTCACCTCAGGTTAGCCTCCTGATACTATTTTTTTTATCCAGGTATCAGGTGGCTAACTTGCGGTAGAAATAGCAGGAAATGGTGAGTCAGATTGTCGTTGCACGTCAATCTGGCATTAGAAAGAAGAGAATGTAGAATTCACTTCGACGATAAAAGCTTGCAATTCAGTCCCAGTAGCTCAATTTTGAGAACGTAGGCTGGCCAGTACGAAAATCCGTGGTTCGAGTCCAGTATTTGGTAGCAAGGTTCTTTACATTCTTTTAATTACGTAAATTAAATTTAGTTGCAGTTAGAAACTTGAAATTGCGTTGTATAAATTCACAGAATCCATTTAATTATTTTGCACTTAGTAGGGTATGCATACAACTTTGCCTGAAGAAATTTAGAACAGTAATAATTACTATCTTGCACAGTAAAGAGAAACGCGTGTTAAATTAAAAGTGTTTATTTTAAAAATATTAATATCAGTCGTTACCAAGTTTATCACTGCAACCATCTTCCAGCATTTATCTAAGTTTTCGCATTTAAAACAATTATTTATACAGTTAACGAAAAACCTCAGAGATGTCAATAATATTATAAATTTCCAGAAACTATAAGAATATGAGTTCTATAAACAATTAAAAATCTGCCGAAGGAGTGTGGCAACTATTTATAATAAATGACAATCGATAATTATCACGATAAATATTTAAATCAAACTGTAAAGAGTTGTTTATAACAGAAATTATGAATATTAGTATAAGTAAAATAAAATTAATGTTCTCCTTTGATATTGAAATGAGAGTCGTTTCATCTACTTTTAGCCCAATAGGATTTTTTCAGTATCATACGCAACATATTGCTAAGATTTTGCAATAACATTGCTTCGATCGCATACACAACAGCGCACCTTTTATTATTATCTTTTTAAACTTGCTGCATGGAGAGTTTTTAGCAAAGTGAATTTTTGTTTGACATTTTCTAGAGTTGCGTGGGTTCGGATGGCTTTGCTCTTCGCCTAGAGGTAGTACTCTGGTGCTCGATTTCATCATATTTTGTAACCCACGTGGGCAGTCCACGTTGCACTCCTAACAAATTTCAATGCTATCAAGTGTCACATCCAAAAAACATGTCGTCTAGGCTTTTGTTTAATGTTCTTGCGTTTTATGGCTTGGCACACTGCGTTGTCTATGAGTAGCAACTATCTTTATTTTTAAAGTTTAAATTCGAATTTTACTTGCAGGCAGAATATATTTTAAATTGCATCATCACAGACGTTGTGATTAATTAAATTGGATTTCAAAAATATAACAATAATTCCGAAAGCAATATATATATTTAAGTTTGACGATGTTATATTCCCAGCGAGTTCTCATCCGATTATCAAATTTAGTTTGTGAACTCAAAAATCTCAACCAACAGATATTTTTACTTACATGATAACGCATTTACACTTGGATTATGAACCTTTATTGATAATGCAATATCTATTACCAATCATTTCTAGGAGTGCATTCAGCGTTTACAATTGGATAATAGACATTTATTGAACATACAATATATATCATCAACGAGTTTTAGGAGTCCATTCAGCATCCACACTTGAATAATGAACATTTATTGAACATACAATATCTATCGCCAATGAGTGTTACGAGTCCATTCAGCATTTACACTTGAATAATGAACATTTATTGAACACACAATATCTATCGCCGATGAGTGTTAAGAGTCCATTCAACATTCGTACTTGGATTATGAATATTTGTTGAATGTACAATGTCCAGTCACCAATGAGTTTTGGGAGTTCATTCAGAATTTCGCACTTGGCTTATGAATATCAATTGAATATACAATATCTATCCGTAATGCATTCAAGGCGTCCATTCGTTCAATTTTCATTATTTTATTTTTAAAGGAAATTTTCGATTTGTAGATTATTAAAGAAATATTTTTAATTCGAGAACTCATTCAATTTTTGGTTATGCCCATTTACTGAATCCAACTGTCCCCTGTGTATACTTGGAATCCATGGGGCTGAATATAATAATTTTATTTTTAAATGGAAGGTGTGAGACTAGAAATCGATCTCACACCAGTTTATTGTGAGACAGCTATATATATATATATATATATATATATATATATATATATATATATATATATATATATATATATATATATATATATATCACACGATATTTATTGTGTCTGAAACATCAGACAATACCTTCAGTCTCAATGACGCCAGTTTTTACAACGCGCTGACCCAAAGGTCAGCAGAAACCATAAATTTAGGGGCATCAAGACAGGTGGGTCGGAGGACTCTAAGGATAATGTGAAGCAACGATAAGTAAAAAAAGGTAAAGTAAAAGGTTGACCAATTGAGAAGATGCTTGTAGCTTCGCTCTGAAGGCTACCAATAAGAACCAAAGAGGTGTCGAAAGCCCAGGCCGACCGACTCGTCCGAAGACGTGGAGCAGCGAAATGGGCTGCCGGGAACCAAAGAGATGTTGTTGTTGTTGAGACCCAGACCGTCCGACCTACCAGAAAGGTGTAAGGTAACTGTATGGACGGCCGGGAAGTGCCACCCAATTTAGACCGGAACCCAGTGGGGGAGGCATCCACAGGGACCGTACCCTCCTTCCCCTACCACCAACCTCTCGGAAGGACTTACGGACCCACATGTTTAACGTGATCGTACTCCGCATGAACACGGCGGCATTTGTGGTAGCGTGCAAATCTAGCGCGCAAACCACGGGGATACCGCACCCGAGATGGCCAACAGCACGCGGTGTTCCGAGGTGGTCACCCACCAAGTACTAACCGCGCCCGATGCTGCTTGACTTCGGTGATCTAACGAGAACCGGTGTTTTCAGCACGGTACGGCTGTTGGCCCGGGAACCAAAGAGATGTGTCAGACCTCAGGCAAAAAGAGGCGGCAACCACGAGATGATATTACACAACTTCTACGAGAGAGCCAACGGCCTTACCGTGCTGAAAAACCGGTTCTCGTTACATCACCGAAGTCAAGCAGCATCGGGCGCGGTTAGTGTTTGGGTGGGTGATCACCCGGGAACACCGCGTGCTGTTGGCACATTTCGGGCGCGGTAGCCCGGTGGTTTGCGCACTGGCTTTGCACGCTGCCACAACTGCCGCCGTGTTCATGCGGAATACGATCACGTTAAACATGTGGGTCCGTAAGTCCTTCCGAGAGGTTGGTGGTAGGGGAAGGAGGGTACGGTCCCTGTGGATGTCTCCCCCACTGGGTTCCGGTCTAAATTGGGTGGCACTTCCCGGTCGTCCAAACGGTTACCTTACACCTTTCTGGTAGGTCGGACGGTCTGGGTCTCAACAACAACAACAACAACTTCTACGTGAATACGAGTTAGCAGTTATGAAACAAGTGATAATGAGTTAGAAAAGTCCGAAGCAAGAGGACAGAATGCCATGACGATTCCCGAGTATTTCCATGAGACCGCATAGTAGAGAGATGCAATAGAGAAGTGCTACGCAAGTGTTGTAGAGTGTTCCGTAGAGATTCCAAAAGAATGGCTAGATTAATTGCAGTACAAATTGCAGTACGAGTTGGAGCCAAACACGTAGAGTTACGGCCAGTACGTTATGTTGATGCAAGAATTGTGGTCCACGAACAAAGCCGAAAGTGAAGGTGTGTCCCCATTAAATATTGTTGAAGTTCTTAAATACATTTTAGGCATTTTTAACTAATGGTCTCACATTGTCTCTCTCCGGCGTGAATAAGAGGAATAATTGTTGTAATTGAGTAATTAAGTGATCTATGTTTGTAATAAATGATTCATTGTTAAAGTTAAAATGGTGCAATTAATATTTAGTAGTATGTTAATTAATATTTGTTTACAGAACGCTTGCTAAAGATAAAATTGGAGGGTCATCAGCGGCACAGCGCATAATTTAATGAGTTCTATTATGTACGATTTTACGGCCATGTTCAGATAAATCAATTTAATATTATGCTTTTGCATAATTCTTGTATGATGGTTAAAGCGGTATTATTAAATAATCAAATCAACTAATAATAAATAAATTTTAATGTTTTATTCTCAAAGGTGCGGCATTAATGGTAATCAACGCATTATCACAAACTTACTAAATTATAAGTCTAAAAAGCCAACTTTAAGTTCCTTTTTGTTTTACTGCACCACTAAAGGAACCTTTCACAATACTTGTCTACATTTATCACAATTACTATGTCGCGTACTAGATCACTTGTAAATTTAACAATTGATCTTTTAAAAGTTAGTGCCTATTAAAAAATGAACGTTTAACGTTGTATACAAAATTAGTTATGAGAATAAACAAGTTTTTCAATGTCCTCCTCTGTACAACAGTGGCGCATGTAGAAATAGAAAATAAATGTTATTAACACACGAAATTTAACCAAATTGAGGGGGTCAGCAAATTCATTTGAAAAATACTATATATAACATTTATTATTGCCTTAAATTGATATTATTATACAAAATTGTCGAAACAAATTCATCTTCCTACACCGTCATTTTCCCTGAACAATTTGGAATAATATCACTTTTGAATAATAGTATCATTTATATAGTATTGTTTTGAATTGGACCTGCTTATACCCTCAATTTGGTTCAATTTCGCGTGTGATCAAATTTGTTTTCTACTTTCCGTGCGTCACTGTTGTATAGGAGAGGCCATTGAAAAACATTTTTTTTCTCATAGATTATTTTTTAATTATTTGTCTTCATTATTTTACGTAATTTAAGTTCAAATCTATGTAGTGAATATACGAATATGCACGTTAGAACCAGGAGGATATTTCATCTGAAACCACTTAACAGTAATTTGCGAAGAAAATTTATGAGAAGGGTTAAAACATAGTCATGATGTACATAAATTACGTAACAGCGTAATGTAATGACGTAATTTTTTGTTAGGAAAATGTTCCAAGAGATAAAATTGTGTGCCAAGATTTAGCTCTTTGGGTGTTCTGAGAGCCGAAAGCGTGTCTCTCAAAGATGATGCAAGTGAATTATGTCATGACGTAACGTAATAACGTAAAGATTCTATATATGAAAATGTTCTGTGAGATCAAACTGTAAGCCAAGTTTCAACTCCTTGGATTCTTTGGGAGCCTAGAACGAGTCAGTCATATATGCTGAATAAGGACACTTACTATGAAGTTAATTAGGTGAATTAATTACTCACTTACAGTTGCGATATTTTCGTAACGAGTTAAGATAGTAAATGTTTAAAAGCTTGTTTTATCGAAGCATGGAATCCAAAATCCACTCATGAAGATCTGCCATTAATGCCTCATTACTTACAAAATAATGTTATTGTAATTAGGCAAGAAATTACTTCGGAGCTCAATTACCCTGCATGATTTTTTTTTAATCATAACAAGCTTTTGTAAAGCTAAGAATGTTAGGTTTCACTGCATTAACATTTTTTTAGGTTTCATCATTACCTAAGTACTCTAATGAAAAGGGCTTTTGTGGTTGTTCAATTGGCATAGAGGTTATTATGTCTGTTGTTATAGTTAATCAAAATATAATGATAACAAAACGGCTAAAATTCTATTATATCACCATTTAATTTTTACATTTTAGTGCAGAGAAAGTGATCTTATTGAATTGCATTCTAGGGTCTGCATATATAGAAGGAAAGTTAATCCAAAAATGTATTAGTAGTTCATGTGATAAAGAGTCGTCAGTACAGTCGAATATGGATATGTGTGCGTGTGTGCGCGCGTGTGCTGCGGTACATAACTTAATTTGTGTCTATTTGGTATGCTTGATTGGTTATTTAGTTATCTATATGGTCATATTTGGTTGTATATTTGAGGAATGGAGCAATCGATTTCCAAATGAACAGTACGCTTTTAATCATTGAGCTTAGGAGTCGATTTACTTTGCAGTTACATTTTATGTGATAACTATATATCACTTTCTTACTATTTATGTATATTTTCTTCTATATTGTTTCCTACTTTTACTACTGCATGAAAAATGTATTGTTTTCCGAATTCAAATTCAAGATTTGATGAAAAGATCCCTTAATACCTCCGGAACACATTACAAAACGCTTGTAAATATGTATGTATATCATGTGAGCTGTGGACACGTTCACTTAAGGTCCAATGCACATACCAGTATTAAATGCTATATCTGGACTTGGAAATATCCCCGGCGTTACTTAGGATTTTAAACAGTGGTTAGTTAAATTCATTTACGAAATTGTTCAAAAGGCGTAGTCGCTCACTGTGCAGAAACAAGCGCGGTTGCGCTCGCCCCTTAAGCAGGCCTATTACACCCAACGTTAACGCTCAAAGACGTCTTAGCCAATTGAGCAGGTATACAGCTGGCTATGCCGCTCAAGTTCCAGGAGCATAATATACCTTAAACTTGCTGCACAGGCGCTGGGGACAGCGACCATTAAGTCCTAACACGACTGTCCTAACATGAGTAAGTCCTAACACGAGATCGTTTGACACAACGGCGGCATTTTTATCAAAGCATATTGCCATAGCTTTCTGGAAGTAACTCTCGATCCGTGTATGTAATCCGTTTACTAGTACAGCGCTAGCGTAAGGTGCATTGATGCATCCTCATACATACATAAACGACAACTCCAACTTACAATACACCCGCTACTCCTAAATACGCCTAAATAAACGTCTATATATGTATTTGCCCGTATTATAACCTAAATAGACAATTTCCGTTGGTATGCTCGGTATATACGTAATTTTGATACACTGACTATATTAGGATTTAAGCTAGCTACAAATTAATACGAAATATTAATATTGAAATGCACCGTTATATGTTATTTGAAATAAACGTGTCGCTCATATTGTTAAAGAAGATTTTCAGTGTACCGTTCCCAAAAAGCTGCTCTTATGCAGTAAGACTTATAATCTCTTCATATTTTAATATTTTCCTTTTTTTAACACTTTACAACATAGTTGAAAAGTGTTTATGACTTTGTTCATTATGGCTGTCTGTCTGTCTGTCTGTCCGTTAGCACGATAACTGCTGTAAAAATGACTTTATCAGAATGAAATTTTAGTATGCTTTTCAGACGGTCTGTGGGACCTATGGGAATATAAATAAATCATATCACCCAATTAGTTTTTGATTGAAACTGGGTTGAAAAAATAAAATACATTGAACCCTATGGGACCTAATTTTTCAAACATTTTTTAAGCACATTTAAAATTCATAAATTGCTTCGAATTTTTTAAGAAATATTCACATTATCTTATAAAATATATAAAAAATTTCAGTAAAATATGTTAGGTAGTTTTTTAATTAAAAAGTATTTAATATAGGGAGAAAAACGAATTCAATTAAATTCTGACTTTTGCGATATCCCCCAGAAAGAAAACAAGAAAGATCAATCATGCATAAGCATTGATTATGAAACACTTTCCAACTGAAATGTAATTTCATTTAAAAATTTCTAAAATGTGATTCATTCAGTGGTAATATATTTTACATTATCACAGTACTACAGTAATTTATTATACTTAAATATTTAAAACTGTATCGAAATATAAATCATCTGATTCCTTATGCAAAATCAATGAATATTTCATTCATATAACTTGTATTCCAGACTCCAGAGCTAAATAATTTTGTGTGAAAAAAATTCAGCAATTCTTATGTAATTCATCTTACAATCGCTTGAGATATTTGCATTCTGCATATGTTAAAATTAGGCTTCCTTGAAGAAATAATAAGAGTTTAGGGATCATTTAAAATCACAACTATTGTAATTGCATAGGCACGGAATTCAGATACACAGATAATACACAGATAATATATATGTGTATGTGTATGTACTCAAAGTATTGGAATCGTGCCGAAGATCGGAACTCGAATTTTCAAAGTATCTACATGTTTTGGGACTTCTAGAACACGAAAAAACTACTTTTAGGAAGACGTCTGTGTGTGTAAGGGTGTATCTGTGTATGTTTCTGTGTGTCTGTGTGGATATTACATCCACTCTAATTGAAAAACTAATGGACCGAATTTCATACACTTTGGTAGGTATGTTTTTTGTGGGAAATCCTGATGTTCATTAGATTATAGTACGATTCGTAATAAAAGAATCTGCCTTCTTTGCGAAATGGCCGCAGAAATTGCCTTTATCCACTCTAGCTAAAAACTAATAAACCAAATTTAACAAAATTTGGAGTATAATATTTCAATAACCTACAAGTGATTTATATACCAAATTTAACAAAATTTTGTATATAAATCATTTGTAGGTTATTCTACTACGATTCGGGAAAAAGGAACGGGCTATTTTTGCGAAATGGCCCGTATATTGCGAAATATATATAAAAATAAAAGACTACGTGTGCTCAATTATATCAATAAAATTCCTATATTATATGTGATTTTTGACAACAAAAAGAATAAGACTAACCCCATTACTCTAGGACTAGCCGTTCTTGAGATATTCTAGTTTTTTCGCGTTTTCGCTACGCCACCTTTGACAATAAGTCTAGCTATCAAATGAGAACCAAATTTAAGTTTAACGTGTAAATTCAATGTCATTTAAAATACTTATGTTGTGCAGATAAACTCAAATTATCATTGAATAAATAAAGAGAACGAATATGAGTCTGCAGAGAAAGACATGTGCTGTCCACATCAGAATTTTTAACAATATTACACCAATGATTTATAGAAGTGAACGGGGATTATTTTCAGGCCATTTCGAAAAAAATGTATGATCTATATTTAAAGATCCATCAAATTTTTGTCGAATAAAATGTTCAACAAATTTAAGCTGTGTACCAAATTTTAACTCTCTAGGACGTAGGAAAGTGCATTTAAAATGCCATCAATTAAATTTATCATGAAGAGTTATATAAAATTTTAAAAAAATGAAAAATTGTTATCTACCAAATTTGTTTTAAAATATGAAGCCACTCCCATATGCATAACGTTTAAACAAATGGAGAGATATTTATTATATAATATCTCTGTCTTTTCTTTCTGGAAGATGTCCCAAAGTCAGAATTTAATTGAATTTGTTTTTTTCCCTATATTAAATAATTTTTTTAATTAAAAAACTACTTAACATATTTTACTGAATTTTTTTTATATATTCTATGGGATAATGTGAATATTTCCTAAAAATTTCGAAGCAATTCGTGAATTTTAAATTTACTTAAAAAATGTTTGAAAAATTAGGTCCCATAGGGTTCAATGTATTTCATTTTTTCAACCCGGGTTCAATAAAAAACTAATTGGGTGATATTATTTATTTATATTCCCATAGGTCCTACAGACCGTCTGAACAACATACTAAAATTTCATTTTGATAAACTCATTTTTACGGCAGTTATCGTGCTAACGGACAGACAGACAGACAGACAGACAGACAGACAGACAGACAGAATGAACAAAGTCATAAACACTTTTCAACTTTGTTGTAAAGTGTTAAAAATACATATATTATATAATAAATATCTTTCCAAGAGTTTAATTATTTTGTATATGAGAGAGGTTTCACAATTTAACATAAATTTGGTAGATAACAGTTTTTCAAATTTTTTTTTAATTTTATATAACATTTCATGATATACTTATTTGATGGCGTTTTTAATGCACTTTCCTACGTCCTAGAGAATTAAAATTTGGTACACAGATTAAATTTGTAGAACATTTTATTCCACAACAATTTGGTGGATCTTTAAATATAAATCCTACATTTTTTTCGAAATGGCCTGCAAATAATCCCCGTTCACTTCTATAAATCATTGTTGTAATATTGTTAAAAAATCTGATGTGGACAGCACATGTCTTTCTCTACAGACTCATATTCACGTTCTCTTTATTTCTTCAATAATAATTTGAGTTTATCTGCACAAAGTAACATCCATAAGTATTTTAAATGACATTGAATATGCTCGTTAAACTTAAATTTGGTTCTCATTTGATAGATGGACTTATTGTCAAAAGTGGCGTAGCGAAAACGCAAAAAGAAAAAAACTAAAATATCTCATGAACGGCTAGTCCTAGAGTAATGGGGTTAGTCTTATTCTTTTTGTTGTCAAAAATCACGTATAAAATAGGAATTTAATTGATATAATTGAGCAGACGTAGACTTTTATTTTTATATTTAACGACTTTTGAGGGCCACTTCGCAAAAACAGCGCGTTCCTTTTTCCCGAATCGTACTAGAATAACCTATAAGTGATTTATATAACAAATTTTGTTAAATTTGGTATATAAATCACTTGTAGGTTATTGAAATATTATACACCAAATTGTGTTAAATTTGGTCTATTAGTTTTTAGCTAGAGTGGATAAAAGCAATTTTTGCCGGCCATTTCGCAAGGACGGCAGATTCTTTTATTATGAATCGTACTATAATCAAATGAACATCAGGGTTTCCCACAAAAAACTTACCAAATTTTATTAAATTCGGTCCATTAGTTTTTCAGTTAGAGTGGATGCAATATCTTCATAGACACACAAAAACACACACAGATACTCCCTTACACACACAGACGTCTTCCTAAAAATAGTTTTTCGTGTTCTGGAAGTCGCAAAACATGTAGATCCTTCGAAAATTCGAGTTCCAATCTTCGGCACGATTCCAATACTTTGAATACATACATACGCACACACATATATTATCTGTGTATCTATATTATCTGTGTATCTGAATTCCGTGCCTACGCAATTACAATAGTTGTGATTTTAAAATATCCCCAAAACTTTTATTATTTCTTCAACGAAGCCTAATTTTAACTTATGCAGAATGCAAATATCTCCAGCGATTGTAAGGTGAGTTACATAAGAATTGCTGAATTTTTTTCACACAAAATTATTTAGCTCTGGAGTCTGAAATGCAAGTTATATGAATGAATTATTCATTGATTTTGCATAGAGAATCAGATTATTTATATTTTGATACAGTTTTAAATATTTAAGTATAATAAATTACTGTAGTACTGTGATAATGTAAAAGATATCACCACTGAATGTATCACATTTTAGAGATTTTTAAATGAAATTGCATTGCAGTTGGAAAGTGTTTCATAATCAATGCTTATGCATGATTGATCTTTCTTGTTTAAAGTTAGAATAAAATATAAAAAAAGTTATGTGGGCATCACATGACTTTCCCTGCAGACTCCTATTCACACTCTCTTTATTTCTTCAATAATTCATTAAATTGAGTTTAATCACACAAAATAATAGCCATAACTATTTTTAAATTTCACTACATTTGCACTTTTAATTTAATTTTCGTTTCCATTAGATAACTGGATTTATTTTCAAAAGTTGCGTAGAGAAAATACGAACAAACTAAAATATCCCAAGAACGGCTAGTTCTTGTCTTAATATTTTCTTAATATTTTCTTATCTATAGTCTTAATATTTTCTTATCTATAGTCTTAATATTTTCTTATCTATAGTCTTAATATTTTCTTAATCAAAAATTAAGTGTAAAATAAGCACTTAAATGATATATTCGTGCATACGCTGTATTTCATTTTTAGATTTAACGATTTTTGCAGGCCATCTCGCATAAAAATGATTCTTTTTTTTCGAATCGTATCAAAATATAATCAGCACCTCCGGTTGTTCCAAGTTATTTACAAAATTTTGTGCAATTTGGTCAATGGATTTTTCAGTTAGAGTGGATACAGACAATTTTTGCTGGCTATTTCTCAAAACAGCAGGTTCTTTTATTCCCAATCGTACCAAAAACTAATCAGTACCAGGGCCATACGTACGTGACTTACCTATCAAATTTTGAGAAATTTGGCCCATTAGTCTTTGAATTAGAGTGGATACATACATTGCACAGACAGACAGACAGATACACGGACGTCACGATGAAATAGTTTTTTGTAGAGGTCTTAAAAAGTGGAGATCTGTTGAAAACTCGAGTTTCGATTTTCGGCAGGATCCCTATACTTTCCCTATACTTTACCATGTATTGCAGAGAAAGTAAAAAACTGAAGAAAAAAACAGTCCACAATTAATACGTTAAGATATCCACGAGCAGAGTATTAACACGCTGAATATATTATGATTTAAGATAGCCACAACTTAATGTAAAGTATTAATATTGAAATGCATTGTTATATATTATTAGGGAAGCAAGTGTCAGTCATATTGTTAGATCACATAATAACGTATACTTTTGATAATTATATACTAAGATAATCCATGTGCACCGGATACGCATATAGGGGGGTTCCCAAAGTCAGTACTACTCTTCTATGAAAGACATCAGCATCAATGGACCGGTTTCAAGCTTACTGTTTATTCGTCAGCATGAAATAAGCATATCTGCAATGGCGGCAGTAAAACTTGCTATGTGTTCAATTCTGCGACGTTTTAATTTTTAAATTCAAATTTTGAACAATTTCGACACAAGCTGCATTATTATGGATTGAATTTTGAAGTTCCCATACATTCTCCTAAAATTGTGACACATAACAAATTTCCGGCCGACTAATCGGTTGCTCATGTCCTTGCTGACGAGCCGGTCGGTCTGGGTCTTCAACATAACAAATTTCCTTGCAGTCTTTGAATACATCGGATATTCCATACTGTTGAACCGGTCTATGGAGGCAACGAGACCAATCTGCAATGGGAACTAAATCCTAAAATAATATATTTCCATTATGATTCGGAAATGTGTAATATTGTATATTTGACTTATTTTCCGATTTTCTTTTATTAATAGCGTTATCAGTAGACACTTTGAACTCCGGGAGTTTTTTATTCAAAATACTGTAAAAATAGATAAAAGGGTTAAAATAAATGTCATTGAGGTTCAAATGTGTCTATTGAAAGAATAATGCAGTCTTAATACATAGTTCAATAGTTAAGAACTCCAATAGACAAGCATGAGATCCGTGATTTGATTCACCGCTGGGACAAGTTTTCTTTACAACTATTTGGAATAGTGAAACTAATTCAGATTTATTTATACTTTTCACCGCATGTGATCCTGGAATACGGAAAACTACCTTTGTTCAGAAAATAAATTTGTCAAAAGAATTCAGCAGCAAGTCAATAGCAAATGACTTCAACGGTTTAAACATAAATACTATTTAAAAAAATACTATAAAATAAACATTTTAAAAAAAGGTATGTTTCAAAGGAAGTAAATACTCTAAGAGATTAAGATTCTAAAAGAGAAAAATGCTTAAAAAATGTTTGGGGATTTTGGTTTGTAAATGTTTGAAATGAGAAAAGCTTCTTAAAGCCATTAAAGTTTTAAACTAATTAGACTATAATTAAAAAATTAATAAAATCATAAATATGGAATAATGGTTCTACTGCAGCAACCAAATTCAGGGGACCGCTTATTACAGTTGATCAGCACCAAGTAGCCGCCATTGGAGTTGCTGGTTTCAGTTTTATAATAACGGTTGAATTGAGGACTCGTATTAGTCAATTTCAATGTTCCCAGATTGGGTGATATCTGCGTCGTATAATTGACTTCTAGTTATTCCTCGTCATCAATTAGTCGTTACTGCAGTTGTGATTTTCTTTTAACAGGGCGATTGCATTGCGGCGTCTTATAGTTCAAGTTCAAATTTCCCTAGTTGCATAATATCTATATTATTTGCGTGTACTTATTCTCCATCACCATTGAGAAATTTTTATTGTTGATATATGGTGATCTACCAGATATTTCGTGATGATGAGCTCTAAAAAAGCAAAATCAGTTCAATAATGCTGGTTGTGGGAGTGAGAGTTTGATTCCAAATTATTCAAAATAATGCCTAATGGCGGGTTTCGTAACTAAAAACTATACGCCATAGTCAAATTTAAGAATGAAATTAAAACCATTTACTTTGAACATCCTCAAATGCTTCTATCAGAACTATAATGTCATTATCGTAATTACGACAGATAATATAATTAATAAAAAAGTTTTTGTGAAGTGTATAATACATTCCAATGCGTTAATTTTTCTATTACGTTGCGCTATTACCAAAACACTGAAACTAAAAGGATCTAGTTAATGTTCAAGAAGTAAAGGTAATACATGGGCTTTTAAGTGCTATTATGGGTGTTTAAAACTTAATGGACATGGAGTAGAAAAAATTTCTAATGTGCTATTAGCTGATAGTTTGAAGTTGAGAAATATTTGAGTAATTGAAGTTTCATTAAAAGGTTGACTACTTTGTTTCTGTATCCTTAATATAATAATTACCTTATATATCTGTCATTATTATAAGAACATCCTGAATAGTGTAAAACAAAACGTACAGATCAAATACCATTACGATGAAATCCGGTTCGCCTCATGAACTTGGAAACAAATCTGTTGTCAAGATATTGGCGTGATGTTAATTTTTGTCAAATTTACGTGATTAGTTAAGAATTTCACGATTTACATAGCTTTTTCTAGGTCTACTTAGAGAAGGTATATAAGAATGCTCATTATTAAGATAGCGCTAGTAAAAATGCAAATGTAAAAAAGAAAAATATTTGAAATTAAAAATTAATGCTCCCACTTCATTATTTTCCTAAGATACATTGTATAAGGAAAGTATTCAAACGAGGTAAAAAAATGTTTTAAATGAATTTGCACGTTATGGGCACTGTTACATACGAATAAACTATTTTTACTTTCCCTGCAATACATGGTAATGTATAGGGAAAGTATTGGAATCATGCCGAAACTCACAACCCGAGTTTTTGACGGATCTACACGCTTCGAGACATCTAGAATACGAAAACACTATTTTTAGCTTGACGTCTGTGTGTGTGTCTCTCTGTCTATCTGTGTGTCTGTCTGTGCAATGTATGTATCCACTCTAACTCAAAACTTATGGACCAAATTTCATAAAATTTGGTAGATAAGTCACTTGGATATGACCCTGGTGCTGATTAGTTTTTGGTATGATTCGTGAAAACAGAACCCGCCTTTTTTTGCGAAGTGACCCGTAAAAATTTCATGTATCCACTCTAGCTAAAATACTAATTGACCAAATTTCACGAAATTTGATAGATAAGCTACTTGGTGATACTCTGGGGCTGATAAGATTTTGGTATTATTCGGAAAGGAACAACCGGCTTTTTTTTACAAAATGACCCTAAAAAATCGTAAAATGAAAAAAAAGCTACGTATGTGCAAATATATCAATTAAATGCTTGTTTTATACGTAATTTTTGATGAGGAAAATAATAAGAACAACTCTACTACTCTAGGGCTAACCATTCTCGAGATATTTGAGATTTTTCGCATTTAGTTCTTTTACTTTTAGTAAAATGTCAAATTATCAAATAAAAACAGAAATTGAATTAAAAATGCAAATTTAGTGTTATTTTGTGCAATTAAACTCAATTTAATGAATTATTAAAGATAAAAAAAAATGAATTTGAGTCTGCAAGGAAAGTCATGTGCTGTTCACATATATTCCTGCTTTATATATTCACATATATTCCTGCTTCAATATTCCAGCTTTAGGATTTTTACTTTCCCTGCAATACATGGTAATGTATAGGGAAAATATTGGAATCATACCGAAAATCGCAACTCGAGTTTTCGACGGATCTACACGTTTCGAGACCTCTAGAATACGAAAAAACCATTTTTAGCGTGACGTCTGTGTGTGTGTCTGTCTATCTGTCTGTCTGTCTGTGTGCCTGTCTGTGTGTCAGTCTGTGTGTCTGTGCAATGTATGTATCCACTCTAACTCAAAAACTAATGGACCGAATTTCATAAAATTTGGTAGGTATGACTGTTGGACGTGACCCTGATGCTGATTAGGTTTTGGTACAATTCGAAAAAAAGAATCCACCTTTTTTTGCGAAATGGCCCGCAAAAATTTCATGTATCCACTCTAGCTGAAATACTAATTGACCAGATTTCACAACATTTGGTAGATAAATCACTTGTGGGATACTCTGGTGCTGATTAGATTTTGTTACGATTCGGAAAAGAACAACCTGCTCTTTTTTACGAAATGGCCCACAAAAATCGCTAATATCTAAAAAAAGACTACGTATGTTCAAATGTATCAATTAAATGCATGGTTTATACGTAATTTTTGACGAGGGAAAGAATAAGAACAACTCTATTACTCTAGGACTAACCGTTCTTGAGATATTTGAGAGTTTTAGCATTTTTGTTATGCTGCCTTTGGAAAAATGTCCAATTACCAAATACAAGCAGAAATTGAATTTAAAATGAAAATTTTGAGTTATTTAGTTATTTTGTACAATTAAACTCAATTTAATTAGTTCTTAAAGAAATATAGGAAGAATGAATTAGCGTCTGCAGGGAAAGTCATGTGCTGTCCACATCAGATTTTTATAGTTGTTCCCAACTCTCTATGTATGTAATACATGTGTCCACTCTAGATCTAAAACTTTGTGTCCTATTTTCGTAAATTTTACCTCTAAGGGAATCAGGAATCAAACACAGTTGTGAAACTACTATATTGTGAAACCCCACAATTCAGATAGTAACCCAAAGCCGTAAAGAAGGCCCAAGAGAAAATCGTGGAGAAAGTATTTAAGAAATTCTAAATAATAGGGACTATGTCAAAAAATGTCTAGTAGAGATATGATCAGCATTTGAAGTTTCACCATTTATTCTTCATTGATTCTGATTATGGCACGAAATAAGAAATATAACTTGTCTTTTTTTTATCTGACTTTCAAAAGTTCAAAGAGCAAAAAATTAAAGATAAAATAAATGCAATTCTCAAAATCAAAAGCTAGTCATAATCAAATGTTTTTTGTAATCAAAATGTATTTAATTGTCAGTTTGTGATAGCGAAGTGACGAAACCCACTCCTATAATGCTAAAATAAACTATTTGTATAAGCTATTTCATTTATATATCTCAAAAACTGATCATTTTAAAACGAATTATTATAATAGAATTTTTTTATGACAGCAAATTCCATTAAACTTAAAATTTTGATGTGGACAGTATCTGACTGTATCTGCAGACTCATATTCACGCTCTCTTTATTTCTTTAATAATTCATTAATTTGAATTTAATTGCAGAAAATAACATTCATAATTATATTTAATTACACTGAATTTGCACTTTTAATTCAGTTTTCGTTTTCATTTGTTATCTGGACTCATTTTCAAAGGTGGCGTAGCGAAAATGCGAAAAACCTGTAATATCTCGAGAATGATTAGTCCTAGTGAAATGGGGTTGATCTTATTCTTTTCATCTTCAAAAATTACGCATAAAATAAGCATTTAATTGAGATATTTGAACATACGAAGTCTTTTATTTTAGATTCTGACGATTTTTGTGGGCTATTTAGCAAAAAAAACAGTTTTTTTTTTCAGAATCGTACAAAAATCTAATCAGCGCCAGAGTAACCACACCTGACTTATCTATCAAATTTTCTAAAATTTGGTCTATTAGTTCTTAAGTTTTTCAGCTAGAGCGAATACAGGAAATTTTTGCTGACCATTTCACAAAAAATAGCAGGACCTTTTATCTTGAATCATACCAAAATCTAATCAGCACCAGAAACACCCACAAGGAACTGACCTACCATATTTTATAAAATTCGGTCAATTAGTTTTTCAGTTAGAGTGGATACATACTTTGCACAGACAGACACACACACACAGACGTCACGGTAAAAATGTTTTTTTCGTATTCTAAAGGTGTCAAAACGTGTAGATCCGTCGAAAACTCGAGTTACGATTTTCGATATGATTCCAATACTTTTTCCATACATTATCATGTATTGCAGGGAAAGTAAAAATGTCAATTTCATGTGAAATATTCAATAGAATGCTGGAAAATGTATATAAAAGATAAAGAAAAATAATGTACATAAAAAAGGAATGTCGATAAAAAAGAAAAGAAATTAATGTACATAAAAAAATAAATGTACATAGAAAAGAAAGAAAAAATTAAATACTCTAAAATAAAGTCATTTCTCAATCCGATTTTCTGTTAATTTGAAACGCTTAAAATTGTAAAAAACTGCAAATCATTTTAAAGGTAATAAGACAATAAATGTGGATTCAATATGAGAATGCAATGTAAATTGAATTCACCTCGAGCATCCATCAGTGTCTCATTAGTCGAACATTATAACGCTATTGACGTAATTACGCCAGATAGCTACTTCAGAATATTTTTATCCTAAATGATTTTTATCATAACAAGTTCCAGTAAAATAGATAATAATAGGCTCTTCAGCATATTATTATTTTTTTAATTTTCCCTAAAATGATTGCATTTATGCAATATATGCATGGATAAAGTATTAAGACTGGGTAGAATAACACAAAATCCAGTTTCTGAGATATTTGTGATTTAGATTTGTATCTTCAAAATGAATAGATGTTTCGGATTTAATGTGTGCGTCTGTTTTTACTTTCCCTGCAATACATGGTAACGTATAGGGAAAGTATTGGAATCATGTCGAAACTCGCAACTCGAGTTTCCGACGGATCTACACGTTTCGAGACCTCTAGAATACGAAAAAATAATTTTTAACGTGACGTCTATGCGTATGTCTGTGTGTCTGTCTGTGTGTCTGTCTGTGCAGATTTTGTATCTACTCTAACTAAAAAACTAATTGACCGAATTCCATAAAATTTGGTAGGTAAGTCACTTGTGGGCGAATCTGGTGCTGATTAGTTTTGGGTACGACTTTGAATAAAAGAACCCGCCTTTATTTGCGAAATGGCCCGCAAAAGCTTCTATCCACTCTAGCTAAAAATCTAATAGACCGAATTTCACAAAATTCGGTAGATAAATCGCTTGTAGGTCGCCCTGGTGCTGATTAGATTTTAGTACAATTCGGAAAAAAATAACTTGCCTTTTTATGCAAATTGGCCCCTCAAAAATCGACAAAATCTAAATTAAAAAACTACGTATGCTGAAATATATCCATTAAATGCTTGTTTTATACGTAATTTTTAACGAAGAAAAGAATAAGATCAACTCCATTACACTACGACTAGCCGTTCTTGAGATATTTTAGTTTATTCGTTTTTTCTCTACGCCAACTTTGAAAATGAGTCCAGTTACCAAATGAGAACGAAAATTGAATTAATAGTGAATTAAATTTAGTTAAAATAAAGAGAATGTGTATATAAGTCTGCAAGGAAAGTCGTGTGCTGCCCAGATCAGATTTTTTTTTTGTCTTGCTACTTTTTCAAAAAGTTTTATTCAGTCTAGTTAAATCTAAGTAAAGCACGTAGCTTCGTATCATCAATGTAACAACGTAAAATTAAAACGCCAAGACATTAATAAATTTCAATAGCTAATTATTGTTGGATGACTAGTCACCTTTTTGAATTTTATTCTGTCTCCATTACTCTCTGTTTTTCCAAGTACTCTCTGTTTTTCGATTCGAATTTTATTGCAGCTTCTTGTATCAATAAAAATTCTAATAATACGGTTAATAATTTGTCCATGATTCCAAATTTCTAGAATTCGAGTTTAATCATAAAAATGCAGGACATTTAATATGTAATGTTTAAGAAGTAATCGTTTTATACACGCAATGCCTTATTCTAAAACAAATGACAACAACTTGTTAGCTTAAATCGCTTTCGTGCACGTTTTCAAATAAATTTATTAAAAAAAAAATAATGTATGAAAAATCTGATGTGGGCAGCACATGACTTTCACTGCAGACTCAAATTCATTTTTTCCTTATTTCTTTAAAAGCTCATTAAATTGGGTTTAATTGCACAAAATGACACTAAATTTGCATTATTAATTAAATTTCTGCTTTTAATTGGTAATTGGACATTTTTCCAAAGGCGGCATAAAAAAATTCGAAAAATCTCAAATATCTCGAGAACGGTTAGTCCTAGAATAATAGAGTTGTGCTTATTCTTTTCCTCGTCAAAAATTACGCATAAAACAAGCATTTAATCGATACATTTGAACATACGTAGTCTTTTTTTAGATATTGGAGATTTTTGCGGACCATTTCGTAAAAAAATACCGGTTGTTCTTTTCCGAATCGTACCAAAATCTAATCAGCACCAGAGTATCCCACATGTGATTTATCAACCAAATTTTGTGAAATTTGGTCAATTTGTATTTGAGCTATAGTGAATGAGATTTTTGTGGGCCATTTCGCAAAAAAGACGGGTTCTTTTTTTCCGAATACTACCAAAAACTAATCAGCACCAGGGTCACACCCAAGGATCTTGCTCTACCAAATTTTATGAAATTCGGTCCATTAGTTTTTGAGTTAGATTGGATACATTTATTGCACAGATACACAGACAGACAGACAGACAGACAGATAGACAGACACACACACAGATGTCAAGCTGAAAATAGTTTTTTTGTGTTCTAGAGGTCTCGAAACGTGTAGATCCGTCGAAAACTCGAGTTGTGATTTTCGGTATAATTCCAGTACTTTCCCTATACATTATCATGTATTGCAGGGAAAGTAAAAATAAGCATCATAGAATTTGTATTGCACACTTTTGCGACAAAATTGGTAAAATATTGCTAAGTTGGCATCTTTTTAAATGAGGTGACAAATTGGCGTAACACCAAATTGATGAATTAATAATTAACATACTTTTATATAATGGAATATATTGCTTAGCATATGTTAGCAATATTTCCAATTGTCAAGTTTTATCTTCGAGAAGAATAAGTAAATTCTATGCTTCCAAACAAATCTGCATGTTTTCATCCATGCTGTCACTTTTTAACGGTCAAGAGTCTCTCTCTTGTACATAATTAATTTGCATTAAGAAAAGTAAAGTCATTCCATTATGTAGTGAAAGTCATGTGATGCCCACATAAGGCTTTTCAAGTTTTATTTCCAGTTTTATTTTCTAGTGTTGTTACGGATGAATCCTCTAGAAATATGGGTGTATATGCAGGATAAAGAACGAGTCCAAGTATCTGTATAACTAATGATTATTCACAAGCACAAAGTAAACAGAAATAATATACAATCAAACAGCACTTAAATATTCCACTATTTACACACATTAAGAGCTAATATTCTTAAAATACTGGATAAAATAATTTCACAAAACAGCGGCTACTATTCTCAAAACATTGACAAAAGTCACAGTTCACTGTAGCACGTGTACTGTCAACTCTTCAACTGAATTATCCGATTCAGTGATGGCTTTTATTTATATTCTCTCCATAAAAACTTCTGGAATTCTCTATATCTCAAAGAATAATCGTTTTATCGAGAAGTTTCTGGAACATCCCGGAGTTCGCCAAATGTCGCCAAATTGACGATAAATGACGAAATCTGGAATCCCTTCTTCTAACTGTTAAACCCTGGCAACCCTGGGCTCAAGTCATCCTCACATCTTGCTGACGTCTGGGACCGTATTTTCTTGCCCGGACAGACGGAAGGGGAGGTATCAAAGGGAATATTGAGTGTCCGCAACAGTATTATATAGAAAGTATGGGAGACTGGGGAAGACAAGACCGGCAGTGCATAAACGTGCAAAGCGTCACGTGCTGTCATCAGTAATCAAATATGTTGAATAGAAAGCACTAATCATCTTCTTTCAGCGTCTAGTCCGCCATTGATCCATTTGACTACAAACCTGTTTTCATTTTGAAGTTACATTTTTATGATAAGCCCTCCATTATGTTCACTTACTTTTCATAAGGAATGTATTTAAAAAATTTTTGTAACAAATCTTAAACATGTTGATATTTTGTTATCACTACTTTCGTCTGTTTTCAGTAAAATCTAAAGAACACATTAACTTTTAAGGCTGTAGTGTTCTTTGTAGAAAGGAAAAGGTAAGTCAGCGACCAGAAAAGGACTGTAAAAAAGCACCCTATTAAAACATATTAGGTCAGTTTAGGAGGTTCTATAGCTAAGAAGAAGGCAAAAAAATATGCAACCCATGCACCACGACTAATTTTAAAAGCTAAGAAAGATCTAAAATCTTCAGTTTCTGAAAGAATAAACTCATAAGGCAGAAGAATTGGCAAGTTCCTCATTTAAACTTGCAAATATTGAAGAAGATGAAAAGCGCTGAATAAAAGAAAGATCAAATACAAAAGATAAAAAAAAAACAAAGCACCCATACGTTTCTTTGTGTTCTATCCTATAGAGACTGTACAGATAGGACTTCACATTACGTTATTTCACAATTTATTTTCTTTTGAAAGGAAATAAAAAGAAATTACCATAACGATTGATTTCATAGCAAGGCCAATTTAACAAATTATTTCATTGTAAGTTTATGTATTTGTATTTCTGCTTTCGTTTGAGATATAATTTTGTTTTCCTTAGGTCTTTTGTGCCCCAATCTCCCCCCTACTGTGATGGGTTTAAATTGTTCAAATGTTGAAGAATTGATATGTTTAAAGTATTCATCTCTGAGTATTCATTAAAATTTAAAATAATATGTCTGCCTGTCTGAAAAATCAGTGAGTATAATATATCTGAATCAAATTAAGATTTTTAAATGAAAATATTCATAAGAAATTATACTAAAATTTAAACATTACAGGTGTAGGGATTTAAATATCCCCATCTAGATGCTGTGCATTGAGTAGCTTTGACCAAAATAGAACTGAACTTTGTATGAACATTTATACACCTTGCACTGTATAAAATTCAGTAATTATTCACTGTCATAAAAATTTCTTCTTACGATGCCACTAATCCTTTATAATTTCTATTTATCAGCAAAAACAATCTGTATTTTTACTTTCCTTATATCCATAATGTATAAGGAAAGTATTGTGACAGGGTCGGAAATTCGAATTCGAGTTTTCGACGTGAGAGCACGTTTCAAGCATCCCTGATCACGAATCAAACATTTTTAAAGTGATGCTGTGTGTGTGTGAAAGTATGTGTGTGTGTGTGTGTGTGTGTGTGTGTGTGTGTGTGTGTGTGTGTGTCAGGTAGGCGGAAGGCCAGAAAGTATACTAAGCCAGAAAGCCTTCTTTCAAATCAGACGCCAAACTTCGTTTTATCGCCAGCGTGATACACGAAAGAGCGCCGCTCTCTCTCTCAAGGTTACTATAGCAGCCATATCAAGAGAAAGGACTCTCACAATTTGGTTTATTTTTTTATAGGATATATAACTTACAATTTAGCAATAGAGACACGATTTAAATGGAGTGTCTCTTAGATTGGAATTAAATTAATTCAATATTGATTAGATTAAAGAAGCCGATATATAACTTACAATTAAGCAATATGGGCTTATCGCCGATATATAACTTACAATTAAGCAATATAGACACTTTTTAAATGCATTATCTCTTAGATTAGAATTAAATTAATTCAGTATTCACTCAATTAAAGAATCCTTTTATTATTTTCTAACGCTATTCTATAGAGGAAGTTCACGGATAATCACGACATTTAGACGAAAAAATACACTTAAAGACACCATGAACACATTTCGAACATTTTGGGAAATATTTCCATCCATGTGTGTGTGTGTGTATCTGTGGGGTGCGAATGCACGTATCACTATGGCAATTTATATGTAGATGCATTCTGTATAAAATTAGAAACAGGTAGAATATTTTGTAATAAATGGGATTAAAACATTATTCCAAATTAGAGATATTAAATTAGAGAGAGTACGTACAGCCACGAAATTCTATATGTAGCTGCATTCTGAAAAAATTAGAATTAGGTAGATCATCATGTAATTAACGTGATTAGAATACGGGTGAAAGGGAGGGAGGGAGACACAGAGAGCGAGAGAGAAAGAGTGTGGTTGTGTGTGTGTCAAAATATAGTACGATCAAAATATAGTGTGGTACTGCAGGAGAGGGCGACCTTATTTCGAACGAGTAGGATTCATGGGTGCCCATAAAACTTATTCCTGAGATGGCCAAAGTCAAGGATGGGAGGTAAATAATCTATTAACTTAATACCTACATTTCTGACCTTGAACGTCCGCGGGAGCGAAAGTGCCCCCTCGCGCTCCCCTATGGGCGCCCATAGAACATTTTCTAGAGGGTAAACTCGTGGATGAGAAGTACAATGTTGACTAGCTTGATACCTACATTTCTGACTTTGAACGCCCCTATGGACACCCATGGTTATAAGTGTTGAAGACCCAGACCATTTGACTAGCCCTATAGGGCTTACAGCAGCTGTTTGAGTGGCCGGGAGAGATGGCTATAAGCACAGACTAATATAGTATTCTGTGGCTATAAGTGTTGCAGACCCAAACCACTCGACTGACCCAGAGGGCTTACTGCAGCTATTTGAGTGGTCGGGATGGCTATAAGTGTTGTTGTTGAGACCCTGACCGTCCGACCTACCAGAAAGGTGTAAGGTAACCGTTTTGACGGCCGGGAAGTGCCACCCAAATTAGACCGGAACCCAGTGGGGGAGGCATCCACAGAGACCGTACCTTCCTTCCCCTACCACCAACCTCTCGGAAGGACTTACGGACCCACATGTTTAACGTGATCGTACTCCGCATGAACATGGCGGCAGTTGTGGCAGCGTGCAAATCCAGCGCGCAAACCACCGGGTTACGCCCGAAATGTGCCAACAGCACGCAGTGTTCCCAGGTGGTCACCCACCCAAGTACTAACCGCGCCCGTTGCTGCTTGACTTCGGTGATCTAACGAGAACTGGTGTTTTCATCACGGTAGGGCCGTTCGCATATGGCTATAAGTATTAAAGACCCAGACCGTCCGACTCATCCTGAGGACTTGAGCATCTAATTGGACGGCCGGATGGCTATAAGTGTTGAAGACCCAGACCACACGACGAACCCAAGGGTTAACGGTAGCAGAATGTGTGGCCGGGGGATGGCTATAATTGTGTAAAATATTAGACTTCATTTTTGTGGGGTCTGGAAAGACTCCATTTTTCCAACCCTGGGGACATCGAAACTCAACTCCGTTAGGTTCGTTCTGTCCTGAGGTTACTAGTATAAGTAGGGACTTTTTTCAATGAGCGCCCATAGGGGAGGGAAAGGAGGCACTTCCGCTCCCCTGGACATTCAAGGTCCCAAATGTGGGGATCAAGGTAGTCAATATTGTACATATCATTGAGTTTAACGCCTAGAAAAATTGGTATGGGCGCCTATGCTTATAGTATCGACAACGGGACAGAACCTAACGAAGCTTAATATTTTTGTTTCTCACTCGAGGGTGAATAAAATGGGTGGGAGTGTCAAAAAGGATTTATCAATCAATGACTTTGAGTCCTTCACAGCTTAACCGAATTAACTTTTATTTTGTGCAAATATTGTATTCGAAACGATTATAACCGCGAAACTCAATATATCTTAAATCAAGAATATTAATTTCCCCAAAGGGACAGGAATTATCAAATAAATTAAACTTCATTTTCCAAGATATTGAATATTCATCAATTTGACATCATTTTTATTAATTTAGTGTAATTTTCGCCAATTTGGTAACATTTTAAATAAAATGTCAAGTTGACGATATTTTGTTAATATATCGACAAGCATTACAGACAGACTGACAAACTAATAAATTACGTTTGACGAATTGTTTGATGTCAAAATACAAAACTATTGTGAAACAGTGTCTCGTGAATAAAACCTACGAGAATGATGCTAACACCGTTGTCATATAATATTGTACATGGAATGGAAACATATTGCGGTAGTTAGCACTGTTTTAATTTCATGTATTTTTTAAATTTATTTGAAAAACGTACAATATATCAAGAATGGTTCATGTTATTATCCCAAAGTTTATGTTATTCATTTTCTAATAAAAAATTAAATAAAAAATTATATTTTATGTAACAATATTAAAGGTTCTGATTTTCTATGATGTTTTTCTAAATTTCATTCGAAAGTTTGGAGCTGGTTTCCAAATATTCGATTGCTTATAAAATCAATAGACTTCCAGTATTCACTGATTGTAATAATCGAAATATTTTTTGTTTGAAACGTTACATCCGTTCGTTAGATATCGCATCCACTGACTCAAGGACACACACACTAATATACATGCACATACCACATACATTAATATACAAGCACACACACACGCGCGCGCGCGCACACACACACACAGATATCACTTTAAAAACATTCGATTCGATTTCAGGGATGTTTGAAACAAGCTCTACCGACGAAAACACAAAGCAGAATTCGAGTTTTCAACCTCGTCATAATACTTTCCCTATACATTATATCAGTGTTTTTCAAATTCATTTTGTCACGAAACCCTTTTGAAATTTAATTTGATGGTGGAACCCCAAAATAAGAAATATCCTCTGTTGTCCAAATTATGCAACAAAATTTTACACGTTTTTAAATTTAAGACAATTTACATGAAACTATCACGTCGCGGAATCCCAAGGGTTCCGAAAACTTTGAAAAGTCCACCTTGAAATACGGTGCATTATATTAGGCATGACAGAAAAGTAATATTTATTGCTCCCCCAAACCGAAAATGTCAAGCAAATTTCCTTAAAATGTAACAAATTTTGCACTTTTAAAATGACAAATATTCCCACCTTTCAAATAATCTTCAATTTTCGTCACTGATTGTTGTACAATATAAGTATTGAACAACATACGGATCCTACACATATATTTACTCCAAAATCTCACATATAAAAGTTTTATTCAAATAATAAATTATATATGTGGGTGGAACATTTCTTACACTCATTGCAAACAATCTGCGTGCAGTACAAAAAGGTCTTAAATACATGTATTTTCATAGTATTACTTTAAAACCAAAATGTACATAAAACATGATTTAAATAATGGGAATGTATCTAATCTGTCTTCGTGAACAATATCGCGGATTAAAAACAATCGTCTTTCTCTCCGCTTTTGCAGGAGTTGCAAAAATAGTGTACCAGAACTGGCGATAAAACGACGTTTGGCGTGTGATGTGAGAGAAACTTTCTGAATTGGTATACCTTTGGGCTTATCGCGTCAGGTAGTCTGTGCAGACGATAACTGACGAACGAATGGACCGAGTCGAACAAAATTTGGTACAAAAATCACAATCCGTAAACACTGGAAGCCTATTGTTTTTATACGCAATCGAATGTTCAAAACCCCCCTAAATTTTCGAGTGAAATGTTGAAAAAATCGTCCAAAAATTAAAACCGCTAATAAGGTTACGCAAATAGACATTTCTTATGTAATTTTTCATTAGAAAACGATTGACATAAATTTTAGAACGCTAACAAGAACTGTTCTCGATATTGCACATTTTTCAAAAAAATTATCAAAAAGTTATATAAAATAAAAAAAAATAATTCCTATTGAGAAACATGTTAACTTTTCATATGTAATACCATGCGATAAATTTGGTGACATCATTCTCGTGGATCTAGCTCGTTCCATTCATGAAAAAAGATACTTTGAATAATACTTTTGTATTTGAACGCCAATAGTCATTTATCTGCTGTAAGGATAACTTATTTCTCCGTCCATAACGCTTGGCGAGATTTTGGCGACGAATTTGGCGGAATGTCGCCAACTTGGCGACATTTTTAATTGTTGCCGAATTAACAAAAATCTCGCCAAATTAATAAAAATGACGCTAAATCAATGAAAATGGCGACTAATTGAAGAAAATTCAATATCTTGGAAAGAATATAAGTATCTACTATAAGAATAATATTTTTTTTAACTGTAACAGTAGTGAATTCATTGCATTATATAAGGAAAGTCATGTGTTGCCCACATCAGATTTTTTATTTATACTTGCTAGAATTAGAAATCTGATGTGGGCAGCGCATGACTTTCCCTGCAGTCATATCCTTATTCTCTTTATTTTAATTAAATTTAATTCACTTTTAATGCAATTTTCGTTCTCATTTGCTAACTGGACTTATTTTCAAAGATGGCGTAGAGAAAATACGAAAATATTAAATATCTCGAGAACGGGTAGTCCTAGTGTAACGGGATTGGTCTTATTCTTTTCTTTGTTAAATTTTACGTATAAAACAAGCATTTAATGGATATATTTGAGTATGCGTAGTTTTTATTTTAGATTTTGACGAATTTTGCGGGCCATTTTGTAAAAAAGGCAGGGTTTTTTTTCGAATCATACCAAAATCTAATCAGCACCAGTTCGAACTATAAGTGACTCATCTACCAAATTTTATGTAATTCGGTCTATTAGTTTTTCAGCTAGAGTGGATACAACCTTTTGCTTGCCATTTCGCAAAAAAGGCGGGTTCTTTTATCCCGAATCGTACCCAATACTAATCAGCACCAGACTCGCCCACAAGTGACTTACCTACCAAATTTTGTGAAATTCGGTCTATTAGTTTTATAGTTTGAGTGGATAAAATCTGCACAGACAGACACACGCACACAGACATACACACAGACGTCACGCTAAAAATGGTTTTTTCGTTGTCTAGAAGTCTTGAAATATGTAGTTTCGTCGAAAACTCGAGTTATGATTTTCGACATGATTCCAATATTTTCCCTATACATTACCATGTATTGCAGGGAAAGTAAAAATCTGATGTGGGCAGCACATGATTTTCCCTGCAGACTTATGTTCACGTTCTCTTTATTTTTCTTACATTTAATTCACTTTTAATTCAATTTTCGTTCTCATTTGATAACTGGACTTCTTTTCAAAGGTGGTGTAGAGAAAATACGAAAAAACTAAAATATCTCGAGAACGGCTAGTCCTAGTGTAATGGGGTTGGTCTTATTTTTTTCTTGGTTAAATATTACGTGTTAAACAAGCATTTATTTCATGGATATATTTGAGCATACGTAGTTTTTTATTTTAGATTTTGGCGATTTTTGCGGGCCATTTTGCAAAAAAAGGCAGGTTATTTTTTCCGAATCATACCAAAATCTAATCAGCACCAGGGTGTCCCATAAGTGACTTACCAAATTTTGTGGAATTCGGTCCATTAGTTTTTTAGCTAGAGTGGATACAAACTTTTGAGGGCAATTTTGCAAAAAAGGAGGGTTCTTTTATCCCGAATCGTACCCATAACTAATCAGCACCAGATTCGCCCACAAGTGACTTGCTTACCAAATTTTATGAAATTTAGTCAATTAGTTTTTTAGTTAGAGTGGATACAAAATCTGCACAGACAGATAGACACACAGACAGACTGACAGACAGACACACACACAGACGTCACGCTAAAAAGAGTTTTTTCGTATTCCTGAGGTCTCAAAACGTGTAGATCCGATCCTCGAGTTGCGATTTTCGGCATGATTCCAATACTTTCCCTATACATTACCATGTATTGCAGGGAAAGTAGAAATATCTGGTTGTTATGAATGTGAACCTTATATTTTTAAACGTATATCGAGATTATAATCTTTTTCTTAAGTAAAACGTGTCTCATAAATTGGGTGAATCAGAAATATTTTCTACCTTACAAAGCCATAATCTGCGCTGACGCAGTGTTTCTGGTTTACCTTTCTAATATTGTGTAATTTTTAAGGCACTAAAATATCATCTATTAAGTTCATAAATATCATCATAAAGTTCTGTGGGACACATAAAAAAGAAACTTAAAGTTAAAGTTTTAATTAATAAATACATTAAGATTGACATGGCCGTAAATTCTCATTTTAGTGGACTTATTATTGAAATCGTACATTGCTAGTTGTGCCGCTATATAAAACCCTCCAATTATTTACCTTTCGTGTGAGTCCTGTAAAGGAATAATTAATTATTATAAAATGCTAAATGGATCACGCCATTTAAACTTTAATAATAAAACATTTATTAACAACATCAAATCTAAATTATTTAATTGCACCAATTATTCATATTATTAATTCTATGCTTAACAACAATTATTCTCATTAATTATTGCGGCGGGGGGGGACATATGTGACCAGTATTATTAAAATTACTATCATGTGTCTAAGACCTGTGATTGTTAATGAGCACATATCTTCAGATCTGTCTTGGGCTTTGATCATATATCAAATACTTGCATCAGTTATTTGCACCGCCCTAACTCTTTGGTGTGTTGCTCCTTCTCGTACTCTGATTGCACTCGCATATTATATAGTTCTAGCCAGTATTTTTGGAACATTTACACAATTCTTTAAGTCATGATGTACAAGCTATATGTGCACGAGTTGCACAAATCTGCTCACGTCCTTCTTAAGTCAAATCTTCATTATTTCTTTTTTTGGTCTGCTCTTAAGTCAAAAAATCATAATCTTCTTTTTATATTGGTTACTCCTTTAACCAATGGCATCATTCCACATCTCGTAAGGCCCAGCTCAGCCCCTATGTCATGGCGCCCTAAATTTATGGTCTTCTGAGTGATAAGCTCGAGTGATAAACTTCACGGAGTGATAAACTCGGTGTCAGCCAGACTACACTTATTGTTCGCCGTTTTGACCACCATAAATTTATACATAAAAGTGTCTCATCAAATGTGAGATTTATTTCTGGACTCACAAGTTCTGACAACATTTCTGTCCCCAGCTAGTTCTTGGTTAACCAGTTTTTTCAAGACTTTTAAACGAAAGGTCGTGACGACATATTTGCACAAAAGTTATGCCTAAAAAGAGAAAAGTATTCAAATTTGAATAATGACTATTTATCGATTCTATATCTTCTCCAGCGTATTATAGAAATATACTATGGTAATTACCATAATTTTACATCACTAAAAAACTCGAACTGCACATTAGTCCTTAACTTTTGTTTAAATCAAAAACACTTTTAAATTTGGATTTTCACCATTTTCCTAATATTTACCGCCAAAGACGACCAACACGGTGCTTTAAAAAGTTATCAGTAGTTTGTGTACTCGCTTGTTACGCGGCTGTGTAATAAATGTGGTTTATGTAGCGGTTGCTACTAAATAGTAATTTAATTGTCAACATTTATTTTTACTTGCATTTTTCAGTCTGGTGCTGAAACACTCCTGAACATTCTTATCCATTTTGTAACGTTGTTACATGAAACATAAACAAATTCATAATAAAATATTTAATATAATTTTGTTATCAATTGTTTTTGAACGTAACAAGTCTATTTTGAATCTCTCCGAAAATTCATGTGAGACATCAGTTGTGAATATCTGTGTCACAGTAATCATTCCAATTCCTGTAAACTTTCCCATTGCAGGCATGAAATAGAAATCACCAACTTGGCAATTTCAGGATTTGATCCCTGGACCAAAGCGTTGTAGGCCAGCTTCACAGCTTTAAACTGAAGATATATCCAGATGAAGGCGCTCAATACTGCCTGTTGCAGTTGCTACGCAGAAAACCACACGTCCGGTAAGGACGCGAAGAAGGCAGCTTTCGTATAAGGAAGTAAATTTAGATGCATTGTACAAGTAATTAAAATGAAGAGACATAATTTAAAAACAATAACAAAATATTTATTCTATAAACATCATTACTAATAACATTTAACATTCCTACTTTATACACAATATTACTAATAACATTTAACATTCCTTCTTCACAAACAACATTACTAATAACATTTAGTACTCCTACTTTATACACAATACATCTCTCACAGTGTTCTACTCAATGCATTTAATTCCCTAACCTTATGTAATTCGAAATGGGGTGAGAGAGAGCTAGAATGCCACACAGGCCATCTTGTAAAATATGTGTAAGATCGCCTACCTTCATCATCGAATATCACGAGCTCCTCTGTTTGCCGGCTCAGGGCAGCCTCCGCGGTCCGCTGTTGACTCCGTCGCGCTTGCAACCTTTCGTTACCACATCACCAAAGAAAGTCCTCGATTTTCCAACTTCCAACTTCAAAAACTTCAAAACTTTAAAACTGCTCTCTCTCTCCTCTCCCCTCTCTCTCCTCTCTCCCCTCTCTCCCCCTCTCTCCCCTCTCCCCTCTCTCTTATCCCTCTCTCTCCTCTCCCCCTCTCTCCTCTCCCCCTCTCTCCTCTCCCCCTCCTCTCTCTCTCTCTCCCTCCCCTACAAGGTGCCCCAGTCTATAATTGGCCAAGGCAATTAAAAGATACGCCTTGCAGCTCTATTATTGGCCAAGACCCCCTTTGAAATTTAAGAAATCTAATCTCATATTTTTAGGCTTTGAAAGTTCTCACGAGAATTTTCCCATGAACCATGTGATAAATATTAACCTTTTGGGTCAGCAGTGTCAACCCCTTCCGTTCATCACTGCACCTGATGCTTACTTGAAATTGAGAAGTCCCCCTTTCTTTTTTCGAACCATGTCCGGTACAGCTGCGTTTGAGGGAACGTTATAATTATTACCTCGCTGCATGAGGGACCGACTTCTCAGGTCTACTTCCTCTTTTAAAACTGTAATGCTACATTGTGATTGGAAATTTCAATGTAACAACAGTATTCCCCCTACCGGTGAGTTTCGTCGAAAACGAATTAAACCTTTGGTGTGAGAATTCTAATTTGAAGAAAAGGAGCGGTTAGATGGAGGCCTCGTGGTGAGTCACAACTCCAAATTACAGAGTCTCTGAAGATCAAGTTACCTCCTTTTCAGCTGGTGCCATCACATGACGACACAGACATTACATTTATGGAATGCATATATAATCACCAGAAAGCTGAATAACTGTAAATAATGGGGCAAATGATATTACGTACTCATCCGAGGTTACCAATGTAATGATAAAAGCGAAATTACGAATTTGGCAATGCGTTGATTCGATCTCGTGGCTAAAACGTGATATGCTGGCATCATATCCTTAGGCAAAAATCGTCTTCAGTTCAATAATAATAATATTAATAATAATAATTAAAAGAAATAAAGAAAATATACTGACTTATGAGTTTTTGCTACATCATATATTTGAACTGATTCCAAATGTACAATAACACAGAACACTTATCATCCAGCAGTCATTTTCTATAAATGATTTATTAGTTTCTTGATTTTAACATAACTTTTATTTTCTCTAAATGCTTTAGGTATGTTTGACCAATGTGCGATTGCCACACGTCTTTAAAAACAACTTATACGTACTCAAATATTTGCAATTCTCATTAGGATTCCTAAAGAAAAAAAATTAACTGATAAGGAAACAGCTGTTAAATAACCAAGTTTAGACTTCAAAAGTAGAGAATAAATTAATAGCAGGGTATAAATTGGCACTAAAGTCAGCAATAATTTCATTAGAAGTGTGTGTGGCAAGACTTATGTGGATGTAGAGTCAGAGATTGTTTTAAATAGTAGCTACAAATAAACTTTTACTTTTAATGCACAAAATATTCAAAAGTAAAGAGAAGTATTGAAATCTAACGCACATCATCATCATATATTAATAAGGGTGATGACTCTATCAACTCAAATTAGGCTTGATTTTCCTTTGGATTTGCTTCCGACCATCCTTTCAGGTGCAATCGTTCCCACATAGCTTACATTCACGGTCAGACAGCCATTCTCCCTACAATGCAAGCATTTTAGATCGGGTATTCCTCTTGATCTCCCTTTTCCTTAATGATGTGCCTTAAACTTACTTTAATCTTCCTTAATAATGTTTCTTAAGATTCCTTTAAACTTTCTTAATCTCCTTCTTCCTTAATAATGTAAAACTGGGGATGTTCTTCCTTTCTCTAACTCCACCCACTCGCTGGATGTGTTCATCCCACTTAATTCTGTTGATTTTTAAGTATTTTATAAAAATACATTTTCCCTACTAATCCGTATAATGTAAAATTAAATCTCCCCCCTCCCACATGCAATTAACTCAGACCCCACTAAAATACTCAGCAAGATTTTCATTTCAAGTACACATACAGCTGTCTCATCATTCGTAGTAAGAGTCTAGATCTCTCAGAGGTTAAAACAGAATCTTCTGACGAAGCTTTAAACTCACAGGCAGACCAAAAGCAAGAATCAATAATGTTTATTTTAAAAAAATTATATTGTGAAGATCTTTATTAGATTAAGCATTTTACGTTGTTGTATTGTTATTGATTGTTTTTCCCTAGTCACGTCTTTATTTACATAAATAACAATCTTGCTTCTTTTACTTCCTTAAACATCTTCTGTATGAAAATCGCAATATATTAGGGCGGTTAAAATATATACGCTCTTTCTCTATTGTGAATCAAATATCGAATTGAGATTTTTTTAGTCATGCTGGGTTAACCTCAATTATCCATCATGAAGAGGAAAAACGACTGTCACGGTAATCTCATTAAAAAGAGATTAGCAAAGTTTTCTAGCGCAGCCGGACGTTTTGTTCCTATCGTTTGTATTTTTTCTTTTCTACATTTGGAAAATATATCAGGGAACTCAATAGATATTTATATATTTGCTCTGTTTAAGTACATAAAATATGAATAAAACTAAGCTGTTGATTCTACTGTAGGTTTTCTTAATTACAATGTAGTATAATGCAATTACCTGGTGTGTTCAAGGTAATTACAATGCAATTACCTTGAACACATCAGAAGTTGCCAAGTCTATTTATGAGTGAAAGTTAATTAATTAATTGAATTCAAATATGTAACAAAGTTTTATTATGGGACTTGGGAAATTAAGCCTATCATAGACAGGGAACTTAACAGCCTTAAAAATCTCAGTTGCAACTTAATAAGTTTCGTTTAGTTTAACAATGCATGGCTCTTAGAGTCGAACAAAGTTTTAAATCCAAAATTGGCATAGTAATGATAAAACTTGATAAAACTATCCCCGTGTTTTCGCAGAGTACCAGCACATTAAATCTGCGGGTTCGAAAGTTCTCCCGAGAAGTTGGTGGCAGAGGAAGAAAGGTACTGTCTCTGTGAGCTTCGCCCCATTACGTTCCGGTCTAAATTCGATGGCACTGTCCCCGTCGTCCAAATACACTCCTTACATCTTAGGATAAGCCGGACGGTCTGTTTCGAAAGAAAGAAGCTTTCTATGTTCCTGCCGCATATCTCGCAGCTCTAAGCCTTATGGCCGCTCTAAGCCTTATGGCCGCTCTAAGCTTTATGTCTAAATGATAGAGCTCTCTAGGTCACCAGAAGAAGGGACATGAAGAATCTATAAAGATTTTTCGAACCTTCTTTGAATTCGTTTGATGGCTCTCGAGAGGAAACTGAAAATACGGCTCCATTAGTTTCTCTTTCGTGGTCGCATAAGTTTTCAAAGATTCATTCGTCTGGATCAGAGCCCTCCCCCCATTTTGTCCACCACAGTGGGGATTAAGCGAAAATCCAGTGGGGGTTAATCATTAGATTCTGTCTCGTGCTTTACATTGTAACTTTGCAAAGATACATTCATTTGGCTCGAAGGGAATCTTCTGGAGGGCCTGGAAATAGTTCTCAAGTTCCTTCTCCTTTGTTTGCTTCAGGTTGTAATTTGGAAATCCGGTTATGTTCAGTTTTGTTCCGTGACTGATACTATAATTGTGCAAATATCCAGTCTCTTCTAGGGTACCAAGGGTCTTCTGGATGATCTGGAAAGACAGAAAGACGGTTGATAATTATTACTTAGAAATAGAGATATTAGATAAATAAAATATTGAGAAGTTATATAATTATTATGTACAAATTGAGAAATTTTATTAGATAATTTTATGAAAAGACATATAATATATGCGAAACTATAACGTGGTCGAGTTGGACCTTTTATGTTTTGATTCATGAGGTCATAAAATCAAAAACCGAATCCGTTACATTCGGGCTCATGGTCTATGCTATGAGTGTGCAAAGATTCACCCTTCTTAGTAGTCACTGGAGAAACGCCCATGTATCTTGAAAAGGCTTTAAAAGCTCCAAGGGAGCACTTTTTAATCCACCCCTGGTGGAGTGGGTCAAAAATTTGACTACGTTATGTCCTGTACGATAGTCAATACTATATTTCAAAAATTCAACCTTCTAGGTCATAAGGGGAGCTTTTACGAGTCTGGAAAGACTTTTAAAGAAGCTAGTTTTACCGTCCCCGAGAGATAAATTAAAGATCCAGTTACATTAAATTTTGCCTGATTGTAAATAATATAAGTGTGCAAATATTCAACATTCCATGTCTGTTTAAAATCCGCATTTTCTCTGTCCCCTTGGTGGTAAATTGAAAATCCGACTAAGTTAGGTTCTGTACCGTAGTTGATACTATAAGAAACTATAAGTGTGCAGAGATTCAGCTTTCTAGGTTACCGGGGTACTCCTGGGGTATGGTGGGGGGGGGGGGTCTGAAAAGAGACAAAAAAGTTTGACAATTATTAAAATGACGATTGTTTCATTCAGGGCTTATACGAGTTTTCATACGAATAGTGAGAAAAACTGAACTTTTTTTATTGCATGTATTTTTTTGAAATTTTAAGGGAAGTAATAGTTTTATAGGACTTCAGGCATTGAGTAGTCACATCACGTCTAATAGGGCGTATCCAACTTCTAGTAAGAGAAATATCTATAATTAAAAAAACCGAAACTACATTTTCCTTCAATGACTTGGGCGTTGTTTACTTGCACTATTTGACTTTATCCGAAGGTCAATTCATTCATTTGGGAATTGAACACACTTATGGAAACACTTTCACATGTACTCATCAAAATGTCACATTTGCTCTTTAAACAATTCAATATATTTTTTAAAATATCTTGACTTCGTGATTTTACTTAACTTCTTCATACATTAATATTTCATATCATCTGCTCCTACTTTTATCATATTCAGAAAGAAAAAGCGTTTTTTATAAACTTCTGTTTGCAAGATATTATTTTAGTATTTTTCTTGAAATATTCTGTACTAAAACGAATTATCCGCTTGGGTTTTAAACCTAAATAATACAGATATTAAACCTAAATAATACTTCAATCTAAATAATACAGATACGGACAACACCACTTAATTTCACTGTTTTAAATAATCACTTGTTTTAAACAAATCACCTGTTTTAAACAAAAATCATTCCACTTTCAGTTTCAATCCAAATCCTTTAGTTTAAACGCAAGTGATGTCGCGCGCAACTGCTTATCACGCATGCATACAAAAATCTTCTTTTCTTCACAATATCGCCCAGCAAACCGAGAGAAAAACAATATTGGAAATTTCAATTTTCATGTTTTCGGACTGATGATTGTTAGAAAATCAGAAAATAGACTAATTGCAAATAAAGGTATTTTTGTTAGAATGCAAAGATATGCAGCCATAATTGCCTCTTGCCAAAATTGAGAATTATGCTAATCTTCCTTTTTCGGATGAAGAGAAATAAGAAAATAAAAGACAAAATATGCATATTTTGATGTATTTAAAAATATATAATTAAACATGAAGGAATGTTTCTACGCATTCGGATAAAAAATTGTTAAAATACGTTTTTTGAACTTTCTGATGATGCGAAGATAGAATCTCTCCGATAAAGTTTCCCTGTTTCCGATCGCTAAAGAAACTATTTGTATGACTATTCTTCAAAAGCGTACTTCATAAAACAATTAAAAAGCTAATTCAAATTTCTAAAAAAAAGATCACCACGCTCATTTATATCAAGAGTTTAGTACCGAATTTCGCGGTTGTCCGAGGATTAGATTTTCCACTACAAACAACACATACATAAGAACAGACAGACAAACATATTCTAATATTAAGCAAGAAAATTTGAGCTGTACACCAACGAGTACAATGCGTTTGTCTGATTTGTGTTCATAGTTACTCTCACTTTCCCTACATGCATAGTATATTGTGTTTCGAAATTATTGAAACGGAGTCGAAGATTTGAATTCGAGTTTTCGACGAAACATCCCCGAACTCAATGTGAACGTATTTGAGATGATACCTATATGAATATATGTATATTTGTATGTATGTATGCTAATGTGTATGTATGTTGATGTGTATGTATGTTAGTGTGTATGTATGTTAGTTTGTGTGTGTGTGTTCGTGTGAGTGTGTGCGTGTGAGTGTGTGCGTGTGAGTGTGTGCTTGTGTGTGTTTTCGGAAAACTTTGGATGTGATATTCCACAAACGATTTAATTTTTCTGATGTAATATTTCATTATAAAACGACTGACATGAACTTTAGAACTCTAGCAGGAACAGTTCTCAAGACATTGCACGTTTTTTAAATAAAAGTATCATAAAATCCCATAAAATTAAAAGTAGTTAAGTCTTAAACCGTTCCAGGACATTAACACGTTTTTTAAATAAATGTATTATAAAATCCTATAAAATTAAAAGTAGTTAAGTATTAAGCCGTTCTTAAGACATCGCACGTTTTTTAAATAAAAGTATCATAAAATCCCATAAAATTAAAAGTAGTTAAGTCTTAAACCGTACCAGGACATTAACACGTTTCTTAAATGAATGTATCATTAAATCCCATAAAATTAAAAGTAGTTAAGTCTTAAACCGTTCCAAGACATTGCACGTTTTTTAAATAAATGTATCATAAAATCTCATGAAATTAAATGTAGTTAAGTATTAAACCATTCCAAGATATTGCACGTTTTTTAAATAAATGTATCATAAAATCTCATAAAATTAAAAGTAGTTAGGTAGTATCAAATATGTTCACTTTTCATATGCGATATGATGCAACTGATCTGTTAACATCGCTCTCGTTGATCGAGTTCGCTCCGTTAACGAGGGAAGATACATTTTTCAATAGTTCTATACTTTCACTCTGAAAAATTGTGATTTATCTCATAAGATATTAATTAAATGTCAATCGCATTTTGATGAAGATTTTGCATAGTATAAATAAGTTATTCTATTTGGATTCATAAGTTGCTAAAAGCACCGAATTTCAATTTACTCAGAGCTAATTCAATGACAAAACAAATGTTTTGTGGATATTTTACACCATTATGTTGCTTTTACACCATTCTTTTGCTCCGGCCGTCCAAACAGTTACCTTACACCTTTCTGGTAGGTCGGACGGTCTGGGTCTCAATAACAACCATTAAGTTGCTGTGAAAGAATTAATGTCATTGAATTATGGGGGAAAAGTCACTCCAGTTACTGACAAACTCAGATTTTTTTTAGTTTTCGTCATCTGCCTCTTAATTTTATATCAGGACATATCTCATATTCTACTTTTAACTGGTCGCGATGCATTGGTGTGCTGTAATTGATGGGCATTATTCATGTATATTTCATTATTGAATATATTTCCTTGATGACATATTTCATTATTCATTGATAACTTATTTCATTATTCATGAATTATTAGTCAGGTTGACGCAATAGGCATATACTAGAAGAAAGCTTTAAAGTAAGGGGGGAGCAGCCCAGTGGTTAGAGCGCAGGAATAGCACTCGGACGACCCGAGTTCGATTTCCGGCTCAACCCAAACTGTACCCGTGTTCACGCGGAGTACGGGCACGGTAAATATCTGGGTTTGTAAGTGCTTCTGAGATGTTGGTAGTAGGAGAAGGAGGATACGATTCCGCCCCGACTGGGTTCCTTCCTAAATTTGGTGGCACTGTCCCGGCCGTCCAAATGGATACCTTACACCTTCGGAAAGGTCGGACGGTTTGGGTTGATGAAGAAAGAGCCTTAAAGTGAAGAGCATTATCGAAAGGAAACTGAATCGTATTTAATTTATGAACTAAGTAAACAAAGGAAACCATCTTATTCATTCCATTACAACTTCGATTTAACGATCGAACTCACAATTTTATGCCGTTCTACTCCTCGTGCTCAGAAGCATATTTTTTCGGTATGCCAATATTTATAATGAAATAGGCTTATAGAATCCGGGCATTTAAATATCTTTCATGGAAAGTGAAATAAAAAAAAAAGTTCCCAGTTTCTGAATTGAGTGTTTGTCATAAAAATCCACTTTTTATTTTAAATTTAAACTGATAATACTACCAATTTCATACAAGAATAGGTTTCGTTCTATTTAAGACAGAACGAAATATTTTTAGAATTGCTGTTCCTTTTTCTTCCCCCTAACCGAGATCATTTTCGATGTGACTAATATTTATGCTTGAGGGTTTCTGCGGCGGATATCGGAGCATCACGAAAAATATAAACATTTTGGAAGCTTAAACCTCAGAACCTAACTGAATAAATTGCAAATAAATTGTTTTCTACTTTTAACAAAAATAGGGTCCAGATTTTGAATATACTAAATTTTAAAATTTTGAGCATTTTATTTTCGAAACAATTTAATGATCTGTCTGTCCGAGCAAGTATTTTTTTTTTACTTTTACTTAAAATATCTACACAAAATATAAAAGATAGATAAAAGTAGTAACCGACAAAAAATTGCATTAGGAAATTGAGTTCCTGAAACTATATTTATTTTTTAAAAATCTCTTATAGTTTTTGAGTAATCGTCTGGTTAATTTGAAGTAGATTGAAAATTAACCGCTTTTCAAGTTTATAATGCTTATATCTCAACAATTAAAATTGATAATTATGAACAATTTACAAGAATTTGTAGCTCTTTGAACTCCCTACATGTGTATATAATTATATTTTGGATAGAACTCTTAGGTTTTGAAGTAAAATGGTTGAAATTTTGTTATTTTATTATTTTAACCTGGGTTTCCCAACAAGTGGGAAAACTGTAATATACTTAAAATGGTATACAATTGTTCCAGCATAATCTCTTTACTTAATTCTTGGTGAAATACTGATGCATAAGTACGAGATATTATATCTTATTTTAAAAAATCAGGAGATTAAATAACCTTGGAGATTCTATAGGCGTTCAATGATTGGCGAGGTTTGAACAGAATGTATGAAAATATACGTATTCAATATACTTATGTATTCAAAGTATTTATATACTTTCTGGTAAGTTTATAGATTAACTTGAATGTACAATCCCGTCAGATACATTTAATTTATGTACCGAAAAACAAGTTAGTAATATAATTTGATAATTTTACGTGAAGTTTATGGGTGTATCTAGATAAAATCGGGGTGAACACTAGAAGTGCTAGCTAGCTGTAAACAGTTAGAGAGTAATTTGCAGCTCTTTGAAAGCCTGTAAGCGAGATAAAAGTGTTTGAAAAAATCGAATATATTTATTAAATTTTACTGGAGTTTCATTTTACAAAATGTTATTCAAGCAAAACCATTTCGGCTCTGTACTGGAGCCACCACTGATTTTTTTCACTTTCTCACTAAATGTTGGCTTAACCAGCTGTTGAATATTAACATTCTATGAGAGTTGACTAGTTTCGAATACAGAGTTGAAAGCAAATTATAGAGATGTCGGATTTCCGAAAATTTTTCGAACGGAAAATTTTTTCTGAAATTTTTTTGGAATTAGTTAAATATATTATATTTCGGAGAGAATAATATGTCATGTGACTTTTAAAAATATTTTTACTTACATTACAGCTACAGTCATATATATATATATTAAATAACATGGTTAAAGAAAGATTTAAGACATAAATATATATATATATATATATATATACATATGAATATTCTATGCACAAAAATTTCTAAAACCTATATATAGCAGTCAGCAGCTGCAATTAAATACTTTCAGTGAAGATCTGTGTTTTAAAAAATATACCCCAACTGCAAATTCAACCTTGCTGCCCCAACCGGGAATCGAACCACGGATCTTCGTACTGTCCAGGCGATGCTCTGCCGTTGCGCTACTGGAACGAAATTGCAAGCTCTTATTCTAGAATTGGACTACTGCAGAAGGGTTAAAATAATTTAATTTTATCTATAACAAAAGAAAAAAAAATAGTTTGCTTAATCACAAGGTTAAAACAATGCACAAAATAAATAATTAAATGAAAAATAATTCAAAATCCTATTTCGAATCATTAATGACTTACTGTTTATTATTAGTGTACACATAATTTATTAAATGTATAAAATACCATGAGAAAATATTAAACACTACTTATAAAATAATTAGACATTATATTAACTATGCTTAAATATGTAAATTCATTGTTTAATTCAATCGAGTGTAAATCCACCAAACCTGCTACTGATCACTAAAAAGAAAATTTGAAGGACTCCTATTTACGGCCTATAGCACGTAAATTACACCAATAAAGTGTTACCGTATCCCCGGGACTAAACAAATTCAAAAATAGATAATTTTATGCAATCCACGTTCTATTTATGCTAAGGGCGTATAGGTTTCTAGTCATTATTAAAAATGTTCCGAAGATGACGTAAATGTGCAGCACGACAATCTAAAAACGGAATGCGGTGCGCACGATGTTAGATGGACAATAAGAATGTTTGATAGTAATCACAGCTATAAACACAAATAAAAAATATTGGTCTTTATTTTATAAATTTTAATTCTGGAAGGAGTGCTTATAACTGTAAATAGGATATATATATATATATATATATATATATATATACATATATACATACACACACATACATACATGCACACATACACACATACACACACACATACATACACATATACACATACATACATACGTGTATATATATATATATATATATATATATATATATATACATATATACAAAAAATATTAAAATAGTAAATCCAATGGTAGAATGGAAGAAGTAACTCATAATACATTATCTTAAAAATTTGCCTACAGAATATAATGAAATAAAATGAAATTCAACCGTAATGAGGATATTATAATACATATTACAGTTCAGAAAGCTAAAGATACTCAACAATTGTCAAAGGAGAGGAATCGAAAAAAGGAATACCAAAGTAATCAAGCATTAAAGCTTGCACGTGGAATAGCTCTAGGCTAAAGAATAAATCATTTCGAAAAAATTATTTTTCAAGTCCTAATATTTAAATGAAATGAACACAAAAATGCTTGTTTCTGAAACACAAGATAGATTTTATCTACAAACATGTGTTATTTGGACGACAAGCATAAAGATTGAAAAAATAGATAGGAATTACAAATACCTTAAAATACACCTCAAATGTACAACCATGACGTGCAAAAAATGACTAGACCAATGTTGCCATTCGCTAAAGAGTAATGAAGTGATTTACTGTTGGCAAAGTGAGTAATAAAAACGCACTGCGTAATGGCAGTAAAATGTGATATTCAGCAGTAAACGCTGTAAAATAGATAGATGAAAATATATTGTAATGTAAAAACAAGAGAATGTAGAAGTAAGGCTAAAATAAGATACTAAGGAGAGAATATTAAGAATTTTAGGCTATAATCGAAATTTATTAACTATACCATTTACTAAATATGCTGAATATTCATATAATTTACTGGTAATTTTGAGGTTATTAATGTGCAAAGCATGAAATGTTTTATCTGATAATCTATAAATTCTAAAAAGTTGATTAATGTTGATTGATATATATATATATATATATATATATATATATATATATATATATCATATAAAATCCAGTAAACAAATTCAAAAAGAATTCCTATGCATATCCACAAAAATCAAAGGCACTACTCAGGAAAAGGCGCCAAGCCGCTCTATACTCCGAAGCAGAATGTAATCCAAGAAAAAGAAGATTTAAAGGAACTTGGGATAACCAAATGCTTTGCATTTAATGGTTGGGGAGGATTGCGACTCCCCCTCCCGTTTAAAGCTGCTTTTCCAGCCTAGGCAAACGCTCACGGTACCAATGCAAAGCAAAGGTTGGTCCCCAATGCGTGCTAATACGAAGGCACCCGGATACGGAAGAACAAGACCAACCAAACAGAAGGAAACTGGACCAAAAGTGAATCCTACCCAACTCGCTATCATATATATGTTCATTTTACGCATGCGTGCAATCTTAGCAGGTACGCATAAACTTTATTTACTTGCAAATTGAAGTAAACTGTCAAAATCTACATGATCCTTGAAAATCGATCTATAGCAATCCTTTAAGAAATATATAGGATAATGTTTATATAAAGCCTCTGTTATGATTTTAATATTGCTATTATTGCAATCTTTTTTAAACGTGTTGTAAATTTGATTTCTCTTGAAGTGTCCGAGTATGATATTTCTGAAAGTATTTTTGGTAAGATTTGTTTTCCAATCGATGAGATGATTTATCTTCATTTTATATAATTCTCTTTTGTCGTATAACGTTGTATAATGACCATATAATCCATGTTTTTTTTTTATTGAGATGTCCAGAAAATTTACCGCTTCATTTTCTTCTTTATAATTTTCAATTAATTCCAATTCCGGTGGGTAAAATGTGAAATCGAAATTGGTGGTGGTTTCATAACTCCCCAATAGCACATCGTCAACAAACCGGAAATATGGTATCTCTGACAAAATATGGGTTCCTTTTTCATATGTTGAGAGGTAAATATCGGCCAAGCAAGATTGATGAACAGGCTCCTCCCATTGGGATTCCCTTTATTTGTCGGTAATAATTATTTCCGTTATATAGAATATTTTCTTTTAATACCAGTTCAATAAGATCAAGGTATCTTCGATAAGTAATAAAATCCTTCAAATCATATTCTTCATGTAATTTTTCCAAGATTAAGTATAAATTAGATAAATCAATGTTGTTAAATAGGTCGCGGAAATCAAAGCTTTTAAAACATATATTTTTATTACAATGTTTTAATCGATCGATAACTTCTACTCCATTTTTGATCATTTCGTATTAGCACGCATTGGGGACCAACCTTTGCTTTGCATTGGTACCGTGAGCGTTTGCCTAGGCTGGAAAAGCAGCTTTAAACGGGAGGGGGAGTCGCAATCCTCCCCAACCATTAAATGCAAAGCATTTGGTTATCCCAAGTTCCTTTAAATCTTCTTTTTCTTGGATTATATATATATATATATATATATATATATGACATGAAGATGAATTTAATTCTGATTAATCATCGAATTTGGGACGGTGCTGTTCTTTTCTCTTATCGGCATCACGGCCGTGAATTTGCTTCCATGGTGATGTTAATATTACTTGAATTGTATTTTTATTTTTTTTTTATTTTTCCATAATTCTTATTATTACATATTTCAAATATATATATATATATATATATATATATATATATATATAAATATATATATATATATATATATATATATATATATAAATATATATATATATATATATATATATATATATATATATATGTATAATATGTATATATATACATATATACATATATACATATATATATACATATATATATATATATATATATATATATATATATACATATATATATATACACACATATATATATATATACACAGGGTGTCTCCTTAAAAGTGAGCAGTGTAAAATTTTACGAACTGTTGGTTGTAGACCCATTTTTCCAATTACAAAATACAATGTTTTAAATAAAATATGGTAGTAAGTTATGAAATAGTAATTTAAATGCTGTACCATATTTTTGTAGAAAGTTAAGAAAATTAACTTTTTATACAGCTCTTCGATCAAAAAAGTCAAATCGCAAAAATGTTACAACCCCCTCCCTCATACCGTATTTAGTTTAACTGAAAAAAGTTTGGCTTTTAATACGATCCAATTTCGCATTCAGTTGTCATTTAATAAAATTTCCATTGGTCCCAAGCAGTTACTAAAACTTTTACCACTTTTTAAAATTTATTTTATGCAGATAAAGTCTATTTGGGATGGTTATATGTAATCCTGTACCATCCAGTAACACTGCGAACGTTGAATCTTGGATTCAGTACGAGTGTTCACACTACGAATGTTCAGTCTTATATTCGTTATGAGGGTTCACACTCCGAGGGTTCAGTCTTGGATTCGTTATGAGTGTTCACACTCCGAGGGTTCAGTCTTGGAATCGTTATGAGTGTTCACACTACGAGGGTTCAGTCTTGGATTCGTTATGAGGGTTCACACTACGAGGGTTCAGTCTTGGATTCGTTATGAGGGTTCACACTTCGGGGGTTCAGTCTTGGATTCGTTATGGGGAGTTCACGCTCCGAGGGTTCAGGCTTGAGTTCGTTATGAAGGTTCACACTCCGAGGGTTCAGTCTTGGATTCGTTATGAGGGTTCACACTACGAGGGTTCAGTCTTGGATTCGTTATGAGGGTTCACACTCCGAGGGTTCAGTCTTGGATTCGTTATGAGGGTTCACACTCCGAGGGTTCAGTCTCATATTGTATTAATATCCTGTTTAAAATAGAATTATTTTAATTTTTGTTTTTATTCTTGTGCCGAGCTTAGGAGCCGACCCAGTGGGTTTGCGGTTATAAAAACCCAAATTGACTGATATTACAGAAGTTTCGGCGGCCGGTGATGAACGCGCTGCGGGGATAACGCTAAACGACGATCTGATCGCTGTAGAATGGATTACTTACACTTAAATTAACAATTAAAGATAACATTTTGTTTTGTTGTTTTGTAACCCTGCTGGGACTTCGAGGCTCGTAGTCATATAACCCTTTATTTTCAAGAACTTGCTGTAAATACGTTTTTGACGCTTAAGTGTTCCTCAATAAAGAGTACCCCACTAACCTTAAGTGCTATCTAAAACATGCTATCCCCTTTATATATTTTGTGGGAAATATAATTTCAAAATTAACTTCATTTTTAATTTTAAGATGATCATCTAACCTCAGTTATTAAATACAGCAGAAGAAGAGAGAAAAAAAAGTTTTACTAATCCCATTAGGAATTCATTAGCAACCCTCCTCCCTCCTGCCGGAAACAGCTTTTTGCTTCCATTTCATTTTATTTTTAACTTCACATTTGGCTTTAAATTATGTCAGCAAAAAAAAAACCCCGCAAATTACAATCTTTCCCATATTATTAAACTCGGCGTGATAAACTGCGTAAGTTAGAATTGGTTATTTTTAATTCTCTTCACTTTCATCCCAGAGAATTATTTATTTTTTGCTTTTTCTGAAAACAGTGCATAATATACAGCGTTCTGAGGCAGAACCTTAAGCACTACAATAACTTTGGAATGAAGTGTTTACGTTAATTTTCTCTATACCAAAATAAGTATGTCCCACCGAATAAAAGTCATTGCAGCGCCGCAAGTGGGGAACTGAAAAAATCAGGAACATGAACTCGGCATTTCAGGGAGATAGAAGAAAAATACCAGCTACAGAATTGTAGAGCATTGTGTAATTAATAGGAATCGGTACCAGAAACGCATAAGACGCGTACAGGAAATGCAATAATTATATGTCATATTTTATCGGTTTAGATGTTGCAACACGTTGACACCTACTACGTTTCTCTGAGTACGCAATAATATTATTTCTTAAGTTCAAATGTGTATTGTCACTGACGGGGTATCTATAATAGATTTCTCTGATTGTAAGTTCTGTATACTGTAACATTGCTGAATATGACAGCAAATTGTTTGTAATTATATTGTGTTAAATAAATACCTTCCTAACCAATGTAGTGTTGAATTTTACTAATTTGACAATGGTCTTTATATTTATATTTCATAGTTTTCTTCTATTTCTCTCTATTCACGAATTTCTATTCTAAATTTCACCAATACTATACTAAGAACGCTGCAATCATTTCTATATTCGATCAGGTATAGTCACTTACTTTAGAAACAAGGTAGCCTTCTTTCTTGCCAAGTTGCGCCACGTCGCCAAGTCGACAGCTGCCAAGTTGTAACTGACATGTGTATATTATATGAGGCGTGACAAAATTCGATTTTCAGGGTCTATATTTTAGCCAAAATAGTTATAAACGATATTTTTATGCAATATTAACACTAAACTGATAAAAGCAAAATAAAAAAATTACAGTTGGTGTACTAGTATCTGAGAAAAGAAAATTTAAAAGAACTTTTCTTTTGACGAATTTCGGATCGTCTTATTTTTCTTCATGACAGACCTATGGTTTTGACTACTGAACAGATTTTTAATCAATGATGATTCATTTTGTGCGTTATGGTGGGAGGAACATACATTATTTCTTAATTTGAAGATACATTTTATTTAAAGTTTCAAAAATTGAAAAAACATGAATAAACGGTGCTCGGCTGTAAAGTGAAATTTGCAATGCCTACAATATCATTGTTGCGTAATCATATTGATAAATATTTCTATAAAAAGCATTGATATCTCATATAAAAATTCACTTCATGATATGAAAACTCCCCGCCAACTCCAAAAAAGAAAAAATCTTCTTCCAAAAAACTTATGAAATCTCAAGAAAGTTTGTGATAAGTTTCCGAGGAATCTGAACTGTACTTTCAGATCCAGGTACTCATCCGAAGTATCCTAACCTTTCTCCAATTTATACGTATTCCTTTTTATTCGTAGTCAATTAAAACAATGACTGTATAGGAATTGATGTTGCTAGTCCCGAGCCAGGCCCGTACTCAGGATCTCGTGCTTACAAGACCGACATTATAAGGTTAGAGCAAAACCTAGCTTCGACTCCGAACTTATAATTCGGGCACAGGTTCCTAGCATCTTCGATCGATGTCTTTGGCATGAGCACAGTCGACTGCTGCCACACACTCCAACCCCTAATGAGAAGCCCCGGTCGAATTTCGGCGAGGAGCGGGGCCACCCAGAAAACCCCCGCGTGTCCCCATCCGAAACTCAGTCGAGGCGCTGAATAGCCGGGATTCGTGTCGAACCTCAGGCGTGACGTCAGTCGTGGTCAACCAGGAAGAAAGTGGACGGCGCCTCTGGTTCAGGGTGGTGCTGCCATCTCATGTTGAGATCGTTGGAGAGAGAAGGTGCGTGTTCGTATGTCCAGGGTCAACATTCTAAGAATTGATATTGCTAGTCCCAAGCTACGCCCGAACTCGGGACACCGTGCTTTCAAGACCGACATTATAAAGTTAGAGCAAAAGCTAGCTTCGACTTCGAACTTATAATTCGGGTACAGGTTCCTAGCATCTTCGATCGATGTCTTTGGCAGGAGCAGATTCGGCTGCTGCCACAACTGCGACTAAAAAGAGCTATGCTTAAGTGCGTGGAGGGTTAGGATCTTTCAGTTGAGTACCTAGACCTTAAAATACAGCTCGGGTTCTTCAGAGACTTTGCTCAAACTGCTTTGAGATTATATAACATTTTTGGAAGGACATTTTTGTTTTTTGATCTTGGTAGGAATATTTTCACCATGAAGTGCTGTTTTTGTGAAGTTATCGATAGACCTAATGTGTACACTGAGACACCTTTCTGAAGTTATTTAGGTACTAAAGAACTTTCCAAGGAACCCAGTATTGGCGAAGTAATGTGGCGAGTTTAAAACTTCAAATTATAATTTTTAATGGATTTATTGATTTTGCTCATCTTTGAACTCGAATTGCACGTCATCCAGATGTCAATGTCGGCGAATATAGGTGTACACATGTTTCATTTAATATGTATATGCCACATAGTTTTTATACATTTCTTGAGAAAATTATCAGATGCCCTTCCCTAATCCCTTTCATCCCCTTTCTAACAATATTGAAATCAGTAATCTTTAAATCTGCTCCCCTTGTATTTAAAATGCTAAATCCGAATTTCGTCTTTTGTTTGAAAGTTGTTACATAAATGTGAGTATTAAAATGAAAAGCTAAATATTTTTAAACAATTTTTTTTTGTTGAGAAAAAACTTTGTCTTTCTATATTTTATCTGTTTAAGATAGATAAAAATTATATTGAGAGAAACTTCTGTAAGCCCATTTAAATCACATTATGAGCAAAAATAAAAAATATTTATAAACAAGATAAATGATGTAGAGCAAGGAACAAAATTAAGAAAAGGTAGCGTTGAAATAAAAAATGAATGCAAAAGAACATTAATTACTTTCAAAGTTAAGTGCATTTTATCAATGATCTAATAATTTTGATTTTTACATAAAAGCAGAATTTACTTTATGTATTCCAATGGGATGAAATAATTTTTAGGATGTTTTTTAGCTATAATATTTCTGGAAATTTAATGGAAATTAATTTGTTTATATCATTTATTTCAGATGATAAATGGACATTACAAATTGTAAATGTTTATTGTAAATGTTTAAGACAAATAACCTACCTATAAATTATCAAGCATCTTAAAACATTTTTTCTCTTTTAACCCAGACCGTCTAACCAACCTGAAATTATAAAGTATCTATTTGGATGACCAAAGAACGATTTTATATTAATTTAGTTTTTTCAGTAACAGTTTTTAGGTAGTTTTTAATTGATTAATTTACCAATGTTTGTACATGTTATCTATAAAAGATTTTATCTCTTAGACCGTTAATAATTTTACTATTACTATTTTATTTAATTTCACATTAATAGTTTTTAATATTGATAGAGCAATTTTTATTGTTCAGAAAAATGTATTAAATAATTATTAGTTTTATTTTTAATTTCACACAATCCACAAGCGTATTCTAACATAATTACGACTAATCTATAACATTCTTAGATACGAATAATCTTCTAATTTAAATGTTAATCTGACTGAGGTGCAAAATGAAATTACTTTGGCATTTTTTTCAGTATAAAATTCCTCTGGAGATTAAAAACTTATGCATTATTCAGCAAATAAAAACATTTAATTCGAAAGAGAAAAACTTCGCTAATTGAGAACGCTGTTAGTATCAATTTCTTTTATCATTAAATTGTAACCTGAAGTTCCAGTCATGTATTAAACTTAGCAAATGGACTGATTAAGTTACAATTTGTGAATATTTGTAAATTTTCTATTTGTTCTTTATGCCCTTGCTCAAGGTAAAAGCTAATAAAATATTTAATTTTAAACTAAGTAAATCTCATTTAATAAATTGCAATGGATTCAAGTACCATTTAAAGTTCTGCGGGTATAAATTTCCGTTTTTTACCAATTCAAATAATAAAGAAGATAAATAAAATTCAGTTGATTCAGTCTGCAAAGATTTTTTTTGGCGTCAGACTTCTCCATAGTAATGGTGTAAAAACACAGAAAAACATTCTTAGATAAATAAACATTTAAAACATAAATATATTTTATTACTTTTTGTATTATAAAATACTTATACTCTTTTATAATGAAATATTCTGTAACATAAAATATTTTTAAAATCCCTACAATACATTGCATTTGTGAAGGGGAAAGACGGAGGTAACGCATAACAAAAATTCTTAAAAATTTGTCACGTGATTTGATTGATTTATACATTTTTAACATCCCTGCATACGAATCAACGATTTTTCAAAAATGTCTGTGCGCCTGTGGGCATAATATCTTTCGAATAATCGCCAAGTATCTATAGATTTTTGGAAAACATGGATAAGAGGATGAATCTCATTGTTTCAAATAATTTTCTTTTATAAAAAGTATTAAAACTAATTATGTTAAAGATTATTTTTAAAAAAGTCATTTTATACGTAATTTTATATTTGTTAATTTGTTAAAACTTTAGATTTTGTTGTACAACATTGTTTAGCACGATCTCCCTATGAATCCAACTGCCTACGCATACGGCAATGACACTGGAATCAACACGCGGCTTCGCAAGAATTATCTTACTTCAAAGGTCCCATGCTAAGAAAGTGCCAGTAATTTTGCTTTCATTGATATTATTTGGATCTCGAAAAGCAATAATGTTTGCTCCAGTTTCGTCAAAAAATAATTGTATACACAGGGTACACGTGGTCAAGGTGATTGGCAGCACGGTTAATGTGCCTCATGACCTGTTCCGACCAATGGGATGTCCAGTTTCTTCCTGGAAAATGCGTATGCGTTATACAAAGTCATCCAAAAAGTATACAAAGGAATTTAAATTTAAACTTCATTTATCAAACAGCATAAACCACAACTTACTCGTACTCAGACTTTTACTCCTCAGACGCTGCGGTCCAAGTTTAAAATGGGTGAATGCAAATTGCTAATGCCAAATCGATCTACACATCTAAATTGAATAGTAATTAAATATAATATTGCAATATGTAAGTATAAAATAATTGAATGTAAATAATAATATATATTGTAATATAATTTGTATTGCAATGTTAAGTTATAAAAAAACTTGAATAAATTGGTTCCACGATTAATGTGCCTCATGACCTGTTCCGACCAATGGGATGTCCAGTCTCTTCCTGGAAAATGCGTATGCGTTATACAAATTCATCCAAAAAGTATACAAAGGACTGTGAATTTAAACTTCATTTATCAAACAGCATAAACCACAACTTACTCGTACTCAGACTTTTACAATATTATTAAATATAATATTGCAATATGTAAGTATAAAATAATTGAACAACAATTGCAATATTATTAAATATATGATAATATTATTAGATATCAGACAATTGCAATATTATTAAATATATGATAATATTATTAGATATCAGACAATTGCAATATTATTAAATATAATATTGCAATATGTAAGTATAAAATAATTGAATGTAAATAATAATATATATTGTAATATAATTTGTATTGCAATGTTAAGTTATGAAAAAACTTGAAAATTTGGTTCGTAAAAGGTCGCACTACGAAAATTTGCTTTTACGATTAGAAGACGTGACTAAAACTTCACTAGACACCTGCTATGGTAAAATGTGAATTCTCTCACTGTGAGCATACTTTTACATAACTCGTGTATCTGCTGAGAATTAATATACTGATCTCTGGTTGGTCAGACACCACTGAGTTATCCATTGAGTTTTTGAGATAATTACCTTCATTTCTATATTTGAAGTAAACCCAGTATTATTATTTTTCATGCATCAGGTCTATTTAGAATTTCTGATCAACATGACTGCTTTGTGTTTGTGCATTTTTTAGTATGGAATAGCATCCTATCTCCGTAAATGGGAAATTACTTTCATAAATCAAATGGTTCCTGTAAAATATTGTAATATAATTTTATAAGCATAATATTAAATGACAGAAACGTCTGATAAAATTGTTGTTGTTGTTGTTGAGACCCAAACCGTCCGACCTACCCAAAAGGTATCAAATTGGCATGTAGAAGCTTACACTACGATGATTTGCTTGCAAAATTAGATGATAAAGTTAAAACTGCACTAAATACCTACAATAGTGAGGTCCCTCGCGATATGAACACACTCTTAGTCTGTGTATCAAAGAGAAAATGATATACCGATTTCTGGATGGTCATATTTCAAGAACCCGTCCATTGAGTTTTGAGATAATTATCTTTATTTCAATATTTACAGTGGACTAAGTATTCTTCTTTGTCATATATCAGAACAAATTGGAACTTCTGAGCAATACTATGGCGTCTGCTATTGCTGCGTCATCATAACTCATCATATCGTCATCATAACTTCCTGTAAATTGAAAATGGCTGTCATAAATCATGTATTGCAGGTAAAATTCCAATTTTGGAATTATTTAGATCTCAGTCATTCACAGCAGCAAACCCTATTAAGTTGATTGGTTGTAAAAATTCAACTTTTAGCGAGTAATCAAATCACGAATCTTGGGCAGACTAGACGACGCTCTATCCATTGAACGACTGCTGCGATTTCTGTTTTCCTATATTTCAAGTGGACCTTACATGGCCAGTAAACCCAGTAGTTAAGGCGTGAGAATCGTTTATCACCCTGTAACTATCCCCTGTGTCCACGCAGAGTATGGTTACGATAAATCTGTAGATCTGAAAGTCCATTTGAGAGGTGATGGAAAGGATGCTATTCTGGTGGCCATTGGGTTCCAATATGAATTGAGTCACACTATTACGGCTGTCCAAACAGATGTTTTATGTTTTCTGGTAAGTTTGATGTTCTGAGCAGAAGAAAGTTGATCCTACCACAGGCCACATAAAAAATGATTAGCCTCGGCAGTGGAAGGTGGAATTTTATGTAGGTCTCAAATTAATTTGCATATTATTAATTCCAGAAAATACAGTTAAAATATTAAAAACCTCATTAAAATATATCCACCTCAAAATCATTTAGTTGGTCCCGTTAAAATGAAAATGCAATTATTCTAATAATTTTGATAAAAAATAATTAATGAGAGAGTAATAAATTCTATGACTTCAAATATATTTTACTATTTTCTCTACTTGAAAATTAAACAATGGGCCATGGAATGTGTAATTTTCTAACTCCAATTAAATCTAATTAACTTGGTGTTCATTGAATTTTAATTACTTTTTCTTTATGAAAGAAAAACCGATTTGAAATATTTATTATAATTTATTTTTTTACTTACAAAAATAATATTTTACATATCTGATTAAAACCTAATTCCAGTTGGAATTTTATATGTTGAATTTTATATTTTATATAAAAACTTGTTTCCTTATTTTCATTCAATACTAGAAGTGTGCTGTATACGTCATATAAAATTGTGAACTCTATATTATTATTCGTCTTAATTGAAAAACCGATAGGCGTTTAAAAACTGAGCTGATATAAGTTAACTTACAATTTTATTTTTACAGATAATAAAGATTTCATAATTAAGCAATAGCTTCTTTGTTGACTACGTTTCTGATCTTATTATTAGGGGTAGAAAGAAATAGAGATATTTCTTTTATTGCACTGAAGCAGACAACATACAGTTGATCATGCAAAAAGGAAGAAAGTAGTTCGATCTACGTCCACAGTTCTGAATATCTACCATTATTTCTGTTATCTAACCTTGTTTATGAAGCTTTCATAATTTTAAATAGAGAGGCCCAAGAAACGATCGGGTGAAGTTATAAATTATATTTATTGTTAGAGGGCTCAGATAACGATTAAGTCGCGCTAATTTTGAGAGTCTGTGGGAACTGAAAAAAAATTACATTATTTTAAATGCAAACCGCATTTTCACATGGTCGTGAATTACTCGTATAGTGGTACTTATTTTTATTGTACATTGCATTGTTGTGCCGCTATATAAATCCCTCCAATTATTTATCTTTGCGTGAGTTCTGTAAAGGAATATTATTGGAATAATATTAAATTGATTACTCCATTTAAACTTTAACAATAAAATATTTATTAACAACATAACCAATTATTAATTCATTACACAATTAATTATTAGTTTTGGCGGGGGAACATGTGATACCACCTAACTGACCTAATATATTTGTTTAGACCTAAATATCTTTTTAAGGAACACATACATTCAAGTCTGTCTTGTACTTTGTCACCACCAGGTACTTCGCCGATCATATTACCGGAATAGACACGAAGTACTTATTCACTTACCTGTAATATTGACGATCACTTTTTACTCATGGCGTGCACACCCGCATATCAATAAGTCATCATGTCGCACAACTATCTCTCTAGTCTCTGCACAAATCATTAAGTCATAATTGTAATGTCGAACTCGAACTGTTATTCCACAAGTCGTTATTAAGTCATCGTCTCCAAGTTATCTGTCTAAGTCTGCTCCTAGTGTCCTTCGGTCACAGGCTGTGGCTCCCTTTTTCCCTCAGGGATGTCACTCCCCCTTTGTTTTCATTTGAAGCATTCAGTGTGACGCAACAAGCACTTACGTCATTGGTTAATCATTGCATCAATGTCGCTACTTGGCATCCTCGTAAGGGCCTGCTCGGACCCTCTGTCTTGACGCTCCTAAATTTATGGTTTGCTGTAAACCTCGGCGCCATCCAGACTACAAGTATTGTCCGATGTTTCGTACACAATAAATAACTGTCATAAAATTGTCTCACCAAAGCACATGTGAGATCTATTTCTGGTTTCGCAGATTCAAATAACGATTGAGTCCCGTTTGTTTAATATAACAATTGGGTCATGTTCAAAGTGGAAAAACATTCAGGAGGGCATGATGATAGACCTACAGACAGAACAGTCGAAATTTTAAGCAGGACCATGTTAACGCTACCCATAAAATTTTCTAAATTTTGGTAGAGCCGTTCTCAAGCGATGATGAGCCGGACAGACAAACATAAGGGTTTTCACTTATATTTTTACAGATAAACATGGACTGTGATCAAAACACTTTAGTACAGACTAGGATAGCAACGCTAACTATTCATACAGTTTCACTTATATTTAGCTTTAAATAATAGCAATGACGATAAAAGTATCATAAAAGTAACTTGCATTAATGATCCCTGATGTAAATGCGTACATTCATTTCATATGATGATGTGTTTTATTCACTAAATCACCAATCACCGTTAGCTTTTAGCAAAACGGAATGCGAGCTGAATTAGCCATTAAATGTGTCAAAATTCAATAAAAAGGATAAGTGTGGTATTAAAAAAATTCATAAAGAAAAGGTTTTAGGAAGTAAAGGCATTAAAAGAGTGATGTGAGAGTAATATTTTTTCACTACAGACATTGGGGAATGGAAGAATAAATGAGACACTTAAGCTCTGATTGAATATGCACGATATTTTCAATTCAAGCGTGATTGGGGAAGTTTTGCCTGATTTTAATGCATATGCATTTATTTGAAAGAATAACAGATGGAAGCTTGTCGAAAATTAAAAATTAATGTGAGATAAGGATTGAGTTTTATATTATTTGTTGTCATTTTAATCATTAAGTAAATGATTTTAATCATGAAATAAATCATTAAGATATTACAAAGTATACGGAACAAGATTTTTTTAATACAAGCATTAAAAATGTTACGCATAATATAAGATACACAGAAAATTTTTGAAGTGGCCTGCATATGGTGCAAAATGATGTACACACTGTTTTGGTGGAGCATTTTCGTTCCGTTTTGCATACTTATTTTGTACACTCATACACGTTTTTGAGAAAATCAGAAGTGACATCTCTTGAACTTAATGTGAGAAACCTTGGCGAAGCCCTAACTCTTCTGTAATTTAATGCTGGATCAATTTCAGTCATCACCTAAGCTCTCCATAGCCAATCATGAGAAACAGATGTTTAAAGGAATGTTTTTTAACCGAAAGTGGAAAAATAACTGGAAGTGAAAATATTTGGTACATCATTCTATTTCGTTCAGAATTTGATGCTAAATTCATATCAGTTATCGTTTAAACTTTATAAATAGCCAATCTTGTAAAATTGATGTTTCACGTAAAATAAAAAAATGTCATTCGAAATGATAGTTTTTAATTTTAAAAATCGAATTTGAGTTTTCGACTGAAGTACACGTTTCAAGCATCCCTGAATTCAAATCAGAAGTTTCTGAGATGATGTCTATGTGTGTGTATGTTTACGTTAGTGCATGTGTATATAGCTATGTTAGTGTGTGTGCAAGTCTATGTTAGTGTTTTTGTGTGTGTGTGTGTGTTTGTATGTGTGTGTTTGTGTGTGTGTGTGTGTTTGTATGTGTGTGTATGTGTGTGTGTGTATGTGTGTGTATGTGTGTACGTCCTTGAGTCTATGAACGCGATATTTCATTAACGAATGAAACGTTTTGAAAATAATATTTTGGTATGATTATTACAATCAGTTAATACTATAACTCAATATTGATTTTAATTGGAGTCGAATGTTCGGAAAATTACCAATTTTTGACTGAATTAAAAAAAATCATTAAAAAATCAACAGGAGCTTTAATAATGATACATTATTAGTTATTTTAGATGTAATTTTTCATTAAATAATGAATGATATAAACTTTAGAACGCTGGAATAAACCGTTTTTGAGATATTGCACGTTTTTCAAATAAATGTATCAAAAAATTAATTGCAAATTGCAGTTAGAATTATCAAATATGTACAATTTTCATGTGCAATATTATGCATCAAATCTATTAACATTATTCTCATAGATTTAATTCGTTCCATGAAAGGAGATATTTTGTGCAATAGTTTTGTGCTTCAACACGAAAGAATACGCCAATAGTATTTCATTTAAAGCGATATTTTTAAATATCATTTGCATTTTGATGAGCATTTAGGGGTCCCACTTTATTTTCTCACATAAGTTACCAAACGCGCCCAATATCAGATTAAGTGTTGCTAATTTAATCCCAAAAACATTGTGCATCCTCTTGACCTATAAATAAGATGCTCTATCACTGTGTAAAATTTGGTTGCTTTATGGATATAGTGGGTCCTAAAGATAAATATATAGTGCGACCTAAATACTGTTACAATTGAAATAATGGTCGTCTATAAAATAATTCAATAGTTTTAACATCAGATTAAAATGTAAGTTTCATTAATTTAAATGTAAAATGAATGTGATCATATTCCTTGGGGACTGATAGGGTTAATGAAACACACCATTCATATACGTTCATTTGCATGTTACATCATACAATGACAGTAACGATCGTATTAGCATACAAATGGCGCTGATTAACGAGCCCTGATAAATAAGCATTTAATTTATAGCATGATGCTTTAAATTCACTGTTCCGTTAATCACCGTTAGCTTTCAGCGAAATGGGGTGAAGAGAAAATATCCGATTAATGTGCCGAAATTCCATTAAAGAAAAAGAAGTCGAAATTAAAAGAACGTGAAATTTTTTACTAAAAATTGACACGTTAAAAGAATGCTATAGAAAAGGGATGTTAAATAACAGAGAACTTTTGAAGCATTATAGAATATTTAAGATCTAGTAGAATAGGTTTAATAATTGAAACAAGTAATTCCCTAAATATTTTAAAATATATGACAGGAGTAATGAAATGGAGTTGAAAATTGAATTCGAGTTTTTGAAGCAAGAGGACATGTTGAGCACCAATGAACTCGAATCAAACATTTTTGAAGATATGTCTGTGTGTGTGTGTGTGTGTGTGTGTGTGTGTGTGTGTGTGTGTGTGTGTGTGTATGTGTGTGTGTGTGTATGTATGTGTGTGTGTGTGCATGTCTATTAGTGTGTGTGCATGTCTATTAGTGTGTATGTATATACGTTAGTACACGTGTATATATGTTAGCGCGTGTGTCTGTAAGTCTATGGATGGCATATCTTAAGCACAAATAGAGCATTTTGGAACTATTCAGTATTTGGAACTATTTGGAACATAGTCAGTGAATACCGGTAACCTATTGATTTTAAATGCAATCAATATTTCAGAAGACCCCCTTAATTTTCGATTACATTTTTAAAAAAAACATTTTAGAAAAAGTCCTTAACAAATAAATAAATAGTCCTTAACAAATAAATAAATCCTTAATAAATAAATAATCATTTTAGAGACGTAATTTCTTTCTAGCATACGAATGGCGCCATATTTAGGGCGCTAGCATGATCAGTTCTCAAGATTTTGAATGGTTTTCAAATAAATTTATTACAAAAATTAAATAAAAGTAGAAAAGTATCATAAAATATTTTCACTTTCCATATGCGACATTATACAATACATATGTTAATACCATTTGCGTGGATTTAGTTGGCTTCATTCAAGGGCGAAATTACCTTCTGCGATTTGTCTTGTATTTTGACGTCAGTGAATTCTGCAATAACCACTTATTCCATGCGATATCCATTCACTATCAGTTGCATTTTGATGATGATTTTGCAAAAGAGTATGAATAAGACATTTTGTTTCAACTCATATGTTACCACAAGTGTTCAATTTCAATTTTCGGGATGTTAATTCAGTGCCATAAGCAGTGTGTTATGGATTCTGTTCCCTAGTATGGCTTTGTAAATGAAGCAATGTCATTGCATTATGTAGGAAAAGTGATGTGCTGTCCATATCAATTTTTATAAGGCGTACTTTGATTATGTTCCAATGATTTATTTTACTGTATTACTGTTTCATTCTATATGATATATGACTTTTGTAGCTAATGCCTAGTCAATTTATATAATATGTGTTAAATTATATATTTTTTAATGTATTAAGTTTTTATCTTTTATTTTTTTCAGAAAATGCTACGGATGTTCTGTGGTCTTGTCTTGAAGCAAGAATGATATATAACTTGTAAATACTTCCGTTTTTGAAACGTGCATCAAAAGCAAACGTAAGTATGCTAAAAATTTATAACTTCCTTTTACTGTAGAATAATACTTCTAAAACTGTTTTATAAATTAAGGACGTTTAGTGCTCGACATATAGAAGACGTACCTAAGGCTTCGATAACTTTAGTACTCACCCTCCTCTAACAATTATTATAAAAATCTGATGTGAGCAACACATGACTTTCCTTATATAATGCAATGAATTTACTACTTTTACAGTTAAAAAAATTTTATTCTTATAGTAGATACTTATATTCTTTCCAAGATATTGAATTTCCTTCAATTAGTCGTCATTTTCATTGATTTGGCGTCATTTTAATCCATTTGACGAAATTTTTGTTAATTTGGTAACAATTAAAAATGTCGCCAACTTGGCGACATTCCGCCAAATTCGTCGCCAAAATATCGCCAAGCGTTACGGACGGAGAAATAAGTAATTCTTACAGCAGATAAATAACTATTGGCGTTCAAATACAAAAGTATTATTCAAAGAATATTTTTCATGAATGGAACGAGCTAGTTCCACGAAAATGATGTCACCAAATTTATCGCATGGTATTACATATGAAAAGTAAACATGTTTCTCAAAAGGAAATATTTTTTTTTTTTATTTTGATAATTTTTTTGAAAAATGTGCAATATCTCGAGAACGATTCATGTTAGCGTTTCAAAATTTATGTCAATCGTTTTCTAATAAAAAATTACATAAGAAATATCTATTTGCACAACTTTATTAGTGGTTTTGATTTTTTGACGATTTTTTCAAAATTGCCCTCGAAAATTTAGGGGGATTCTGAACATTCGATTACGTATAAAAACAGTAGACTTCCAGTGTTTACGGATTGTGATTTTTGTACCAAATTTCGTTCGAATCGGTCCATTCGTTCGTCAGTTATCGTCTCCACAGACTCACTGACACACACACACACACACACACACACACACACAAACATCACTTCAAAAATGTTTGATTCGTGAACAGGGATGCTTGAAACGTGCTCTCCCGTCGAAAACTCAAATGCGAATTTTCGACCCCGTCACAATACTTTCATTATACATTAAGGAAAGTAAAAATAAGTTATACCGTCAACGGTAAACATTTTTTAAGAAAATGGTAAAATAGAAATCAAAATGAGAGATTGATCAATTTTTTAGTTTTCGAGATGTCAAAATCTACATGGAGATAATTAATGTGATATCTGATTTTAATCTCAAAACTGAAACAATTTTGCTGAGATTTTTTCTACACATCGCTGGTTTTCGAATATATTTAAGAAACATTTAAAATTTTCAGACGTCATAATAAAATTTGGGGTCTCTGAATTCTGCAATTTAATGTCTCGCTCTTTTTTCCCAGTTCGTAAATCAGGTTATTTGTGTATTGTGTGATTTAAAAGAAATAGTATATATCTACTATTGGGGTATGTTATTGAGATGGTGAGTAAAATCTGTTATAGTCACATATTGTTATACACGCAAATTTTAAAATATCAAAGATAAACCTCTTTCAAAATTATATTTGTATTTATTAGTGAATGTTTGCGTCATATTTGTATTTCTTAGTATATTTACGTCATATTTGTATTTGTTAGTGAATGTTTACGTCATATTTGTATTTGTTAGTGAATGTTACTTCATATTTGTATTTGTTAGTGAATGTTTACATCATATTTGCATTTATTAGTGAATGTTTACGTTTTAAAAAGCAGGAATTAGATTACTGTATTGCGCATTTGCAAGAGATGGTACTTCTTAGTCTCAGTATTATTTTAAACAATAATAAATATAAATTTTATTAATATGAAAAAATCTGTCGAAATTACACTGATTCTTTTATTTATTATTTCTTTTTAACGGACTCAAACAACAAAAACAGATATTAGCTAAATATAAAAAATGTGAAATATTTAATATCACACAGTTGAGTGAAATTGAATGACTGGATAAATTATGCAGCCCAAACTGCTTAAGTGCTGAGACTTGAAACTTTGCATACACGTGGGCCCTAACGTAAAAGTAATGAGAAAAATCTAAAATATTGGAATTTTGTTCAAAAGTTTAACAAATTTCGGAATTTTTGTTTTAACATTCTTCTAACTATAACTCTAGGGCAACTAGACACGTGCAATTACCTTTTCTACCCTCGTGCGTAGAGCACTTGAAAACTATTCTTGAGATATTTTAATTTATATTTAAAGAATACGATATCTATATATATATTATGTGGTTTTTAATTCCATTTATAACACAGTGACAGAGTTACGCTTCCAATGCCGAAACACTCTGCTAGCTAGTCTTTCGATCAAATTATTGAAAATATTTTTTTATTAAATTTAAATGGAAATGCACGTAAACGTTGAAAATAAGACAGTGATCGGAAATGAAATATTGCTCCACTAACGGAATTTCCATGGTGACACAATTATAAAATGTTAGTAATTTTTATTCTGAAATTTGAAATGGTTTATGATATTTAGAACGTTTAGTCTGTGTATAGGTATCACATGTAGTCACAGGTCATTTCGCCTGAACAAAGGCTCAGAAGAACTGGCAGTGATCGGAAATGAAATATCTTACTTCACTAAATCAATTTCCATGTTGACATAACTATAAAATGTTCGATATTTTTATGTTGAAATTTGAAATGGCTTTTGATAATTTAGAAAGTTTATTCTGTGTATAGGTATTACATGTAGTCACAGGTCATTTCGCCATAGCAAAGCTTTAGAAGAACTGGCTAGTTTATAATGCGTATTATAAGAACTCCATCTGCTTTGCTGGGGGGAAAAGTTTCATTTTTAAATAAATAAAGAACTCTTGCATCAATCGCGGCGGAGAAAAACAATGTCAGACAAGTTAATTAAAAATGCCTAAAATGCGTTTATGCCCTTCAACAACTATTAATGGGCATATACCTTCACTTTCGGCTTTGGCCATTGACCACAATTCTTGCATCAGTGTATCGTACTCTCCTTAACGCTACGTATTGGGTCCAACTCGTACTGGTTCAGATAATTTCGTTGAATTTCATATCAGGACATTTCTGAGGAATCCCTGTGGACACTATTTTGGCATCTCTTGCACTCTCAATTTGTCTCTATATCTACTCTGCTGTCACTTATATTCTGTGATAACAGAGTTCTACTGTTCTACTGTGCTTACTGGCATTCTGTTCTACATATTTTTTTAGAACTCTTTGGTTGCTGTCTCCTTTGCCTGAGCTCTGATACGCCTCTTGTCGCTCTGATTAGTCGACGTTAGGGCAATGCCACCAGATATTCTGAACATTAGTTCTCATCTTTAACCACTCTCGTGGCTACACGTTGGCCTCCAGCTTTTATTGCCGGCTTTGATCTTCCGGGTCAGAGTGTCGTAAAACTAGCGTCCTTAAGTCTGATGCTATTGTTAAACATTGCAGATATCGTAAATAGTCATCATGAAAATGTATCCGCTAAATCTTAGCTAATCTGGTCTCACACTTATACTTCTCAATTAAACTAGATCGGGGTTCCGACGTAAAACTATGCCTCTCCCCGTGCAGGGTAAGGGAGGAATTGAAGAAAAAGTGCAACGCACTCTGGTCGATACTGTTCGCAAATCAAAAGGAAGCGAGATAGGATGCATATAGCATTAGGGAGAGAGAAAGGAAAACCGGATCGACGGAATTGTATGGTAAAGTTTTCCTTGTAATAAAATACCCCAAAGATTAGGGCAGTGTGGTGTATCCTCGAGCAATTCATTGATATCCATATTGATCAGCATTAACGCCTTAGCAAGCGTGTCCAATGTGAATTAAATTGTAGTCTCAACTCGACTTTTTCATACCAGAATTCATAAAATAGCTTGTGATATTTGAAAAATTTGCATCTTTGGTCCAAAGGATCACAATTGCAGCAAATTACCATTCATTTTATAGGGCTTGAAAAAATCTTTCAATTTATAGCATGATTGAAACCCTTTCGGCAATGCAACACCCACCCCTTAATGGGGGCTGATGACGCCACGAACACAAAATTGCATTACGACTATTTTTCACTACAATGATAGAAATTGTTACTTTTCGTTATCATTGAACCATGCTATCGACGTTTGTTTCTTCAGCTATAGATTTTTTTTACATATATTTAAAATTAATGATGTATAAATAAATCCTTGAGCCATTTGTCAATCAAAGAAATTGAAATTCGTTCCGTCCATTTCTCCTCATTTTTTTAAAAATATAAATCTCTTAAATGGTTTAAGCTTCTTCCCGATTCATTTTCTAATATTTCAACACAAATAATTTTCCTAGAAACATTCCTTTTTACTTTTCCCACAATACATTATAATGTATAAGGAAGGTATTGGAATTGTGTCGAAATTCGCAACTCGAGTTTTCGGTGAATGTACATTGTTCAGGCACTCTGGAACACGAAAAACCTATTTTTCTCGTGACGTTTTGTCTCTGTGTCTCTATGTAATGTATATATACACTCTAATTAAAAAAAAATTCGTCAAAATTAAAATTACACAAAATTTGATGCTTAAGTCTCTTCTGCTGATTAGATTTTGGCACTATTCAGCAGAAAAATGACAACACAAATACCCCACAAAATTCATTAATATAAAAAGGAAGAAAAAAACTAACAGGCTTAAAGGTATTTCTTAAATGTTCCTTTTCGACGTAATTGTTTTCGAAAGAAAGAATAACACCTGCCCCCTCACACTGAAGTTGACCGTACTCTATATAATTCAATTTTCTCACATTTTTGCAGCGGCTCCATTTGAAAATACGGCCGATCGCCAAATGAGAACGATAAACGAATTAAAACTCTAAATTCGGTGTAATTCTAAATAAGTATACATGCCATTTTTTAACACATTGCAACAAAGTTGAAAAGTGTTTATGACTTTGTTCATTCTGTCTGTCTGTTTGTCTGTCTGTCCGTTAGCACGATAACTGCTGTAAAAATGACTTAATCAAAATGAAATTTCAGTATGCTGTTCAGACGGTCTGTAGGACCTACGGGACTATAAATGCATAACATTACCCAATTAGTTTTGGATTGATCCCGGGATGAAAAAATGAAATACATTAAGCCCTACGGGACCTAATTTTTCAAACATTTTTTAAGCAAATTTAAAATTCACAAATTGCTTCGAAAATTTTAGGTAATATTCAAATTGTTCCATAAAATATATATAAAAAAAAAATTCAGCGAAATATATTCAGTAGTTTTTTAAATAAAAATTAAAATAATAATTACACCTCTTATATGAAGCGATCACATGATCATGATATGAAAAGATCACATGGCCCACTTCAAAATGATATATGGCATCCATCTTGTCTCAAAATCGTGATTTTTTAAGTTCTTTTTAATTCATATTGAGTGTTGTATCCGTCCTAAAACCACTTTATTTTTGCTTAAATTCTGTGCATCTACATACTGAAACAACGTAATTACAATATATTTGAGTTTAAATAATCAATCAAATTTGATTATTTCTACAACGAAGCCTATTTTTCACTTATGTAAAATGTAAACATTAAAATATGTAGAATAAGTTGTATTTGAATTGCTGTATTTCTTTAACACAAAACTATTTAGCTCATGGAGTCTGCATAGCTGATATGAATGAAATATTCATTGATTTTACAAAGAGAAGGACGATTTTTTTCGATGAAATTTTAAGCATAGAGTTTAATTACTTGTAGCTCCATGGTCTTAATTTTAAATAAAATAAATTATTATAGTATTGTGATGAATAAAATGAATGGGAAAAGCTATGAATGAAATGCTGTTTTTATAGAGAGATCCAGGCGTGTTATTTTTTCTATGCCGTCATTTGAATGAATTTCAGTTGTTTTCGATGAAGTTTTCAAATATAATAAATTATCGTAGTATTATGATAGTTTTAAAAATATTACCGAGGAATGTATCGTATTTTAGAGATGTTTAAACCAGGCAATTTATATTTCAATGCCGTCATTTGAATGAAGTTCATTTTTTTCAATGAAGATTTAAGTTTTCAAATATAATAAATTAATGTAGTATTGTGATAAGTTTTAAAATATTACCGAGGAATGTATTGCATTTTCGACTTATTTAAATAAAATTGCATTGAAGTTGAAAAGTGTTTCATAATCAATGCTTTATGCATGATTGATCTTTCTTGTATGTATTTAAACTTGGTGCATTATGAAAAAAAAAAAACGAATTTGAAACTGTAGTGAAAGTCAGGTGCTGCTCACATCAACTTTTTATTGCTGTAGATAAGTTATAGCAATACAACACTTTTTGATGAGTCAATAGAAGGACATGGCGTTTTCCAAAGAGTAATATTTCTCTAACTGTTCTTACAAGAATGCCATTGAAGAGATTAAGAAGATATACCTATGTTCCAAAATCTTAACAAGTCAGCAATTACTGTTTATCCTAACTTAGAATGGAATGCCTGTCTGTTTTCGCCGTATCTACAACAGATCCAGTTTATTTTACAACTATTTACTAACCTTGTAATTTAGCAATTGTTAAGAGTTTTAGAACATGTTTTATTTTTCGAGAGATTTTTCTGGAAAATTTAGCAGCAAGAGATCAATTTGGACTATTCAATGATCACACTGCTGCTCTTTAATGACACTCTTATAGTAGAATGGCTAGAGAAATATTACTTTAGCATAAAATGTCTTTCACTATGATCGTACACTATGTCCTTTGATTGATAAAACGATCCTGCAATAATCGTATAACATATTAAAACAACACACGATATTTCCGATACATTTTTGAGGGCCCTATTAATGCTTCCTATCTAAAATAATTCTACAGTTTCAAGTTCTCGGTACATTACAATATTTTCAATTTAAATGTCCGCGAATTTTTAATCACTCTATACTGTAACATATACTCACACATAAACTTCCATGCTAAGTTTTCATGAATGAAATCACTATAATGTGCACCTAGTATCCACAGAAACTGCCATGGTAATTCATATGATTTCAGATGCATAGAAGAGAAACTTGATACATGTAGAGAAGATCGCTGAATTGAAAATATAACTCATGACTGACAGCCAATCGACTATCCCCAAGAATCATCCCCCAGCACGAACTCTTATATTTGAACCATAAAACACTTTTCACACAACTGATATACGACATAAAGTTCTAAATAATATCCATGAACCTATACTGTTTCTTTAGTACTTGAAGTTGTTCAGTCTCCGAAGTACATGAAGTCATGTTTAAAATCTTGCGTCAATTAAACAGCCAATCACACGAGCAGCGACTTAAAACTCTAAGTTGAATCAACTATTCTGCGGAAAACATAAAATGAAATTATTGGTAGCGGCAAAACTTTAGTCAAGCTATTGTTTTTTCTAAATGTTTTCCCTTGAAACATATTTTTCTCAGAATCTGTTATAGGTAATTGATGATTCATATGGCTTTAGCATTAAATTTTTGGGGAAAATAGGGGATCACTATGGATTTCTACTTGCGATTCCTTTTTCGTTTCCCGTTCAAAAAATTTAATTTTGTTTTACATAATCTCTCAAGATTGGCTACAGATATAGCTTAGATGTTAACTGATATGGATTCAGTATCAAAATCTGAAGGAGAAAGGGTAGTTCTCTAAGTATTTTCCCTTCCTCTTTTTCTACACTTTCGATTAAAAAATTGCTTTTGAAACATCTATTTAGCAGGATTGGCCATAGATGGAGCTTAGATAATGACTGATATGAATTCAGCAACAAATTCCAGAGGGGTAGATGGACTCATTAAAGATATTCACTTTCATTTCAGGAAATGTTCATAACAATTCAAAAATTTACATTTTCTTTGAAACACCAATTTTTCAGTATTGGCTTTAAATAGAGCTTAGATGATAACTGATATGGATTCCAGGGGGTATAGAAATCTTTACCAAAGCTTTCCAGTTGATGTTTTTTGTCCTTTGTAGCTCATGCATTTTCTTTGAAACATGTGTTTTTTATTATGTCGCCATTATGAAATAGCGTTCCCATTGAAGCGATCAGCATCGTTGGATAAAAGTTTCGCGCTTATCAGTGACATCAGCACCGAATAACCGGTTTATGCACTGAAAGGAATAAAGCTTGCATTGTACCGTAGTGTTGCAAACCTCTAAGGTAACTGACGAAATTAATCATACCAAGCAGCCAACTTCAAATTTCAGTACGATTTTGCTCAAACTGGACGAGGATGCATTGGCCTATTTTACTAGAAAGCACCGCAAAATCCTGACGTGTAACACGATTCCTTGATTTCACTGCAACTATCTATTATTAGGTGTTGAAGAGAATTAATAACGCCAAAAGTTTTCTGAAGTTATTGGCTGTTCCGCAATAAAGACCGTTAAATGTGCAAAACTTAATTACTAATGATGTTGCTGCACTGAGAGCATTATTTTATCATAGTACTTAATTATATTTTTTCCTTCATCAAAACTCTTTAGAAGTAACGCAAAACTTACAACCAAACATTATCTAAATAAAAAAATTCAAACCGCGTAAGAAATAAAAGTTAAAATCCTATTTTAATACATTAATTATTAAATGCATCGACAAAATTCCATTTTGAAAAGAAAATTGTGTAAACACATTTTCTGTTAAATTCTCAAAATCAATTTGTCTTCTCTTGATCAATTTAGTCTTTTCTATCAGTGTGTTTAACAACTTCTAAATTGGTTGTTATGTCGACGGAAGGGTTCTTTTAATTTTGAAGAAGTAAATGAAAGATACGTTTTTCCTTCACGTTGATTGAAGTAGCGTAGTTTATCACAGCATTATACGATTGAACTGAATTCTTAAATAAAACTTGCAACACATAAAAAGTAATTTATTGTACTTAAATAATATATTTTTAAATTTCTAGCAGCAGTACTTGATACAATGATCAATCGTTAGTGTGTAAAATCGCACAGCACAAACACCACAGGGGAGACAAAAAAAATACACAAAAATACAGAATAAAAACAAGAAAAAAAAGCAAACTATAGCTCTATAACGTCTATAAGTCCATAGTTTCATAAAGCAGTTCAATAAGTCTATAGTTCAGTATAAGTAAGTTCTATAAGTCTACAGTCAACCAGGCTGCAGGACTTGTATTTTCCCTCTTCCTTGCCAATATTTTTATTATATACTATTTCCTACCAAAGCCGAGCAGGTCTGGAGATAAAATAATTCCACCACAACTCTAACCCCACATACAGCGCAGTTAGGGCTAAGGAGGAAGCTAAATAATTTTAAATGTATTTTCTAAACACTCAAGTGATTACTTCCTTAAGTGTTTCAGTTAATATTAGAGGAAAAACAGTGTTTGTATAGTCGAAGTTATATAACACAATTTATATTGTTAATATATCAAACAATTTCTATTTTAATGGGGATAACAACTACGTGTCCCGCTGGAATCGAAGAGTTATTCAAAATGTACACAATTTGGACGCTTATGTTTCCAAAGCTCATAGATAAAATGTGAGTAATTTATGTGTGTTTTGTTGGAAATAGGGTAACATGAATGAATATATATATATATATATAAACTCAATATTTTAAACTTTTTTTTTCATAAAAGAATTTTCTTTATGTCCCAGCAAATTTTTGCATTATTTTGTTTACTATCACTCGAAATATATTCTAAACTTTAAAAAATAGATTAAGAAAGCATTAAACAATGAAATGCTCAGTTGTAAATCCAGGATTTAGATAAATAATATGTTTTAACAAAGCTCATACAGTTTCTAAGCAATCGTCTTGTCATTTTGAAGAAGTTGTCAAATTGTTTCAAATTGTTGTCAAATTGTTGTCAAACTTTCGTTTTTGAAGTTTGTATATTTGAAAAACAAAAAATGATATCTATGAACTATAAACAAATAATTTGTATGCTCTTGAAAGACTCATGGTATTCTTCATGTATTTTTTTAAATGTACATTTCGTTATTTGGTATATATGTATTGGTTAATAATTTCCAAGAAACATGAGTGTAATTTATCACAAAATAACCTTGTCATATTGGAATTTTATTCCTTGTTTAATTACTCCACTCAATTACTTCATTCAATTCTAATAATGCAAGTACCTCTCTCTCGCTCCCTCTCTCCCATTCTCCCTCTCTCTCTCTCTGGCTCTCCTCCCTATCTCTATCTCTCTCTTTTCTAATGCCAATATTGACGCTTTTGGTATATTACATTATGTACAATTTAACTTATGCGATTTGAAATTATAAAACTTCATGAAAAATAACTCAATTAATTCAATTTTAAAAATATGAATAAATGATGTTAATTGATTGTTTATTTACAATTCTTATGTGACTTATTGAAAGATGCAATGGTCCAATAACTGAAACGTAAACATGGGTTATTGGTGACAAAAATGTTGCCATACTACTATTGTTGGCAAAACTTTACCATACTATTGCTTTATTGGAAAAATTTGCCTTGAAACATCCATTTTTCACAGTCTGCTATAGATAGAGCTCAGATGAGAACTAATATAGATTCAACATCAAACTTTTGAGGGGGGGTGTGCGTGTAAGGGGTTTAGTAAGAATTTCCACTTTTGAATACTTTTACCGGTTCAAATTTTCTCAATTTACTTGAAACACCTGCATCTAAATATTGGCTATAGATAAGGCTTATATGATACTGATATAGATTCAGAATCACATTCTGGAGAAGTTAGGGCGATTCTCAAAAAAATTTTTACTTCGGGTTCAATATTGTTCCTTGAAATACATATTTCTCCAGATTTTTTATCGATCGAACTTAGAGGATGATTTATGCGGATTTAACATCAAAATCTGGAAGGAATTGGGTGGTTTAATAAGGATTTTTACTTCCGGTTGAGAAAAATTTCTTGAAGCGGCTTTTACTCAACAATAATTATAGATGATAGCTGATATAAATTTATCACTCAATTTCGGAGGAAGTCGGAGTGTAAAGGGGCTGGGTGGGGGTGGGAGAGGGTTTACTAAATATTTCCACTTCAAAACTTTTTTCACTTTGATCTAAAAACTGTCTTGAAGCGTCTATTTCTCAAGATTGGCTATAGTTAGAGTTTTGATGATGGCTGATATCGACATATCTACAAATATCACAGAAAGTAGGGTAATCACGAGGGATTTCCATATCCTGTTCTGGAAATGGCACTTCCGGTTTTCTCTCAAAATGTGTATGGCTGTACGAAATAAGTATGAAACAGAATAAAAAATCCTAATAGTTAAAGTTAAAAGAGGTACAGACAAAGGGGAGAGAACAGAAAGTGGTAATTAAATATCGTTTTCCTGGCCTTAACCAATTTATAAAGTGTCGGTCATGTTTCTCTAAAACTACAACTATATTTTTAAATATAATCATTTATTATTCATGCTGTCACTTATTTCTGGGCAACGTGTATATGGCTACTCTTTCGAGTATATATATTCGCCTATTCGGATAACAGAATTTCGTATATTACTATGCTGTCAATAAAAGAAAAAATCTGATGTGGGCAGCACATGACTTTCCCTGCAGACTTATATTCACGTTCTCTTTATTTTAATTAAATTTATTTCACTTTTAATTCTATTTTCAATCTCATTCGGTAACCGGGCTTATTTTCAAAGGTGCCGTAGAGAAAGTACAAAATCTAAAATATCTCAAGAACGGCTAGTCCTAGTGTAATGGGGTTGGTCTTATTCTTTTCATCGTTACAAATTATTACGTATTAAATGAGCATTTAATGGATATATTTGAGTATACCTAGTTCTTTAGTTTAGATTTTGACGATTTTTGAGGGCCATTTTACAAAAAGAGGCAAGTTATTTTTTTTCGAATCGTACCAAAATCTAATCAGCACCTGGGTAACTCACAAGTGACTCATCTACCGAATTTTGTGAAATTCGATTCATTAGTTTTTCGGTTAGAGTGGATACAAGATTTTGCGGGCCATTTCGCAGAAAAAGACGGGTTTTTCTTTTCCGAATCGTACCCAAAACTAATCAGCACCAGATTCGCCCACAAATGACTTACCTACCAAATTTTGTGAAATTCGGTTCATTAGTTTTTTAGTTAGAGTGGATACAAAATCTGCACAGACAGACAGACACACAGACAGACAGACGCACACACACAGACGTCACGCTAAAAATGGTTTTTTCGTATTCTAGAGGTCTCGAAACGTGTAGATCCGTCGAAAACTCGAGTTGCGATTTTCGACATGATTCCAATACTTTCCTTATACATTACCACGTATTGCAGGGAAAGTAAAAACATAACATTTCAATTCAAGCAAATAGTCATAAGAGGAAGAACAATGGCTCAAAATAGACAGATATAACTATTTCTGATAATTTTCTGGAATATTTTTCCTTCATGTCTTTAGTTTTCAATTGACGGTGAATAAAATTATCATTGTGAAAAAATGAGGTATAATTGGACTGAAGCCAGATTAAGCTTCCATAAAAAATAATTTTAAAACATTTTAGTTCACTCTTTCGTGCTTGGCTTGAAATTAACTTACTTCCTGTTATGTTATTAAATACTATAATTAAATGGTTAGTCAACCGTTTGATATGAAGTATGAAAATGCTGTTTACAAATTGTCCTTAAACCCCTGTTTTGTTTTCAAACATTTTTTTTAGAACTAACTTTCAGGCACAGTGTATATAAGATTATTAGTTGTCAATCCATAAATACTGTTATATGGGTAGTTTTATATTACAAGCCATTAAATTTATATAAGATTATGTTGTGTCAGAGAAAATATTTTGCATTTGTTTTAGCAAAATGTTATTTTACTGGCGTCTACATTATTTATTACAATTTATTGCAGCATTCCGATTTTGCTCAAGATCGAAAAGACAAAATATTACTTTTCAGGGTCAAGTAGTTTATGACGATGATAAACTGTTTAATGTTAAGGATATTGTTGAAGTTTCTTCAAGCTATTTTAAGGCCGTTTATGATGGCAGCTTTTCTATGGACTTCTATGGACTTTGACAATCTTAATGACTTTAGGAGTATAAAATAAATTTGTAATTATGTTTTTGTTGGATCGATAGCTTATGATGATATTGTAAATAAAATCAAGGATTTAAAATATCAACAAATCTATTGCTTTATGGAATACCTAAATGTATTATTAAGGGCTGTATAGATCATTTCATTTATCCCCTTTTAATATTTTATAATCACTTTATTAGAAGCTATTGTTTCCCTAATGTTTGTAATATATTTAGAATTTGTCAAATTTTGAAGAAGGGTTCTATTACACAAGCATGTGTCAATTTTATCTGTTTTTTTCTCAAATTTTTGAGGGTGTAGATTATAGGAAAATTTATGCTGATATACAAAAATTTATTGTAGTTGAGTAACGTGAGTTCATGTAGAAACATTCTACTCTCACCAATTCATCGAGATTTGATGAGATACTTCTTTGCTAGATCACAATGGTCAACTTTATGTCATTTATAATGATTTTTCGAAAGCGTTTGGCTCTGTTGATTTTGGTATTTTTGTAGAAATTTCGTGAGTTTGAGTTTTGGTTTGGACTTTTGATGTGGATTTAATCCTACATTAGTAATAAGAAGTTGTTCTTTTCTTATTGGAGGATGCTATTCTCAGTTCTTTATAAGTACTTCTGGCGTTATATAAGGCTCAACATTAGGTTCTCTACTGCTTGTCTTACTAATTCGGGATCTACTTGATATTAGAATTAATTCAAAATGTCTCTTGTTTGTCGATGACTTTAAGATATATAAATATAACAATCAATACTTGTATTGCGTTTCAGGATTTAGAGTGTTTGACTTTATGGTGTTCGCTTAAAATCACATATATTTGAACTTTTATAAATGTCCTATTATGAATGTTTTTCGAGTAAGTCTATTATTTTGATTGATGATTATACCTTAGAAGGTAATAAGTTAAAGCTTTGCCACGATTTTGTTGACATACATGTTAAATTTGATTGTATAGCCTTCTTTTTTTTTGGGGAGGGGGTGTAAAAAATAACACACAAGCACTATTTAAGACACTACAACATTTATTCATACATAAAATTACAGATTATATTTTTAAGACATAGCGAAAATTAGCTATCTTACACTTTTTAGCAACATGGTTATACTACAATTCTCAACTGTCTGTGTCATAAATAATAAAACACATTCTAAGTTTATTTCAATGCTGACATTTGGTGTCACTTTGAGAAAACACTGAAACATTCATTACAATCTCCCCTTTAGATCCAACGTCTAAGTAACCATCTCGGCGAGGAACTAGCTCATGACGATTTTCGTGGAGAGTCATGCTTACGTAAGGAAATTTATAGGTGGCACATTGTCCTCTTGAGGTCTTTCACCATCCAAACTAAATAATCATCGAAGTACTCCAGTAAATTCTTACCTTCACATATTTTATTCGACACAATTTTTAATTAAATCACTCAGTAGTCGTCACAGTCGCCCACGGTATCGAGAACGATTTGCGCCTTTTTAACACTTTACAACAAAGTTGAAAAGTGTTTATGACTTTGCTCATTCTGTCTGTTTCATTCTGTCTGTCTGTCTGTCCGTTAGCACGATAACTGCCGTAAAAATGACTTAATCAAAATGAAATTTTAGTTTGTTGTTCAGACGGTCTGCAGGACCTATGGGAATATAAATGAATAATATCACCCAATTAGTTTCGGATTGAACCCGGGTTGAAAAAATGAAATACATTGAGCCCTATGGGACCAAATTTTTCAAACAATTTTTAACCGGATTTAAAATTCACAAATAGCTTCGAAAATGTTAGGTAATATTCAAATTGTTCCATAAAATATATAAAAAAAAAGTAAGCGAAATATATTCAGTAGTTTTAAAAAAAACATTAAAATAATAATAACACCTCTCATATGAAAGGATCACGTGACCATGATATGAAAAGATCACGTGATCCACTTCAAAATGATATATGGAATCCATCTTGTCTCAAAATCGTGATTTTTAAAGCTCTTTTTAATTCATATTGAGTGTTGTATCCGTCTTAAAACCACTTTATTTTTGCTTCAATTCTGTGCATCTACATACTGAAACAGCGCAATTACAATATATTTGAGTTTAAATGCTCATCCGAATTTGATTATTTCTACAACGAAGCCTATTTTTCACATATGTAAAATGTAAACAGCAAAATAGGTAGAATGAGTTGTATTAGAGTTGCTGTATTTCTTTAACACAAAATCATTTAGTTCATGGAGTCTGCGTAGCTGATATGAATGAAATATTCATTGATTTTACAAAGAGAAGGACGATTTTTTTCGATGAAGTTTTACGCATAGAGTTTAATTACTTGTAGCTCCATGGTCTTAATTTTTAAATAAAATAAATTATTATAGTATTGTGATGAATGACATGAATGGGAAATTATTTATGAATGAAATGCTGCTTTTATAGAGAGAGCCAGGCGTGTTATTTTTTCTATAACGTCATTTGAATGAATTTCAGTTGTTTTCGATGAAGTTTTCAAATATAATAAATTATCGTAGTATTATGATAATTCTAAAATTATTACCGAGGAATGTATCACATTTTAGAGATGTTTAAACCAGGCAATTTATATTTCAAGAGCGTCATTTGAATGAAGTTCATTTTTTTCGATGAATGTTCAAGTTTTCAAGTATAATGCAGTACTGTGGCAATTTATTGAGAAATGTCATTTTTTTCGTTTTATCACATGTAAGCTTAGGAAGAAGCACTCCAAATTAGCTCAGAGTTCAAATTGCAGTTATTATCAAAGTAGTAGGTGTTGGTATGCACCTGGTAAGTAACAGGTGTTCAAATTTCTCCGCCAGGTGGCAGGTGTTCCGCAGTGGTAGTTTCTCAGTTGTTGCGGGGGTCATTAGCGCCATGGATATCAGTGCGAAAACACGTGCTAAAGTGATTGCGCTTAGAGAACACACTTCTAAGACGTTCGAGGAAATAAGAAAATATGTGGAGTGAGTACAGCAAGTGTCGGGAGGATCTGGGCGTGGTTTCAGGAAACAGGACATGCTGGAACCAACCGTTCTGGAAGATGCGGCCGAAAAAGATCAACTTCGGCTCATGACGACAAAACGTTACATCGAATGAGTGTTAAAAATCCTCGATTAAACAGTTTGACCTGTCCAAGTCCATGGCGGCAGCTGGTGTTGATATTGTACCTTCAACAGTGCGATACAAACTGTTAGAACGCGGGCGGAGAGCACGTCGACGTACAAGAAGCACCTTCTGACGCTTCGCATGAAGAAAAAAGGTTGGAATGGGGACGGAAATACAAATGGACTGAGAAGTTTCATATTCAATGCTTTAAGCATGATTGATCTTTCTTGTTAAAAAACTATTTGGATTACTGGATCGAATCGCCAGGGAGTGCGATGTTTAGCTCTCCTTGGAAATCATGCGAGTGAGTGGAGAAAATGCTCTCTCAGGGCGTTTAGTCAGAACGGATTTTTGAGTCAAGTCTGTAGCGGCTTTTTCATAAAAGGGTCAGCAAAGTTTATAACACGTTGCGTATATGCTTTTGAATGTGTCTCTCATAGCTCTATGAGAAATATAAGTGTCTGTAAAGTGACAGGATGATTATTGAATTTTATAATCTATTTAAAAAGAAGCTCGTGATTTTTATTGGGACTCAATTCAAGAACTGTGTATTGAACAATTTTATTTTGTCAAAATTGTACTTTAAGTGATTAGTGTTTAGACATAGAAAATTCGATAATTTTAGTGCAGAGATTTAAGGATATTACTGTAGATATTTTCATGTTATTAGTGCAATTGTTTTAATGTTTTAGTTTCAATTATGTTTACTTACATGCTAAAATTATGATTAATTGTAGTAATGATATGCTGTAAGTAGTATTTCTAGAAGATTATAATATACTCAACTTGTATTGTTGTACTCCGTGACCGTGTTGCTTTTGTAAACCCCCCAAAATGGCTTTTTTTAATAAGGTGAAGAAATGCCATTTGAGATAATCGGCTTGTGAACTGTGCGAAAAAATAAGCAAACCATTGAGGTTTCCCGAATTGAAATCTAATATTTTGAAAAGTAAATCACGCGATGAAGAGTTTGTAAGGGGTTATTTACGGAGCTTTGTTTCGACCAGATTGAAAAGGGAAGAGTGATAGACAGAGAGGCAGGAGAAGAAAGATGAATTTTAAAGACGGGAAAAGAAGGACGAAAAGGAAAATAATGGGAAATGCAGGAAAAGGAAGAGTAGTTGGAAGGCAGGAACGGAAAGCGGAGGTAGGGAGAAGTTTTGCTTTGGAACGGTTAAGATCTGACACTGGATCACGCTCCGTTTTGAACACTTAGTAGTGAGAGCGTCGGATACAAGGGAGTGACTTATGACTTATACAGGTTTGACTCAAAAGAAGGTGATATTGGGTTAAACTTGGTGATGTTTGAGCAACAGGCCCGTCGAGCTGAGATCGATAAAGGACAGTGGGTCACTGGCTTGCTGCTGTTATTGCCGTATGATATCAATCATTTGATTACTAAAGAGACTCCGTAAGATACAGAAAATTGCAAATATGTAAAGGGTCTCCTGATAAAATGGTTAAAATTGAGACCGAAGAATTTTCGACTGAAATTTATACAACATCCATGAACATTAGAAGAAACAGGGTGAGATTTCACGCATGAGATTGAGAATTATTTCGATGAGTGAATAAAGACTTTAAATGTAACTACTAACGGGTTTGGATCAGCTTAAGAACTTTATGATTGCTGATCAATTGAATAGCATTGTACCAGCCTAAGTTAAAGAACGCTTTTGAATGAATGTAGCAGATTGGTGGATCCCTCGGTACTTGGTGACAGACTAGATCATTGCAAAAGCGTTAGAGGTCGCGAGGTTTCGTCGAAAGGGGCGTATCCACGAGAGAGCGAGAACGGTTGTGCTTCTGGTTCTTTCAAAATAGACTGCGCTACAAGTGACGAAATGTGGAAAAAGAAGCACTGCTTCGAGTGTGGTTCTTCTGACTGTTTGGGATGCCAGTGCCCTGGGAGCATAAATCATTAGTCAGCAACATCCGTGAGTTACCTCAGTGGGGAAGATGTGTAACTTTCTGGTCAAATGAATTTGGAATAGAGTAATATAGGCGATACACCGAGTTTCTTACAGAGCATGGGCACGGACAATTTTGCCCTTACATTTCCAAAGCAAAATACTCGTTTGCTTAGTAGTAGGGATATTTTCATTATTTCTGTATAAAAGCAGCTACTTTTAGTAACTTACAATCGTTTAACCTCTAATTTTAGTAGTATATATCTAAATTTATCTTCTTTGATGAATATTTTTAATTAACTGGAAAATAAAATATTTACCCTTTAAATTATATACACGAGCTGTTCTAGGAAAACTCGTTTTGTACCTTTCCCTTCTCACTCGCATATACACTACAGAATTTTCTAGTAAATGTATACATCTTTAAAACGCTAGTTAGTGAATACCGTAAAATTGAGTAGTAGAGTAAATTCTCTTAAAATCACTTAAAGTGCACTTTAGCAAATGGAATCTTTAAATATAAATTGTTGTTCAAGTATTCTAAATAATTTATTCAAGTATTTTAAATAACATCACAAAGATGCCTCCCCCACTGGATTCTGGTCTAAATTTCGTAGTACTTACCGGCAGTCCAAACAGTTACCTTACACTTTTCTGGTAGGACGGACGGTATGGGTCTCAACAACAGCATCACAAAGATGAATGTAGACGCTTAATGGGTTTAGTTTCAATTTGTATTTGTCATCATCGTCAGTTTACCATTACACACTATTGTAAAAATAATACCCTTTTGCCATACGTTTCTGCGCATTCTACTACGCAGGTTGTTTATTTACGCTCGTGCCCATGCTCTATAGGGAGACGTTAAGCATCGTCAGAGAGGGCGACATTTGGCGCTTTTGGAAACCCTTCTACTGAGTGGAGACAAACAGAGGCCCTTTCAGAGCAATCAGACCACATGGAATTCTTGAGTCAGGTGGGTGATAAGATGTTTAAATGCATCAGCGAAATTTGAAGCAGCTATGTGTATGCTTTTGAGTGTAAAAGCGTAGCACTGTGAGATATATAAGTATCTGTAAGGTAAGAGAGTGATTGCTGAATTTTAATAAAATATTAACAGAGAAACTGGCGGTTTCGTGACTCAAATACAGCAGGGTTGGAAAGTGGGAAGTCTACTGCCAACGAATCGAACTTATGTCTCTTAACAATCCTAGTATTGTTCTCAACGAATGTAGAAGCAATTGAATATACTTATATATAAAAATTCTTCATAAGTGTAAAATATTAATATTCTCATTTTGTCAAAAGTTTTGTTTGTTTTTTTCAGTTGTAAGTGCACAACTAATTGTCAAGCCAGATGGTCAGACTCTTACAGCATAACATCAAACTGGAGTAATTATAAATTATTTACAAAATGTAACACAAAACGCACTGCACCTTTTATTTAAAAGATGTATTACTCTTACAACATGTCTGAAGAACTCATCTATAGCCGAAAAATAGACGTTTTAAGGACAATGAATACTTTTTAACCGGAATAAGGAAAAAAATTGAAAGTGAAAATTTTTAGTGAATCCCTCTCATAATCTAGAATTTGATGCCGTATCCATATCTATCATCTAAGCTCTATTTATAACCAATCCTGAGAAATGTGTATTTCTTAGAAATTTTTTGAAATGGAAGTGGCAAAATCAGGAAGTGGATATCCTTAGTGAACCCTTACCTCCTCCGAAATTTGGTGTTGAATCCATATAAATCGTCATCTAAACTATATCTGTAGCATATCCTAAAGTAGATGTTGAGAGAAAAATTAAATTTTTCAATAGAAAATTACAGCTACAGACACAGAAGTGTAAAATCTTGGTAATTTCCACTATGTCCTTCGGAATTTGACGTTAAATCCATATCAGTTATTGTCTAAGCTTTATAGTCAGTTCTGAGAGATATATGTTTCAAGCAATTTTTTTTAACCAGAAGTGGAAATGCAGCTGGAAGAGGGAATAAATAATTAGTGAACCGTCCTACTTCTTCTAGAATTTGATGGTGAATTCTTTACAGTTATCATCTAAGCTCTATTAATTGTCAATCTTGATATATGTTTGAAAAAAATTTTTGGGGGGTTGAAAATGCAAAAGGAACCAGATGCAGAAATCCTTAGTAACACCCCCCTCCCCACTTTCCTCTAAATTTGAGGTATATTCAGTATTAGTCATCATCTAAGTTCTATATATAGTATATACCGAAAAATAGATGCTTCATAAACTTTTTTGATGAAAACGATTTGCAACCAATTAAAGAAATTAATTTTTCCCGCGACATCGGTTGATTATAGTGATTTTGAATTTCAGGAAGATAAAATTTCCGCTCATTGTCTGCAAAAGATTTATATGTGAAACATTACTGATACCGTCAGCGAAATACTTGACCTCAGCATTATGAAAACTTTTTATCGTTGGTACAAATGGTCACAATTATAGCATGTAATCCTCCATTTTAAAAGGGTTGAAAAAATCTTTCGATTGATAATGGATCCCCTCTGTAACTTGCCCTCCCGAAAGAGCTAATGACACTAAAAATTCTATCATGGCTATTTTTCACTACAATGAGTGAAACTGTTCAGTTTCGTGATCATTGAGCCTCAGCCATGATCAGCCATGATCAGGCATGCTCAGCTCAATGATCACGAAACTGTGATCATTGAGCCTGAGCCATAATAGCCTATTTTATGTCTCATTATTTCAAATTTTATCCTATACTACCATGTTAAGAAGAGGTAAAATTTCGAATAAATTTCAGAAGTTTTCGTTCGATTTTTTTAAATACTCTTAGTTCTAGATTTCTCGCTAATGAGAAGCCATTAACACACACACACACACACACACACACACACACACATACACACACACATACACACACACACATATATATATATGTATATATACTATATATCTGTGTGTGTATTGTATTATATATATATATATATGTGTGTGTGTATCTGTGTGTTATTGTATTATATATATATATATATATATATATATATATATAATAATATAATAACATAAATTAAATTTATATTACACTTCCGGGGTTAATGTTCCGATATTTTAACATACACAAGATATTCACTTGACTTCTTCTCACTATCTGCTGCTTTTTTATATAAAAAATAAGAAATGCAAGCATTATAGATATATGCTTTCATAAAAGGTAAAAATAATTTTCTGCACAAAGCAAATGGGTAAAAGTTCGGAAATAACAAAAAAGTTTGTCTCAAAACATATCAACATTTTTGAAAATTTTTATGCATCCCCTTTCCGCTGCCTTCATTTTTCAAGCGACATCAAAAAATTACCAAAGTAAAGAACTGCATTTTGGAGTGAATCCAAATGTAAGGAGAAAAAAGAAATTATGATTTTTTTTCAGTTCACTGTTCCATGCTTTGGTTTGAAACTAAATTATTCTTTACTTAGCAGAAAATTATATAGTGGTATGCCATTAAGTAATATTATTATGCAAGGCTGATTAATTATTCGTATCAACATCTTAAGTTTTTAAAACAGTGTTGCTGATCATTTATCTTTCAACTTATTTTCACGTCCGATGATTCTCGAAATTAAAGTTATAACGGAAAGGGAAGTAACACATGTCAAATAAGTTTGGTAAATATGCTCCTCGGTGAATGCGAATATATCTATGAGATATGTACATAATTGGTCGAGAACGAATTCCTGGTCCAGCCTGCTCGAAACTAGATTTTTAACGTCTGCAGAGTCCAATACGAATATGACGGCTTGCAATTCCGTACCAGTAACTCAACGGTAAAGCGTTGGCTGGCCAGTATGAAGGTCTGTGGTTTGATTTCCAGTTGGGGCAGCAAGGATTTTTACAATGGCGTCCAAACAAATCAGCCATGTTAGTGCAAAGAAGTAGGAGGTCTAGAAGTGACCCTAGTTCAAATAGCATGGATTCAGTAGACTCTGTCTCCAATTGAGCTCCAATTTCAAATTAAGAGGTTAAAGACCCCATAGGAAGCTAACTTGGAAAATAAAACTAGCAGCAGGAAGTTAACCTGAGGTAAATATAGCTGGATAAAGTCAGTCAGATTGTCAGTTTCACGTCAATCTGACATTAGATGGTTAAGAATGCAGAGCCTACTTTGACGATAAAAGTTTGCAATTCCGCCCCAGTAGCTCAATGGTAGAGCATCGGCTGACTAGTTCGAAAATCCTTGGTTTGAACCCCGGATAAGGCAGCAAGATTCTTTACACGTTTCCCAATTGTAACAATCGCACCAATTTCATTCGATTGCCTGAAATCGTTCGATAGATATTCTTTCCATACTATTCACGTAGCGTTGCAGACATAATTTAGAAATGTTTGATTTTTTAATGTGTGTTTAAAGATGCTCAAATCGTACGGATTCATTAAAATCCGCGAAGAAGATTTTGACACCATCGGACTACTTTCCAATTACAATCTCTATGTATTTCAGGGGAAATATAAAGCAGAGAAACGAACTGGTACAGATCAGTAGTTGAACTTCAACTGAAATCATAAGGAAGAGACTGGAATATCCTCTTCACACATTAAAAATAAAGTTTAATATTCGCATACCCCGAGTGATTAAGATCGTTGACCTGACAGTCGAAGATCGATGGTTTAGTTCACTGAAGCACGAGTTCTTTACAACCATTATATTATTAAAAATAACACTAAAATAACTTTGTTAAAAGCAGCATACAACAAAAAGAATACTATCTACCCATTTCGAAAGTAAAAAACAATTTTTTTTGTCGTCAGGTCACACAAGAAGCGCAAAATGTACTTGTGAGAGTGAAATCGGTGGCTGATGTAGGAACACAAACTGTGAATGAAAAAGGGAAAAATTGATGCCAAATGCAAAATGTAAAAAGTGGTATAAAACCCAGGAGGAAGGAACGAGATATGGGTCACAATGAATGAGCGGAAATTGACCGCCCAACAAATTATACAAAGCACTTGTTCAGTGAGTTCTACGAACATTAAATAGGAAAGTTATGTTCATAGTTTTACTCACTAAATAAGTGATTAGTATCTTTTGATGGACGCTCACTTTCCCTTCATTCATTGTGTCCCACCTCTTGTTTCTTCCTCCTTGATATTCTCCTTTTTTGTCCTTCTCTTTCCATTGGCAACACCTTCCCCTATTTTAATCACATTTCTTGTGCTTACATCAGCCGCCGCTCTAGTTCTCACAAATGTAGGTTACGAATGCTGTGCATCCTGACGGAGAACGCTGTTTTCGTATTCAAAACCAGTCCATACTATTATTTTTGTTGCATGTTGTTTCAACGAAGTTATTTTAGTTTTTTTTACATTAACAACAGTTTGAACGTTATATTTTAAGCAATAGAACTTTATTCGTATTTAAGACTTTTAGAAATCACATAATTGCTTTAAGAGTTATTCCTTTCGTTCCGGAACAATTAATCCTATCATGACCTCTCATGTGTGAGATACTGTTTAGTTGAATGACGTCAATTATTTAAATTTGCATTTTGTAGTCGCTATCCTGATCAAATTAAGACATTTAAATGTTCAAAAGCGCAATTAAATGCAATCACAGGTTTCTAAGTAAATATACTCATTATCTTATGCAATTCAAGTTTGAAATAAAGTTTACTTGTTTTACGGAGATATTTTTAACACTTAACTTCCAATCAACTGTTTTAGACGTAAGTTTATAGAGCAAATAACTTCTGAAAAGTTTCTAAATGTATATATACTAAATCTATTTATAATAAAGGAAATATGCTCCATAGATTGAAAGTCATTGCAACGCCCTCAGAGAATTGGTGAATTGATTATCTCTTTTAAAACCGTTATTTACAGAGTTAATTTCCCTTTTTTGCTTAGGGTCAGAAATTTTTAATACTGATTTTGAAACGTTCTACATCTTTGTAATTCATTTTATGTCCTTATCTCAGACAACAATTATGAAATCTCACTTAGTCCCGCTAAAGGAAGGGCCATCCCTTCAAAAGTTGTGTTTTCTTGTATTGGGGTTTCTTTTTTTTGTACGAGGACTTTAATACTTCTCGCATTATTTGTCTAATCTTTGACTTTCCTCCAAAAATCATTAATTCCATATAGTTTTGATAACTTCTTAGGCTTTGTTTACTTCGAACAGAATGGAATAATTCACGTAAGCAGCCTTTTGTAGATAAATGTCAACTGGGTTGTTTTAATATAGGGAAAAAATGCCTAATAAACTTGTTTGAAAGTACTTAAGTATGATCCTTTTGTATTATACACTGTTAAAAATTTTCGTCCACATTGCACTAAAAATTGTGGCTAGTTGTATTACTTACTAATTTCGTGAAACATTATGCACAACATATTTACATATTTAGGAAGTTCAACCCTGTTTCTCCAACTAAGTGGTGCAATATTATACAAAAATCAGCAAACAATACAACTATAGACTATTTTAGTGCAACGTTGTATGGAAAATTTTAACAGTGTAATCTTTGTATTTGAGTGATTTGTATACTCTAAATCTTCTTAGGAATATTGCATTATTTTTATAAAATCCCTGTCTAAATCATTATTTTTATAAAATCGCTGCTTCACTTAAAGTTATCGGCTGGATGGATTATTATCATTATTATTATTATTATTTGACGAATTTTTAAGACTCGTCTGGATATATCTAGATAATATTTGGCAACAATTGTGCCAGTAACGTGATGTGTTTTGATGAGGTTCGTTGTCGAGGAGGTGGGGGAATCCAGCCACTGAATGTGCTTCACCTATTTCTGAAATCACTAGCCGCTACTGGCTCTGTCTGGGTTTCCTATGGGTATATCCGATGAAATGTGTTCTGTAACGTAACCAATTTTTGAATTTGGATATGTGATGTAGATAATTAAATGTTTTGCAGGTCGCGTTGCTCGTTACGACTTGCTCATGACCGAATAAAAATGCTTGTGTTGTACCCTAATCACACATATACAATATACGATGATAACTTCTCTAAAATTTAACCAAATATTATTACGGGATATGTAGTGCAGATTTATATTTTACAGGTCGAGTTTATAGCTAAACGCGGCAAGATATACATTACATGAGCTGTACTCCCAACATTGCCGTGCTTGATTAACGATAGTTGATGAAAGAACCCAGCGATTTTGATCATATTTGCATGCGATGTGGATTTTACTGCTATACAGACTAACATCGTTGATGGAAGTAGTTTCTTTTAAATTGCACTAACTATTAGGTACTAACTGTTGAGCAGATGCACATTTCCAAAAACTATTTTTAGGAAATGTCCGAAAGAGATATATTTTAATGTATTATTTGTGAATGGAGCGAAGTAAGCAAGTTTTTACTTTTAAGTTGAACTCTATTTATTTTACTCTCTTTATCAGTTATGTGTAATGGTAATCCATCAATACATATCCGGTTCTCCTGAAAGTCTGAGAAATATAGATACGTTTTTCAGAAATTGTAAGAAAAGATAATCAGTAACTGTTACCCTACATCTCCAATAACTTCACGAATTCCAGCGTCGTGTTGAAAAAATATCGGAGTTACTATTTTAATTCCATAAAAAGTATATTTATTTTATAAAATGTACATCTTCATCGTTTTATATCATGTGATATGAAAATATGTTATAGAATGTTCTTTTAAAAAATGTATTCTTTATTTAATTTAATCATTTATCTAGATTTTTATTTTCATTGCATGGAACTTATTTATAGAGATTAATAATTTTTCAGCACTGAGAAGGAAAAATAAGCTAAATAAGTTATATTTCCTCTGTGAAAATAAGAGAGTATTCTTGTCAGAAAATTATATCTAAATAAGAAACTTATAATATAATGTATTTCTTACAAAGCATAAACGCAGTTTTCTTCGTATTTAATGTTCATCTGACAAACTCATAATACATAGGATAATATTTAATTGAATGATGAACTCATATAGGATAGTTGCAAAAGCAGATAGAATCATGGCATTAAAATCTTAAAAAACGTGATTAGGTAAAAAGTACAGATATTTAAGTGAATGCAATCATTAGATGTATCTATAATCTTTAAGTGCATTTTAAAGTTTAATCTAGTCGTGCAGATAGACCTTTTATAAAATTCGATTCCTAATAAATCCTTGTTGATTCAACTTTCTCTAATTCTACTACATTTATTGTAAATATTATTTTTCTTGCATACATAGCATAATGTACAGGGAAAGTATTGTGACAGGGTCGGAAATTAGAATTCGGGTTTTCAACGGAGTAGAACGTTTTAAGCATACCTGAACTCCAGTGGAACGTTTTTGAGGTTATAGTTGTATTTGCATGCATGTTAGTGCATGCATGCATGTTGATATGCATTTGTGTATGTTAGTGTACTCGATCGCAAGTCTGTGAACATGTAAAACCCTATTTATTAGAATATCTTGTCTACAGCTGCAAAAATGGGCATTTTTATACACTACCATTTTTAATGTTAATTTATTTTTAAACATATTAATACATTCAATTGATTACATTTTTCTTTCTTTAAACTAATTTAACTTCTGCAGATTAAATATGTCAAGTAAGATTTGTAATAATAACCATATGCGTCACATTTCTACACCAAACATTACTGCTCTTAACGCAATAAGTTTGGATTTAACGACTCACTTATAATTTCTGCAAATACATATTATTCCAATTTTGAGTCCAGAACTTAATATCCTCACCTCTTATAACACAAGCGATGCATCATTTACTTGAATAGGGTCGATTATTCAACTATGCAGTTGTCAAAGGCACATGGAATCAAAGCATTGTAGTCTTTCAAAAGCGTCATTAGATGAAAGCAAGTACCTTTAAGTAAATATACTCATTAGTTCTACTCTTCAAGTATAGTTTAGGAAAACCAAAAGCCTAAATGGACTGAAGAAAGAACTTTTTAGAATTCCACTTTTAATCACCTCTTGCTGATTCGAGCTCTTCATTTTCACAATTATCATTGTCATTTATGGGGGGGAGGGGTTAGACGCTAAAATAAATCCACAGAGTGAATTAACATATTATGAATTAACTGGAATGTGACTCGACCCAACTTTCTCATATCAGAATCCATGTTTAAGTAACTTGTAAAAATTTTCTGCAAATTTTATAAAAACAAAATTTGAAAAATATGTATCTTTGATCCAAATGATTATAATAATGATGTCACGAACACAAAAAATCATATTTTAGTGAAATATTTGAAACTATTAAATTTGGGATCATTATGAGCCATTAATAATGAATAATTTTCTCAAATTTTGTCATATTCTGCCATGTAAAAAATATGAAATTTCGATATTTTCGTTCGACTTTCAAAACAAACAAACTACCTAGTTCTAGATTTTTCGATAATAAAGCTTGATATTAAGTTTAATGAAAATCCATTAATATTTGGGGGTAGTATTATGTACACAAATCGACACAGACAGAGAATATACAGATGACCAAGCATCATTCTAAAAATAGAAAATCTGATGTGGACAAAACATGACTCCTTATATAATGCAATAAATTTACTACTTTTACAATAAAAAAAAAATCTGATGTGGGCAACACATGACTTTCCTCATATAATGCAATGGATTTACTACTTTTACAGTAAAAAAATAGGTTTTTCTTATAGTAGATACTTATATTCTTTCCAAGATATTGAATTTTAGACAATTAGTCGTCATTTTCATTGATTTAGCGTCATTTTAATCTATTTGGCGAGATTTTCGTTAATTTGACAACATTTCAAAAAGTCGCCAAGTTGGTGACATTCCGCCAAATTCGTCGCCAAAATCTCGCCAAGCTTTACTGACGAAGAAATAAGTCATTCTTATAACAGATTAATGACTATTGACGTTCAAATACAAAAGTATTACTTGAAGTATCTTTTCTCTTGAATGGAACGAGCCAGATCCACAAGAATGATGTCACCCAATTTATCGCATGGTATTACATATGAAAATTGAACATGTTTCTCAATAGGAAATATATATTTTTTATTTTATATGACTTTTTGATGAATTTTTTGAAAAATGTAAAATATATCGAGAACGGTTCATGTTAGCATTCTAAATTTTATGTTAATCGTTTTCTAATGAAAAATTACATAAGAAATGTCTATTTGCGTGACTTTATTAGCGGTTTTGATTTTTTAACGATTTTTTCAAAATTTCACTTGAAAATTTAGGGGGGTTCTGAACATTCGATTACGGTTAAAAACAACAGGCTTCCAGTGTTTACGGATTGTGATTTTTGCACCAAATTTCGTTTTAATCGGTCCATTCGTTCGTCAGTTATCGTCTCCACAGACCCACTGACACACACACACACACACACACACATACTTTCACACACACACACACAGACATCACTTCAAAAATGTTTGATTCGTGATCAGGGATGCTTGAAACGTGCTCTCCCTTCGAAAACTCGAATTCGAATTTTCGACCCCGTCACAATACTTTCCTTATACATTATGTGTATAGGGAAAGTAATAAGTGTTTCTTATAGTATATATTTAAATTCTTTCCAAGATATTGAATTTTCGTCAATTATTCGTCATTTTCATTGATTTAGCGTCATTTTTATCCATTTGGCGAAATTTCCGTTAATTTAGCAACATTATAAAAGCCGCCAAGTTGACAACATTCGCCAAATTCGGCGCCAAAATCTCGCCAAGGTTATGGACGGAGAAATAAGTTATTCTTATAGCAGATAAATAACTATTGGCGTTCAAATAAAAAAGTATTAATCAAAGTATCTTTTCTCACGAATGGAACGAGCTAGATTCACAGGAATGATATCAGCAAATTTATCGCATGATATTACATATGAAAAGGGAACATGTTTCTGAACAGTTAATATATATTTTTTTTATTTATGGGATTTTTTTGATAAATTTATTTTAAAAATGTGCAATATCTCGAGAACGGTTCAAGATAACGTTCTAAAATTTATGTCAATCGTTTTCTAAGGAAAAATTACAAATGGCTATTTGCGTATCTTTATTAAAGGTTTGATTTTTTGATGATTTTTTCAAAATTTCACTCAAAAATTTTGGGGGGTTCTGAACATTCTATTACGTTTAAAAACAGACTTCCAGTATACACGGATTGTGATTTTTGTACCAAATTTCATTCGAATCGATCTATTTGTTCGTGAGATATCCACAGACTCACTGACACACAGACACACGCACACACACACACACAGACATCACCTCAAAAATGTTTGATTCGTGATCAGGGATGCTTGAAACGTGCTCTTCCGTCGAAAACTTGAAATCAAATTTTCGACACCGTCACAATAGTTTCCTTATACATTATGTATATAAGGAAAGTGATAAAACATGTTCTAAAACATATTTTGGCATCAAAGTCTCGAAATCGAAAATATTCGTTCAACCTATACTTTCTCTATGCTATATTCTATTGCATGAGAAAGTTCTGCAGCAAGATGGAGTTGTACAACTAATATGATTAGTATTAGATTATTTGAAATGAAGATTTTCATAAAACTTTTCTATGCAGAAATATTCTAATTTCCGACATAGTGGTATAGTTTAAGAAAACGTGAAGAACGTAACTTTAAAATCAAAGACAACCAAAAAAAATCTGATGTGGGCAACACATGACCTTCCTTATATAATATAATGAATTTACTACTTTAACAGTAAAAAAAATAGGTTTTTCTTATAGTAGATACTTATATTCTTTCCAAGATATTGAATTTTCGACAATTAGTCGTCATTTTCATTGATTCAGCGTCATTTTTATCCATTTGGCGAGATTTTCGTTAATTTGGCAACGTTTCAAAAAGTCGCCAAGTCGGCGACATTCCGCCAAAATCGTCGCCAACATCTCGCCAAGCGTTATGGACGAAGAAATAAGTTATTCTTACAGCAGATAAATGACTATTGGCGATCAAATACAAAAGTATTACTCAAAGTATCTTTTTTCATGAATGGAACGAGCTAGATCCACGAGATGGATGTCACCCAATTTATCGCATGGTATTACATATGAAAAGTGAACATGTTTCTCAATAGGAATTTTTTTTTTATTTTATATGACTTTTTAATAATTTTTTTTTAAATGTGCAATATCTCGAGAACGGTTCATGTTAGCGTTTTAAAATTTATGTCAATCGTTTTCTAATGAAAAATTACATAAGAAATGTGTATTTGCGTAACTTTATTAGCGATTTGGATTTTTTGACGATTTTTTCAAAATTTCACTCGAAAATTTGGGGTTCTGAACATTCGATTGCGTATAAAAATAATAGACTTCCAGTGTTTACGGATTGTGATTTTTGTACCAAATTTCGTTAGAATCGGTTCATTCGTTCGTCAGTTATCGTCTCCACAGACTCACTGACACACACACACACACACAGATATCACTTCAAAAATGTTTGATTCGTGATCAGGGATGCTTGAAACGCGCTCTCCCGTCGAAAATTCGAATTCGAATTTTCGACCCCGTCACAATACTTTCCTTATACATTATGTATACAAGGAAAGTAATAGGTTTAACGTCTTTTAATTAAATATCCTTTAAACGACATCACTTCGACACTGATGCGCAATAGTGCCCAAAAGCGCTATGACCGTGTGAATTTGTACGTCGTAAAAAGGAGATTTTAATAAAAGACTTCAAACCTACTTTTTTATTGCCTTTGATTTTAAAGTTTTAATTAGTTGACGTGCTTCCATACTATTTTATTAAACAACGTATTTAAGCATAAATAGAATAATAATGCATTAGACGGCTGTTTCGAGGATACGTTGGATCCTCTTCGTGTGTGTAGAGAATCAACAAACTTGAAGTCAAAATGAAGAAATGGAAACTATGTCAGGAAAGAGGAAATATGATAAATCTTCAGTTTGTCATTATTGCTTTCATTTTGACAGCCTTTTTGAGTTTTCTTCCTCAAGGATCATACAAAAATATACGTTGATCTGTGCTCTTGACTTTTTCAAAGCATTTCATATCCAGAAAATAGTATCGGTTATGAATTAATATAACTTTAATATCGGTTTATCCCATTTGCCATACGCAAATTTTGTATAAAGCTCATGTCTGGCAATTCTTTAACGTTGCCACTGATGATGGGCATTATGATGTCTTGAAGCGCTATGGCACATTAATATACACAAAAAGAACATTTCTGTACGCTAAAATGGGTTTTTTAGTACAATTTACAGATCTTGTCGTCTTTTATAGAAAATATTTGAAATATTTTAGACATGTTTACCATACTTACGAATTTAAATTTATATTTTTGTTTAAAAATGTTTTAAAAGCATATTTACAGATGGTCCAATCCAAAATATCATGATATTCTATGTCAAGATGGGTCAATAGATCAAAAATAAAAATATCAAATAATATAAAGCAGCGGTTAATTAAAATCATTGATATTTTTCTCGAAAGTCCAGCGTACTTTTTGCAATCCCCTTTATAAGCAAATGAAAAAAAAAAAAATAAGCGTTCACCTAAAATAACCGGCTTTGGACAGCTGCATGAGCACCGGTTTAAGCGACACGTAGGTCACTCCGTCTAGGTATTTGGGTACGCGATCTAAGTTCGTGACAATTCGTGGCCATGATACATCCTAAAACATGCCTGTTTCTTCTGCGGTGGAAGGCTGCGTCCGAAGCGTACGATTAGTAACGTTTAAATACACCTAAAACAAAACTACAGTTTTCTGAAGAAAAGATAAAATATGCATTTAAAATTACTTTGGAATACATTTAAAACAGAAATCTTGAAAAAAATATGATCTTGTGAATTTGTTGAACATTTATCATACTCTACAATATCTATCGTTAGTTGTGCCTTTTAACCGCTCACTAAAAGGTACACCCACTTCCAAAAGTTAAGCACGCAATGCAAATTCATTTTTTGAAAGCGTATTTGAATTTGAGTGGCAGAAAATCACTACGGATGTAGATGGCAGTATGCAAATATCGGATGTTACAGCCAATCACGATTGACTGTCCGGATATATGCTAATTTGGCAGTCATTGAAGACGCCAGCATTCTGAAGGGTTTGAGGAGATGCATTTAAATGCTGATACGAAGTGTTTATAACTTGTGTACGATCATTTTGGATGATATTCAAGTTTCTATGGATGAAAGAAGATGAATGACAGATACTGAGCGCTGCCGTGCTGTCGGGCTCATTGAAGTACGACAGTCAATCAAAGGTTTCGCTATTTTCTTTGACGTTGATCATTCGGTAATTTCTCGATTATGGAAACAATTCCAAACAAGTCACACAGTGGTCTGGAGCCCTGTGCCTGGTCGTCCAAGGATTACCACCACTTCTGGTGATCGGTATACTGCTATAGTAGCCGAGTGGAATAAACGAACGACCTCCACAACTGTTACATCCATGGTTGCAGCGTCACTTGGTAAGACAATATCTGCATATCTGCAAGTACTGTGCGCCAAAGGCTCCACGTGAAGCGACTGTACACCCCCGTACCACGTTTTTGTGTTCCATTAACCGACCAAGCCAGAGGGGCAAGATTAAAGTGGTGTTGTCAACATGTCAATTGGACTGTCTCAGATTGGTGCAACGTCCTGTTTACGGACGAGTCCAGATTTGCCCTAGAATCATATAATTAGCGTGTAAGGGTCTGGAGAGAACGAGGCACGCACAATCAGGCGAAGAACATCATCGAACATCACGCATTCAAAAGTGGCACAGTTATGGTGTGGGCTGGAATTTCAATGGAATATTGCACAGAGCTGCACATCTTTAAAGGCAGTTCTGTGAGGACTGCGCGATATCGGGATGAAGTCCTAGACCCCATTGCGAGACTCTACGTTGCAGCAATTGGTCCTGATTTCCTCCTTATGGACTATGATTCCTATCCCCATCGAGCTAACATCATTGACGAATACCTGGAAAATGAGGGCATTTCTCGTATGGAGTGGTCGGAGTATTCCCCCGACCTAAATCCCATTGAAAACCTTTGGGATGCACTCGGTCGTGCTGTCTCTGCACGTTTACCTCCTCCAGCCATTCTCAGAGAGTTGGAAACTGCCCTATTGGAAGAATGGCCATTGCTAGCATCTGTGATGGTTGATCACCTCATTGAAAGCATAGAAAATCGTTGTAAAGTTTGTTTGAATGTCCGGGGTGGTCACATACCATATTAATGTAAGTTTTGTTTGGTTTGTTTGCCTTTAAACATCATTTTGTTAAGGACCCAAATGTGACGTCATCATATAATTTACAAAAAATAAATAATGTTTTCATATTTGTACGTAATTCTTGTTTTTTTAATGCATAAACACATTTGCTACCTTATGTAATTTTGAGTTAATCAAAGCCTTACTTTTCCATTTTTGTTGATTTTACCGTTTGTGCTTAACTTTTGGAAGCCAGTGTAATAACTAAAACAATTAACTGTTATTTACGGACAGCGCAACTAGCATATATTAGATCATGTTTTAAATAGTAATATGAGGAAAATTAAATAAAGATTAAAATTAAAAAATATTAATTTACAAATATTTTAGAAATTGTACAAAATTCAAACAATTGAATTTGTTTAAAATGTTTAATTTAAAACCGTACTTGGTTTATGGCTTACAACATCATTTCACGGTCCCCATGCGACCTGCAATCACGACATAATTGAACAAGCCTGTAGAAATATATTTTATGCAGTAAATATAATAGGCACTTCTTATTACAGCGACCACCGAGGATGAATCGCAAAGCGACCGATTCGGTACTTTAAATACCATTACGAAAGCTGGAACGTTAACGAAAAAACAATGTGACAATAATATAAACACGTCCTGTTTCTTTAGGAATGTAAACGTTTGGCGAGATTTTAGAACCTACCTTGGCACTACATCTCGGTCGCTTGGCAATTCATCCTCGGGGGCTGCTATAATAAGGAAGTATCATATAACATTCAGATTTCTTTGCAAAATAGCTGCGGAGCGCTCAATTGCTCCACATTAACGTTGGTGCAATTTTAAGCAGCCTGGCACATTTGAGTTTTATACCACGTAACACACGCGAAATGATATCTGTTCTACGTATTTCAATTAGCTGCGACCTTAATTGGCGTAGCTTTCTGGATTTAAGAAGTAAATATACATATTACACAATTTGTTTATGAAGTGAAATATTTTATTATATGTATTATACTTTTAAAATATTATCGATTTATATGGACGATATGTTATTTTTATTTTTATTTTTTTCAATCTTGTACTTGTGAGAGGTTATATATAATGTTATCAGTTGTAAAAATGTACTAAAAGTATTTTAAAAAGATACTAAAAGCTGCATAAATGGTTATCGTCGAAAGCATTTACTTATGAACTGTTGGGATATAAATAAAATAAAATGAAATTAAACTTAAAAGGGCAGAATTGATACGCACAATAATTATACAGCCATATTTAACACCATCTGTTTAAATATGTCATTGTTTTCTGAAAGTCTCCTGCGCTCAGCAACTGAGCTATGAAATCATCATATCAGGTACAAACCCCGGACTCCGGTGAAAATAAAATGTTCTATGGTTACAACGTACTTTTAATTTCCGGCGCTGCAGTTTCACTTAAAAAATCATAAAAATTCAGAAACAAACGAATAAAAATAAAATATTTTATTTGAATGTGAAACTGTCCCTCCATATTTACGCTAAAAATTAGAATCATGTGAATTTTCAATTCGCCAATGCACGAAAAAAATTAATATGATTAAACTACGCTTATTTCGTCGTATTTAGCATAAAATAAGATAATGATGCTGCATGATCATCTTATTTGTGCTTAAATACGTTGCTCAAATTTCTTTAATCTTCTCCAAGACAGCCATTTGTATAACGGACAAACATTTGCTTGTCATACATGGATTTTGAAAATATTTCTCCAAGCGACATCGTCGTACGACTTCAGATACACTTGCACTGAATTGCTTCGATTATCTTTTATATTACGCGTGTAAAAATGCACACAAACATATATACATTCATACAGACAGACATATTATTGTACTAAATTTGGGATTTTAATAACTATATTTCCTAGTAGAAACATTGATAATTCTCGAAACAATGGTGGTAGTTTAGTTCACATGGGAAAACTATATTCTGAACTGCGCTTTGGATGTAAATGGTGCTAAAAAAGTATGTTATAAACATTAAGCAGTCGAATGCATACAATACATCGGCGAAACAGACATGTTGCCAGCTTGATAAAAAAATTATTAAAGAGCCTGTGCGAAAACTTTAAAAGAATAATTGTGAACGGAAGCTTATTCTAAGAGATACATGTTTTTATATTCTTTTGTATTCTTAATTATGCATGAGAAAATCAAGTGAAGACTCAACTTTCTAATGCATAAAAGTCAACTCATCGACACTTTACGTATTTCAAACTTAACAACATTTTTGGCGAAAGTTGTACAATTTTAACTCCAGTATTAAATGTATCTTTTAAGCCTAATACAATACTATACTGCAGAAGAAAATATGCTATACACATCAAAATATATACTGTTTATTATTTAGAGCAAAATGCAATTAACCATTAACTGAAAGAAGATATTTATTGGTATCTTATTTATGGTGGCATTTCTCAAATAATTGTTTTCCGAAATTACTTTCATAACGGTCATGCATGGGTTTAATATGGGACAGCTACATTTTTTCTATCCATGATTGCAATTGCTTTCATCTAGACAATGTGTCTCGTATCATTATTTCATTCATAAGTTACTGAAACGTAGAATATTTCTTGCAGTTAACCGAATGCATGATATATTTAACATAAAAGAAATTTATGAAAGAGCCTCCATAGGGTTGTACATTGAGTGTACACTTCATTTTAGATGCGACTATTAAGTATTTTTATTCTCTTTTACATACTTGTTTCGTCAGCCATACGAATTTTCGGTAAAACCGGAAATATCATCTCCAGAACCGAAATTGCAAATCCTTAGTGAAGCCCCTCCCTACCCTCTCTAGAATTAGATGCCCCATTATCTAATCGATATCTATAACCAATCATGATAAATAGTTGCTTCAAGGAAATTTTTTGTACAAGAAGTGAAAAAGATCTGATGTGGGCAGCACATGACTTTCCCTGCAGACTCTAATTCATATTTTCTTTATTTCTTTAATAATTCATTAGGTTATTGGACATTTAATATTATTTTTTTATTTTGTAACTGGACATTTTTCCGATAGCGGCGTAAAAAAATGCAAGGAATCTCAAATATCTTGAGAACGATTAGTTCTAAAGAATAATGGAGTATGTTATATTATTTTCCTCGTCAAAAATTGCGTATAAAACAAGAATTTAATTGATACATTTCAGCATACGTTGTATTTATTTTTTTTAGATTTTGGCAATTTTTACGGGCAGTTTCGTAAAAAGAGGCAGGTTGTTCTTTTCCGAATCGTACCAAAATCTAATCAGCACCAGAGTGTCCCACAAGTAACTTATCTACCAAATTCTATGAAATTTGGGCAATTAGTATTTTAGCTCGGGTGGATATATGAAATTTTTGCGGATGATTTCGTAATAAAGGCAGGTTGTTCTTCTCTAAATCGTACCAATATCTAATTAGCACCAGAGCATCCTACAAGTAACTTATCTATCAAATTTTGTGAAATTTGGTCAATTAGTATTTTAGCTGGAGTGTATACATGAAATTTTTACTGGCCATTTCGCAAAAAAAGGCGAGTTCTGTTTTTACGAATCCTACCAAAAACTAATCAGCACCAGGGTCTCACCTAAGTGACTTACATACCAAATTTTATGAAATTTGGTCCATTAGTTTTTTAGTTAGAGTGGATACATACATTGCACAGACAGACACACAGACACACACACAGACGTAACGCTAAAAATAGCTTATTCGTATTCTAGAGGTTTCGAAACGTGTAGATGTGATTTTCGGTATGATTCCAATATTTCCCCTATACATTACCATGTATTGCAGGGAAAGTAAAAATCCTAAAGCAGGAATATTTAGTGAAATTTTAACCTGCTTCGGAATTTAATGTTGAATCCATATGAGTAGTCATTTAATCTCTATCTATAACCAAAGGAAATATATTTTCAAGAAAACACTTTGCACTATAAGTTCCAAAAGTCCCGGAATTTGATTTCGAATCCATATCAGTCATTATCTAAGCTTGTTGCTAATACCCTGCGCCCCGCATTTAAAGTATGAAATCTCAATAGCAACAGGCAATACCTCCCCCCCCCCCTCCCCTAGTTCTGACCATAGGTATCCTAAAGAATAGATGACGTCTTCGTATGTTTTCTTTCTAATACTAGAAATCAGGGAGTAACATCTCACTCTGAACTCTCACTTTGACTTCGTGGTTTCAGTGAAATAGTGTTAAACATATTTTGTGATTGGCTACTTTGGCTTGATAGACAGCTCGTCAACTGTTAATCACTTCATGTACACGCTTTCTTTCCGCACGCTAATGGGATTTGAATTTCGATCTCTCTTTCGGATCATAAGTGCCGATGCCTGTTTTTAATTACTTCGCGAAAGTAGGGATGACCAGGAAAGAACCCCTTCTATTTAGGGCCAATCCACCTAAGAAATAGCTTTGGATCGTTTTGGGAAAAAAAATGTACGGTATCTATTAAATAGGATATCTACTGTTGTGCGGCCTTGCACACGGCAGTAAAACTTTTTCGATGCAAACGTTCGAAAGGAAAAACTCAAGTCTTATAGACCCACTTAAAAATTCATAAAAAATGCAGGAATATAGTAGTATTCATTTATTTATATTAGAAAACGAAGATATAACGTTATATTTGCTAAATATACGTGCCTTGGGAAGCATGTTAAACATTTATTTTAAAATTGAATTTATTGTCTTACCAATTATGTTCAAAGATTTTTGGAAAGAGCAATTTTCGGTCTTTGCAATTGTGCTAGGATGGATAATAATTTTTTCGATAGTCAAGGATGCGATTTATGTAAAAATCACTCTAAATAGCGATTCACCATAAAATAACTAAAAACCTAATTAAAATTAAATATAAATTGCTCCGAGATATCTCTTAGCCTAATGTGATTTATCATTATACAGCGTTAGGCTGTCGTCAACTGCTGTCGCGGATATAGGTGCAGTAAGCAAATTACCAGTTGGCTGCCATCATGTTTATCCGCCTAGCGCTTTTTTCACTGAAAGGTAGCCCATCATAATTCTATTTAGTGTCGCCAACCGACATCAATATTTAACAATGGAGTGATTTCTTTTTATATAATAGTACTGGAGACGTGGGTTTTCGGTAGAAAAATATTGAAATTACTTTCAATATTACATTTCCGCTGGAATAATATGTCCAATGACTTTTTAAAGTATTTATTCTTATATTACAGCTACACACAATGTACTATTATATAACATGGCAAAAAAAATTTAAATTTGTATAAATAGATAAAAAATTCTATACATGAAAATTTCTTATACGTGTATATCGCTGTCAGCAGCTAAAATGAAATGTTTTCTTTTACTACACGCGGTTTTAAAAAATTATAAAATAATACTGTTCTATCTTTAGCAAGATTTATTTTCTAAATCATAAATATAAAGCATTGCACAAAAGGAGTGGCAGGAAAAAGAATTTAAAATTTTCGAACCTATACGGAATCTTAAATAATTTACTGTTTATTATAGGTATATAAAGTGAAGTATAGTATACGAACAAATTTAAAAATGCTTTTGAAAAATAAATTATTTAATATTATATTATATTTTAAAAAATAATGGATTATATATATATATATATATATATATATATATATATATATATATATATATATAATAAGACATTTAATTAATATTTAATTAAACACTTTCTAATTATAAATTATTATATATAATACATATTCAATGGTTGAATGGTAATTGAATGAACGAGCATCATGAAATGTAATAGACAATTTGCCAGATGATGAGTTAAACATATATTTAGTGTTATTAAAACATTTTCCTTCACAGCTTTGCCAGCTATGTCACTTTGTACCCTTTTTTCCCACCCATTCTTCGGAGAAAATAGACAAAATTGAATAATAAACAAAATAAAGTCCAATAGACAAAATTGGACAAAATTTCCCAATGGACAATGATACAAAATTACAGCTTATATGAATGCAGATAAACGCTAGCAACACGTGCTCGACGTATATAATTGTTTACAGGATTCGCTAGTGACAAGGTAGGAAAATTTTTAAACGTTTTTTGTTTCTAATCGCTTTATAAAACTTGTGGATCGTCATGCACTTATTATTGTATATTTAATCATTTAAAATCAAATTAGACTTACTCTTATAATGTGTTGTTTAGATACATTTTGAAGTTTAAAGTTTATCGGCTGTTAACTTAAGTTTTTGCATTCAAAAGTGAATTTCTTGCATTTGATTGCATATATCAATTACATTTTTGTCTGAATTGTGATAGGGGTTAGTGAAAATAGATGTCTTACAATGAATGCGGATAAAAATTTAACATTTAGTATATTATAAGTGTCACTGATGTTTCAATCTGTACGTTATTTAAAATTGCTATTTTTACTTTCCTTATATACATAATGTATAAGGAAAGTATTGTGACGGGGTCGAAAATTCGAATTCGAGTTTTCGACGGGAGAGCACGTTTCAAGCATCCCTGATCACGAATCAAACACCTTTGAAGTGAGGTCTCTGTGTGTGTGTGTGTGTGTGTGAAAGTGTGTGTGTGTGTGTGTGTGTGTGTGAAAGTATGTGTGTGTGTGTGTTAGTGAGTCTGTGGAGACGATAACTGAGGAACGAATAGACCGATTCGAACCAAATGTGGTACAAAAATCACAATCCGTAAACACTGGAAGTCTATTATTTTCATACGTAATCGAATTTTCAGAACTCCCTAAATTTTCGAATAAAATTTTGAAAAAATCGTCAAAAAATCAAAACCACTAATAAAGTTACGCAAATAGATATTTCTTATGTAATTTTTCATTAGAAAACGATTGACATAAATTTTAAAACGCTGACATGAACCGTTCTTGAGATATTGCACATTTTTCAAAAAAATTAATAAAAAGTCATATAAAATGAAAAAAAAAATTTCCTATTGAGAAACATGTTCACTTTTCATATGTAATACCATGCGATAAATTGGGTGACATCATTCTCGTGGATCTAACTCGTTCCATTCATGAAAAAAGATATTTTGAGTAATACTTTTGTATTTAAACGCCAATAGTCATTTATCTGCTGTAAGAACAACTTATTTCTTCGTCCATAACGGTTGGCGAGATTTTGGCAACGAATTTGGCGGAATGTCGCCAACTTGGCGACTTTCTGAAATGTTGCCAAATTTACGAAAATCTCGCCAAATGGATAAAAATGACGCTAAATCAATGAAAATGACGACTAATTGTCGAAAATTCAATATCTTGGAAAGAATATTAGTATCTACTATAAGAAAAACCTATGTTTTTACTGTAAAAGTAATAAATTCATTACATTATATAAGGAAAGTCATGTGTTGCCCACATCAGATTTTTATTAATAACACTTCAAACACAATATACGAGCATTTACCCCATTTTGCTAATTTTAGATGATTAATACAAAACAGATACTATAATTGAAAATGTTGTGTAAGTTCATCGGTTGGACCTTACAGACACGCCTCGTTTCCCCCATTAGTTCCGCTTTACATAACAAAGAGAATATTGAAACTTATTTAATGTCATAGAGAATAAAATATATCACAGTAGAAGTGATTTCAATGAAAGAATTAGCACTAACGTCGCCGAGAAATTGCAAATATTTCAGTGAAACATAAAATATCACTCTTGTTTGTAAAAGTCATTTGTTTGTAAAAATAACGATTCGGGATTCTCAAAGCTCTTTACAACTTCATGAAATCCTTACTGACATTATTCAAGGCTAACTAGATTTTCTTTAAGATAATCTAGAATCTCTAAAAGAGAATTTAGTAAACCTTGCATTATTCTTTCAGAATTCGATACATTATGACTTCAAAATTCTTAAATAATAAAGTGGATCCCTGATTATTTTTTTATTTTTTCAATAAATGGATTTTTGAATAAAAATATATCATATACATATAGAATCTCTACTGATAGCATTAGTATATGTTATTGTTAGTACGACTGTGGCGTCATGTACATTTTGTCCATTTAATGTTTTCTTATATTTTGATATATCTTTTATGAAATTTTCTGAAATGTATATCATAAAATTAATAAAACGGCATATGGCAATAATATTTTTAATTTTTATCGTGTAAAAGTTATTAAAGTCTTCCGCTTTTCAACTGTCAATTCGCATTTCCCACTGTCATAACTCCAATGTCAATTAAATCAATAGAGGATAGAACAAATCTAAGATTTGGTCATAATTAACAAGTTATTCTTTTCAAGTAGCATGCATGAAGTATAATAATTCTTAGTAGCTGAGATTTTAATGTTAAAAAATCTACCATGTTTTTGAAGGGTATTTAAAATGTAAGTTAATTTTTATATATTAAGAATATTAAGTAGATTTGAGGTTTTTGAAATATATAAAGTAGCATTGTTATAATACCGTCAAACACTTTTTATTTCATGGCATAACTTGAATATCACACTTTATTGCTATACTGCATTACCTACTATTGCATTACTTGCTACTGAATTGCGCATTTAAGGCACTGAATGCGGGTATCCGTATCTTACTTCCCCGACCCATCGCCTCTCAAAATACTAATTCACCTATAACTTGAGCAATTCAAAGCGTCCCTTTTCTTATGAACTGAGCATATAATACTTAAGGTGCAATCTGCTGATAACGTTGTCCAAATTGAGAGTATTACTTCATGGATTTGCTTTTAATGCTGTATCAACTTCCCCGACAGCGGGGGAAGGGCGGAAGAGGGCTGTAGAGTTTTACAGGCTATAGAAATTATTTCATGTTCTGAAGCATTATTGTTCAGTAATTCGCAAATGTTATCAATCCATCTATCAAGTATATTGTTATTTTTACAAAGTCTTGGTTCAAAGTCTTAACGATTCATGTTAATTTCCCGATGGAAATATCTGCTTTCAGGGGAAAGTCTAAGATGTTCAATTTCTCGAAGACAACCCTCTTTATGTAGTACTTTATTTATTTTGTTTATTTTTTTCATTATCTTCTTTTAACTTTATATTCCTCAACGGTATATATTGGGTGTCTCTTTTGCAACAAAATTTTACCATTTTACCACACTTTTTTTCTCTATCACCTCATATTCAGCATTAAACCAATCAACACATCGCTTATTTTTTGTTTTTTTAAGAACATAATTAGCAGCATTCAAGTTATTCGCCTTAATTGTATCCCATATTCTGTCTATACTCATTGTTTCATTAATCGTGTGTTGTCTGTCAGCTTTTTAATTCAGTATAATTTTATATTTATTTCTGATATCAAGTTCTTTTAGTCTAGCACATTTAAACATCTCGCATTTTTCTGGCATTTGAGATTCTCCTTCTAATTCTACACATCACGAGGTAGTGATCAGAATTAGCATTTGCAATTCTGAGAAATATAATATCTATTAGATTATCTGTTAATTTAATATCCATATATGCTTATCGTCAATACGAAAATGATCAATTTAATTGAAAGCAGTCTCATATATAGACCTCCAAGTTAAATTGTGTATAATTTTGTCTCTAACCATTTTTTTCTTCTTTATTTATAATAGACTTCATCGTCCAATCATTTTGCCATTTTAGCAGCCGGATCGCGAACCATTTTGTCGTTATATGACATTGCCTCGTCGCATTAGAAGGGCAGAACCCACTACGCCTTTAAAGAACACCACAATGTCCATGCTCATAGGTGGAAAACTTACAATTCGGCAGCCAAAAAATCCTGAGGAAACGCTTACTTTAGACCTTTCAGAACTTTAGAAATATCAGTACAAATTAGAAACTGCATATCTCCATTTATTTACACCTTCCATAGTTGAAAAGTGCTTATGACTTTATTCATTCTGTCTGTCTGTCCGTTCACACGATAACTGACGTAAAAATGACTGTATCAAAATTAAATTTTAATATATTGTTGAGACTGTCTTTGAGACATATGGGGATGTAAATGAATAACATCACCCAATAAGTTTTGGACTGAACCCGGGTTGAAACAGTGAAATACATTCAACCCTATGAAAACTAATTTTTCAAACATTTTTCAAGTGAAGTTAAAATTCATAAACTGACTATATTTCAATGACGTTATTTGAAAAAAGTTAATTTTTTTCGCTAAGTTTTAAATTTATAAATATAATAAATTATTGTAGTACTATGATAATTTAAAATATATCAGCGCTGAATGTATCGCATTTTACAGATGTTTGAATAAAATTGCATAGCAGTTGGAAAATGTTTCATAATCAATGCTTAATGCATGATTGATATATTTTGGTTTCTTTATCACCCAAATTATTTTGTTTACCTAAAAGAAAAAGTTACACTTGCTTATTTAAAATTTTACCTTTTGCACACATTTACTAAAAATATAAACACATAAATACAAAAGCACATACAGATAGAAATTGTTTTGAATTTTTAACACATTTAAATAAACATATTTTAAAATATTTATAAAATAATATTTGCAAACCGTAATTAAATAACAATTTTTTTAAATATTAAGGAACACCATTCAGTTTATCATTCATTTCAAGCAAAACCCTTTTGTGAAGAATCAATCATTCATAAGAAATTTATTCTCTATCCTTGAGGGAAATCAAAGTTACTTTCAACGCAAATGAAAAATAAAATATTACCAATGATTAAATCTATCGATTCTGTGAATCCCGTAGGTTTATAGATTTAATTATATAAATGCAGAACGGGATTTTGCGTACGTAAGCAGTAAATGATTTGAACATAGTGTTACATACTAAACAAATGCAATGTAAAAAGCAGATGATTGTTTCAAAAGCACATTATAAGCTATTTTTCAGTGCAAGCCGGTCAAAAACTACATGCCAAAAGTTTACCACGTGCACGCAACTGTTAAAAAACAGCAGCAGTAATGCCACCTGGCGGGAGAAATGGGAAAAATGAATATAGCGAAAAAAGTGAATTCAAAAGCTGGAAAGAAAAATGCAGAGATATCTGAAGACAAAAATTAGGATGGTAGGACAATAAGAAGCCAGTTTAACATGATCAAGGTATTAACTGTGAGAAATATAGTGTCATAGATAAATTACATTAACCACATTGTTATAATTTAATCGACTGAAAAAGCCTCAAAGAATTTCATGACAAAACCTGTATTCAAAATGACTAATTACTTGTCCATGCGTAATCATTTTTATACACTTTTGTGTAACTCTCACATGCACTATTTAGAAGTTTCATTGTTTAATCTTATTCATTTTTCTTTTAATGATCTAACGCTGGTAACAGTTTTACTCTCCTTAACCAGTCTAATATGAAATTATTTCTAAAAATAAAAAAATTCGTTAGTACAATATGAACAGTTAATTAAATGCATCAAACCGTTTCATAGGCAAAAATGAGCCTCCTTTGCTCAGGTAAATATGACAAAATAGCCACTACAGCAAAGGTAAGAAAAATTTTCACATTACGTTTTCATTAAATTCCTGTTTTACTCGTATTTTTTTTCTGAAAAAACCAATTACATCACTCCCACCACACCAGGGTAAAAGGGGCTCGAAATATTATAGTTTTTTAGAGTTCTATGACTTCGGCGTCATTTTGAAATGCATTCATTTGTCAAGTAAAAATATAATTATTTTAAAATTGCAAATTAGATATTTCATATATGTATTCATTTTAATCCATGTTCTGTGCACATATTTAAAAAACCAATCGAACGCATTTTCTTTGTAAAAGCGAATGAAAGTTTTCTGTTTTCAATCTAATAAGGTATAATTATTTAACTTCATGCAGTAAAATAAAATTCCCTTTGCTTGCATTCAACTTAATGATCTATAATCCTATAAATTCTTGCTACCTAAACCTTAATATTAACAAGTCGCCTGGATAATTAAACGCTCTTTGTTTTAGAAAGCAAATTCTCGGATAAATATTTCGTGTTTATTGAGAAAGTTCCACCAATCTTCCTTAATTAATATTAAAAGTAAATGAGGGAAGATTAAAGTATTTTGCCTATCTCGTTCATGGGATTTCATGGAGTAAGCTGATTAAGGGAATCTTAAATTTTAAACAGAGTGAAACATAGTATAATATACTTTTTAGAGGTATTCTTGCGCATAAGACTTAAGGTATTACCAATGCGCTATAATCATACACGTGAATATTACAAGGCAAGGATGGATATGCCTATATAGCTGAAGTTGTATGATTCAGATGGACGTATACAAACATAGAATTTTTGGAAATTTGCATAATTAGAGTACGCATTATATGACATTTATTATTTTAATAGTATTATTGTCTATAAATATGCTATTTTTCTCCGAAAATGCCATTGTAATAAAGGGAGGTACGCACAGCTCAAGCTGTTGTTAAAGTAATAAAATTAATAAAATATTAAAAAGTAAACAAATAAAAATAAAAACTTCGTTACAAACTACATACAACACAAAATTAATAGTGTCGACCAGTTTCGAAAGCAAAAACAGCCTTCTTCGTCAGGACACACAAAAAGCGCAAACCTGCACTCGTCAGAGAGAATGGACGGCATCCGCTGTCAGGCTCATAAGCATGCTACATAGATGATATTTGATGCGCAATTTAGCTATAAAATAGGGGCTTCACAATAAAATTCTATGTGCGAAGAATAAGAAAAACTTGTGCAACGTATAAAAGCACAAATAACGCAATAATGCAGGATGCAGTTGTTTCGAGGATACCCTGCCCCCCCCCCCCAGTTGTCTGGCTGAACGCTCTATAACCCCATTTCTTTTTTCGTTCTATTCCTTTGGATTTCTTATACCTATATCTGACTTAACTGTTGTCGGGATATTCCTGTTGTGTTTCGGGGAAGGCCAATCTTGTGTTTTACTTGTCGTTTTGGATTGACTAAGCGGTTCTTCATGCTGATTTCTGATTGACTCTCTCTTAATTCAGCTATTGGGTATATAAACCCCTTGCTTCTTCTTCTCACGCCCATTCCGCTTTCGGACTTCGGGTTTGTTGATTATCTAGCACTGACGAAGGGGATCCAGCGTATCCTCGAAACAGCTGCTTCCTGCATTATTGTGTTATTTGTGCTTTTATAAGTGACTTAATTTTTTCTTATAGGTGCGCTTCTGTCTTTAAAAAACTCTACCAATCATTCAAGAAAGTAGTCTCTGGAATTAATGTTTTAATTTTCTCGAGATTCCGAGAAAACGATAAAAAAGTGATCCTATTTTCGCAATGTACAGCCATCATCACTTCAGCTGGAAGCCAAGATCACTTCAGTTCGGAACCGCTGCTGCGTCAGCCTGTATATTTACAATTTTTATTCGATGTTAGAACAACAAACGCGACTGAAGGAAAGGAGGTTGTCAACAATGAAAAGACTAAAGATAGATAAACAATCCTACAGAAAGGAACAAGTAGTAGGACATTAGACTGAACGATGAAATATCTGAGAAAAGTGAACGTTAATCGAAAAAATTCAAATCCCTTATTTAGTGCATAAAACTATGGACATGAGTGAAGTATTAATTTTAAAGCATCAATTAACATGTTTAGGTAGTTACATGACTCACCCACAAAATATGAAATAATAACAGTTTCTAAATAAATAAGAAAAAGAAGTAGAACAGAAAATAAAAGAACTGATTGGTTTTGGCTTCATCAACACATACATGGGAAAAACAAAAAATAAGGAAACATAGAAAATTCTCAAGAAAGTAGAAGGAAGCAAACAGAATCGAAAAATTGAACCAAGGATTTCGAAGCCGCAGAGAAGAAAATATCATTGATAAAAGTGTTTGACTGAGATACAATGGAGAAACTCTAATTGAAGTCCAATTTTGAAATGGAATTAGGGCACAAAATGATATTAACTTTTGAAAAATTAAAAACAGGATCAGTGTTCCAAGAATGTTCAGCAATTGAAGACTTAGATTTAGAAATATGGTTTCTAAGCTTTTTCTTTGGAAAAATGGTTTCTAAGCAAGAAGTAATATAGTCTTGTAATATAGTTTGTAATACAGTATTTTTATCTTTTGTTCTAAGCAGATGTATTCTTAAAGCTTTCTTTGGTTTTTGAAAATGCGCCATGAGTTTCGTTGTAATTTTAATCAGAAGTTTGCATTATTCGTTTATGCATGGAATATAAAGGAATTGAAACTCATTTTGAACCTCTCACTGCCAGATATTGAATAATGTATCGATTTCAAACTTTCAATCTATTGATCAGGGACACCCAAAAATACCATTTTTAAGGTAATGTATCTAGCAAATCAGGCTTGGAAAATAAAATAACACTTCGCGTTGAAAATACATACTTTTCAATTAGGCACAGTGTTTAGCTTATGCACTTCTTAAGATTCGATAAGAAGAAAATACAATACACACGATTTCCAACCTTTTAATCATGTCAAGTGGGAAATTTAATTTATGTGTGCCATATTATGTGAATTTTCTTTAATTAAATAAAGCCGAATCTTATGGATAAATTAATATGAAATTCAATATTTGAATATTTAGATTATTTTTCTAACAATTCAACGCTTAGAAATGACCTCCATCTGACCTTTTGCGACTCGGAGTGTCAAATTATCCTCGAGCTGTGACTCCAAAATTAATTTGTTCCTGGAAATTGTTTCCATTTCATTATATATATATATATATATACTGTTATAAAGCTTTGTTACGTAACTACATTGAAATGCTTCCTAAAACATTCAATTAGATATACTTTAATGGTAACATTCCTGTATAAATTCACTTTGCTATTCTTTTACTTTTTACTATTAATCTGACCGCCATTCTTTAAATGCCTACGATAAATGGAAGACATTTAATAAAAATACTTAGGAATGTATTGAATAAGTGTACTTTAGAGGGCACTGAATAAGAATACTTTGCAATACATTGAATAAAAATACTTTAGAAGGCATTGGATAAGAATGCTTTAGAAGGTATTTGAATAAGAGTACTTTAGAAGGCATTGAATAAAATTGGTTTGGAAAACATGCAAAATAATACTTCAATTAATGATCATCTTACATAAAGGCACTTTAAGATTGTTATACTTAAACTTTTAGTTTGGCTGTAAATTTATTGAACTAAATTTGATAGCTATTTGGTTTAATTTATTGTAACTACGCAACCATTTAGTAAACAGGAGGATTAATTTTTCGAGAACAGGCAATCTAAAAAAACTTATAAACTACGAGATTGCTTTTGTCCAATTCGAACTTCATTTAAACAAACTCTTGAAAATATATAATTTATTTTTTCAGATATACAATGCAACTGTTAAATTCATTATATCTTACTAAAATCCATATTTTATATTCAAAATAAACATTATCCTACTTCCTGCACAACATATGAAGGCTGCAGGAGAAAAACCAACAGAGTCCAAAATATGTAAAAATGAGACTATGATGCCATTGTATTGCTTTCAGAGGCAAATTAAATGCGGCAAGTCGCAAACGGAAATAATCAACTAAGATTTATAAAAAAAACGAGTACAAGAGAAGACTAATAGAGTACAACTAAAATAGGGAAACAATTAAACAATCAATTGCGCAAGTAAATTTAAACCTAATGCTATTACAGACTCAAGTGAAAACAGCAAGCATTGAATCGATGTTAAAAAATATTTTCACCGTAAAGGTGAAAGCATAAGATGCTGGTTTTTTTAGTGTCTAAAAATTTATTTTCTTTCTTCATTGAAATTTTAGCTTTGGGACTCTGTTTTTCCTCTACCACACTTTCATATATTTTAACCATAATGAATTATACAAAATATGATGTATCTAACAAATATTTCGTACTTCCTTTGTTCCATTCACCCTGAAAATTAATATTCCTCTGATGTTTACCTATTTGAATAATCATGCTAAATTTTATTCGATTTCATCTATTTGTGCGAAAGATAGCGCGCTCACAGACAGAGAGGCTCACAAACAGGCTCACAGACAAAGAAACACACCGATATCGTTGAAAAAGGATTGATTTTTTCCCAGGGATGATAAAACCAATAGATCCATTAAAATCCATAAAAATGCAAGGTGCAAACTTGGATGGAAACCATGATTAGAATAATAATCATACCATGCATAGTGTAATCGATTGTACCGGCGAGGAAAATAAATAAAGAACTACAATATATGGAAAAACTCTAATGCCTCCAACAAATAACTTTCCCTTCAAGCTAAATTTATCGGGAACATTGTAAGGATGGATCGCGCTCTCATTGCAGATATGATTAGGATTTTTTACTCCCTTCACAATAATTTGCATCTACATTATTATATATAGAGAAAGTAAAAATGACGAAAAAAATTAATTCAAAATTTCGAAAGGTGTTCAATAACGATTGCTCTATAGCTTAATATCTCATTGCTATTTATATTTCACAATCCAATGTCTGTTTAGATGGAGTTAAAACAAAAGTTTCATTTAAATCGTTCTATTCTTTTAGAATTCTTACGATTTTATAGAGTGGTTTACGGAAGAGCTTTTAACGGCCTGTAGAGGATCGGTCACCAAAACATTCTGAAAATAAAAGAAAAAAGTTAAAATGGCTCAACAGAGCAGTCAGTTCGTTCTAATGTTCGGAAAATAGTATTAATGGCCTTCTTTTGCCCGTTCTTTAAATAGGTTTCACTTCAAAGTACCTGCAAGAATTCTATCTTCTTCCAGTCGCTACTTCCGTTTATTTTCCGCTGTAGAAACAATTTACTTCAGTACACAAAAAACAAATTTGATGCAACTTCCTAGAACTTCTTTGAAGAAAGCAAGCATAAGCAAATTAGATGACTACAAATGTTTCGAAATTGTTAGGAGACCCCTTTCTAAGTTTAGAAACGGAGTGCTCTTAACATAAACTAAGATACAACTAAAATACTGTTTAATAAGAGCATACTGTTTCTGACTTGAGGAAGAGGGCTTATAATGCCCTCAAGAGAGTTGTAGTCACCTAATTTGCTTATTCCTGATTTCACCAGGGAAGTAAAAGTGGTAGTACAGTTATATCTTAGCTTGGTTAAGAGCACAGTGTTTCTGATCTAAGAAAAAGAGTCCTTGAAACAGTTGTATTCACCCAATTTACTTGTGTCTGATTTCTTCAGGAAACTACAAGTGGTATTACAGTTATATCTTAGCTTTGCTAAGCACACACTGTTTCCGACCTAAGAAAAAGTGTCCTTAAAACAGTTGTAGTCATCCAATTTACTTGTGCCTGATTTCTTCAGGGAAGTAAGGGGACAACAAGTGGTATTACAGTTACATCTTAGGTTTGCTAAGAGCACACTGTTTCTGACCTAAGAAGGGACGTCCTTGAAACAGTTGTAGTCACCCAATTTACTTGTGTCTGATTCCTTCAGGGAACAACAAGTGGTATTTCAGTTGTATCTTAGATTTGCTAAGCGCACACTGTTTCTGACCTAAGAAGGGACGTCCTTGAAACAGTTTTAGTTACTCAATTTACTTGTGCCTGATTTCTTCAGGGAACAAGGGAACAATCTTAGCTTTGCTAAGAGCACACTGTTTTTGACCTCAAGAAGGGACCCTTGAAACAGTTGTAGTCACCAATTTACTTATGCCTGATTTCTTCAAGAAAGTACTAGTATGCTGCATCCTCACAAGTAGCAGTTTTATTGTGATAGATTTTGATATTTAGGGAAAATATTTGGATTCTTTTACAAATATACAGATCTCTACTGACCACTTAACTTCACACTTGATGAGATAGCATTTAATTTTATGAATTAAGTTTCTCAGGTAAAGGAACATTTTCCCTCCTAGTTTTAAAGACCATGCATTTTAGCATGATCTAGCAAAAGCTATGTATCCGGATTACATGCGCCCCCACACTCTTATTTAGGGCGTACGTCAGTGCTGCAATTTTTTTTCTAAGCATGCGTGTCGTAAAAGCTTTGTTTGCGTTTCGAGAATTCGTTACATGTTTCGGTATAAATTTAATTAGACGTTCGTATTTTAAATCTGGAGCTACGCTGGGTACATTTTTTACTATATTTAATAATCGCTACATGTAATTAACCAATGGAGTACTCATCTTCAGAATTAAATCAGACAGTAGTTTAAGCAAATTTTTATATGTTAAATGTGTTTCTCTTATATACAATACTTTATGCAATAGTTTATATTTAGAATCCTTTTAAACCTATTTTTAATTTTAATGCTATATCTTCCTAAAAAAGTCTAGAGTTTTCATTCAGGAGTTTACAGAAAAGCGTTTAATGGTCTGTAGAGAATAGGGCATCCAAACACTCCTAAAATAAAAAAATGTTAAAATCGTTCCACACGTTGTAGCAACTTTTCCGTATTAATGACTTTTGAAAGTAGTCCACGAAAAGGCTTAACTGCGATACATCTGCAACGATTCCATTTGCAACTTCCTATGCTTATTCCTCATTTACAGGTAACAGTTTATTTGAGAGACTTAGGATCGAGTTTACTAGATGAGTTTAGAAAATTTTATTACTGAGGAAAATCGATGATTTCCCATCGAGATATTTATCTACATGGTAACTTGTTAACATGCGAGTCAAAACTTGGGAAGCTTGCAGTATCGTAATAATATTTTCTTTCAATATACTATTAAAACATGTCGTTTTCTTGAAAATTCCTGAAATTAGAGATTTTATTGATAAAATACGTTTTAAGACATGCACCCATTTTAAACATTTTTGGAAATCTGTTCTTCTGTGTGTGTGTGTGTGTCTAGGGTTTCAAAGAAAGTCAACGACCACCACGAAAACTTTGTAAGTAAAGATCATTTGTAAGTGCATATGTCAGGTCTGTCTCAAAATGCAATTTCAAAGTGGTTGAGTGTTGTCTAATGTGTAGGAATCGACAATAAAACTATTTCAGAAGGCAGTCATGTGACCCAATAGGCATATTAGCAAATTGCTATCATATTCAGGAATGATACAAATAAGCAACACGTATTAAACAGATATATAGTATAGAGACTGTTTAAAATGCCCTACGTCATACACAATACACATTTGAATTAGAGAAGGAATAATATTTCGTACTTTTTAAAGCACTTCATATATCTAGGTGTTAGATGCTTTGTTGATACAACATTGTGATATATATTTATTGCCTTCCACATACGTGTTTCGTGAATTTCTTGTATCGATTTCTACTACACAAACAATGCTCTATAAATTGCAATTTGTTTTATTTTGTGTTATGGCTTTGTTGCCAAATGCCTTATCCTAAGATTTTTGTCATCCCGAGCACACAAGTTCTGCATAGCGTAGCTTTGAGTTTAAGATGCCTTTGAGATCGGTCTGTGGAATTGCATGAAAGTCTGCTGCAATGCGAGTCCAGAGTGCACATGTGGTAGACTGCAGAGGTGCTTTCTGATCCAGTTGCTTATATGCCATGTTCTAGAGAATATGTCTGGCGAACGTGCAGGCCTGGAACGAAGAGGTACCTACCGTGAATCGATGAAGTCTTAGGTATTCCTGCCAAACATTGGGATATAGCATCATAACTATTCTGAAGGAAGTATACATCACACATCTGCCACACCGGCCACTGAACTACCTGCTGTAAGCCTTTGGGCCAGCTGAGTGATCTGGGCCTTCAACACCCTCTGCCACTACGTATTTCTGACTGTTGAGGATTCCGTGAATTCATATCAGGCGAGATCGTGAATTGGACCTACTAGAAACACCAGACTGTGGCATTCTTCGTTGGGACGATATGAATGTAAACATAAAGATGCCGTTCCCCATGAGCTCTTTAAACATGCATAATATCATCAAGGTGCAGCAAGTTAAATCGCAACTCTTCAGAAAACAGAGATCAGCACACCGATAGCTACATTCGAGAACCTATTGCAGCCTCAAACGTCTGTAGTTGATAATCAAAGATAAAAGCAACAAGGGACGATGTGCGACCTGTCCTCTATCAAGCAGACGACGTTCAACTATGGAGAGCAAATATTGACCCATGACAGTGTTCCACTGCTGCGCTAACATGGTAGATATGGTTGTGCGATGGATCACAGCCATGCGTTAAAGACATTTGCCATTTTGAGTAGCCGTGCGATTTTGAAATCCATTGGCAAATTCTTGCCTCATCTGCCCATTAACGCCATGGTCGATTCGCTGTACTAGCATTTCATCCTGAACAAGTGCGTGAGGCTATTTTATAAAAAGTCCTCCTATGGTAATACGGCATAGTGATACACAAAAACATCTTTTAGATTTAATGTCGTCTCTTCAATTAAAGATACATCCTGTTTGAGCTAACTATCTATACCGAAGACCGAAACATTCGAAAATAACTCTTTTGAAAACGCAGGCAAATTTTTACAGTTTAATCATTTGCATGTCCCAATCTGAATACTTTACGTTCCAAGCTAATATCAACAGTCTTTACTACCGTTGTAATTCTTACAAACTATATCTGTACCTTATTGTTGGAGATTACCAAGCACATAGTGATATCCCTGACAGCTCGTTTTTAAAATTTTGTTATAAGGTTTATTTTTTTTTCGAAATAGCCTTTAGATGCACTTATCTATGAATATCCTGAATAGCCTGTAGGTGTATCTATAACTCAAGCCACCACGCTCACTATTTACCACTCCCACTTTTGACCACTCCTACTTTTAGCATTCGAATTTTTTTTTAACATTGAAATAACATTAGTTATCGAAAAATGAAAAATATGTCAAGGGGACAGGCTAAATTTTATTATTGATGGTTTGATTTCAAATCACTATTTTTGCAGGTACTACAGTGACCAATGAAAATACGGAAATTGAAATACTTTTTCGGTGTGAAATTTGTATTGGTAGTAATTCTGCCATTTCAAATTTAAATTTCATGTTATTTCATTTATGTTCCGAAGGAACATTTTTTAAATTTTTGGACGGCAGCTATTTGAAGAGCCTTTAATTAAGATCAAAACGAATGACAATATTCTATCACATCCACTTATTTTTTTTTTGTTGTTGTTTTGCATATCGTCCATATGTACCGATAATATTTTAATAACTTTTCGTATATATATAAATGTTTTGCTTATACACTTATAATTTGTTAATTGTGGTAAATCCAGAAATCTGTGCCAAATAAAGTTACAGTTGATAGAAATAAAACGAATGCAATGGGAACACTCTCCGTCTCACGACATTGGCTGGGAAAACTTGGCTGCACCTTTGCAGGGCTGTTTAATTGCGTCCCGACCTATGAGTCGCATTCAGACTGCGAAATAATTTTGTAACACGTAAACACAGAAAGCTTTTCAATAAAACATTTAAAACAGATTTAATTATTTGAATTTTTACAATTTCTGTATGAAGTTTTAACATAAATTAACTTTATTTAAAAGCGTCTTTTAACGCCCATTTTGTCAACCACAGCTGACGATAGATATGCGGTTGTGCAGTATTCTCTATAAGTTACTCTCAATAATACTTTGAATAGGGCCGTTTTTTTTGTCGTAGATAAAGTAGGCCTGGAGGTCTACAATTGTAACGAGACCTTTTCCTTTACCCCATTAATATATTTTATAATTTTTTTGAAATAGTTTTTGTCTTTTTTTCTCTCAACGCTTTTGGACTTGAGAAATGCATTTCACGTCCCTTTGCGCAAAAAAATGATAAAATTCGTGTTAAATTCGATCTAATAAAATATTGAACCTGGGTTTTCAATTCACCGGCCTGGCCGCTGAGTGTATAAAATAACTATAAGAATATACAATTTAGCATCTACAAATTATATGAAATTCGTGTTTAATTACTTCAAACGGTAAACTTAAGAAAAGAAATGGCAAACATTTTTCTGTCGGGTTTTAAAACTAATAACTTTCTAAACTTCGAAGAATCTAATAGTTTCTTGTCTTCTAGATCAAGATGTCTGACACAAACTGACATTTCAGTCATATGTGTAGATTGTAGGGTGTTGGAAAATATCTGTTGGGAAAATGTGTAGAAATGCCAAAACCCTCAATAAACTTTCCATATGCATTAAATACCTTTCCTACTCATTTAAATTCACATCGAATTTGCAATTAAAATAATTCAATTTCGATCCAAAATTCCAAAAGAAGTATCTCAAAAATGGAATATTCTAGTGTAATAGGAGTACTCTTATTCTTTTCATCATGGCAAATATCAAACTAAAGAATCTTGTAATTATTGCATTAAAGTACATTTACATTGGTGTAAAATATTTTGCCATTACATTAACTAAAAAATTATCCTTGAAACAATTCAGAATCTAATATAGACAGAGATTAAATTATGACTGATGTAAATTGAATATTAAATTCCGGAAGTTTGTGATTTCCACTCCCAGATCTTTTTCCATTTCCAGTTGAAGATTTTTCATTTGACTCAAAACATCTATTTCTCAAGATTGGCTATAGATATAGCTTAGATGATAAGTAATATGAATTTAGCATCAAGTTCTGGGAGAGGTATAGTGATTTACTATGGATTTCCACTTTGTAAAAACAATTCATCTTTTTCTCAAAACTGGCTATAAGAAGAGATTCGGTGATGTAGAGTAGTTTTTAAGGGGGAAAAGGTAGAAGCGTAAAATTGTGGTAAATGCAGCTGAAATAGAAAGATTGGCAATTACCGTTAGAACATTGTACATTGCGTTATTAGAGAAGAAAGTAAATGTTTACAAAACAATTTCTTAATTAACACCGGCTAGTAAACTTGGCAAGAACTTCAACAAATAACAGTACTTCAACAAATAACTCAGGAAGTAGCCTAGGAATTTTCCCGACCGATTTTTTAGAAATCGGTTATCCAGCCACTCAATCGAGTTTAACGACATATGATCATGACACCGTACATATAATAACACATGTGTGGGAAAAGCAAGAACAAAGTAAATTAAATAAATGTTTGTCATTATAATATTATCTTTGATTTTTAAATTAATTTCAGATATTAGTTTTTCAAAAACAAAAGATGCCAAAACAGTAATAACAATTTTTCTTACAAAACAATCAAGAATAACAAATCCTGAAGATTGACATTAAGATCAGTTTAATATTGATAAATGTTATTAGTCTTAAGATAACAGAACTGATTCCCAATCGCATTTTTTCTTCAATAAATTTAGCAACAAACAATTATAAAGATGTTTACCTACAGAAATGCAGCTCAATCATATATTCAAAATATACCTGGGAAGGAGAGCTCTGGCTTCGAAATCAATGTTCCGGCTTGACGTTTAAAATCTCACAGTTTTAAAATTTAGAATGAACTAATAAATTCTCACACTTGAGCTCTTGGAAAGGAAAATCTGCTTATCTACGTCAGGCCGAGTTTGAGCAAAGATCCTCGTCGGTAGATAAAACACTTGCAGCAAACCATTATTACGATAAGCTGCCGAATCAATTGGTTTACGGTTTTGAAGAGTTTTTTTAATTCCGTTTTTTCAATTTTTATCGACGACTTTTAAAAGAAGAGGAAGTTTGTTCCATCTCTGCTATTGAACTAACAACTAATTAACACCGGGATAAATTACAGGGGATTTTCTTGCCAAATATCCCGATATTTAGTAGCTAAACCTCTTATTTGTTAAGCACTGACTGACAGACCGATGAACAGACAGACAAGCAGTCAAACAAACATACACACTCGCATATACAGACGTGGTGATAAAAGTAGTGTCATACTCATGCAGAGATAAAACGTGTGAATTTCTCAAAAACTCGCTTCCCAAATTTCGACTCCAATTCAATACTTACCATAAGTACACAATACACTTTGTGCGAAGGATATGAAACTCTTGAGCAAAGTATAAAAGCACAATAATGTAGCATACAACTGTTTCGAGGATACCCTGGATACCCTTCGTCAGTGCAAGAGAACCAACAAACCCGCAGTCCAAAAGAGGAGTGGGAGCGAAGGGGAGAAGCAGGGGGATTACGCACCCAAGATTTTCTTCTTCTTCGACCCAGATCATCCGGTCTACAAGAAGGTGTAAGGTATATGTTTGGACGGCCAGGACGTACCACCCAATTTAGACTGGAACCCTGTCGGACCGTATAGTCTTTCCCCTGCCACCAACCTCTGGGAATCCACATGTTTAACGCGAGCGTACTCCTCGTGAACATACCGACAGTTTGGACAGTGGCGGGAATCGAACTCGGGTCGTCTGAATGCAATCCCCGCACGCTAACCACTGGTCTGTCGCGTCCTATATACCCAAGATCTAGATTAAGAGGAAGCCAATCCGAAAGCAGCATTAAGAACAGTTCATCCAACTCCAAACGACAAGTAACACACAAGGTTAGCTTGCGCCAAAACACAACAGGAATATACCGACAAGACGAGTCAAGCTAGAACAAGAATGAGATCCAAAAAGACGAAAAAATATAGGACGAAGAAAAGGGGGAAGGATTACAAAGCATTCTATCAGGACACGGACATAAAATGGAGTCCAGTGTATCCTTGAAACAGCTGTATGCCGCATTATTGTGTTATTTGTGATTTTATGCGTTGTTCAACTCTTTCTTACCAATACTTATATTTTATATTACTAGGAAAAATAGATACACTATTACCACAATTTTACAAGAACGTTGAACTATCAAATTTGCATACTGATTTCAGAGTCAGTGTACACAATATAACTATTGTGTCTAGAAGAAAGCATTACCTATTTTGTTTTTTTTTATATAAAATTTATGATTATAATGATAAATTAGATCGAGATCCGTAAAGACTCCAACTTTTCTACATCTTCAAAAAATTGAAATCCTTCATCGTTTCTAAACATACATACATTACACTAACAAAGCAAACTATACAAAGCGTTATAACAATTGTCTACAGATACTTTATCAACTATGTTATAAAGTCTCAGTAACAGTCCTGTGAGCCTCTTAAGCAATAAACGAATAAAATATTTTTTATAATAATGTAGAAATAACCAATGACTTATACAAAGACTTATTATTTGCAAGAGTAAATGATTAGTTGCTATTAACCCAGGAAGCTACTGACTTGTGGGGTATCAAAATGTTTCTACATAATAAATCATTATATTATGTTATTTATCGTAAAATTTACTATGTGTGATTAACTATTTTTAAAATAAGATGCAGAGGAACACTTTTGTCATTGATCAAGTGAGACATATTCCTGTCTGTTGTATTTTGGCGCACTCCAATCTTGGTGTTAGTTATTATTTCAGATTGACTCAAGGACTCAAGGAATGATTGACTCAAGGAAATGCCATTAATGGAGTACCTAGCAAAGCGATAGTGCTTGAATTTCAGATTGACTGAACTGTTTTTCATTCTGCTTCCTCATTGGCTCTCTCTGATTAAATTTTAATCCATGGCTTAAGTATATATAAACCTATTTTTTCTATATGTACCAATTTCGTTTGTTTTGGCTTTGGGTTTCATAATTCTCTAGCATTGAAGAAAGGGATACAGCATATTCTCGAAATAGCTCCATGCTGCATTTTTTTGTATTTGTGCTTGAATGCGTTGCTCAAGTCGCGAGTCAAGTCCATAAATGGACGTGTTTCGAACAAATAGGGAAGATTTTTGCATTTAGGAGCGGGGGGGGGGGGGGGGGGGGTAAAACTGAATCACTTTGGTGCGATAATAACTCATCTTAAAAATAAAGTGTTTGTTTGAAATTTTCAATCTTGATGTACTCGCACTGTGAAAAGATTTGACAAAATTTACAAAACATAAGTAAGCCAATAACTTTTGATGTACAACAACTCTACAAATTTCAGCGTATTGTCTCGGAAAATTTTGAATTTCAAAGTTTTTGTTTTCCATTCCATGAAAACTACTTTTTGTAACCAATTAAAATACCCCTCCCCTCATTTTGAGTCATACTAGTATTTTTATTCCATGATAATAGTTGTTAAAAATGTTCTATAATTATATTTTCTATTGTAACTGAATTATTATATATGTATTCATCTGAATGTTGATTTGTCGAGTGTTAACTTATTGGATTGCACCCGGATGTGATACCATCTATACTACTCCAGCCATTATAAGAAAGTACCTGAATTTCGATGTACCATATTGCATTGTATTTTTTTGTACAAGTAAAATAAACCCCTAAAACGTTGCCTGAAAAGAAAACAAAAACTCTTCAATACAAAGCAAAAACCTGCCCTTTACGTAACGTTTTGACGTGAATTGCTCTTCTGTTACGGCTTCCTTGGAAATACACTTCTGAGGTATCAATAAAATAGTTATAGATATTGCATTGAGGTCTCGTTCGGCAGAAATGGTAGAATTCCGGCCATTATTACGGTTTGTCGGGCATTATAAGGGAGTAACTACGCCGCTAGGGCCATTTATAGCTCCATTATTTACAATGTTTTACTGACGGGTTCGCTGCGGGCCATTAAAAGTTCGTCTGTATACTATCGAAAGATAACGTTCGAATATTCTTATAGAAATAGAGTAGAACTTTTCGAAGTTGCTCGCTAGTTAAAACGCATTTTATCGAGATGAATAGGTTTATAAACAAATATTTTAATTAGTCGTTTCTCTGTTGTTTATTATATAAGCAGAAGGGTATTGTGGTAAGGTCAAGTATGAATATCAAATGATTTATGATCTTTAAATATTTCAATTATGAATTAACAAGTTTTATAAGCAAGATAAAGCTTTTTTGTTAAGACAGAGAGGCATAACAACCTCATAAGTAAAAGGAAAGAGCTCGTCTTGCCTTTTGCTGGTACAAGACAGGCGTAAAGAATACGCCTGTCTTTTGATATTCATATTTTCCTACTTGACCTTACCACAATATTTTCTCTTCTGCTTATACAATAAATAACAGAGAAACGACTAATTAAAATATTTGTTTATAAACCTATTCATCTCAATAAAATACGTTTCAACTAGCGAGCAACTTCGATAAGTTCTACTCTATTTCTATAAGAATATTCGAACGTTATTTTTCGATAGTATACAGACGAACTTTCAATGGCCCGCAGCGAAACGGTCAGTAAAACACTGTAAATAATGGAATTATAAATGGCTCTAGCGGCGTAGTTGCTTTTTTCTGACACGGTTGCTTTCTTCCTCTACCTTAACAAAGATGATTCTCATTTCAACTTTGAAACCAGTTGATATTGTTACTATATAGTTTTATGCTGTGTTTTAAGGCATATTTTATTTTTACGTACACAAATTCTTTTTAATTTCACTTTCCTCTCTTTGCTTGTATTTTTAAAAACGTCTTTGACGGGCTCGTTTTTTGGCTTCCAGAAAAAGTAGAGAGCGGAAAGTAGAGAGCCACACAGTTTTATCTCGTGAAAGACTTCCGTTTACCAAATTTTCACGTCATTACTTTACGTCATTACTTTACGTCGTTGCGACATTTACATGCATCATCTTTGACAAGCTCGACTTCGGATCCTGGAGCACGTAAAGCTACGAGCCTCGAGACATAGCTTTATTTCGAAGGACATTTCCATCTATCAAATTTTCACTTCACTACATTATGGTCATTTACCTATGTCATGACTATACTCTTGCCCTCTTTTCATGAATCTTTTTTTTTTCTTGAATTTGTTGTCATCAGATGAAATGTTATTCTGGTTGTAACGCATCAATGCATGTGCTACATATACGTTTTTACGTCAATTAATAAGTGAAATAATAATAAGTGGAAGGATAAGGGAGGAATAATAAAAACTAGAAATGAAAACTAAAGAGTGAAAAATATATTATGAGAAAAAACAAGTCTTAAATACCCTACCTTACCCAAAAGTGGCGCAAAAATATAAAATATATTTTAACCACACGCAAAATTGAATCAAATCGATGGTGTAAAAAAATTCAATTTAAAACATTGCTATATAAATCTTATTATTATCCAAGTCTGACATTATGCAAAACTACAAAACTATTTCATCTACATATAACCTTATTTGTTTTCGGCAATTTGCATAATAGAATCACAAAGAAAATTTTATTTACTATGCTAAAAGCCGAATTTTATGTCACCTATAATGTATTGTTCTCATCACTAAATATTTTATAGGTTTTACACAGCTAAATATGATATACTATTTAGTTAAATTGTCTTATTAACTTCTATACTATAGGCTTATGAATAACCCCAGGAAATGAATTGTATTCTTCCTTCATTTTTTAGGGTCGTATATGGTCATACCATATATAAATTGTTTATGCTTAAACCATATTGAACCGTATATCACAGTAAATAAACAATTGCACATATGGTAAATATATACGTATAATTAAAACCAATGGTTCTCCAAATTGGCAGCTTAAAAGAAAACTGCAATAACTATGGTTATAATATTAAATATATTTTCAATTAGTAATAACATGCAATACCTTTGAAAAGATAGTTTAAATTCAAAATTTTGAAATAAATATAGAGGTTTTATAAAAACCAGATTTTTTAAGCGATGTCTATATCGCCTTTGGTTATTGGATAAGGAAAACTAGAGCAACGTAAATAAGTATAAATAACACAATACAGCATACAACTATTACGAGGATGCGCTGAATCCCCTTCGGCAGTGCAAAAAAAAAATCCAACAAACCCGAAGTCCAAAAGAAGAATTAATAACAAGAATATGCTGTATTATAGTGTTATTTGTGCTTATTTACGTTGCCCTAGTTTTCCTTATTCTTCGCACAAAGTGCACTTTACATATTGATCTTTGTTTATTATTTCTCTCAGTTGCATTATAATTTATGCACTCCATACTAACAACTTCTGACTGTTTTGGTTATGTAGACCAATCACCAAGCCAAGTCCTGCGGTCCTGAATAGCGATAGGATAAGTTCCGGATAGCGAGCAGCAGTTGAATCTAGCTGAAATTCAGTTGGGAAAGAGTTCTGGTGAATGACTGGTGAAATTTCGCGGTTCTGGTTGAAAGTTGGAAGTGCTAGAAGTCGAGTCGATGTGTGAATGAAAATGCTGGAAGTACCGTCCGTGGATTTGCCACTAGTATTGATACAACTATGATCGTGAGCATCCAGTGTCACGAGTTGACCAAGACAAGATTCAGATGATCTAGGAGGAAGTTGGGGAAACACCGATGATTTGTAGCTATTCCAATGATTTCGTAAAGACAGTTTATCATCAAGTTTCCGGTCAAAGTTCATTAATGATTTATTTTTTAAATAACGAGAATGTGCAATACAGACTGTTTTAGTATCTGTCCATATTTATTTACGTAGCTAGATGCTGTATATTCTTGAGTGCACAGTGAAGGTGTTAATTTCCTGTATTAGTGTATTATTGACCCTGGCCGTAAGGTCCTTCTATATTTTATTCTAAAAAGTTATAGTTAAGTCATTTTTGAACGGAATAAGTCTGAAATAATCAGACAGTTCCATTACAATCACACCCGATTAAAGCAGTAGCTTGACCAACTCCATTTTGGATAGTTAATGGCACGTCCTTTACGTACTATACCTGTCTAAATTAACACCTTCAAACTTACACGGATGATATTGCTTCGGAACTTAAGCGTGAATCTGAAGGTAACACAAATACAAGCGAAACAAATCACGTAATATTTACATGGAATTTTCAATTGATTTAAGTGAAAATTAGTTTCTTAATATCATTTTAATTTATTTCCGAGATTAGATGAAAAGTTACAAAATAGTTAATATGGATATGTGGCTGAAACTTATAACTACATGAGTTTGTTCAAATTTGTCTTATGATATTAAGTTTGAAATAATTGTTTTATTAGAAATTAAGAAAATAAAACATCGCCAACCGCAAACATGTCATAAAATGTTATCGGTTATGGCTTGAATTCATTTTTCTCATAGTGACTAGTTTTATTTTATTCAGTAGTTGAATATTTACGTAAAATATTATTTTGTAAACTCGATTCAGGAGAAGAAGAAGTTTGAAGATCTATCTTTCCAAAGCACATATATAAAGCTACTAAAAATGGTACATTTTTTATCGCCAGACAAGAAGATATTTCTCTTCCTTTTCTACAAATATCCCGCATTAAATAATTGATATATTGCTTCTGTCAGAGTTGAATATTTATGTAAAATATTATTTTGAGTCGGTAATTTTGATTCAGAAGAAGAAGAATTTTGAAGTTCTATCTTTCCGAAGCAAATATAGAAAGCTACAAAAAATAGTACATTTATAGTCGCGAGAAAAGGAGATATTTTAATTCCTTTTCTACAAATATCCCACATTAAATAATTGATATATTGCTTCTGTCAGAGTTGAATATTTATGTAAAATATTATTTTGTGTTAGTAATTTTGATTCAGAAGAAAAAGTTTGGAGTTCTATCTTTCTAAAGTAAATATCCATAGATACTAAAAATAGCACATATTTAGTCGCTAGAAAATAGAATATTATCCTTCATTTTTTAGAAATATTTAATATTAAATAATTGATATATTGCTTTTAACAGAACATAAATGCTTTATGTAATGTTTTATATTTCGCACTATCTACCATATGTACATTTTCATTATATTTTGTGTTTCTTTAAATACATCAAAATAGGTGATGCATAAATATGTGATCAGTACATAAATTCTTCTTCAGACTTAAATTATATTTTTTTGTTTTTTATTGTTTTTTTTTAAGTAAGATATGCTCATTTGATGTGCTCGCACAAAACAATATAGTAATTATTTATATAAAATCCCATAAAATTTAAAATTTTGCATGCGTTTCAATTTTAAATTACGCTACTCTTCCAGAATTCCTCAAAATGGCGGCATCTTGATAAAGATTTATACTGGTTCAGTAACAGCTGGTGAATTCATTTCTTACGAAAAATTCTTAATTAATATATGATATTAATGATGAAAAATATACAAATTCTTAATTAATATATTAGATTAATGATAAAAAATATACAAATTCTTATTTAATATATTAGATTAATGACAAAAAGAATTGCTTTTAGCAATGATTCAAAAACAGTTTTATATGTAATCAGCTATATACGATTTTTTTTTAAATATGCACTCAATTGACTGAGGGAATGGGGGGGATGTATCAAAATTATCGAGCACTTTCGCTGTAGGTAGAATAATCATTTTAGTGCCGTTTGATTCGTCTCAGTTTCGAGACCAAGGGGAAAATCCAATATCTTGATATATTCGAAATAGAGGTGACGGTGCAAAAAGATAGTTAAAACATTCCAAAGAACTTTTGAAAATGATTGAGCATTGCCACTCAATCTAGAATCTCTGTTTTGGTATCATTCAATCCATCTCACCTTCCAGGAAAAAGAAAAATTCTGATATTTCAAAAATTCGAATTAAATGTGACGTTGCAAAAGAAAAATTCTAATATTTCGAAAATTCGAAGTAAATGTGACGCTGCAAAATAATAATAATAATAATAATAATAATAATAATAATAAAGAAGCACAAGACTACTTTGCCTTATTATTGCGTATTTCGTAACTCTAGCTGGAATCTTGGTCTGAGTCTCATTCGATCCATCTCTGCTTTCAGATCAACGAAAAAATCGAAAATTAAAAAATTCTAATCAAAGGAGACGATTTAAAATTATTTTCAAAAAACTTATACGACTTTGCCTCTCAGAAGTAATAAACAAACGCATTGATGCTCTTCCTCTTCTAACAATTAAAACTGGAAAAAAAGAATTTACTTTATAAATATACTGCGACGTAATTTTTCTATTTTCTAAAAAACTTTTCACAATAATTAAATAATTCTGTCATCTGAAAATTACATACAAGATATTCTCCAGCCAGATATAATAAAACACAACTTTCAATGCTAGTCGGAAAAATTAGACAATTTAATCATTTTGTCTCGCTCGGAAATAAGATTCAACATATTTTTTCTCTGAAAGGCAACGTTTTTAAGGGTTTTTGATATTCAGAAATATCTTCAATAACTTTCATTTGGTGTGTAAGTGTCACATTTAATGACCACAAGTCATTTCAAAAGCGCGAAGAGAGCATGGAAATGTCTTGTTTTAAATAACAGTATTTCAACATGAGATTTTAAATGTAACCTTTGCCAACGTATATATTACATTTTATTCAAAACTGTTTTGGACTGACATTTTGACATTATCATATGTCACTTAAGAGGACAGTGGACGTTGAAATGAGCAAAATTGGACTAAAAAAGTTTTTAATATATAACATTATTTTAAATATTTAACATTTGCTTACGGGTGGGACAGCGTCCATCCCAAACGAAGAACCTCCCAAAAAGATAGGTATATGACATACCCTATCCCAAACAGTTCGACTCCCTTTGCAGGCATAAGCAAAAGGTTGAATGCATTTTTTTCGAAACGTAATATTCAAAGGTTTTAAATTTTTAAAATGCTCCATGCGTCTTAATTTTTGTCTGAGTTGCACGAAATTTGGCAAGAAGACACCTTTCATACATTTTAATGAAACTGGGTACGAATTTTATAATTGGACTTTATTAAGATAATTAAAAGTGAATAAGAACCTAATTAAATGATGAAAATTAAGTTTTAATGCCGAGAAATATTTAAAAAAGATTTACTTTCTAAGGGAATTAAAAATGAATACCCAAATTTGTTCATAATGTGTTTTTGAGTGATCATAATGTAAAATTAATCAAAAATGTGAGCAAATGGCACGCAAGGAGCATTTTCAAATTTTCGTTAAAAAACATTAAATTTAAAAAAAAATTCAAAATTATAACAAAATGGAAAAAAAATTAATAGTATTTTATATAGTAATGTTAAGAGGAATATTTATACAAATTTTTATGTTTCTAAGTCAATAAATAAATAAAAAAAAATTCAAAGTCTACCGTCCCCTTAAATCATGTTCAGTTCGTTGCGAAAACTCTGATTAGGATACCGGAATACAATTGAAGCAAAAGTAACAAATTTTACAAAATTACATTTAAGAGATAATTTTAGAATATTTCAATCTCATCAAAACATTTTAAATCGATGGAATCTTTCTTGCCGCTTGACAAACTATCTATTCAGAAATGATTGAGCAAATGCTTTATTTTCTTATCTATTATTTCGAAATTTCATAGCCCTTCTTTGGCAGCTTTAGTGATAAGTATATTGGATAAATATTTTTTCCTTTCCATGTTAGGTTGAAAAGAAACATCTGCTTTAGATTGACATTTGAACACTATGGGTCTTATGTTGTGACTGGCTCTTATACGATATGGTATGAAAGATAATCGAAGAATGTAATTTTGAAGTAGTTTCAGTTTCAAATATTTTAAAGCGCGTAGAGAGAATATTATTTTTACTGCAAATATGTAATATTGAATTTCCTACATACATGGGGTATATGTATAGTGTAAGTATTATGACGCGGTTAAAAATTCGAAATCAAGTTTTCAAATAATGCATTTAAAAACCCGTTTATGCTGTTGCAAAGGGCACAAAGAGTTTGCAATTCCGTTCCAGTAGCTCAACGGTAGAACGTTGGCTGGCCAGTGCGAAGATCCATGGCTCGATTCACGTGTGGGGCAGCAAGGTTACTTACAATGACCATCCAATAGGTATAAACCTTTGCAGTGACGTTCGAACAAATCAACCTTGTAGGTTAGTGCAAAGAGGTCGTAGGTATCACAGATTCAGTGGACTCTCGCCAATTTGAGCGCCAATAACAAATTGAGTGCCAATGAGCACCCTATTGAGCGTCAATAACAAATCGGGAAGTCAACGACCACGCAGAAAGATAACCTACAGGATAAAAATAGCCGCATGAGGCTAACCTGACGTAAAAATACCAGAAGGTAGTCAAGCAAATTGTCAGTTACACGTCAATCGGATATTAGAGGTTGGAAAATGCAGAGTCCACTTCAATGATAAGAGTTTATAATTCTGTATCAGTAGCTTAACGGTAGGGTAGAGTGTCGGCTGTGTTTCGATTTCCGGTTGGGGCAGCAAGGTTCTTTACAGTGTTACTAACATGCAAATGGGTTTTCAGAGAATAACCCCCTTTAAAGAACAAGTTCAATCTCGCGTAACCATTATATGCGGCACATTATAATGGTAAAGATATAAACGACTTCTTACAATATCACAGCAAAAGGAGTGTAGAATATTTATCCTAATTCTGCAACAAATGTAGGAGGATCAGTTCTTGCTAGGATTCATCAGCATCAAAGAGCTGTTATTAACGCGGGCAGCAAGAAAACTTGCATCAAATGTAAGACCTTTAATTTTTGTTAAAGACGATTTAACTTATTACACGGTGCATCACTAAACAACAATTTTCAATTAAAAATGGTCTGCCTCCATTTATAAATACGGTGTCGGTGTGAATCAACACGAAATTAAGACTAGTCGCTCAACACATGCATTATTTACAGACTATCTATGATATCTTTGCACGATACCATTTTAGATAGATCTGTTACTAATTACCTATGAAAGGCAAACGTAATGACAAAAGTCGAAAATTTCTAGCTTCGTTACAATTTAAGAATCTTACTGCTTGAAATCATTTAACAATAGTTCACCATCGTACAGAAAGCATTGCACCTCTTTAAATGTTTTGCATAGTGGTTTTTGGGACATCAGGGATTTTTGGTGTTGTCGAACTATTAAACGGAGTCTTCTAATAGCAATTTACCTTTGTCCACGGAAGTCTTTTCAGAGCTATAGTGCCGCCATAAAAATTGGGGGTGCGGACGGGGTTGGTCACAAAATATTTTGTTTTTCCTTTCTCCAGATACGATTTCTTCGGAATTTGATAGCTTCAAGGCAGGGGTTATAAACCCAAACCCTTTTGGCGATGTCACTAATTGGAATGCATGTGTTCTCATAAATCCATCGCTGCCATAACTGCATTTTTTCATGGAAATCGATGATGGCCTAGCCTTTATCAAAACAATCAGCCTGCTATACAAAGTTAGCAATACAGCCCATCTTACAGTGTCATAAGAATTAGAACGTTATCTCTTTGACCTCAGCTAAATAAAACAATATTGAGTATTATTATAATCATGAGTACTGTAATTACCAGTTTTGGTACAAACATTGATTACATTACCTTCTGTAAATGATATTAAAATCAATTTTAATGGTTCACATACTCCATTATTCTTGTTATATAGTTGCCATTGGTATGCAATTTAGACCGGATTGGAGATGGAAGTTCTTTTTGTGAGACCAGGAATATGTGAGACAGTTTTATGTTCATTATTTATTAGGTCTGTAATGTCAGACAATGGCATTAGTCTGAATGAAGCCAGTTTTATAGCATATTGACCCGAGAGATCAAATTGGCCATAAACCTAGGAAGCTAAAATGAAGCCACGAGATAGGTTAAAAATGTTAACCAATATGGAAGACGTCTGGTCGCATTGCCCTGAGGTCGACTAATGGGAGCTGAAGAGGCGTATCAGACCTCAGGCAAAAAGAGGCGGCAACCAAAAGGTTCTACAGATATTCCATATGCACTTCGACGACAGAGACTGCAACGAAATGTCTTGAGATAAACACTTCAACTGCAGATGAGATGAGTACCATATGTAGTACTATAGAGATCGACGTCAGTACGAGTAGGAGTACAGAACCTTGAGATAGTACCAGTACGATATATATTGATGTAAAATTATCAGACAGAATACGAGAGATGAAACAAAGCCAACATATGAGCTGTTAGTCAAATTTGCAAGAGAAATTGGTATATGCGTATCAAGATGTGTGAAGGTATGTGCGTATCAAGATGTGTGAAGGTATGTGCGTATCAATTTTTGTAGCAGGTCATAGACCATTTTGATAATGTTAACTCATCTGGTCTCACATGTCCAATCTCCTCCGCAAAATAATATGTGATATATTATTGTAATTAATTTAATAATTAAGAGGATGTTCGTAATAAGTAATGTTATTTTTAAAGTTAAAATGGTGCAGTTAATTGTGGTAGTATGTTAATAAGTATTTTGTTACAGGAACTCGCACTGAAGATAATATGGTGGGTTTTATTAGCGGTACAATGCAATGTGTTTCACGACTATACGATATTTCGGCCATGTTTTAGGAATTACAATATACGATCCACGGCTATGTTAAAGAGTTTAATTTAAAAGTATGCTTTGCATTCTTTTTCTAAACCAGCACCACACTTTTATAATTATGTACATTATTAACAGGTACAATATCAAATATATTGTTTTAGAGATAAAATATCATTCTACTGTCCGTTTTTACTCCATAAGTTTTGTAATCAAATCATTTACATTTTTTAAATTTGAAAATTTTATGTCAATTCATTAAAAATATATGACATATTCTCCCTTTTATATAATGGAGAAAGTAACTGCCATTAATGGTACATATTTGTATCATAATCTAAGATGCTGAGAAGGAAGTCAAAAATACATAATTTTTTTTAATTTTTAGAAGCAGATACAATACTTTTATTTTTGTTAAAATTTTCAAACTAAAAGTTATAGGCGGGAAACATGTAAAAGACTTGACTTGGAGAATGACTGACAGGTAAAAGAATTCTAGAATTTGTTTTTAAGAAAACAAATTCTAGAAGCGAAAAACATTTTGAAAAGATCTTGAGTAAGTTTTAGAAATTCATCTCTCTAAAGAAAAAAGAAATGTAGTCTTTGCTAAGGAAGGGAAAGAAAACTTAAATTCAACTTTTGGAATATTTAGCCAAATCGAAAGCACAAAGAAATAAGAAGTAAAAAAGGCACTTTTTATTATTGATGTTTCTATCACAGCCCGTCAGTATTATATTAGATTCTATTCGAGTAAAATTTGACAGCTGACGTGCAAAGAATTCCAAGAAAATTCTTCAACTTTCTTAGAAGAATATCGACAAAAAACAGTTGTTTAAAAAATACAAGATTATTTTCACATTTATATTATAGCATCTATTGTATTTTTCAAATAGGAAGTATAAAAGAAAATTATACTTTTTTTAAATTTCAACCGTAACATTTCATAGAATTGAGAAATCCAAATTTCGGATATGAACTGAACAATAATACTACCGATTGTGAAAAGCGTAACACTACGAATGAATAATGTCAATTAAAGGAAATTTATTTAGCCGATTACTCATGTAACGTTGGATAGCAGATTATATTTGACGAGCTATACATTATTTTTTTAGTCTCAAAATTCAATATCGTGTGGAGCCACCTCGAGGAATAATAATATATTCTATAAGGCATTGACAGGAATAAATTTTGATATCGTCGTAGGAAATAGCTTGCCAGGTTTGATTATCTTCTATGCCAGTCAAAAGTTTATTTGTCCTGGACGGTATATTCTCCCACCGAGGAGGGTGGGGCACTCCAAGAGAGTGGTATACGGATCTTAGCTCCTAATAGCTCTGGTCCTCCTTACCTAGGAGATTAACAAATCTGTGGATTGTTCCCAGGAGTTATCACTCGGGCTTATAAAGCATGCTCTTAAGGTTTCGGGGAGGGACTGACCGTTATGGCCACATAATTCGAGTCTTCTCGGGACAATATTCCGGCTCCCGTCCGTGGAATGGTTCCGCTGACTTCGCTTCCCTGGTTGCGGTCTCACTTGGCGGCGGATAAAACCCCCGTCGACTCCCTTTTCCCTCGGCATAAACTACTTTGTTGCCGTGGTGGTTCGGCTTGGACCTGGATGGTGTAATCTCTTGATCGACTAGTTGATTAGCTACCATACACCAAATATGTGCGATCGAAGGCATGCCTGACGAACGTGCTGACCTGGGAAGAGACGATATCTACGGTTCATGGAAGAGGTCTTGGGCTTTTTCGGATACTTTGTTCTGATGGAATATTGCACCAGAGCAACTTTAAAGACAGAGTATGACATCTGCCTTAATAGCATATCTGATATAGCGTTGACTGTTTGGGGATTTCTCCATTCAAAATCAAGCGAAATCACGATTAGATTTTACTGGCATAAACTAAGACACTTGACATTGGTCTGGTATGTTGTAGCAAAATAAACGCTGTTGCTCTGTTCACCATGATGCCAATGGTTCAGAAAGCTTGATTCAGAAAGTTGTTATGGTTCAGAAAACTTGATCGTGAATCGTCATAAAACACTATATGCTGCCAATCAGCACACCAGTGATGTTTTCAAGATCCCATTGTTTCCTGATTTTTTTAAAGAATACTAAGCAAGTATTCTATGTTTTCGGTTTAAACATTGTTGGTAAGAATGTTATTCAGTCTTTCCGATAGTGTTGAGATGAAAACTCATTGATCATATTTTTGGTCAGTAAGGAACCGATTTATATGAAAATACTAAAATATAAAATAACTAAAAAACTAATTCGAAATTTAAAAAAAGCATAACATCAAAGTGTACCTTCTCGGATCCTGAAGCAACTGTGTACCAATTTCCATGACTGTACGAAGCTTAGATTTCCAGCTACAAACTGCACAGACAGACACACACATAGACACACTCACAGACATCTTCATTTATTAAGTATGATTGTTTATTTCAATGCAAATTACATTATTTAGGACAGACACATGGTGTGAGATCAGGAGTCATTTATGCAGTTTTGAGTTTTATACGATATGTACAACGAAACAAAGCGCAGACTCGTAGGTGTCATTTTATGACAGTCTTGGCCCGGGAGGGCATAATATAAAATCCTGGTTTCACACATGCATTTTCTCCTCCTTAAGAATGTATATAAAATTACTGTAAGTTGAATCTTAACAATAATATATGTGTTAATAAATAATGTTTATTTTAAAAGTTAAAATTGTGGAATTCAATGCTTAGTACGTTAATTAAAAATTATATTTTAGGAACTCGTTCAAATAAATAATGGTGGGTTATTGCAGCTACGATGCAAATGTATAAATATATTATGCACGATCACTATTAATCAAGAATGATAATTAACCTATAGAATCAATTAATATTTAAAAGAAAACCGACTCCATCATCAAGTTACTTACACCACACATGGACATGCTCTGTTTCTCCTAAATTAGACTTTTAAAGATAAAACATCAAACATAATTGAAATATTTAAAAAATCTTAGTATTAAAATTCAAATAAATTCGTTAAAAGGAGCGTATAATAAAAAAATAATTAATTATTTTATGCTGCTTTTAAGGAAGCTATTTAATTTTTACTTACCCTGCAATACATGGTAATGTATAGGGAAAGTATTGGAATCATGCCGAAAATCACAACTCGAGTTTTCGACGGATCTACACGTTTCGAGACCTCTAGAATACGAAAAAACTATTTTTAGCGTGACGTCTGTGTGTGTGTCTGTGTGTCTGTCTGTGTGTCTGTGTGTCTGTCTGTGTGTCTGTCTGTCTGTGCAGATTTTGTATCCACTCTAATTAGAAAACTAATTGACCGAATTTCATAAAATTTGGTAGGTAAGTCACTTGTGCACGAATCTGGTGCTGATTAGTTTTGGGTAACACTTGGGTTAAAAGAACCCGCCTTTTTTGCGAAATGGCCCGCAAAAGCTTGTATCCATTCTAACTGAAAAACTAATGGACCGAATTTCACAAAATTTGGTAGATAAGTCGCTTGTAGGCCACCCTGGTGCTGATTAGATTTTGGTATAATTAAAAAAAATAACCTGCCTTATTTTTGCAAAATGGACCCCCAAAAATTATCAAAATCTAAACTTAAGAACTACGTATGCTCAAATACAGCCATTAAATACTTGGTTAATACGTAATATTTAGCGAAGAAAAGAATAAGACCAACCCCATTACACTAGGACTAGCCGTTCTCGAGATATTTTAGTTCTTCGTATTTTTCCTACACCATTTTTGAAAATAAGTCCAGTTTTCAAATGAGAACGAAAATTGAATCAAAAGTGAATTAAATTTAATTTAAATAAATAGAACGTGAATATAAGTGTGCAGGGAAAGTCATGTGCTGCCCACATCAGATTTTTACTTTCCCTGCAATACATGGCAATGTATAGGGAAAGTATTGGAATCATGCCGAAAATCGCAACTCGAGTTTTCGACGGATCTACACGTTTCGAGACCTCTAGAATACGAAAAAACTATTTTTAGCGTGGCGTCTGTGTGTGCCTGTGTGTCTGTCTGTGCAGATTTTGTATCAACTCTAACTAATAAACTAATGGACCGAATTTCATAAAATTTGGTAGGTAAGTCCCTTGTGGGCGAATCTGGTGCTGATTATTTTTGGGTACGAATCGGAATAAAAGAACACGCCTTTTCTCACGAAATGGGCCGCAAAAGCTTGTATCCACTCTATCTGAAAAACTAATGAACCGAATTTCACAAAATTCGGTAGATAAGTCACTTGTGGGTCCCTCTGGTGCTGATTAGATTTTGGTACCATTCTGAAACAAATAACCTACCTTTTTTTGCGAAATAACCCGCAAAAATCGCTAAGATCTAAAATAAAAAACTACATATGCTCAAATATATCCATTAAATGCTTGTTTCATACGTAATTTTTAACGAAAAAAGAATAAGAACAACTCCATAGCACTAGAATTAGTCGTTCTCGAGATATTTTAGTTGTTTTGTATTTTTTCTACACCATCTTGGAAAAAAAGTCTAGTTATCAAATGGGAACGAAAATTGAATTAAAAGTAAATTAAATTTAATTATAATAAAGATAACGTGGATATAAGTCTGCAGGGAAAGTCATGTGCTGACCACATCAGATTTTTACTTTCCCTGCAATACATGATAACGTATAGGGAAAGTATTGGAATCATGCCGAAAATCGCAAATCGAGTTTTCGACGGATCTACACGATTCGAGACCTCTAGAATACGAAAAATCTATTTTTAGCGTGACATCTGTGTGTGTGTCTGTCTGTGTGTCTGTGTGTCTGTCTCTGCAATGTATGTATCCACTCTAACTCAAAAACTAATGGACCGAATTTCATAAAATTTGGTATATAAGTCACTTGTATGTGACCCTGGTGCTGATTAGTTTTTGGTACTATTCGGAATAAACCAACCCGCCTTTTTTTGCGAAATGGCTATCAAAAATTGCCTGTATTCACTGTAACGGTAAAACTAATTGATCAAATTTTACAAAATTTGGTACATAAGTCGCTTGTAGGTCACCTTGGTGCTGATTAGAATTTGATATGATTTGAAAAAGAAGAACCTGCATTTTTTTACGAAATAGTCCGCAAAAATTGTATATTTCAACTCAAACTCAACAAATCGACTAAATTGCATAAAATTTAGTACATAAGTCACTTGCGGTCGACACTAGTGCTGATTCGATTTTGGTACGATTCAGCAAATAACAACCTGCCTTTTTTATGGAAATGGCCCCCAAAATTTCATGTTTCCTCACTATCTAAAATACTAATTGAACAAATTTCACAAAATTTGGTAGATAAGTTACTTGTGGTACACTCTGGTGCTGATTAGATTTTGGTAGGATTCGGAAAAGAACAACCTGCCTTTTTTTACGAAATGGCCCGCAAAAATCGCCAAAATCTAAAAGAAAATAAAAGGACTACTTACGCTGAAATATATCAATTAAATTCTTGTTTTATACGCAATTTTTGAGGAGGAAAAGAATATAACACACTCCGTTATAGTTTAGGACTAACCGTTCTCAAAATATTTGAGATTTCTTGCATTTTTGTTACACCACTATCGAGAAAATGTCCAATTACCAAATAAAAACAAAAATTGAATTAAAAATGCAAATTAGTGTTATTTGGTGCAATTAAACTCAATCTAATGAATTATTAAATAAATAAAGGAAATATGAATATAAGTCTGCAGGGAAAGTCGTGTGCTGCCCACATCATATTTTTACTTTCCCTGCAATACATGGTAATGAATAGGGAAAGTATTGGAATCATGCCGAAAATCACAACTCGAGTTTTCGACTGATCTACACGTTTCGAGACCTATGCCAACGGCCGTACCGTGCTGAAAACACCGGTTCCCGTTAGATCACCGAAGTCAGGCAGCATCGAGCGCGGTTAGTACTTGGGTGGGTGACCACCTGGGGAACTCCGCGTGCTGTTGGCACATTTTGCGGCGCGGTTGCCCGGTGGTTTGCGCGCTGGATTTGCACGCTGCCACAACTGCCGCCGTGTTTATGCGGAGTACGATCACGTTAAACGTGTGCGAGTCCGTAAGTCCTTCCGAGAGGATGGTGGTAGGGAAAGGAGCGTACGGTCCCTGTGGATGCCTCCCCCACTGGGTTCCGGTCTAAATTGGGTGGCACATCCCGGCCGTCCAAACGTTACCTTACACCTTTCTGGTAGGTCGGACGGTCTGGGTCTCAACAACAACGTTTCGAGACCTCTGGAATACGAAAATATCATTTTTAGCGTAACGTCTGTGTGTGTGTCTGTCGGTCTGTGCAGATTTTGTATCCACTCTAACTAAAAAACTAATTGAACGAATTTCATAAAATTTGGTAGGTAAATCACTTATGGGCCAATCTGGTGCTTATTAGTTTTGAGTACGATTCGTAATAAAAGAACCTGCCTTTTTTTACGAAATGGCCCGCAAAAGCCTGTATCCACTCTGACTCAAAAACTAATGGACCGAATTTCATAAAATTTGGTAGGTAAGTCATTTGGATGTGACCCTGGTGCTGATTAGTTTTTGGTACGATTTGCAAAAACAAAACTTGCCTTTTTTGCGAAATGGCCCGTAAAAATTTCATTTATCCGTTCTATCTAAAATACTAATTGACCAAATTTCACAAAATTTGGCAGATAAGTTACTTATGGGATACTCTGGTGCTGATTAGATTTTGTTACGATTCGGAAAGGAACAACCTGCTTTTTTTACGAAATGGCCCTCAAAAATCGCCAAATTCTAAAAAAAAAATACTACTTATGCTGAAATGTATTAAATAAATTCTTGCTTTATACGCAATTTTTGACGAGGAAAAGAATATCACAAATTCCATTATACTTTAGAACTAACCGTTTTCAAAATATTTGAGTATTCTTGCATTACGTCGCTAGCAGGAAAATGTCCAATTAGTAACTAAATCCAAAAATTTAATTAAAAATGCAAATTTAGTGTTATTTGATGCAATTAAACTCAATCTAATGAATTATTAAAAAAAATAAAGAAAATATGAATTTAAGTGTGCAGGGAAAATCATGTGCTGCCTATATCAAATTTTTATGTTTTGTCAGCAGTTTAAACTGTATGTAAATCTTAGTACTGTGTATAAAGACTAGAAATAGCTGTAATAGGAAATTTCAAATTAAAATTAATTGGCATCGTGTTTTAGGCATTATCACGATATATAATTTCAATCTACAAGTATTATAGTTTCACTTCCTCTACACTATGCATACCTTTGAATAGAAGTGAGTGATAAAAATGAGTTGAATAGTTTCGATATAAGCTTGATTAGCTGTTACAAGCTATCTATTAGTTTGTAACATGATATATCTAAAAAATTCACACAAAAAACTGGTTAGTTTATAGGTGAACAAAATTTAGAAGCATTATAATTTTGCAATATATTAACAATTTCCTAAATTCCTTCACATGCATAATCGATAACATAATTCATAATTAGAATAATAATTATTCTAAACATGAATTTACACCGAAGTTTACATTTTGTATTACGCCACTTATACATATTTTATTGCCTAATTTAACCTATTTCTTTGTATGTAAAGCAGATGTATTGGATAAACTATGAACCATACATAAAAAATTATGAGAAAATTAACAACAGTGTTGGTTTATGAATATGTATTTGAGGCTAATTATTATTTCTTCAAAAATAAAGAACGTTAAATTAATGTTTATTGTTTTATGTTACCAATGGTTTCAGACTTTTTCTTGCAACATACAATGAAACAAATATTACATAAGTGTTTACTTTAAACTGATAAATTTCATAATATGTGTAGTGCGTTAGTTTGCATGCAGATTTTTCAATATTATACTGATGTAATAAGGAAAATTATACTTTATGAGGACGCAAGAATGGTGATATCCCAGGGATCCCAGATTTCCATAGGGCTCGAATATGTAAATACGTCCTTCAGAAATATAAAACTGTGTCTTGTAGAAAATTATTTGACATTTTTTAAATTACTTTGTAGATTTGTACATTTTTAACTCGTTACAACATAGTTGAAAAGTGCTTATGATTTTGTTAATTCTGCCAGTCTGTCTGTCCGTTAGCACGATAACTGCCGTAAAAATGACTTAATTAAAATAAAATTTTATCACTCAATTAGTTTTGGATTGAACCCGGGTTGATAAAATGAAATACATTGAACCCTATGGGACCTAATTTTTCAAACCTTTTAAGCAAATTTAAAATTCCAAAATTGCTTCGAAAGTTTTAGAAAATATTCAAATTATAACATAAAATATATAAAAAAAATGTCAGCAAAATGTATTTAGTAGTTTGAAATAAAAATTAAAATAATAATTACACCCTTTATATGAAGAGATCACATGACCCAATTCAAAATAAAATATGTCATCTATCTTGTGTCAAAATCGTGATTTTTAAAGTTCTTTTTAATTCATATTTAGTGTTGTATCCGTCCTAAAACCGCTTTATTTTTGCTTAAATTCTGTGCATCTACATCCTGACATAACGCAATTATAATATATTTGAGTTTCAATGGTAATCAAACTTTGATTTTTTCTACAACAAAGCCTAATTTTCACTCGAATGTAAACACCTAAAGATGTAAAATGATTTGTATAAGAATTGCTGCATTTCTTAATGCAAAATTATTCAGCTCATGTAGTCTGCAATATAGCTGATATGAATGAAACATTCATTGAATTTAGTAAGAAAATCAGACGATTTTTTCGAAGAAGTTTTAAGCATAGAGTTAAATTACTTGAACGCCCATGATTTTAAGTTTTTAAATAAAATACATTTCTATATTATTGTGATGAATCAAATAAATGGAAAAAGGTTTATGAATGAAATGCTGCTTTTATTCAGAGAGCTAGGCGATTTATATTTCGATGACGTTGTTTGAATAAAGTTCATTTGTTTTCGATGAAGTTTTCAAATATAATAAACTATTGTAGCATTATGATAATTTAAAAAATATTACCGAGGAATGAATAGCATTTTAGAGATGTCAGGCAATTTATATTTAAATACCGTCATTTGAATAAAGCTCATTTTTTTCGATGAAGTTTTAAGTTTTCAAATATAATAAATTAATGTAGTATTGTGATAATTTGAAAAATATTACCGAGGAATGTATCGCATTTTAGAGATTTTTAAATAAAATTGCATCGAAGTTGGAAAGTGTTTCATAATCAATGCGTTATGCATGATTGATCTTTCTTGTTTTAAATTACTTTTACAGTGGAAGCTCTGATAATAAGCAGAACCGTTTATGATATTATGCAAATTGGGAAACAGGTAGTGGGTGGGATCTATCTTCCGTGCTCACAGTACATTTTTACTATAATGTTTTACTGGGGCCCTAGAATTTACTTTTGCCTAAGGGCCTGACATGGCTAAGGCGGATCTGATAGATTATAAAGAAAGATCAGCCCACATATCTGCAATGAGAGCGCGATCCATCCTTACAATGTTCCCGATAAATTTAGCTTGAAGGGAAAGTTATTTGTTGGAGGCATTAGAGTTTTTCCATATATTGTAGTTCTTTTTTAACACTTTACAACAAAGTTGAAAAGTGTTTATGACTTTGTTCATTCTGTCTGTCTGTCTGTCTGTCTGTCTGTCTGTCTGTCTGTCTGTCTGTCTGTCTGTCTGTCTGTCTGTCTGTCTGTTAGCACGATAACTGCCGTAAAAATGACTTAATCAAAATGAAATTTTAGTATGATGTTCAGACGGTCTATAGGACCTATGGGAATATAAATGAATAATATCACCCAATAAGTTTTGGATTGAACCCGGGTTGAAAAAATGGAATACATTGAGCCCTATGGGACCTAATTTTTCAAGCATTTTTTAAGCGGATTTAAAATTCCCAAATTACTTCGAAAATTTTAGGCAATATTCAAATTGTTCCATAAAATATATAAAAAAAAATTCAGCGAAATATATTCAGTTGTTTTTTAAATAAAAATTAAAATAATAATAACACCTCTTATATGAAGTGATCACGTGTCCATGATATGAAACGATCACATGACCCACTTCAAAATGATATATGGCATCCATCTTGTGTCAAAATCGTGATTTTTAAAGTTCTTTTTAATTCATATTAAGTGTTGTATCCGTCCTAAAACTATTTTATTTTTGCCTAAATTCTGTGCATCTACATACTGAAACAACGCAATGACAATATATTTCAGTTTAAATGCTCTTCCAAATTTCATTATTTCTAATATTAAGCCTATTTTTCACCTATGTAAAATGTAAACAGCAAAATATGTAGAATGAGTTGTATTAGAATCGCTGTAATTCTTTAACACAAAATCATTTAGTCCATGGAGTCTGCTTAGCTGATATGAATGAAATATTCATTGATGTTAGAAAGAGAAGGACGATATTTTTCGATGAAGTTTTACGCATTGAGTTTACTTTCTTGTAGCTCAATGGTCTTAATTTTTTAATAAAATAAATTATTATAGTATTGTGATGAATGACATGAATGGGGGAATTATTTATGAATGAAATGTTGCTTTTATAGAGAGAGCCATGCGTGTTATTTTTTTATGACGTCATTTGAATGAATTTCAGTTGTTTTCGATGATGTTTTCAAATTTAATAAATTATCGTATTATTATGATAATTCTTAAATTATTACCGAGGAATGTATCACATTTTAGAGATGTTTAAACCAGGCAATTTATACTTTAATGCCGTCATTTGAATGAAGTTAATTTTTTTCGATGAAGGTTTAAGGTGTCAAATATAATAAATTAATGTAGTATTGTGATAAGTTTTAAAATATTACCGAGGAATGTATTGCATTTTAGACATGTTTAAATAAAATTGCATTGAAGTTGGAAAGTGTTTCATAATCAATGCTTTAAGCATGATTGATCTTTCTTGTTAACACTTTACAACAAAGTTGAAAAGTGTTTATGACTTTGTTCATTCTGTCTGTCTGTCTGTCCGTTAGCACGATAACTGCCGTAAAAATGACTTAATCAAAATGAAATTTTAGTATGTTGTTCAGACGGTCTGTAGGACCTATGGGAATATAAATGAATAATATCACCCAATTAGTTTTGGATTGAACCCGGGTTGAAAAAATGAAATACATTGAGGCCTATGGGACCTAATTTTTCAAGCATTTTTTAAGCGGATTTAAAATTCACAAATTGCTTCGAAAATTTTGGGTAATATTCAAATTGTTCCATAAAATATATAAAAAAAAATTCAGCGAAATATATTCAGTAGTTTTTTAAATAAAAATTAAAATAATAATAATACCTCGTATATGAAGAGATCACGTGACCATATGAAAAGATCACGTGACCCACTTCAAAATGATATATGGCATCCATCTTGTCTCAAATTTGTGATTTTTAAAGTTCTTTTTAATTCATATTGAATGTTGTATCCGTCCTAAAACCACTTTATTTTTGCATAAATTCTGTGTATCTACATGCTGAAACAACGCAATTACAATATATTTGAGTTTAAATGCTCATCCAAATTTGATTATTTCTACAACGAAGCCTATTTTTCACCTATGTAAAATGTAAAGAGCAAAATATGTAGAATGAGTTGTATTAGAATTGCTGTATTTCTTTAACACAAAATCATTTAGTTCATGGAGGCTGCATAGCTGATATGAATGAAATATTCATTGATTTTACAAAGAGAAGGACGACTTTTTTCGATGAAGTTTAGGCATTGAGTTCAATTACTTGCAGCTCTATGGTCTTAAATTTTAAATAAAATAAATTATTATAGCATTGTGATGAATGACATGAATGGGAAATTATTTATGAATGAAATGCTGCTTTTATAGAGAGAGCCAGGTGTGTTATTTTTCTATGACATCATTTGAATGAATTTCAGTTGTTTTCGATGAAGTTTTCAAATATAATAAATTATCGTAGTATTATGATAATTCTAAAATTATTACCGAGGAATGTATAATATTTTAGAGATGTTTAAACCAGGCAATTTATATTTCAATGCCGTCATTTGAATGAAGTTCATTTTTTTCGATGAAGGTTTAAGTTTTCAAATATAATGAATTAATGTAGTATTGTGATAAGTTTTAAAATATTACCGAGGAATGTATTGCATTTTAGACTTGTTTAAAAAAATTGCATTAAAGTTGGAAAGTGTTTCATAATCAATGCTTTAAGCATGATTGATCTTTCTTGTTTATTTTCCTCGCCGGTACAATCGATTACACTATGAATGGTATGATTATTATTCTAATCATGGTTTCCATCCAAGTTTGCACCTTGCATTTTTCAAGTTTTTATTTGCATTTATTGCCTGAATAGACTTTAAGTACCCATTTATAATATTATATAGGGTAAAAAGAATCGAATCTGATTAATTATCAACTTTGTTTCGTAAAGTTACCATTTCAAAAATGGCAACTTCACGAAAATGTATTTAGTACTAATTACTATCAAGGAAAATTTGAGCCTCATATTTAAGCATAAATAAAAACTCTTTATGTTTACACACGTTGTTCACGATTTCCCTATCCGTTCCCCAAAGTGATTTTTTCCCTTTTTAATTGCCATTCCTTCAAAGAAATTGTCAATTTTGTATGTATTATTATATTTTAATAATGATTTATGACATATTTTAATATGACAAGTAATAATGTGGGTATTATTAATGATAGATGACTGAAGTAATATCAGTAAAATAATTTACTTTTAATTTGTATGTTGCGTTTGGAAATAAAATATTATTAAATTGAACTGTGTGCATGTACTATATTATTTTTGGCAGAAATACTTCATTTTGACAATTTCTCTGAATAGAATATGATAAATTATGATTACCCATCTTATAACATTTTATTCGATATCATATATATTAAGAACATAAATATAATTTTAAAATGGATGCAATGTCTGGATGTATTCGTTATATTGTAATAATCATGCTTTAGAAATAAGGTATAGCCTAAGGTTCCGTAAAAATTCAACTAATAATACTCATATATTTTTCCGACGGTAATTGTTCTTGGGGCATGACAGCCCAATGGTTAAGGCACGGGAATTGCACTCGGAAGACACGAGTTCAATTCTCGGATCTGCCCAAAATGCCCTCGTGTTCATGCGGAATACGGGCACGTTAAATATGTGGGGTTGTAAGCTCTACCTAAAGATGAGTGGTAGACGAAAGAGGGCACCGTTCTTGAAGATGTCGCCCCCTCTGGGTTCTGGTTTAAATTGCATGACATTGTCCAGGCCGTCCAAACAGATATCTTATTCCTTCGGGTGCGTCGGACGGTCTGGGCCGAAAAAAAGAAAGGGAATTAGCTGCTCTTATTGTCAAAATATAAAGTTTTAACATGTGTAATACACCCGAGGTTCAAAAGAGGAACGAGCCATTTCCTCATCCCTCTTTCGAGTTTGTTGGTTCTCTTGTACTGACGAAGTGGATCCAACGAATCTTCGAAACAACTGTATACGTTGTACAACATTTTCTTATAAAGAACATATATTTTTCAAGGCATTATTGCTTTGTGTAATCTTTACAACTGCTGTAATGACTCACGACATACATAATAAAAATAATTAATATTCTATGTATACTTTTACACAAATTACGTATTATGATTTACAGTTCTTAAATTCACTTTGATGTTCCATTAATCATAATATTTTTGCGAAAATGAAAAGAATCGTATAAATTGCAATCCGTCTTGAATAATCTTTATCATTGCATTACTCTGCACATCGTACATTTTAAGACTAATTAACATTCTATGCATGTTTTTATACAGAATTATGTATTATGCTTTATGCTTCTTAATTAGACTTTAAAGGTCATTAACCATTATTTTTGGTTAAAATGAGAATACGATTAATTGTAATCTTTACAGTAAAATACAAAGTTTTAATGTCCACATCGTAAGCTTATGAATATTTATTTGGCGCTAATTGTTATTCCGTCAAAGAAACGCATGTAAAATTGATGTATGGTATTTCGTTTCTCTGAGGTTTACTCAATTTTTCTTAGCACATAAGATGGAAAATTAATATGGTTTGGTTTCTAATAAATGCCACAAATAATAAAATATCTCTATATATATATATATTTATTCTGCTCTTGGAAAAAAATTATACAACATATAACTAATCTACTAGAATATAAGTTGTACGGATATATCTTCCAACACAATTTTAGCACACTCATTTTGGCACATTGATTGACTTTCATATTTTTGTAAATTTGTTTATAAGCGGAACCAGGACGTTTAATTCTTCAGATCTGCCAGCGAAGATAATTTTGTATAGCGAGAATAGAGATACTCCAACTTCTTTTTAGGAGCATTAATTTAAATATTTTAATAGGATGTTTTAAATAACAATACCATTTAGAATACTATAGTAATTTGCAAGTGATTGTGAGTTCTTTATAATGTATATTCTGAACGAAGAACGGGTATACCGTTCGTGTTTAATAAAATCGATTTAACGAAAGGCATCGATATGCAGACTTAACCATAATTTCTGTCAAGATGGAAAACGCATCCCACCAGACGATAGAGTGTTCCCAGTGTGTTTTCGAGATATTTTCGGACGCTTTTCATGACCCTTTTCTTTCAAACGAAAGATCTCGACGAGCAGATTGTGCCAAAACCTTTACCCAAATTGTAAACGCATTCAAATTTGAATTATGACTCATCACACCGAGAAAACAAATATTGATAAAAGCTTCTGAGATAAAAGTAGCCATTTATTAAAGATTTCAAGGTTCTGAATACGAATATGACAATGAAAACGAAAAAGTGGCTACAACTTCAGATGAATTCACAATAGTTTCTTTTACGATAGATATGTATATATATATATGACATGTCCAAATTAAAAATCCGCTTTTACTTCCAATGTCGCTTTGCCCAACGCTTGTGTAGCTGCTCAAGATCATCTCCGGCGACAGTTCTACTGTAATCATCCAATTTGAAAGTGAACCCGTTTCTCTGGTAATCCGTTTCTACATTGTTGCAGTGTCCTTTTGAAAACGTTCACCATGCTCATCACATGTTGTGGAGGAAAATCCAAGTGGGAATGGAGAAAGTGGATCTTTAAGGACATTGCATCCAAGTTTGTGATACAGAGGGGGCATTGCAGAGTCCACTTCTAAAATAAGAGCTTGCAATTTCATCCCAGTAGCTCAACGGTAGAGCGTCGACTGGTCAGTTCGGAGATCCAGAGTTCGATTCCCGGCTGGAGCAGCACGGCGTTTTACAATGGCGCCCGAAAAAATTAACCCTGTAGGTTAGTGCAAAGATGTCGGAGGTCTGGAAGTAACCCTAGTACAGATTCAGTGGACTCTGGAAGATTGAGCACCGATTTCAAATAAAGAGGATAATGGCCATGCAGAATACTAACCTGAGTAAAAATAGTAGTAGCAGGAGGTGGTCAGCAGATTGTAAGTTGCCCGCCAATCTGACATTTTAGGGTGGAGAATGCAGAGTCCACTTCAACAATAAGAGCTTGCAATTTTGTCCCCAACGGTATGGGGAGGCTGTGGTTGGGAATCGGTGGAAGGTAGTTCCCACCTGATTTGTGGAGGAGTACCTCTACTCTCGCATGGCACTCCGACACTGGAAGGTCTTTCCTCCAGTGCTTCCTACCTCCGTAGGACTTTCTTTCCTCCTCCCTTCTCGCCTTTCTGTCCTTCTCGCAGGCACCCCCTTTTTTTGCTTCAGTTCTCTTCTGCCTGTGAGATCTCTGTCTTCTCTGCTAGTGGATCTTTATGTCTACTGCCTCCCCCTGGGGGTTTTTGTTCCAGCGTTTTATTTTATTTTTATGTCGTCACCTAAGTTGTGACAGGTACTTTTTTTAGTTCTAGGCTCCTTGTGCCTGCAGCCCTCCATAGTTGAGGCCAGTGCACATCCTTCTCGCGTTCCCACCTTAGCCGTGGAAGGAGTCTCCGCACTCACGTTTTGGCTCGTCTTTCCACCCTAGTCGTGGACGGTATTTCTCGCTTATTACGTTATTTCTCGTACCGCCCTACCTTTGGCGTCATTCTTGTTTGGAATTCTCGTTTTGGAAGTAAGCTTCCAAGTGTCTTCTAACCCTTGCTTTCCTTTTCAGGTATAATAAACCTTCCCTTTCAGCCACTAACGTGTTGTTTTTTCCAGCCCGCCTTCGTTTTCCCCCCCCCAGTTATTAGCTCCTCCCCCCTTCGCCTAGGAAGAAGACCTCAGTTTACCAGACACAGGACGGCCTGCCTCAGGTGGTATTTGGTAGATGGTAGGCTTTCGTGGACCCCCCCCCCGGGGGCCCACTGTCACTAATCTTTCCTTTTCAGCTCCTGTGTTGGGCGGTCCGTCTCCGGGGTAAGCGGTTTTAGGTTAGATTAGTCTAGCTAGTCTCTAAGACTCCCATCTCTTGGCTTGTGGTAGTTTAGCCACTTCATCCGTGGCTCTCCACCTTCCTCCGTGGTCTCTTCCCCTCTCCCTGTGTTTAGGGTCCTCCTGGTTTCCTCCCCTGGCTTAGGGGGTCTCCCTCCTCTTTTCGAAGTTTTGTTTAGACTAGGGCATTAGTTATTTACTCTTGTCATAATATTTTCACTTGTATAGTTACTTAATATTTAGTATAGTTACTTAACTTTTAATTCTCCTGTTATCCTTCTCGTAGTTTAGCTTAGACTAGTGTATTAGTCATTTACTCTTGCCTTATTATTTTATCTAGTATGTTAGTGCTCTCTTGTAATTAGTACAGCTACTTAACTTTTAATCCTCCTGGATTCTCGTATGATACTCTTCCTGGCACTAGACTTCTAAGATACTCTTCCCGGGACTAAGATTAAATAATCTTCCTCCCCTGTCAGCTCTCCCTCCCTGGTTCGTCCCTCTCTGGGCCTCTCCCGGCTTTGGCTTTAGCCTCCCTGTTTGCCTGTCCTTTCTCTTTTTCTTTTTTCTAGGTTAAGCTAACCCGGCAGTACGGGTATAAGTCCGGGTTACGACAGCGCCTCTTTAAGTTGCATACTGCCTCTGCATAACTACCGAGGGGTAGAAAGTTGGAATCCTCTGCAAAACTCGACTTAAATTATATGGTCGCCGTAACTACGGCTCCTCTTTTGGAACGTTAGGCAGTCACTGCAGTCGTAATTATGTCGTTCACGCATCGTCATAGAGCCTCATTTTCTCCTGCTGGAGTAGGAGGCTGCCCGGGATGCCACAGCTGGGAAATTCCTGGCGGTGTCATTCAGGGCACTGTTCTCATATCTTGGCTGCTCTCTGGGCGTGGTGTGTGTGGTCAAGGGTCCAGCAGAAATCTGCCCAATTTTGGCGTTTGTCTAGCCTTGGTGCTTCGGTCATGCTTTAGACCACTCCTCTTCTTCTGGACCTCAGCCGGGTCGTCTGCGGGCGACTCTCAGCGATGGAGAACCAAACCTGTAAGCCGTGTGGTAGAACAGGTCTCCATTTAGCTGTCTGACAGTAGCTCAACGGTAGAGAGTCGGCTGGCCAGTTCGGAAATCCATGGTTTGATTCCCGGCTGTGACAGCAAGGCTGTCATTGACATCATGTCAATGACAGCCGACAGTCAATGACACTGATTAACATCATGTCATCAATCAGTTTCAAGCGATTTTCTGTCCTAACATTCTCAAGGAAGTTAGTTGACAATAGGTGAAACGCATTCCAAACCTTTTTCTCGTTACACTGAAGCAGGTTATCAGACACTCGTCTCTAAAGAGCTCGCTGAGCTGAGGATCCACATAATTTTCATCTCTAACATTCTCCGCTGAGACAAGATAATTTATCATCTAAGTCCTTGTAAACTGAGCCATTCCAGTCCACGGCCTCTACGAAGTTTTTCATCTTGCCGAGTATAACATGTATAGAACAGTAGAAGGATTTTGTGTGTTTCTGCCAGTGCTGAATGTAGCACATTTTTCCTCTCCGACCTTCAGAAATATCCTCTAAAACTAAAATCTCCTCACATATCCTATTTGTATTCCCTAAACAAGAGCCAACTCACAAATTATATTACCATTTTCCTGTTCACTACCCCAAAATTAGTAAAGACTTACTTTTTTATTGCCAATGCCTTTGGAGTGTTGTCCAGTATTATTGAAACAACTATATACAATATATTGATACAACTGTATATCCCGAACGTATTGTGGGAATCTTCTCGATCAGTTTTTAAGATTTTATTTTTGACAAATGATGGCGACAAGCAGATTAGTCCAACTCGCGATTGCATTGAAATTTGAATTATGGCAACTTTTTTCTAAATTTATTTCTCACTAGTTTTTTTTTTCCGAATTTGCTGTTTTGGTTTTCATAATTTTGTTTTTAAACGAAAGAAAGCTCTCATAACGCCGGTCTATATTTAGCCATTCTTATGTGCAATGAGCTAGTTCATTTTATAGTTTAAATGTTGAAACAGCGCCCAAAAGTAACAAAATGTTTAATATTGTACATAAAATAGTTGTTTGACGAATTAATTACTCACTCCCAGTCGATAAATTATTGCAACGGATTCAAATCTTATTTTAATTTTACCCATTCTTTGTGAAAGAAACCTACTGACATCATATATTTGAATAACACATTATTTGCAATAACTAATGAGTTATTACAAAAATATATTTATAAAGAGAATTATGTTAGAATTGTACATTTGTTCTCCAGAAGTTCTCCCCCGAAGGCTCATTTTCTTTTGCAAAATGTGTGTTTAGATTTTCATTAAAACAATGTAAATTAAAATATACAGGATACGTAGAAAAATGGAAAATCTCTAAGCACCGCAATAACTTTGAAAAAAAACGTTCCAGAAGTGTACGTTTTAGGTTTATCAATAGTAAAGTGATCATGCATGATAAAATAAAAGTGCACGGCTGCCAACTCTACTGGTTTTTCCAGAAAACTCCCGGTTTGTCGTGATTTCCGATTTTTAACGAGAACCTCCCGGTTTTTGTCAATTTTTTTAGAATTCACTAAAGTTAGGGATTTTTCAATAAAAGATCTCTGTTAAAGGGAATTTCGATAAAACTTGCGGTCGCCATTTTGTTCTTTCCGTGCTTAAACCTAGTACCAGCACTAATTTGCCACATTTTAACTTTATTGATGGATACCGTTTCAAATGAGTGCTATTTCTTGTATATAGATTTTATTGGCGTGTAATGTTGAAACATCCTTTACCATTCATGTTTTATTTTAAATTCTGTGCATGAAAAATGCACAACATTCATTTATTTGTAGTCGGTTTCATTATTATTAATCTATATAAATAAAAATGAAAATCTGTCTGTCTGTCTGTCTGTCTGTCTGTCTGTCTGTCTGTCTGTCTGTCTGTTTGTCACACCATCACGGGAGAACGGCTGAACCGAATTTGATGAAATTTTGTGGGTAGCCCAGAAATAGCCCCACTTAAAATTATATCCGTGTTTTGAGTTTCTACGACCAGTGGTTCTCGAGATATTAGTAAAAAACGAAATTTTCGTTTGTCTCATCATCACGGAAAAACGGCTGAACCGAATTTAATGAAATTTGGTGAATAGCCTTGAAATATCCCCCCATAAATTTTGTCCAAGTTTCGAGTTTCTAAGACCTGGGGTTGTCGATATATTAATGAAAAACGGAACTTTTTCCTAGGAGTTCTACTCCCTAACTCCGTGGTTTATCCAAACTAAAAGCTTTAAAATCGTTTGAAAGCGAATTAAAATTTAATCTCTGAGTTTGATGGGAGATTTTTTGCGTTAATTAGTCACTTTCTGAAAACATGAATTGTTTGAAACATGATTTAAAGGGGAAATCTATCTCCATGGTTCATGGTTTATTTAAAACAAGCTTTTACGGAACAATGAGAAGTATAGAGAAATCAAAATCGTTATTTAATTTCGCAGTTTATGTTGTAAGACATGACACATTTAACATGTTATAAGATTCTATCTTATATCATGTTACTCAGAAACGCAATTAAATTAAATCTGTCTGTTAATTTTAATAATTATTTTTTCGATTTGAATAATAAATAAATGGATATAAAAATATATTTTAGAAAAGAACGATTTGATTTTTCTTATAGCATTTTTGACTGGATAATATCAATTACGGTCTTCAGGTTTAAAAATTATTATTATTTATATTTTCGGGGATTATTGATTCAAGGATTATTGATATTTTCAAGTTATTATGCAATTATTTTATTATGACAAAAATTGTTTAAACTCATATATTGTATGTTGTACGAATCTTCTACAAATACACGTGTATATCTTTTAATCTACGAGAATATAAGTAGTACAGGTATATTGACATATGTTTTGATATATATTGGCATATATTGGAATCAATTACGACCTTCTGGTATAAAGAGTACGGATATTATTGATGTTTTCAATTTATTACGTCATCTCTTTTATTTTGGCAAATATTTTTGAGACGCATATTGTAATACGGGTAATCTCCTACTAACACATTGGCATATTTTCTGATCTGCGACAATATAATTAGTACGGGGTTGCATATATTCATTCAATTCCTATTTTTTCTTCTGTAAATTTGCTTACAAAAGGGGCAGGATGTTTTATTCTTCAGATCTGATCGTGAAGATAATTTTGCATAGTGAGAACATATATTCTTAAACTTCTCTTTAGGAGCAATAAATTTAATATTTTAACAGAATTTGCACATGATTGCGAACTTTAAGTTTCTTTAAATTATACACTCCGTACGAATAACGGGTGTGCTGTTAGTGGTTAATAAATTTTAACATTTTAGGAGGATATATCATGTTGCTCGGCATCGCAATTAAATTAAATGTGTTTGTTAATGTTTTTATTATTTTTTTTCGATTTAAATAATAAATAAATGGATAAATGGATATAAAAGTATATCTTATAAATAGACGGTTTGATTTTCCTTTTAATTATATTAATTGCTGACTGCGTACATCAATTTCATTTATTTTGGCAAAGAGTTTTCAAGCTTATATCGTATTTAGCTACTAAACTCATATATTGTGTTTAGCCAATAAATTCATATAGCCGATTGTTGAAACAGAAAAAGAGTAGAGCGGGTATATCTTCTAATACAATTGTAGTGTTTTCATTTATTATATTGAAACGGGATAAGAATGTTTCATTCAGATCTGCAAATTCAAAGCTACGAATTTGGAGGGATATCGCTAATTTGACAACTTTTCTTAAACTTTGCCAAATTGACGGAAATGTCGCCAAATTGATATAAACGACACACAAACAGCTGCCATAAACCTTCGGGTTGGTCGTGCGGCTTGTGTCTTCTACATATCAATGAAATTTTTTTTTTTGTTAGAAGAGAGTACTGAAATGATGTTTGGTTAGCATTTATCTGTCAGACCAACCATCCTACTTAGTAATACATTTAGCGAATTTTTGAAATGTCACCAAATTGATAAAAATGTTTTCAAATCTATAAAAATATCTTAAAATTGATAAAATTGCGCTACATAAATGATATTAATTGTTTTTTTGTTAGGGGATAGTATTGTGATGATATTTCGTCAATTTGTCGCAAAGTGGAACTGTCAGTTCTATAGTCCCACTTGGCGATAAATTTGGCGATTTTTTAAAATGTCGCTAATTTGACGAAACTGTCGCCAAATGTTCAATAGAAATATAACTATTTAGACGATATTTTTTCTAACAATTTATTTGAAGCAAATGATATCATGTCGCTTAGCAACGGATTTAAATCCAATGTGTTTATGCGGCAGACGATTTTTATTAAATCCTTTCCGATTTGAATAATGAAGATATGTATATAAAATAAATTTCATTGCCATTTCATTTTGGACTGGATAATATCAATTATACTCTTCAGGATTAAACATTATTATTATTGATATTTTCCGGAATTATTGATTCAGGGATTATTGATCTTTTTAAATTATTACGCTATTGTTTTATTGCGGCAAAAATTGCTGACACACGCATATTGTACGTTGTACGAGTAATCTTCTAGGAATACACGGGTATATCTTCTAACCTACGGGAATATAAGTAGTACAGGTATATTGGCATATATTTTGACATATATTGGCATATATATTGGAATCAAGTACAGTCTTCTGGTATGAAGATTAAGGGGATTAATTATATATTCAATTTATTACGTCGTCTGTTGTATTTTACTAAAAAACATTTGTGACTCATATTGCAAAACGGGTAATCTTCTACTAATAATCGGACATTATAAGTAGTACGTGTATATCTTCCCATATAATTTTAGCACTTTAATTTTGACATATATTGGAATAAATGACTGTCTTCAGATTTAAAGATTACGGGTTTATTGGTATTTTCAATTTATACATGTAATCTACTAATACAAGTTATATTTTCTAATATTCGCGTATATAATTAGTACGGGTCCCATACAATTTTAACGCTTTTATTTTGCATATATTGATTCAATTCCATATTTTTTTTATATTTGCTTACATAAGGGGTCCAAGATGTTTTATTCTTCAGATATGTCCATGAAGATAATTTTATATAGCGAGAACAGAGATTCTTAAACTTCTTTTTAGGAGCATTATATTAAATATTTTAACAGAATATTTTGATTAAACATGTCATTTAGTATACTATAAGAATTTGGGCATGATTATGAATTTCAAGTTTCTTTATATTATATACTCCGTACGAAGAACGGGTATGCTGCTAGTTAATCTATATAAATAAAAATGAAAATCTGTCTGTCTGTCTGTCTGTCTGTCTGTCTGTCTGTCTGTCTGTCTGTCTGTTTGTCACACCATCACGGGAGAACGGCTGAACCGAATTTGATGAAATTTTGTGGGTAGCCCAGAAATAGCCCCACTTAAAATTATATCCGTGTTTTGAGTTTCTACGACCAGTGGTTCTCGAGATATTAGTAAAAAACGAAATTTTCGTTTGTCTCATCATGACGGAAAAACGGCTGAACCGAATTGAATGAAATTTGGTGAATAGCCTTGAAATATCCCCCCATAAATTTTGTCCAAGTTTCGTGTTTCTAAGACCTGGGGTTGTCGAGATATTAATGAAAAACGGAACTTTTACCTTGGAGTTCTACTCCCTAACTCCGTGGTTTATCCAAACGAAAACCTTGAAAATCGTTTGAAAGTGAATTAAAATTTGATCTCTGAGTTTGATGGGAGATTTTTTGCGTTAATTAGTCACTTTCTGAAAACATGAATTGTTTGAAACATGATTTAAAGGTGAAATCTATCTCCATGGTTCATGGTTTATTTAAAACAAGCTTTTACGGAACAATGAGAAGTATAGAGAAATCAAAATCGTTATTTAATTTCGCAGTTTATGTTATAAGACATGACATATTTAACATGTTATAAGATTCTATCTTATATCATGTTACTCAGAAACGCAATTAAATTAAATCTGTCTGCTAATTTTAATAATTATTTTTTCGATTTGAATAATAAATAAATGGATATAAAAATATATTTTAGAAAAGAACGATTTGATTTTTCTTATAGCATTTTTGACTGGATAATATCAATTACGGTCTTCAGGTTTAAAAATTATTATTATTTATATTTTCGGGGATTATTGATTCAAGGATTATTGATATTTTCAAGTTATTTTGCAATTATTTTATTATGACAAAAATTGTTTAAACTCATATATTGTATGTTGTACGAATCTTCTACAAATACACGTGTATATCTTTTAATCTACGAGAATATAAGTAGTACAGGTATATTGACATATGTTTTGATATATATTGGCATATATTGGAATCAATTACGACCTTCTGGTATAAAGAGTACGGGTATTATTGATGTTTTCAATTTATTACGTCATCTCTTTTATTTTGGCAAATATTTTTGAGACGCATATTGTAATACGGGTAATCTTCTACTAACACATTGGCATATTTTCTGATCTGCGACAATATAATTAGTACGGGGTTGCATATATTCATTCAATTCCTATTTTTTCTTCTGTAAATTTGCTTACAAAAGGGGGCAGGATGTTTTATTCTTCAGATCTGATCGTGAAGATAATTTTGCATAGTGAGAACATATATTCTTAAACTTCTCTTTAGGAGCAATAAATTTAATATTTTAACAGAATTTGCACATGATTGCGAACTTTAAGTTTCTTTAAATTGTACACTCCGTACGAATAACGGGTGTGCTGTTAGTGGTTAATAAATTTTAACATTTTAGGAGGATATATCATGTTGCTCGGCATCGCAATTAAATTAAATGTGTTTGTTAATGTTTTTATTATTTTTTTTCGATTTAAATAATAAATAAATGGATATAAAAGTATATCTTATGAATGGACGGTTTGATTTTTCTTTTAATTATATTAATTGCTGACTGCGTACATCAATTTCATTTATTTTGGCAAAGAGTTTTCAAGCTTATATCGTATTTAGCTACTAAACTCATATATTGTGTTTAGCCAATAAATTCATATAGCCGATTGTTGAAACAGAAAAAGAGTAGAGCGGGTGTATCTTCTAATACAATTGTAGTGTTTTCATTTAGTATATTGAAACGGGATAAGAATGTTTCATTCAGATCTGCAAATTCAAAGCTACGAATTTGGAGGGATATCGCTAATTTGACAACTTTTCTTAAACTTTGCCAAATTGACGGAAATGTCGCAAAATTGATATAAACGACACACAAACAGCTGCCATAAACCTTCCTGTTGGTCGTGTGGCTTGGGTCTTCTACATATCAATGAATTTTTTTTTTTTTTGTTAGAAGAGAGTACTGAAATGATGTTTGGTTAGCATTTATCTGTCAGACCAACCATCCTACTTAGTAATACATTTAGCGAATTTTTAAAATGTCACCAAATTGATAAAAATGTTTTCAAATCTATAAAAATATCTTGAAATTGATAAAATTGCGCTACATAAATGATATTAATTGTTTTTTGTTAGGGGATAGTATTGTGATGATATTTCGTCAATTTGTCGCAAAGTGGAACTGTCAGTTCTACAGTCCCACTTGGCGATAAATTTGGCTATTTTTTAAAATGTCGCTATTTTGACGAAACTGTCGCCAAATGTTCCATAGAAATATAACTATTTAGACGATATTTTTTCTACCAATTTATTTGAAGCAAATGATATCATGTCGCTTAGCAACGGATTTAAATCCAATGTGTTTATGCGGCAGGCGATTTTTATTAAATTCTTTCCGATTTGAATAATGAAGATATGTATATAAAATAAATTTCATTGCCATTTCATTTTCGACTGGATAATATCAATTATACTCTTCAGGTTTAAACATTATTATTATTGATATTTTCCGGAATTATTGATTCAGGGATTATTGATATTTTTAAGTTATTACGCCATTGTTTTATTGCGGCAAAAATTGCTGACACACGCATATTGTACGTTGTACGAGTAATCTTCTAGGAATGCACGGGTATATCTTCTAACCTACGAGAATATAAGTAGTACAGGTATATTGGCATATATTTTGACATATATTGGCATATATATTGGAATCAAGTACAGTCTTCTGGTATGAAGATTAAGGGGATTAATTATATATTCAATTTATTACGTCGTCTGTTGTATTTTACCAAAAAACATTTGTGACTCATATTGCAAAACGGGAAATCTTCTACTAATAATCGGACATTATAAGTAGTACGTGTATATCTTCCCATATAATTTTAGCACTTTAATTTTGACATATATTGGAATAAATGACTTCAGATTTAAAGATTACGGGTTTATTGGTATTTTCAATTTATACATGTAATCTACTAATGCAGGTTATATTTTCTAATATTCGCGTATATAATTAGTACGGGTCCCATACAATTTAACGCTTTATTTTGCATATATTGATTCAATTCCATATTTTTTTTTTTTATATTTGCTTACATAAGGGGTCCAAGATGTTTTATTCTTCAGATATGTCCATGAAGATAATTTTATATAGCGAGAACAGAGATTCTTAAACTTCTTTTTAGGATCATTATATTAAATATTTTAACAGAATATTTTGATTAAACATGTCATTTAGTATACTATAAGAATTTGGGCATGATTATGAATTTCAAGTTTCTTTATATTATATACTCCGTACGAAGAACGGGTATGCTGCTAGTCTATATAAATAAAATTGAATATCTGTCTGTCTGTCTGTCTGTCTGTTTGTCCCATCATCACGAGAGAACGGCTGAACCGAATTTGATGAAATTTTGTGAGTAGCCTGGAAATAGTCCCACTTAAAATGTAGTCTATGTTTGGAGTTTCTACGATCAGTGGTTCGTTAGATATTAGCAAAAAACGATATTTTCGTTTGTCTCAACATCACGGGAGAACGGCTAAATCGAATTTGATGAAATTTTGTGGATTACTTTGAAATAACCCCCCATAAATTTAGCCCGAGCTTGGAGTATCTAAGTCCAGGGGTTGTCGAGATATTAATGATAAACGAAACATTTTCCTAGGAGTTCTACTCTCTAACTCCGTGATTTATCCAAATGAAAAGCTTGAAAATCGTTTGAAAGTGAATTAAAACCTTTTCTCTGCGTTTGATGGGAGATTTTTTGCGCGAATTCTGAAAACATGAATTGTTTGAAACATGATTTAAATGGGAAATCTATCTGCATGGTTTATTTTCACAAGCTTTTACGGAACAATGAAAAGTATAAAGAAATCAAAACGGCTATTTAATTTCGCAGTTTATGAGGAAGATTCTATATTATATCATGTTGCTCAGAAACGCAATTAAATTAAATCTGTCTGTTAATTTTAATAATTATTTTTTCGATTTGAATAATAAATAAATGGATATAAAAATATATTTTAGAAAAGAACGATTTGATTTTTCTTATAGCATTTTTGATTGGATAATATCAATTATGGTTTTCAGGTTTAAACGTTATTATTATTGATATTTTCGGGAATTATTGATTTAGGGATTATTGATATTTCCAAGTTATTATGCCATTGTTTTATTATGACAAAAATTGTTTAAACTCATATATTATACGCTGTACGAGTAATCTTCTACAAATACACGGGTATATCTTCTAATCTACGAGAATATAAGTAGTACAGGTATATTGGCATGTGTTTTGATATATATTGGCATATATTGGAGTCAATTACGACCTTCTGGTATAAAGAGTACGGGGATTATTGATATTTTCAATTTATTACATCATCTCTTTTATTTTGGCAAAGATTTTTGAGACTCATATTGTAATACGGGCAATCTTCTACTAACACACTGGCATATTTTCTAACCTGCGACAATATAAGTAGTACGGGGTTGCATATATTGATTCAATTCCTTTTTTTTTTGTAAATTTGCTTACAAAATGGGCCAGGATGTTTTATTCTTCAGATCTGCCCGTTGAGACCCAGACCGTCCGACCTACCAGAAAGGTGTAAGGTAACTGTATGGACGGCCGGGAAGTGCCACCCAATTTAGACCGGAACCCAGTAGGGGAGGCATCCACAGGGACCGTACCCTCCTTCCCCTACCACCAACCTCTCGGAAGGACTTACGGACCCACATGTTTAACGTGATCGTACTCCGCATGAACACGGCGGCATTTGTGGTAGCGTGCAAATCTAGCGCGCAAACCACGGGGATACCGCACCCGAGATGGCCAACAGCACGCGGTGTTCCGAGGTGGTCACCCACCAAGTACTAACCGCGCCCGATGCTGCGTGACTTCGGTGATCTAACGAGAACCGGTGTTTTCAGCACGGTACGGCCGTTGGCCCTTTCAGATCTGCCCGTGAAGATAATTTTGCATAGTGTGAGCAGATATTCTTAAAGTTCTCTTTAGGAGCAATAAATTTAATATTTTAACAGAATTTGCACATGGTTGCGAATTATAAGTTTCTTTATATTATATTCTCCGTACGAAGAACGGGTTTGCTGCTAGTATTTTCATAAAATATTGATATTTTTGGAGGGCGATTTTGCGGGTATAGATTGTATTCCTGTGCGATGTTGTAACATCATTTTCCATCCATGTTTAGTTCCAAATTGTGTGAAATAAAAATTGCACAACATTCATTTCTTTGCAGTATATTTCATTATTAATTACTTTTTTTGTAAAATATTTATTATTTTTTAAGTACGATTTCGCGTGTATAGAATTTATATAATTAATTCCTCTGTAACATTTAAACATCATTTTCCATCCATCTTATTTTTAATAAAATCTCAGATTAGTTAAACAACACTTTCACATTTTTGCAGTTTACATAAAAAAGAAGGATTATTTTTTTTTTAAATATGCTCAAAATGAGTGATTGTACTACAATGAAATTCCACCCCACTCCCTTATTTTCTAGGCAATAGACTCCTATAAACACTAAATTACAATTTAAGAACTGAACATCTTTTGTTCCAATGAGCCCTCTCTGAAATTTCCCTCTTTATGTCAGTGATATGTTTTTTCATTAACAGACAACGTGAAAACATTTTTGTATGCAGTAAGCATTTTCAATGTTATAGTGAACTATCAGTTTTTATGTGATGTAAAAAATCCCTAGTCTTCCCTAAGTGACATTGAACAGTTTGTACGCTGACTCGTAAGTGCCGTAAAAAATGTTCACAGCGCTATCTACTGCATTTTTCTTACTTTTTAAATTCTCAACTGGGACGCTGCAATTCATATTATTTGATCTGGTATGATAAATTTACTAGACCAAACGTGCAGGTTCATACACTGGCCCTACAAAGTTATTGCGGAGCTTAAAAACTTTCATCGTTTAATAAGTAAACTGTAATAAATCTATCGAAGAAATGATCGTAAATTATGCTGACCTTGTAATGTCCATAGTGTCATATATGATAATTCACTTTGAAGGTATCCCTTGATTCTAATCGCTAAATTCACTCAATTCTATATTTTGAGAATACCTCCAATTGGTGTTATTTTTGACAATAAACTTAGTCACTGCAACCTTGTGCGATTTGAGTCTCCTTTAAATTTGAAATCATCTTCGTGCATGAGTGACTTCATCATAGAGTTCAGAAAAATTATTATTTCTCATTACCAGTGTAGTTTTCCGCTGTTCACTACTGAAAAGGACCTAACAAACGCATACACAGTCTACAAATCGTCGCTGAACTGGATTCCAAGTTTGGAAAAGTCCTATCTCATTATCAAGCGTTTTTTCAGGAGTTACCGAAAGGAAGAAGAGATGATAAATAAAAAAGTTATGATCAAGATAAGACTATAAAGATAAGATGTCAAGAGTTTTATTACGATTTTTTTATACAAATCTATATCAAATACACTTATAAAAAAAGTAAGTTATTATATTGTATATACAGTAAAAAACTAAGGCTACAACATGCGGAAAATGCATATTTCTCGTGAAATAATTAACTGTATCATGTGTGCTTTGTTTCAATATTAATTAAGAAATACAAGAATAAAGAAAAAAATTATTATTCTCCACATATTTTATTACTTCTGCATACGTAGTATCGAGAAAGTATTGTTTTCACGAAAATTTTCGATTTCAAGATTTTAATGCCAATATATATTTTAGGACCACCTGAATACATTTAGACTATTTTTGGAGTGATGTCTGTGGCCGAGTCCTTGTGTACATGTTAACAGCTACAAATATTAATAATTTTTCACGAACTTTTACATCCGGCTTCGTTGTCAATAAATCTAGTACGTACTAGGTAGATTTTTTTTTTCGCGCGACATAATCAAAATTTGACATAATCATGAATTAAAAGGTTTGCTTATGGTTCGATGATCACGAGTCTTTATAGTTTCAATCGTTGTTGTGAAAATTAGTCGCGATGCAATTTTTTTTGTTCGTGATGTCATTAGCCCCCCCCCCCCCGGGGGGCAGATTAATAACCCCGGAAGGTAAATTCTCAAGTATAGTATCAATTGAAAGATTTGCAATCATCACTATAATTGCAATCATTTGGACATATGAAACCGATGTTTTTACATTTTTTCTTGTAAAATGTGAAACAAATGGAATTGGATCCTGGTATGATAAAGTCGAGTTGAGCCAGTTAATGTTAACATTAATTCAAAATAAAAAGCCTTTTTTTTTTGCAAATGACTTTTATTCCGATATTTACGGAAGTGAAAAAGTCATTAAAACTTATTTCACTTCTACATTATATAAATTATATAAAATAATCTATTAAAGTATTCCGACTGCTAAATTATTTCCTGAAACTTGTAAGCTGTAGTCCAGAACATTTATGCAGTACATTACCGTTTTCACAAATTTTCACAACTGGCATAATCATTCGGATCACGCATTATTAGAATAATTAATATTCTACTTATGTTTTTACACAACAGTCTGTATTTTGAAACGTGCTGATTAAATGAACTTTAAAATTTCGTAATTTATATATATTATTTTTGGTAAAATGAAGAATATGATTATTTACGTTAAGCCAAAGTTACAAATCTGAGGTTATTAACCTTTTCGCGTTTACAGATCCCAGATGGATTGTAACACATGACCATCTTAGCCAGACTACCAAAATCATCGTAATCGCCAGCCCTATTAGGTTTCAGTAGGACTTAAGAAGATGTTGATAACTAAGCTTTGCTTATGGATGAATGGCTATAAGAGCAAACCAGTGTAAAGAAACGCATAAAGATTGTATCATATTTATTTATTAAAAAACGGCAAATCATAAAGCAAAACTATCTACATCTAATGAAAATTTTGGTGATTTTATGTGATCAAAACATGGAATCGAGGTAAAGTTTCTGATATTATATTTGCATGTGGTCTGATGTATTAAGTCGGCGATATAGTTAATTATAACTAATATCTTTATTTTAAATTGTTTAGAGATCAAACCGCATATCCTATTTTATTTGGTTCCCATGCCGCCAAGGTGTAAAGAAACCTGTTTGAACATAAAATGGCAAAATTTGTAACCTACGAATATTTATTTGCTGATTACTATTGCTTAAAAAAACACGTACTTTAATATATTTTGTATCATTTTAACTTTTATTGTATAGTAAGGAGATATAAAACATGTGGTTAGGTTTTATTACTGTTAACTGTATCAAACGATATGTATAATATGCCCTTTTTTATTTTGGGCTGTTTTTAAATTTAAGTGCATTGTAAAAATACAGTTTACAGATAGGACGGAATCGTGTAACAACAGCCATTGTTGAGTTTGAATGTCTTTTAGGTGGAAGTAGTATGTAAAGTAATTATAAAAACTCTTTATAAGACCAGACTGATGCAGTAAGTAGCATATTTTGCGTAATACAGGAGACCAGGTATATTCAATTATATGTAATGATAACAGGGCCGGATTAAAACTCTGCGGGGCCCTAAGCACAGACAAATTTTGGTGCCTCTAGATAGTTGAGCTGATAATTCCTAGATTCACCAAAAATGTAATTAGTTCTCCATAAGGTTCATATTAGTAAACAAACTGTCCCGTTTGATCTAAGAATATCGCTTTTCAAAGATCTTTTGCAACACCTGTACCCTATATATCTCTATTAAAATGTTTCTATGCCACTGGACCAAGAACTGTCTTTTAAAATTACATTTAATTTATCACTAAATAGCGGTATGCCGTATAATGATAAAATCTTTAAAGAGAATGCCAAAAAGTGTTTGGCCTTATGTTCCCAAAATCATAAAGACTGCTATTGGATCATTGTGTGTGAAAGACGAAAGTGAGTGCCACGATATTCAGTACCTTCTTCCCAAAAGAAAATAATAAGATAATATAGGTCATACGCATCTTCTAAAATGAAGTATTAAAATTCTACTGCATAAGCAATGTTACTTTGTCAATGTGCATGATATATTTATTTCTTAATTCCAGACACTGATATTTAGCGATTACAGCATTTAACTTCTGAATGAAAACGGCATTTAATAATTGCTTTACATGAGTATTCAGATAAAGAATGAATGTGAGGTGGAATATTTTTGCTAGTGAATAAGTATTTTGCACAGCGAAAATAATAATAATAATTGCTTGTCTTCACACAGACTTTATTTTTACTTTTCCTATATACATAATGTATAAGGAAAGTATTGTGACGGGGTCAAAAATTCGAATTCGAGTTTTTGACGGGAGAGTACGTTTCAAGCATCCCTGATCACTAATTAAACATTTTAGTAGTACTGTCTGTGTGTGTGTGTGTGTGTGTGTGTGTGTCAGTGAGTCTGTGGAGACGATAACTGACGAACGAATGGACCAATTTGAACTAAATTTGGTACAAAAATCACAATCCGTAAATACTGGAAGCCTATTGTTTTTATACGCAATCGAATGTTCAGAACCCTCTAAATTTTCGAATGAAATTTTGAAAAAATCGTCAAAAAATCAAAACCGCTAATAAAGTTACGCAAATAGACATTTCTTATGTAATTTTTCATTAGAAAACGATTGACGTAAATTTTAGAACGCTAACATGAACCGTTCTCGAGATATTGAACATTTTTCAAAAAAAATTATCAAAAAATCATATAAAATAAAAAAAATATATTTCGTATTGAGAAACATGTTCACTTTTCATATGTAATACCATGCGATAAATTAGGTGACATCATTCTCGTGGATCTAGCTCGTTCCATTCATTAAAAAAAACTTTGAGTAATACTTTTGTATTTGAACTCCAAATGTCATTCATCTACTGTAAGAATAACCTATTTTTTCGTCCATAAAGTTTTGCAATATTTTGGCGACGATTTTGGCGGAATGTCACCAACTTGGTCGGAATGTCGCCAACATTTTTAATTGCTGCCGAATTAACAAAAATCTCGTCAAATTGATAAAAATGACGCTAAATCAATGAAAATGACGACTAACTGAAGAAAATTCAATATCTTGGAAAGTATATAAGTATCTACTATAAGAATAATATTTTTTAACTGTAAAAGTAGTCATTTCATTGCATTATATAAGGAAAGGCATGTGTTGCCCACATCAGATTTTTTAATTTATTGTGCAGTACTGGTTTTCGTTATAGGCAACCTCATACAGCAGATCTTTCGATAAACTTTCAAGTATTTTGAAATCATTTCCTAAAATGATCAAATGGTATGTTAGGGATTGATCTGAGCACGTTTTAAAATCTAGTTTTTCTGAATGAAATTTGCTATAGATATGGCTGAAACTTTCATTCCATATTGTTTGTATGAGAAAAATAATCCTGTTCCCGTGCTTTGTTTATAATGATTTAGGGTTTTTAATTTGTTTAAACTTTCTGTGTCTTATCATTAGTTATTGTTTATAACGCACTAAATATCTTTTTGAAACTTTCTCACTTGCTTTTTCTTGAGCTTCCCAGCGAGTATCAGATAAGGTTTTTAAAACATGACCGTGTGTGTCCCAAGCAAAATTTAAAGTATTGCCCAAGAATATGTGTATGTAAATAATATGTGTACAGCTGGAAAGTTGAAAAAAAATCGCTGTTTCTATCAAAGGCACTAACACTTACCAGATTTAGAGAGTAAATTGAACGTGGTATAAATATTGCACATTTATTCACTTCTAAAACCTTTTTCTGTACTACTTGTTAACGGCCTAACATATTGACAGTATGATCCTACCATTGACCCCTACACTTTGAAAAGCCAATATTGCAATTAAAATTCTTTCAACTGACTTGCTATTTGTTCGAAGCATACATTTTAGTACTATACTCAGTTGTTCTGTACAGTATTGAATCCGCAGATAAAATAAAATTCACAGCCATTTTCATTTCCTCGATAATGAACATACATTTTGACGACGACTTTGAACATACATTAAACAAAATAGATCATCACACATTATTTTAGATAAATTAGATGGATTGCCTTTTTCTGTATTGCCGTATTTTGTTATATGGTTTGTTAAAAATGTATCAAATGTTACGAAAAATACTACTGTTCCAGAAAAAAAAAATCCGTTCTGGAATGAGGCAAAAGTCTTATCTGATCCGCGGAAAGATCAACAGAGAAATTGTTTATATCCATGATCATCAATCATTTTTTAACCATAGTCCACATTTGAGTGAGCTAGAGATTCGCGGGTTACATATGCAGAAACACGTATCTTCGTAAACAAACAAAAAAGGCAGCATTTTCCGCAATATTTTGCACAATAAGGCAGCATTTCTGGCAGCATTTTCCGCAATAAGCCACCGTTCGCGCTGCTGGTGACGTCAAAAGCAGTCAATTTATTTGTTATTATGAAAATTGAAATCAAAATATATGAAAATAAAGCAAGATATACGAAATAAAATTAAAATATCAATATATTCATTCAATAGCAAATAGCAAGGACGTAGAGTTGAGGTGGTAATGCTGATAGTTGATTGTAAGTGACGTCACGTCCAAGAAGAAATTCAACTTATGGCGCTGACGCCAGTAGTGTATCTGTTACCGCTAAAGTGCAGAAATCAGTTATTCTACAGATTATCTAGGTAATGTGCAGATGAACTAGGGTGATCCGTTAAAGTGCCAAAAAAAATTTAATTTCTCAAATTACCTAGGTAATCTGCAAATTACCTAGATAATTTGCACATTACCTACTAGGAACAAGTTAAAGTGAAAATAAGATCTTTGCTGGAACAACAGCAACGTTTCTGAAGAATCAAGTTAATACAATCAAACAATCAACAAATTAGTTGATAGAATCAATCATAAATCAATTAAAAAACTAAAATACAAAGAATCAAACGGTTTAAAATAGTATTACAATTAAGAAAATGAATTTGCAAAACATATAAATCAAGTTCATACAATCAAACAATCAACAAATTAGTTGATAGAATCAATCATCAATCAATTAAAAACTATAATACAAAAAATCAAACGGAGAGAAACAAACTTGTGAACTTTAACGATACGGAATCCGTTAATGTGCACATGACCTAGGTAAAATGAGGAAAATTCTTGATTCCGTACGTTAACGTGCAAATTCCGTACGTGCAAATCATACTTTATCTTTCTGCAAATTATACTATACAGGTACTTTATCAAATGTATATTTTGTTTTAAATGAAAAGTATGTATTGCCTATCATAACACACAAAACGAGCCATCATTTATAAAAATCAGTTCAGTAGTAAAGGCATTAGGTCCGCCAACACTGAAGAATAAAATGTCGTAACGACCATCGTCAGAAGTGCCATTTTGAAAGTATATTTTCTCAGGTGTTACCGCACCAATTGTGTTTTATTTTTGTTGTTGCTATTTTGTTTATTTCCGCTTTGAGACAGACGATTTTACAAAGGAAAGAGTATCAAGTATAGCTTTCTTGGTGACTGAGTTACAGACCCCTGGAAATCGGGGTTTGTCAAGTATAATATACATTTGGCAATTACGGATTGAAACTTGGTAGTATGAAATGTTGCTGAGTTCCTAAAATAGCACTTCAAATGGAAAAGATGCCAAATGTGCAATTTCTGCCCTTAATAGATAATGCATAAGATGTAGAGAAAATCAACCATAATAAATCTTATCACCAGCTTTCTCAATTATTATTGCTCATCCTTCAAGAGTAGGGATTAGTCAGAAGGAGACAATAATCTCAGTATAGTAAGAAAATTCAAATTTTTATGGGTATCTTGAACATTCTTCGATCCTAAATGATGTTTTTTTTTTTAAATATTTGGTAATAACAGAACATTCTGGCCTAAAAGAAGCGTATGCGCATGTAAAGAACTCAAACCAGAAGCCGTTACATTAACACCCATCCATAGACTTTGCGGTTACTGCTATTCAGTCATTGATTGCTACCTGTATATCAGTCTAAAAACAATTAACGCCAGTCCTATTTCCACGGTATTAAAAACGTGCAGATGTATGACAAACTACGATTTGAATTTAGATCTCATCAAAATACTTATATTACATATAAATTATATATTGGAAAGGAAAGTAAAAGTGTGATGAAAATATATCATACTTCCATTTCCTTTGTTGAAATTTTAATCGCAGCTCTTTTCACATTGGACCCATTCACATTTTGGACCCATTTTGTTTATGACATAAATATAAATAATTCAACAATTTAAATTAGCAGTTTCACAGGTCACCCAAAAAATTCTAAAGAAGCATAATATTGTTAGCAAAAATTTTATAAATAAATAAATAAACAAATAAAGCATTTTTAATGCTTTATTTATTTATTAAATTATTCATTTTATTAAATTCATTAAAAAATCATTTTAAGGCATTTCCCGGGGTTTCTTTAAAAATAACAAAATGTAAAAAGAAAAATAATAATAATAGCATAATTAAATTTAAAGAGCTAATTATTTAAAGAAATATTACTTTGCCTTCCGTAATAAAATTTTTCTATTATTTGATGAAAGTAATTTTCAGTAGTTCACTTTCAGTAATATCAGAGGTTTAAGCGGATGTTCTTATCTAATTTTTTTTTATTAATTTGAGTTTTAATAACATCATTTTGCATCTTGAAATTGGCATCTTTTATTTAAATTTCTTGCAGGCCTCAGAAATTTGGGGTCTCCAGCTGAAGGACCACATAGGTCCAATGGATAACACGGCTCTTACAGAGTCGTCTTATCTAAGGGTTGCTGTTATCTTGATTCCCAATGCAGCATATTTAAATTTTTACTCAGTTATAATGAACTTAACATTGAAAAAGACACTCTAGAATGTTGAGGCCCCGCAGCCGTTATGTTGGCATTAACCAGCCCTCCGAAATTTCGAGGCTCAAGGCTCCTCCACCCCTCCTTAGAACAATTTTTTTACGGCCTAATTGTGTTACAACTTGGTATAATACTGACCAATTTATTATATTAATATTAATGGAGTGTATAATACATCCACCATTGAACGAGACAATTACTGTATAATTCTGGAAAATAGAAAAATTTTAAGAGTCATTCTGGCCCCGGAAGTTGTTTGAAAATTCACTGCTCACAATTATTAGATAAGTAATAAGTAAAAAATATACAAAAAAAACTGTATTTTTATTGGTAGTCCCTAATCTATTGATGCCCTAAGCATGTGCTTAGTATGTCTATTTGGTAATCCAGCACTGGATGTCTAGATATTTCAAGAGGACAGCCAAGTCTATCTTTTTTATACACTTATGGTTAATTCAATTCCTGACTCTGATTGTTTTTCCATCGTTTGAAGAAAGTCTCACACTCTACAGTACAATCTGAGAACTTATCCCATTAAAAACAAGTACAATTTCCCGATATATAGAAAATCTCAAACATTGTTGAACGAAATGGATCAAAATAACGTCTTGGAAATTTCGACACAAACGAATATTTGACCTCAATTTGTTCAACCAATGTATAACTGAATGTATCCTTCATTAATTTCAATTTAGTGTCTTCTTTTTTCAGAAATGATTCCCAACAGCTATTCCAGTTTTCGGTGACCCTCATGGAACACCCTACGGACGAAGAGGAAGCCCTGGAGGGTTGCGAAGATGGTAATTGTCCGCTGCAACCCGAGGCGACCGAAATGCCCCCAAACAGGGCACATGGGAAGCTCAACCAGGATGAAAAAAAGTTCCTCTTGTCGGTGGAGAGGGGTGATGTGGCAACAGTTAGAAGGCAAGTAATTTTATGATCTATTTTATTTTGTTAAGAAGTACTATATTGTCCACCTGCTCATATTTGTACTTTATATTTTTAATAAATAATATATAGCCTAATAGATAGGCTTGCATAAAATATTACAGTCTAGAAATAAGTGGGAAAAACAGCTTGTAAGACAGAAAAAAATCAACAATGGATAATGCTTTTCCAAACTGAAAAACACTAAGAAGGTGAATTTTTTCTATAGTAAAGATGATCGATATTAAGAAAAAATCAAATTTCATAAATAAGAATAATATTGTGGTGCGCAAAACAATGAGCACTTAACTCTGGGATTTTAGATTATTGAATTCTACATAATTGACATGGCATATAAATTATCGTATTCGTTGAACTCATTAAATTATGCTTTGTGCCGCTGATAACCCTACAATTTTTATCTTTAACGCGAGTTCTGTAAAGGAATATTAATTAACATAATACTACTCCATTAATTGCACCATTTTAACTTTAGCAATAAATCATTTATTAACAACATAGATCACGTAATTATTCAATTCATTACACAATTTGCATATTTGTTTGAGGAGGAGCGAGCAAAATGTGAGAGATTCGCCTTGTGAGACCAGATCACCATTTGTTACCGACATAATTTAAGATTTGCTATCATATTTAATAAGCACATACCTGACCACAACGCTTGCATCCTTGTATATTGTACTGGTTTTCCTCATTTTGTTGAAGTCTCCTTGGACTCAGACTGTCGTAGAATTGCATATTAGGACACCTTTCGCGGACTATCTCCGGACTACTCTGTGGCACACACGCTTAAGAGATCCTCCTGACATTCTGATCACTGCCCTGGCTGTGGCTCTGCAGCACTTTCGCTCTGCAGCTCTTAATTCAACCTCCTTCACTGCTCTCTTATTCTATATTCCTTTCTAACTCTATCTCTAGTGGAACTCCCTGACTTCGAGTAAGAGTTGTATATTTTCATATCTTGGTTGCCGCCTCCTTTTTGCCTGAGGTCTGACACACCTCTTTTTTGCTCTGATTGGCCAACTTTGGTCACTTCGGCCAGACGTCTTCCATAGTTGGTTATTCTTTTTAGCCACACTCATGGCTACACCTTAGTGTCAGTTTGTAGGTTTATGTCCTAATTTGACCTCTCGGGTCAAAGTGTTGTAAACATTGATGCCGTTTTGTCTGAAGCATTGATTGTTATTGCAGCATATCATACATATTGACCATAAAACTGTCTCACCTAAATTTGGTGTGAGATCGATTTCTGGTCTCACACATCTACTACAAATATTTTTAGTGAGAGGTATTTTTATAATTATGTATAATTCTGTTTTCAGCAGCAAATTAACCAATTTTATTAAATTTTATCCGTCTACATTATAAAAAATTTCCTAGCAAAATCTTTATTATAAATAAATGTGTTCTTTTTTTGTATAAAACACAGATTTAAAAAACGTATTAACAGGATATTTTCTAGAATAATAAACGCTTACATCCTATCCTCCTTTGGCTTTCTGATAGGAGCAAGTCCTACTGGCTGAACGGTTTGCGAACTAGCCTTCAGATCCACAAGATCTGTAATCGAATTCCAGGAACGAATGAAGAGCTCTGAGTAAAAAAACTTTATGCAAATGATAAGAAAAGCATGAGCAACGAATTTAAACACAAATAAGACAAAATGCAGCATACAGCTCCTTCGAGGATATGTTCGATCCCTTAATCAGTGCAAGGGAAATAACATATACGAAATCAAAGAGACGAAATGGGCGCAAATAGAAGAAACAGAGGAGTTTATATATCCAAGACCTGGATTAGAGCTCACTGAGAGAACTATTCAGATATACACGGCACAGTTGTCGACTCAGCTGTGTTGCAATATATATATATTTTTAAACAATTCAGCAAATACTTTATGTATATAATATTACAGTCCAGTCAACATAATATCCTAAAAGTTTTGATCTTACAAGTTTTAAATTTCTTGAGTATAAAAAATTTTCAGTCCTGTTTGGAGCAATCTGTTACAGCCAGAACTGTGGAATTTATGAAGAAGACACGTTTAATTTTGCATACCTACTGCATTTTGTCAACACTAGTCGTCTTTCCACTTTAGATTTTTAATACACAATCTGTTGTCCAGTAGTTAGGCTTGGATAGAAGATTACAGTCTGGAAGTAAGTGGAAAGCCACGGATCTTCATACTGTTCAGTCGACGCTCTACCGTTGAGTTACTGGGATGGAATTACAAGCTTTTATCGTTGAAGTGAACTCTGCATTCTTCAAACTGTAACGTCATATTAATGGCCAACTTACTATCTGACTGATCACCTCCTGCTATTTTTACCTCAGGTTAACCTCCTGATCCTATTTTTAATCCTCCAGGTTAGCTTCTTACGTGGTCTTTGATCTGCTGATTTAAAATCGGCTCTCAGTATATCAGAATCCACTGAATCCATGCTAGTCGTGCTCTACCGTTAAGCTACTGGGACGGAATAGCAAACTCTTATCGTCGAAGTGGACGCTGCACATCTTCTATTATTACGGTTTAACATAAATTCACCGGATGCATTTTAATCATCCACGTGACACACATGTTTACATTCAAACATTAATGAAATTTTATAAAACATTATAAAGAATAACCTGATAACACTGACAAACGAATTTCATTTTGATACAAATTATGGTAAAAACCAAACCAAACAATAATGAATGATGAGAAAGCCGGATGGAGCCTCATACTCTGAATATTTTAAAGACGCGTATAGCGTATTTCAAATAATACAGGTAACAAAGTAAAATTAATCGGAGGTTGTAAAAGGAATGTTATGCTTTGAATACTTTAGTATAACATTCAAAGCATAACATAGAGATATATTGGAATATATGAACTCTTTTTATATATGAGTTATTTTATTAGAAAAGCAAATGAGAAAAACAGAAATTTTGACTCTTACAAATCACATTAAAAGAGACAGATACAAATCATCTGTACACGTTTATTAACAGCTGGAAAACAACCCATTTTCTATATATATTTCGCTATCTAACGAAGCCCACAGGTGTTCAGAAAAGCACATTCTACATGTACAAGAGATTTTTTATCGTATATGTGTCCTTTTAGTTGACTCACTGCGGTTTCCTCGACTATAGCACAATATTTTGATATTAATTATTAAGTAAATATAGTTGTTACTGTATAAATTAATAGCCAATTCAAGAACTTCATATTTAAGCAATCAGGTGAGCAAGTGAAACTTTTTTTAATTACTTGCGAAATTATTTATGATACTTTAATGATGTTGAAGTGGAAAGTTCATGTTGAAGTGAAAGAAACTATATGAAAACTAGTATTTAAGTCAGACAAATGCAAAGAAACTAACATTTAAAAAAATAATTGGCAACATTTGTTTAAATGTTTTGTTTTGTTTAACCGTAGGTGTGAATCGAAAATGTAGTCCTAATCGAAAGTTAGCTCAGTTAAGTTTTGTCTGTAGTTGTTACTATAACTATGCAAAAGTTCAACTATGTGGAAAGTGTCGCTGTGAGTTCTAGAGAGTTTGGAAAAACTTTTCGACTCCACCCCTCTAGTATTTTGTTCGCCCCCGGGCAAGAAATTGGAAATACAGCTATTTTAGTTTCAGTCCCGTGGTCCATACTATAAGTGTGTAAAGATTCAGCCTTGTAAGCCACCGAAGGGTTTTTTAAAAGGCTGGTAAGACATTATCTGACCCACAGGATGATTAAAAATCCTGCTCCGTTAGGTTCAGTTCCGTGATCGGTATTTCAAGTGAGTAAAGATTCAGCCTAAGTATCCGGAAGGGGGAATGGGGGGGGGGGGGGGTTCTGTAGACTCTTAAAACATTTTTTGAAACCCACTATTTTCTTCACCCTCAAAGTGGAAATCGAACATCTGGCTCCGTTAGGTTCTGTTCCATAGTTGGTACAATAAGAGTGAAAATATTCAGTTTTCTAAATATCTAGCGGGGGTGAGGGTCTTCTGGAGGCCATGGAAAAACTTTTCGAAACAAAAAAATTGAAAATGCTGCTCCGTCGTTTGTCCTGTGGTCGATAGTGTGTTAATTTTATACTTGTATTATAATTTATATAATTCTCTAAAATAAGTATAATTGATTTAAAAATTTAAGAATAATTGATAATTTTCAATTATTAAAATAAAATGTTTAAGACATTTATACATTAAGGATGTTCTGTGTGCTTTTGTACTTTCCCATACATAATATTTTTAAGGGTGGGGGGCATACACCCAAATATTTTTCTTTCATAATATTTCTTTCTATATATAATCTAGTATAGTGATGTATAAGCACATAATAAATAATAGTGCAATTTAAAAAAATATATATACTTTAATAAAAAATAATATTTGCATATTTATTATATTATTATATAATAAATATAATAGATATATATTATTATATTTACATATTTTGAATAAACTCTTCAGTTTTTGATTGCAATGAACCAGCAAAATTATAACATAAACAAACAATAATTTAATAATGTCAAGAAATATAAAATGTCACTCAAATTCTTCAATATCTCGCCCCCTTCATCAAATATTTCACCTATGAAAATTAATGTAGTTTAAACCCATTTTTGAAGTTTATTGTACAACAAGTTAGCTGATGGATGTGTTTGAAAATTTTAAAATAAATGAAAAGAAATGTTTCGTTTGCAATAAGTATTAGAAGAAACTAAACACTAAAAAAAACATATTTCAATAATTTAAAAGAGACACATTGAATCCACTTATAAATAGGGGCTAATGTGCTTTGAAAAAATGCTACTGGTTTTATTAATAATAAACGAATTAAAAGAGCTGTTTGTGGATTTGAGAAAAAATGTTCAGGGAATCTAAATGTTAGAAATTCTGAAAAATCCTTTATTAGAAAAATCTGGGTGATTTCTCATTTTAAAGTTGCTATTTTCATGTAAAAGCATTTAATAAATTAGAAAATAAAATCCTACAGCAATTTGCATATATCTCTCTTGGTGGCAATTTTTGAATTATTAATTTCGGAAAATCGTTTCCACATGCTTTAAAAGAATGAATATCCCTACAAAGTTCAGTCGATAGGTGAGATTGATACTAATACTATAAAAATATTTGTATCTTTCAAGTATTCTTAGTATTTATTTTCCCGTTAAGTTTAAATGTTATTTATTCGATATGCTTCCTTTGTAGTAAATTTTATACTTTAGAAAGGAATCTTTACAATTGTTTGGCATCATGATAAAGTATATAAATTTATACTTTAGAAAGAAATCTTTGCATCGTTTGGCATACTTATAAAGTATATAACTTTATATTTTAGAAAGGAGTCTTTGCAATCGTTTGGCCTGATTATAAAGTATATAAATTTATACTTTAGAAAGGAATCTTTGCAACCGTTTGACATCATTATAAAGTATATAAATTTATACTTTAGAAAGCACTCTTTGCAATCGTTTGGCGTCATTATAAAGCATATAAATTTATACTTTAGAAAGAAATTTTTGCAATCGTTTGGCATCATTATAAAGTATATAAATTTAAACTTTAGAAAGGAGTATTTGCAATCGTTTGGCATCATTATAAAGTATATAAATATATAAGTTAGAAAGGAATCCTTACAATCGTTTGGCATCATTATAAAGTATATAAATTTATACTTTAGAAAGGAATTGTTGCAATCGTTTGGCATCATTATAAAGTATATAAATTTATACTTTAGAAAGGAATCTTTGCAATCGTTTGGCATAATTATAAAGTTTATAATTTTATATTTTAGAAAAGAATCTTTGTAATCGTTTGGAATCATTATAAAGTACATGAATTTATACTTTAGAAAGAAGTCTTAAGAATCGTTTAAAAATTCATTTTCAGTTTCTCTATTAATATAACACACATGCGCAAATCACCTTGTCCAGGAACTTTTTGTAATTTGCGAACATAATATTGTTATGGCTAAAGAAAGATCAAACTCTTCAAAACTTTTCAATAAAACAATTCGTTTGCTATCCGAAATAAATATCTTTAGAATAAGGTACTCGAATATAACAAAATAGAACGTAGAGGGTTAAAAGAGGCCCAAATGCTCTAAAACCCCAGATGTTGTTCCAAAGTCATCCCCATGCGCCATAAAGCTTCTGCCTCACTGGCGCACCAGCTGACACAAACAAAGTTCTCAATGCTTTGTTCTTAGTTCTTACTGAAGTTGAGTTGCTCGCCGGAAGCTTTTGTTGTTTGGGTGGCTTCGATTTTAAACGAACCATAAATGTTTAGCCTGAATGATATTAAAAATCTTCCGTCATTGCACTGCAGCATACCAAGATGTTGAAATGTAGTGATAAAATGTGTAGTAAGGAATATTTAAAATATTCTAAAGTTGCACTTGAATCCTAGTATGTTAAGATAATTATAATATAATTAATGTGAAAAATTGCAATTATATATAATTATATGAGTTATATAACGTAATTATAATATAATTATATGAGTTTTTTATTCTCTATAAGGAAAAATAAGTAAATGGGATGTTTAAATAATTTACTTTAATGTTGAGGCAATAAAACAAGGGGGGGATAAATCCAGAAATTGATACACTAAGACTCACCCAACAAAATTTTTTATAATATATTTCTGCATCTTTCTACATTCATATAAATAAAATTGAAAACCTTTTTATTGATGTGTTTGTTTGTCTCATCATCATAATAGAACATCACCACCGAATTTCATGAAATTTTGTGGGTGGTCTTGAAATAGCCCTACTTAAAATTTAGTCTATAATTCGAATTTTTCTGGGATCAAGTGTTGTCTATATATTTATAAAAACGAACCTCTCATAGGGACAGCATTATCCAGACGATATTTTTTCTGCAAATTTATTTGAAAAAATATATACATATCATATGTTAGTAAGTAACTACATTACACCTAGTTAAGATTATACAGCAGATGATTTAAATTAAATATTTTTCAATTTAAATAATTAAGAAATGTGTATAAAAATATATTTTATGGAAATTATATTTTTGACTGGAATACAATTATTAAATCATTTGTTTTATTTTGACAAAAATGCTTCAAACTCTTATATTTCAAACTCTTATTTCAAACTCTTATTTCAATCTCTTATGGCTCCAGTCTGATGGAGTCAAAAATGTTTTGCTGAATAACATTTTGTATAATAAAAGTCCAATGAAAATCAATAAGTTTATTTTTTTATTCTGACTCATTTGTTTCGTTTACAGGCTTTCAAAGCGTTACAAGTTACTCGCTAACTGTTTATAGCTAGCTTTTTTAGTTTTCGTCTCTCTCTCTCTCACGACTCCACTTGGATACTCTGACCATAAAGACTTCACGTCAAAATATCAAATTATTTTACTAACTTCCTTGATTTTTATCAATTTGGCGATATTTTCGTCAATTTGGCAATATTTAAGAAAGTCGAAAAATTTGCGACATCCCTCCAATTTTTTTTTGCTAAGTATTATGGACGGGCGGAGAAATAGGTTATTCATATAATCGTTTGTTATGTTATTTTCAAGATATTTAATTTTCATCAATTCGTCCTCATTTTCATTGATTTAACGTCAATTTGGCGAAATTTCTGTCAATTTAGCAGCATTTAAACAGACTCGCCAACTGCGATATGCCTTCAAAATTCGTCTCCAGAAATTCGCTAAGCGTTACAGACGGAGAAATAGGTTATTTTTATAGTAGATTCTTATATATTTTCCAAGATATCGAATTTTCATCAATTAGTTGTCATTTTTACCAATTTGGCTACATTTTTGATCAATTTCGCGACATTTAAAAATCTCACCAAGTTGGCGATATTCCACCAATTTCGCCTAACGTTACACAGAGATAGATAGATAAACAGACAGATGAATCAAGGTCTTTATATTATATATTAATTAGCATGTTTTAAACATTGTAAAATGCATATTATATTTTGTAATGCATGATTTTACCTTATTGCATCCTTTCAAAGTTCTTTATAAACACAAATTTAAAACTCAACATTTTTGGTGCAAACTTCCCTAGTTCAGACAAAACTATTTTTTTAAGAGCTGAAAATTCAGTGCGGCTCCAAATTATTACATTTGGCAAATTAGTTTTATGATTTTCTGCTTAAAGATAAGGTTTTATGGTGATTACTTTTACGGTCTAACATTAGATAACAGTTGTTCGACGAACCCTATCGAAATATTAGATGAATTTTTGAACTTTTATTGAGAAACTTCATTAAAATACTTCGTTCGGTTTGTGGTTAAGTATTAAATAGCTTAAATAAGTTCTCTGTGCTGATAGGTATAAAGTTTTAGAAGATTTTAGCAAGAATTGTAAGGATTTTATTTCTGCGAAGTTCATTTTTTAAATTTAGTGAGAAAACTGTACATGGAGACATAAATATTAGAAAATACAATGGAGACATTAGTAATACTTCAGCGTTTTCACCTAACTATAAAGCATTTCTGTAAGATTTCTGCACTGATAAAGAAACGTTCCTATTGTTTTGAACACCCAAAGATTTCCGAGGCAACAAAAGCTCGAAACAACAACATATTTTCTAAATTCGCAAACACAAACGTTTTTCTTATAAGGGATATTTTGCGAGTTTAAAGGATCACATGTTTCTACGCGGCTCACTCAGTAGCCTTCAGATTAATAGAAGCAGGATTTGATTTTTGGAGAACTTTGCACATGCATATATGTCTGTTACTTTAATATTTATTTTCCGGACAAAGTAGTATGAGTGTGCATAAAAGGAATAGTAAGTAGAGCGCCAAAATTATCCAGTCCAATAGAACCAAAAAGCTTCATTGTTTGAAAGTTTTCTTGTTAATAATATTTTGAAAACGTTCTACTTCCTACCAGGCAGCTATATTTCTTATTTCTACCGGACATCTGAGCGCATATACACTGCTCACAACTGAAATCGCAACACCATGAAGAAATTGATGTATCCTTATGAAATTTACAGAATATAATTGTAACATGGAGATGTGCATATGATCAAAAAATCATACCTGGGAAATGAAAGCATGGAACTTTATTGACATTAGATCAATATGGAATAGGCTCACCGCGAGCGGCTATGCAGGATTGAATACGACAAGACATCCCGTGAATGAGATGGTCAATGGTGTTCTGAGACATAGCATTCCACACAGCATGTAATTGGGCTTGTACCTGAAAATGGTTTGTTGGGATTGGGAATTCTCTTATTCGTCGACCCATGATGTCCCAGATATTCTCAATTGGCGACAAACCCGGAGAATATGTTGGCTAAGGCAGGATATCAAAACATTGTAGAATGTTCATAGTTACCCGTGCAGTATGTGCTCTGGCATTATCCTGTTGAAAAAGCAGTCCAGGTCTGGTTGATAGATATGGCTGTACCACAGGTCTCATAATGTCAGAGACTTAACGTTGTGCCGTGATACTGCTAGAAACGTGGACCAAAAGTGTTCGTCAATCAAATGTTATACCACCCCAAACCCTGGTATCACCTAGGGGGTTGTGTGGCGACTGATAGGAAAAGCTTCCTGGTGGTGTTTTTGAAAGCACCGTCATAAGCGAGTACGGCCATCCATTTCCACAATTTAATTAACACGTAACAATGGACGACATTACAATGGCTATTACAATGTGACGTCACAGACAAGTCAATATGCAACGTCATAAGCGACCATGAAAATGACCAAAATAACTTCGCTCTGACCTCAATATGACATTGCCGAGACGTACTGCGACGTCCTGTGACGTCCCAAAGTCACAGTGTGACGTAAATCTTACGTCACTGTGAAAAAATGTTGTTAGGGTGGCATGCCAAAACAGAATCGTGATTCATCCTTGAATAGAATGCTTCACCATTCTGTAGACCAATTGCGTCTCATTTGACAGCACTGGAGGCGACGTAATCGGTAAATACGTTGAAATGGTAGATGTCAAAAAGGTGGTCTACCTCGGAGTCCTGCGTCATGCAAAAGGTTTGGAATTGTTTGCATCAAAACCACGTTACATGCAATGTGGGATAAATATCGTTGTAACACGGTTGCTGTGATAAACGGCTCCCGCGCAACGCTTCTCAGAAGTATAAAATCTTCACGTGGTGTGGTACACCTGGAAGCTCCACTACCTGATCTTCGTGTCGTTTCGTTGTACGCGTAGTACGCGAGACGATAATTGGTGGCACATGGATAATTTAAGCAATATACAGTATAAAATTTTTACTATATTCTAAAGAAAATGAGCAACATATTGATATTTCGTGTGACAGAAATTTAAAGAATAATTTTAAAAACAACTTAACTTCTGAAAGATTTTACGTAAAGAGAAAGTCAATAAAATTTTTTAAAGACATTTCAGAAAAAGCAATTATATTTTCATTCAATTTTGTTTGAAATATTTATATGAAGCAGGATTTTCTTTAATATTCTGCTTAAAAAACACATATACAATGAAACTCGACTTGGAGTAAATTTACGTTTAAAAATTTGATAGAACCATATATAAGGAACCTAATTTTTGTCAAACAAATACAAGTATCGCACTAAATCACTTCGTTAATCATTGTTAATCAATAATAAAAGTGTTTATTGTTCATATTTTTAATTGCATTTGTTAGTATTTATTATTTTTGTTCAAATTTATTAGAAATGAAATAAAAAATATGTGACAATAACTAAATTAAGTGTGCATGTATATAATACAATTTGTTGCTAGTACGAATTTTGATTTTGGTGGTACGCATTAATGAAATTATTAGATCCCCTAATATATTTCATTGAAACTATGTTTATTATAAAGCAATTTTGTTAAAAAAGTGTAAAAATCTTGAAATTTTAACTTAGAGTATTTTAACTTTTGTGGAAGCTTTTGCTTCCAATATTCGTGGGAAAAAGAAATTGACTCACTTATTTCAATGTCTTGCACATTCAGTGCGGCGTCAAATTAGTTACTCACTATTACGTTAACCGCACGCTCTCACAACCACAAGCATTACATTCAAACGCTTTGCAGTCGATAACTTCGTCGTTTGGGATCCAATTCGGACGAAATAAGCTGCATTTTATTAATTTGTTAAAAATGTATTTTTTCTCGAAAAGTCAAAAGACTAAAAATTATCGAAATTATTTCCTAGGTAGTAACATTGCCACACACATTACAACATCAATTTTCCAATCAGTCATCGCTGAATTTTATGGTGATCCCTGAATTATTTCGAGATATACCGCTCTCTATCTGTAAAGCAAAATTTCTGATTTCTTGAAAATGGATCGTCATAACTCATAAGAAATGTTATCCATTTACTTTTGGTTAAAATTACTCACAAATCATCCACTCATTTGATATGATAATTCGTTATAATTCGTCTTAATGTATGAGTACGGATGTGTATAATTTGAAATGTCTAATTTCATCGCAGGAACTTCTTGAAAAAAAATTGTAGAGTTCAAACAATTAACAGTATAGCTATATTTGTAAACAAATAGCTGGCCAAGTAAACCATATTATGCATCAATATTAATACATTAATACGTAAATAGGGCATTATTAAAACAAATAATAATTACAACTGTTCGTTTATACATTAAAAGCTCCAATAACTCATAGTTAACGCATAATGGTACCTCTATAGCTAAACAGTTCATTTTCGCTTATGTATTATCGTTTATTTCGTAATAATACAAAAGTACACTAACTAATATTGCCATAAATTCATTTGTTTTTAATTTTTAAATATTTTTATAGAAAATATGTAAATCTTGGGGCTTTTCAGGAAAACCACAAATTCACCTAAATTTTATTTCTGCAATATACGATACAAAGTAATGCATAAAAAGAAATTAAAAAAGCAATATTTTATGAAAAAGTTACTTTACATTTCCCGTCACTATTGAAATGAAATTTTCTTTTATCAGGGAAGCTGAATATACTCTAAACGGGGGGTGGGGAGCGACGTCGACCCCTCTAGTGTCTGCTTGACAACCGGCTCTATTTTAAAACACCATGCACGAAAACGGAGAGCGTGTATGCCAAAAGAACGATCAACGATATATTTGTACGTACAAATTTCCGTAAAATCACCTTGACGAGTTTATAGAATCACTTGAAAATCTGAAAGACAACTTTAACGAAGTACTGGTGATGCGTTTAGAATCAGAGACCTGAATGATAATTAATATACATTTTAGTTATCTATATCTTTAGTTCTTTTAACTACTTGATTCTATTAATTCTCTTAAGAAAGCAATACAATATGTCTTTTATAGTAAATATAAAGTCCGATTTTGAGGAAACATTGTGTAACAATTTCCCTGATTATTTCATGTTAAATCAAAAATCGTATTTTGATTTCAAAATTTTCATAGGACACGAGTCAATAAGGTTTCCATATTGGTTTAAAATTTGAAATTTGTGAGCTCAGTAGCTGTTTTATAAATTTCTTACTCACATGCACACGCTAAGCTTCATTCGTATAGATTGCTGGTGCATTCTAGAAAGATAATGTACAACAAAATTCAATCCTTTCACTGTAACAACTTTTTTTGGTCATAACAATTACATAGTTACATACTGTTAAAAATAAATTTGCAAGAAATACGATGATAAAATCTATATCAAGATATATTCTGCTCAGCAACAAGCAAGAGCATCTTCACTTCTCCCCTCAAGTATCCATTTTCTGTAAGCTGCATGCCACCAATAGAAACGTAATTATTTTGACCAACATGTACATTTTTAACCTTTCAAGTAATTCGGAATTCTTTTTCTTTCAAGAAACATATTAAATATATGATTTGTTTCGCATATGTTCTAGCTAATTCATATCTTTAAGGAAATCTGAAGTGTACTTCCTCTAGTATAAAAAATTCCGCTTATTGCCGTCTCCAATATTTTGAAATCATGTTCCAGAAATCACTAACACATTATATCTTCTCTTGTTGGAATTCATAACTAATGTTTCTTTTAGGCATACCTCCGTGGGGGGGAGGCCCCCCTACAGAGATATTTCATATTAACCTAGTTCCTATTTATGTGACACAGCTTTTAGATGTATTTATATAAGGCAAACAGAAAACTTTCCTTCTTAAAATTTCAATCGCACCCCCCCCCCCGGGAAAAAAGACCTGAAAGAAACACTGCTCATAACCCCCAAAATATAGTTACTTCAGTGGCTGCAAGAAAACATGTTATGAACACCAATATACAGGGTTACAGGGAAAGTCCTTCTTCCGACCAATATCTCACGAACTATGGCAGCTAGCTATGTGCTTCTTGTGTCATTGTATAGGAAACCCCCTATGGCTCACACACTGGGACCAGAGGAAACCCCATGGCCTCCATTTCGAGTGGTTAGGATTCCACCTCGACCCCATTTGCAGGTAGGGGAAAAATTCGATTAGAAAGTTGTAAAGCGAGTCAAATTTAGTACAGCAATGCTCATAGCCCCCAAAATATAGTTACTTCAGTGGCTGCAAGAAAACATGTTATGAACACCAATATACAGGGTTACAGGGAAAGTCCTTCTTCCGACCAATATCTCACGAACTATGGCAGCTAGCTATGTGCTTCTTGTGTCATTGTATAGGAAACCCCCTATGGCTCACACACTGGGACCAGAGGAAACCCCATGGCCTCCATTTCGCGTGGTTAGGATTCCACCTCGACCCCATTTGCAGGTAGGGGAAAAATTCGATTAGAAAGTTGTAAAGCGAGTCAAATTTAGTACAGCAATGCTCATAACCCCCAAAATATAGTTACTTCAGTGGCTGTAAGAAAACATGTTATGAACACCAATATACAGGGTTACAGGGAAAGTCCTTCTTCCGACCAATATCTCACGAACTATGGCAGCTAGCTATGTGCTTCTTGTGTCATTGTATAGGAAACCCCCTATGGCTCACACACTGGGACCAGAGGAAACCCCATGGCCTCCATTTCGCGTGGTTAGGATTCCACCTCGACCCCATTTGCAGGTAGGGGAAAAATTCGATTAGAAAGTTGTAAAGCGAGTCAAATTTAGTACAGCAATGCTCATAGCCCCCAAAATATAGTTACTTCAGTGGCTGCAAGAAAACATGTTATGAACACCAATATACAGGGTTACAGGGAAAGTCCTTCTTCCGACCAATATCTCACGAACTATGGCAGCTAGCTATGTGCTTCTTGTGTCATTGTATAGGAAAACCCCTATGGCTCACACACTGGGACCAGAGGAAACCCCATGGCCTCCATTTCGCGTGGTTAGGATTCCACCTCGACCCCATTTGCAGGTAGGGGAAAAATTCGATTAGAAAGTTGTAAAGCGAGTCAAATTTAGTAGAGCAATGCTCATAACCCCCAAAATATAGTTACTTCAGTGGCTGTAAGAAAACATGTTATGAACACCAATATACAGGGTTACAGGGAAAGTCCTTCTTCCGACCAATATCTCACGAACTATGGCAGCTAGCTATGTGCTTCTTGTGTCATTGTATAGGAAACCCCCTATGGCTCACACACTGGGACCAGAGGAAACCCCATGGCCTCCATTTCGCGTGGTTAGGGTTCCACCTCGACCCCATTTGCAGGTAGGGGAAAAATTCGATTAGAAAGTTGTAAAGCGAGTCAAATTTAGTACAGCAATGCTTTAGTTCCGTAACAAAAAAGGGGAAATGACATTTCAAATTCGAAATCAAGTGGAAAGCTGCCTGAATCAGTGTGTACGGGGCATATTTACAGAAAGTTGAAATACATTACTTTGCTGATTCCGCAGAGTACACAAATGGTATACGAGCGAGATATGCCAACATTTCGTGACAAAGTGACGGAATCGAAAGCTTTACTACTTATTCAAGTCCAGTACATTTGTACACTTATTTACGATTGGATTATTGCTTCCGCACTTATGCGAATTCTCCTAGTGTCAGTGTATGTAAGAAAGGGAAATTTTCTGTTAAGTAATACATTGTATGCTTTCACATATTGTTGTCTTGTAAACTTGCACTAAATTTGACTTACTCTACAACTGAGGCTAATTAGTATACTTACCCTGTCTCCAAAAGGGATCGAGATAGGCCCCTTAACAGTCTAAAAGAAAAGGGGCACAGGCTGCCTCCTTATCTCATTGTGTAGGTCATAAGAGGTTTCCTATACAACGGCACAAGAAGTACAGTATTGTGGCAATTAATTGAGAAATGCAGTTTTTTTTTATAAAATTCAGTTTTATTCAAGTTTTCTATGGATACATTTAAAACTAATAAGTGATATGACCTCCCCGAGACTTTATAACATCACAGACACGTTTCGGCATGGAATGTACTAGACTAGCACATGTAGTTTTAATTTCAACGTCTCTAAACCATATGTCAATAACGGCCGAAATTAGCTTGTCCATCGTCGTACAGTCAAATTTGTGAAGCCGTTTTTTGACAATAGCCCACAAATTTTCTATGGGATTCAAGTCTGGTGAATTCCCGGGCGAATCCAGTACGGTAATATTTTTTTTTTGAGCAGAAATTTTTGATTCGCTTCGAAGTGTGACATGGCGCGCTGTCTTGTTGGAAAACGCAATCTCCGTTCGGCCACAGTTTAGCCATGGTTGGAAGCACTTTTCGGGTCAATATGACTTCGTAACTGGCACTGTTCATCATTCCCTCTACGGGAACAAGAGATTCTGTCCCCAAAATGCTGAAACAACCCCAAAACATATTTTTGGGCGGATGCTTGGGTGCTTGATTGATGTGGTGCTGATTGAGAGGTTCTCCTTGGCTCCTTCTCACGAACATAGATCTAAATCCCTGAACCACAAAATGTGTTTCGTCAGAAAAGAGAACTTTCTCCCAGTCCTTCTCAGTCCATGTTTTGTATTTCCGTGCCCATTCCAACCTTTTTTTCTTCATGCGAAGCGTCAGAAGCTGCTTCTTGTACGGTCGACGTGCTCTCCGTCCGCGTTCTAACAGCCTGTATCGCACTGTTGAAGGTGCAATATCAACACCAGCTGCCACCATGGACTTAGACAGCTCAAAACTGGTTAATCGAGGATTTTTAACTCATTCGATGTAAAGTTTTGTCGTCACGAGTCGAAGTTGATCTTTTTCGGCCGCATCTTCCAGAGCGGTTGGTTCCAGCATTTCCTGTTTCCTGAAACCGCTTCCAGATCCTCCCGACACTTGCTGTATCACTCCACATATTTTACCTATTTCCTCGAACGTCTTAGAAGTGTGTTCTCTAAGCGCAATCACTTTAGCACGTGTTTCCGCGCTGATATCCATGACGCTAATGAGCCCCGCAACAACTGAGAAACTACCACTGCGGAACACCTGCCACCTGGCGGAGGAATTTGAACACCTGCTACTTACCAGGTGCATACGAACATCTGCTACTTTAATAATAACTGCAATTTGAATTCTGAGCTAATTTGGTGTGCTTCTTCCTAAGCTTACGTGTGATAAAACGAAAAAAATGACATTTCTCTATTAATTGCCACAATACTGTACATAGATAGCTTTCATTTCGTTACATATTGGTCTGAGAAAGGACTTGTCTTGTAACATTGTATAAGTTGTCTTGCTACCACTACACTGTCTACCATTTAGTTCTGATTAGTTTTAACGAAAGCGAAACCGATCTACTAAAACTTGTTGCTGAAGTAGCAGCATGGCAGCTATAGATTTTCTTTTATTGACATTAACATTAAAGACACCATATCGGTTTTATTAGATATGTTGTCACAGTCAATAACATGTGTCCTTTTTAGTTAATTTTACAAACAAATCAAAGGCGAAATTAAATCTATAAATATTATAATGTACTAATTTTACAACAAAAGGGGCCAGTTTAAAGTTATTTTTGACGAACGTATTCCTTCTTATCATGGTTTTAAACAACTTGGTTTCACACAAATAAAAGCATTAATTTCCTAATGCCAGTGTTTTGGGTAATATGAAATCTAGCAGATAAGATTTAAATGCATGTACAAAATGTTCTGTAAAACGTAGTTCCGGTTTCAAATGCCCTGCATTGCTAATTGTTTCAAATTCTTAGATGACATTTTAATACCTAGCTAATGCAGAGATATTCAAATGCGTGTAAGTGCCCAAGTTACTACCCAATATTTAATGTCTTGTTGGCTGACTCTGTCAGCTTTATAGAATGCAAATTTATGAGTGAGAAATTTCTAAACTCACTACCTTAACGCAACATTACAAGGCCTGCTTAATTTGACATTAAGTATCCAGGGTACTTTAAATCTACCTTAGCATAAGTTGTAAGTACAGCGATATTTTAATTAGCAAAGCATATGTAGTTAAATAATCATACATTAGAGCCTAAAATACATCAACATTGTGCACATTCTAAATCACATGCGCCTTATTATCTGAAACTTAACAAAATATTATTAGCCTCAATCAAATATGCCATATTTTTAGCAAAATATTTTGATGCATCAATTATTCTTCGAGATCTACTATATAGATAGAGATTAGGAAACTGATATGGATTCAGCATAAAATTTCGAAACAAGTTTTAGATTCCATTAAGCATTTCCACTTCCAGTTCTTTTCTTCATTTTCGGTTGAAAAATGTCATTTATTATGTTTTTTAGTGTCTGTTTTAAGTCTGTTTAGTATTCTACTAATAAATAATTTATGACTACTTAAACCAGTGATTCTTATACTTCCCATTCCCCAAAATCAGCCAAATTGGGCAACCCAAGACTCTGTTATGCAATAAAAGAGCATTAATGTAGTAACAAGCAACAACAAAAATGTCAGCTTATTAGTATATATATATATATATATATATATATATATATATATATATATATATATATATTTAATTTGCATCATAAAAATGGATTTTTCAATACAATGTTTTTTATAATAAATAAGGAGCTGTCAGGATTATCATAAATAGAAAGATCATTTAAAAATTATTTCTTACGTATTATTCCATAAAATAATATTTAATATTTATAAAGACTTGCATTTTGAAAAACAACAAAATATTCACATAAATGTCCACAGTGTAGTCCTTGGGATAGCAAGAGTGCTGACAGCGCTTTGAGACGTGATCATATCTTTGAAAAGCTGCATCCCCAAGTCATGTACTGTTTCTGGTTGAAGTCGGCTTCTAATCTCAGTTTGCAAACTTCACTTCGACGATAAGAGATTTCAATTTCGTCCCAGTAGCTCAACGGTAGAGGATCGACTGGCCAGTTCGGAGATCCACGGTTCGATTCCCGACTCTTTACAATGGTGCCCGAATAAATGAACACTGTAGGTTAGTGCAAAAATATCGGAGGTCTGAAAGTGACCCTACTACGATTATTACAGATTCTGTGGACTCTGTAAGATTGAGCGCCGATTTCAAAGTGAGAGGATAACTACCAAGTAGGATACTAACCTGAGTAAATATATTATTATAATATATATATATATATTATAATAATTATATAATATTATATATTATATATAATAAATATATAATTACATTATATAATATAATTATAATATAATTTATATATTATATATAATAAATATATAATTGCATTATATAATATAATTATAATATAATTTATATATTATATATATATTTATATATATATATATATATATAAATATATTTTAATATTTATATATATTAAATATATATAATATAATATAATATTATATATAATAAATATAAATAAATATATGTATATATAATTATAGTATATATATATATATATATATATAATTATATAAAATAATAATAATATATATAATTATTATATAAATATATTATTATATTTATTATAATATTAGTATATATATATATATATATATATATATTTAATATATATATTATATTATATATATATACATATATATATATATGTATATATATATATATATATATATATATATATATATATAGTAGTCGCAGGAGGCTAGCCTGAGGTAAAAATAGCAGGAGGTGGTCAGTCAGATTGTCAGTTTCCTGCCAATCTAATATTACATTGTGGAGAAGGCAGGGTCCACTTCGTTGATAAGAGCTTGCAATTTCGTCCCAACGGTAGAGAGTCGGTCGATCAATTCGGAGATCCAGGGTTCGATTCTCGCTTGGGGCAACAAGGTTCTTTAGAAGTTTTCTTGACAGTAAGAGCAAAAAAGTCACCTTCACAGAAATACGTAGCGGAAAACGGTAGTAACACTGCTTTCATAACTTCGCACACAACTATAGGTTTTATCTTTTACCATATTATTCAAAACGAACATAGGCCGTGTTCGAAAACTGTGACGTGAAATTTCATCGTTTTGTATTCCTATAAGTACTTCGTGGAGTATGAAGAGTCTTTTGGTAAGTCTTCAACGACAACCCACTCCAAAAGCCACCACAAACCCATGAGTTCAGTACCGCCTATGAGAGACTTAAACTATGAAGGAACAGGTCATTTTGAGGATCGCGGCTTACCGTCATTGAATATTTTATTTCAAATTATTGAAGAAGATTTTGAATTTTTTTAATTCCATAATTTAAATAATTTGAAATAATAAATAGCAATTCAAATTAAATGTTTCAAACCCTGAAAATGATATTTCAACTAATATCCGTGTACGAGATAATATACTGTGAAAAAGAGGATATTTTTTTCATTTTTGTTTTCAAGTATAAAATATGTAATCATCCGCTTTTTTCAACATATAATATTACTGTATAAACGTTAAACGAAGTTGTAAGAGTTTGTGTGAAAGCCCCAGGCCGTCCGGCTCGTCCAGAGGACTTAGAGCATCAAGTTGGACGACCGGGAAGGAATAAGAGTTTGTGTGTATCACATTAACCAGAACATTAAACATTAACCAGAATAGTGTGTATCACTATTCTGGTTAATGTTTATTATCCACTTTTTTACTGCCCCTATAATATATTATATATAAATGGAAAGTATTGTGAAAGGACCAAAAAATACAACTGACGGATATTGATAGATCGATACATTTTGAGCATCCCTGAATGCAAATCAATCATTTTTAATGATATCTATCTGTCTGTGATCACGATATTTTTTGTACAATTTGATAAAATTGAATAAACGTTAGTATTAATACATATTCTGATGTGATTAATCCATTCAGATCAGTCTGTATGTGTATGTGTCTGTCAGTCAATGAGTCATATCTCCAAAAAGTGAGATAAGCACTGGCAATTTGGTACTATCACTGAAATACGCAACCGAAAGAGTCCTGTTAATTTTCTGAAAGGGCATCTATTTTATACTGAAGAGCAAGTACGAAACAGACACATTAATGCTGATATCTGCAACGGGAACGCGATCTTTAAAGTCTAATAGTTCGATAATTTTATCAAATTATTTACAATTAAAGTTTATAGTCAATATGAAAAATTAAGTATTGTATTTCATGTAAAACCTTATTGATTTTACTCTTACACCACATTCTTTTTCCTATTTAGTATTTCTCACTTCATTAATGTTGACACTTCTATTAAATTAATCTATTGTAATAAAATTTCAGTTATAACGAATTAGATTCAAATGATGCAAAATAAAAATAACTAACTCTAAATATAATATTCTATGCATGCCACTACACTTGTGCCTTAAATACCCATTATAGTAGACTTCACCATTATTTCTCATTATCATTATTGCTATTATTGTTATTATTGTTATTATTATTATTATTATTATTACCATTATTATTATTATTATTAGTAGTAGTAGTAGTAGTAGTAGTATTAGTGCTATTTGCAAGCTTATTGGAAGTATTTAATTACGTGACTGGAAGGGTGCAGACGTCAGTATTACTGGTCACAACCCAGGAGACCGGGGTTTGATTCCCGGTTCCATCTTTATGAATTTTATTTTAAAGATATGGATATAATACATAATTATTATTATTATTATTATTATTATTATTATTAATTTACTAATATATGTAAATTATTATTGTTATTATTACTATTATTACTATTATATTACTGTTATATGTAAATTATTATTGTTATTATTACTATTATTATTATTATTATTATTGTTGTTATTGTTATTTGTAAGCTTCTTCGATAAATTTTCGTACATGGCTGGTGTGGTGTAGACGTCAGCATTATTGAGTACAATAAAGGGGATCTGGTTTCGATTCCATGTTCCATATTACAGTATTTTTTAAATTAATATGTCTGATACTTTGAAAATCATTAATATTATTATTATTATTATTATTATTATTATTTTGCATTCGGTCATGTAGAAAATAATGCTTTTTCAAATACGCGTTTTCGCATAAAACTTATTTCAATGCTAGCAAAAAAAATATAAACTCACCTAATTGATCCGCTTAATCATAAACTTTAATCGTAAAGTTTTAATGTAAATACGTTTCCAGAGTTTATGGATAAATTCCGTTAATAAGATGCTGGAGAACTTCTAAAGAATTCTTTATTTACTGTAACGCTTAAACTTTATCAAGGCTCTAAAATTTTTACTTTTACTTCATTGCATAATATAAACTGTCAAAGGAGTAATACACTGTTTTTTTTAATGAATGATACAGATAAAGCTAAATTAGGAATGTGACGTAAAAGTTTGCATTCTTGTTGTTTTTACTCTCTACTTAAATATGTTCTGTTAAAGTTTTCCTAAAATTTCTCAGCATAAACTTTTTGACTTCTTATCTTCTATTACTTTCTTGTGACTATATTTTAACATGGATTTTTATAAGTTTTTTTGTTGAAGTCTTGGCTTCAGTATTTAATAGCAAATTAATCGTTTGTAACAGATTAAAATATTAAATAGCGTATGTGATATATTTTATAAAAGTTATTTAATATCGCCTGCCGTATAAACATATTGTATTAAATAGTGTTTCTAAGCAATATAATATAATTTTCTTCAAATAAATCTGCGGAAGATCGCCTGTATAATGACATTTCTATGGAGGGTTTAATTGTGCGTTCTTTATTAATACCTCGATAATTCCTTGTCCTAGAAACTCAAAGCATAGACTAAAATAAGTGGGACAATTTCAAATGTAGCCGTAAAATGTCATGAAATTCGGGAAAACCGTTTTTCCGTGATGATGAAACAAACAAAGAAACACACAGACAGACAGATAGATATCCAATTTTAGTTATATAGACTAGCTGCATACCCGTTCCTCGTACGGAGTATATAATAAAAAGAAACTTATAATTCGCAATCATGTGCAAATTCTGTTAAAATATTAAATTTATTGCTCCTAAAGAGAAGTTTAAGAATATATGTTTTAAATATGCAAAATTATCTCCACGGGCAGATCTGAGGAATAAAACATCCTGGCCCCTTTTGCAAGCAAATTTACAAAAAAAAAAGAATCGAATCAATATATGCAACCCCGTACTACTTATATTGTCGTAGATTAGAAAATATGCCAGTGTGTTAGTAGAAGATTACTCGTATTAGAATATAAGTCTCAAAAATATTTGCCAAAATAAAAGAGATGACGTAATAAATTGAAAATATCAATAATATCCGTACTCTTCATACCAGAAGGTCGTAATTGATTCCAATATATGTCAATATATATCAAAACATATGCCAATATACTTGTACTACTTATATTCTCGTAGATTAGAAGACATACTCGTGTATTTGTAGAATATTACTCGTACAACGTACAATATATGAGTTTAAACATTTTTTGTCATAATAAAACAATTGCATAATAACTTGAAAATATCAATAATTCCTGAATCAATAATCCCCGAAAATATCAATAATCCCTGAATCAATAATCAATAATAATAATGTTTAAACCTGAAAACCGTAATTGATATTATCCAGTCAAAAATGCTATAAGAAAAATCCCATCGTTCTTTTCTAAAATATATTTTTATAACCATTTATTTATTATTCAAATCGAAAAAATAATTATTAAAATTAACAGACACATTTATTTTAATTGCGTTTCTGAGTAACATGATATAAGATAGAATCTTCCTCATAAACTGCGAAATTAAATAACCATTTTGATTTCTTTATACTTTTCATTGTTCAGTAAAAGCTTGCTTAAAATAAACCATGGAGATAGATTATTTCCCATTTAAATCATGTTTCAAACAATTCATCTTTTCAGAAAGTGACTAATTAGCGCAGAAAATCTCCCATCGAACTCAAAGATAAAGTTTTAATTTACTTTCAAACTATTTTCAAGTTTTTCATTTGGATAACCCACGGAGTTAGAGAGTAGAACTCCTAGGAAAAAGTTTCGTTTTTCATTAATATCTCAACAACTCCTGGTCTTAGATACTCGAAACTTGAGCTAAGTTTATAAGGGGCTATTTCAAGGCTATCCACAAAATTTAGTCAAATTCGGTTCAATCGTTCTCCCATGATGATGAGACAAACGAAAATTTTGTTTTTACTAATATCTCGAGAACCACTAATCGTAGAAACTCCAAATATATACTAAATTTTAAGTGGGACTATTTCCAGGCTACCCACAAAATTTAATTAAATTCAGTTTAGCCGTTCTCCCGTGATGACGGGACAAACAGACAGACAGACATACAGACAGACGGACAGACATATTTTCAATTTTATATATATAGATTAAATAAACAGAAACACAATTGAAATAAAAATATCTGAAGTCAGCCTCCACACTATTTTCCTATACATTTATATTCCGTGAGCTACGATGCCCACAAGTTAGCGGTCACTCTTTGCAAGCTGGTTTTCATAAATGCTGACTTTTTTTAGTAGCTACTTCTTAACTGCCCCAGGAAATGGTAAATACACCCGTTGAGCAACGATGAACACGTCCGATAATCTCACTCCATGCAATAACAATACGCCCGCGTAACGGGAACATGATGTTGAGGCTGCTACGTGAGAAAGTCGTACCTTAGAATAAACACCAATATTTATGATCTTGTATCTCTATAGAAGTTTGTAAAATTGCGTTCGTAGCAACTGCAGTTATCGCAGCAGCGTTCACAGCAATTAAATAATTCGTAAAATTACGTTCACAATAATTACAGCCATCAATTAAATAAGTCCTAAAATTGCGTTCAATTGCAGCTATTGATTGCAGTTATCGATTAAATTAATCGTAAAATTGCGTTCACAGCAATTGCAGTTATTGATTAAATAAGCATAAAATAGCGTTCATAGCAATTGAAATTACCGGTTAAATAAGTCGTAAAATTGCCCTCATAGCAATTGCAGATATCTATGAACTTTACTAGCAGAAGTGAACTTGTTGCCAGTAAAGTTATCGATTATTCGGTGTTCAGGGGTTCTAATAATTGCAAATCCATTTCAATGATACTGATAACCGCGCTGAGAGTGCAATTCCAAATTTTCGAAACACGCAAATCAGCTGTTTTTATTACTAATAAAGAGATAATTAAATATATATTATATTTCCCATTTTGCATAAAAATATGTGAAATATTTTGAAAATGGGGCAAAAACGGAGTTCTATAAATTACAAAATTACACAATTCTCTTTTATATAAAAAGTTACGTAGATAATCACTATTTTTATAGCATCTTACAGCATATTTATTTCCATAATTTTCTTTTAATTTTTGAAAAAGAAAAAAAAAAGAGAAAAAGAACCTTTTCGAGACATTGACACTCAAATATATTTGAAGATTGATTCAGGAATATTCAAATTGTATAAGTCCATCAAAATTCAAGACTCGTATTTTTAAACCCCCCACAATACTTTCCGAATATGATGTTTGGACGTGAGACAACGATCAAATTTACATAATCAGCCTCATTTTCAAGTTGTTCATTTAACAAACGATTCTCTGCAAATATCCTGAAGCAAATTGCGGTTTCGGAGTACTTTAAAGCCGGAAGCGTTTGTTTCTGCAATGTTTGAATAAACCTCTGCTAAAGCAGACTAAATTACAGGGAGCATTGAGGGAAACTGTGGTTTGCCAGAAGCGGAAGATATGTTGAGTTACACCCTCGATTTAAAAATATTTCTCGTCTGCAAATTTTAAGAATGTGTTTTAAAGTTTGGTTGCTCTATTAACAAAAACGTACGTCTCTTATGTGATGCATAATACGTGGGCAAACAGTGTGAGATTTATATATGAATTTATTAATTTATATTATTGTCCAATTTAGAATCCTGACAACTCGCTAAACTTCGATATTTACAGAAATTTCTTTGCATTTTCATTTAAAATTTTACATAGATGACTTTAAAGTGAGAGTCAGCACTGTAGCACATTTGAATAATTTCTAGAAGTATATGGACAATATATTGTCCAATTCGGATTCTAAACAACTCACTGAACTTCGAAATTCCTATAAATGTTTCTTTATATTTTTACTTTGAATTTTGAAAATATAATTTTAAAATTAGAGTCAACACTCTAGCACATTTAAAAAATTTTTTGAGGTATATAGACAATACAGAGTGTTTCAAAAATATGTAACGTTTCTTGAAATTGCAAGATAACTCTCAAATGATTGATCACAGGAGTTTAAGAAATACTTAATTAAGATAGACTAGCATGTAAATTTTGATCATCTGAACCACTAAGTAAAACAATGTCTACTAAAATAATTCGCTACTAAGAACTCTCACTTTAATCATACATTATTCCATATATTTTATACACATATTTAGAATGGTAGACGATTGGAAAGGAAATTATTTGATAACAAGTTGTTTAGACAGATACTGACTCCCCAGATACCATTCACTCATTGCTACTGCATGTGATACCTTTTAGCAAAAAATTGCAGAATATAGTTTATGCGGATCCCATAGAAACATTTTTTTTAAATATAAAATACTTACCATACCTCAATTAGTCACACAAAAAATATCTACTGTCAAACAATCAAAATTACTAATATCCTCGATAAAGGTTTTCAACGTTTTCAATTAGACGGATAATTAACAAAACCAATATAGAAAAAAATTCTTTAATTGTGTCTTATTATTAAAATATTGTCATCTAAATCGGATGTTCAAAACTATCCCACAGTTGATACTATATGTGTGAAGAGATTCAAGGTTCTAAGTTACCGAGGGGAGAGACTTGTATAAAAACTAGAAAGAGTTTTCGATACACCTCCCTATATTATACACCCTGTGAGAAATCGAAAATCCGGCTCTTTTAGATTTTACCCTTCTACCCCGTGGTTGATAGTAAAGCTATGTTATTATAAATTATATCTTTTAGATCATCAGGATATTTTGGAGGGTTTAGATGAACACACGTTAGATACTTTTTATATTTATCTTTAGTACCCAAATGAATATACAACTAATGTAAGTAATATAAATAACATAGTAGAATCTGTTTGTTAAATGTAAAAATTACGATTTAAAAATATTTCTGCAGTGTTTTACTGATCGAACCATCGTTAGTTTACTGATTTGTATGAATAATTCATAATACAGACGAAGAACCTATCGCTTTTTCATATTAAAAAATCATTGACGAGTTTCTTCCATGAAAAACTTAATGAGCTCTCACTTTGCATATTGTCCCTAAAAACCTTGAGGATGAATTCCTGGAACAACAAAGTCCAGACTTTATGACAATGTTTTCAGTTAACTAGTTTGTATGGAGTATATTTGTGATGTTGTAAAAGAAAGGAATTCTGTCATTAAGAGATCGTTTAGAACTTCAATAGAACTCCGATGAAAAGCATATTTTCAGAAAAATACAACGCCAAACTAGGACTTAGATGTAAGAAAATTGATTAGAGTGCAAATATTGTAAGAAACACTGTATTAATTACTGAACCATTCTAAAGAGAAGTCCGGAAAATCGATAATGTATTACTCACAAAAATATATATATTGAGAAAAATATATTGACGATTTAGATATGAAATCTGATTTCAAAACATGTAATGATTTTGAACTGGCACATTAATTAGAATGTGCCAGAGCATATAGTGATGTAGAATATACTAGTACTATATCATCAAGAATTGTTGACCAAAGGGTATGGTTTACAGCAAATGTTGTAGGCTATTTATTTAAAACATAGAAATTGACAAATGAAATAGAAACATAAACGGAAAAATATATTTAAAATATGTTGAAAAATAAATAATGATGGCCGAAAGATGAAAACTACTTTTATGTAAAAAATATTTAAAGAATAAAAGTTTTAATGAAAAAGTATGAAGAAAGAGTTTAAACGAAATCAAGTATCAGTTATAGTCAAGCATGAGGAAAACCTCACATTCCATTCCATAATAACCTATGGCACAAAAATTTTATGAACAGCTCTTAAAATAGATTATTTTAATATGAATTAATTAGATATGAAGTATACCGTATGGCTATAAGGGTAAAAAAAACTGCTAGAAACAACTATTGATTAAAAATAAAGTTATCTTGTGTTGATCATTGAGTAACTGCATTAATTTACTAATGTTCGTAATTAATAATGAGTTTGCAATGATGTGATTAATCAAAAAGTCGAAGTAATTTGTATTTGACTTTTTAATTAACACTTTACAACAAAGTTGAAAAGTGTTTATGACTTTGTTCATTCTGTCTGTCTGTCTGTCTGTGCGTTAGCACGATAACTGCCGTAAAAATGACTTTATCAAAATGAAATTTTAGTATGTTGTTCAGATGGTCTGTGGGACCTACGGGAATATAAATGAAGAATATCACCCAATTAGATTTGGATTGAACGCGGGTTGAAAAAATGAAATACATTGAACCCTATGCGACTTAATTTTTTAAACATTTTCTAAGCGGATTTAAAATTCACAAATTGTTTCGAAAGTTTTATGAAATATTCAAATTATCCCATAAAATATATAAAAAAATTTCAGCAAAATATATTCAGCTGTTTTTTAAATAAAAATTAAAATAATAATTACACCTTTTATATGAAGCGTTCACGTGACCATTATATCAAGAGATCACGTGAACCACTTCAAAATAAAATATAGCATCCATCTTGTGTCAAAATCGTGATATTTAAATTTATTTTTAATTCATATTTAGTGTTGCATCCGTCCTAAAACCGCTTTTTTTCTGCTGAAATTCTGTGCATCTACATACTAAAACAACGCAATAACAATATATTTGGGTTTAAATGATCATCTAAATTTGATTGTGATAAATGAAATGAATGGAAAATGTTTATGAATGAAATGCTGCTTTTATAGAGAGAGCCAGTCGTGTTATATTTCGATGACGTCATTTGAATAAATTTCAGTTGTTTTTGATGAAGTTTTCAAATCTAATAAATTATTGTAGTATTATGATCATTTTAAAAATATTACCGAGGAAAGTATCGTATTTTAGAGATGTTTAAACTGGGCAATTTATATTTTAATGCCGTCATTTGTATAATTTCCGTAATTTATATTGTTAGAATATCATGGTCACTACATTACGCTTGTTGAGTAAAATTTAAACCACAAACTTTGTTTACTGGTAACAAATGCACAATCGCAACGAAAACTGCATTCATCAATAACACAGCATAGTTATCGGATAATGTGAATGAATAATGTGTATGGATAATGTGTATATATCGGATAATGATTGAAGCACAACACGTGCAAATTTTAGGAGATCATACTCAACAATAAACTCGACCTGCTGTACAGTATTCCACTCCACATATTCAACTTTTTAAAATTTTGACTAAATTTAGAGAAGTCATTGTCATACATAGAAGACAGACAGAAGCAAATTGAGAGCAACTCAAAGGTAGGATATTTGATCACTGCATTTCCTGTTTTCTATATAACAAATTTAAGATATCATCCAGTAATTTCATTTTTTTCAATTTTGAAACGCAGTGCAGGCGATATTTTGTATTCTTCATGTTAGCTTTTAAAACAGACTCTGTTTATTTTCTGAAACTTCATTCCAAGAAGCATAGGTGAGACGTTGACAGACAATTATCAGAGGGTGAGAACAAGCTCCTTCCAATTCCCGCTTTTTTCCACTTCCCGATCAACACTAGGAAGGAGCCCAAAAACCTTTTTTATGAGTTTCAACAGTCCGTCGCAATGTTTTCCCTTCATTAGGGAGTTCTTCCTGTGGAAAATCGTGTTCCTTCCTGGTCGACGGGAAGCTCTTTACTTGGTCTCCTGGTTGTTCCAAGCTTGGACTCAAGCCAAGATATAGACATAGTCATTACTGAAATGTGAAAGCTTTGGATGCATAGGAGAATCTTTATGTCAGAAAGTATTTGAATATGAGCTTTTTGAAGAATATTATTTATAAGTTCCATTCTTTCCAAGTTCGATGCAGGTAATTGATTTTCTTAAGACTTTTTTTAATATATTTCACTTAACTACGTCATAATGTCTAGCTGTTAATTTAAGGCTCCTCTATATACGAGCTGACTCGCCAAGCATATTGAAGCCCACCGAGGCCGGAAGCGTAATCCATTTACATTGGCTCTCTCTCTCTCTCTCTATTCGTATTTTCAGTTTAGGAAGTACTATTGAATTAATATTGTTGGTGGATGTTCTGGACCGAACTGCTCTAAACATACTAGAAAAAGGTTTAGGTAATTCCGCTTTAACTGAATCGAAGAGGAAATAAAAAAATGGCTTATAAATAGTCGGCGGGATCAGTAAATACCTGCTACAGGAGCATACTTGTGCGAGCTAAGTTCTACAATATTCTAATTGAAACTTCTATTTTTAAATGAAGTATTTATTTTAAATACTCATTTTATAATTTCGGTAAATTTAGTATGTATTATTATGATTATTAGTTGTTATAGTCTAATCTTAGTAAACGTGGTTTGTAGTCCAAATATTATCCTTAACGTGTTATTCTGTCTTCCAAACCTAAAAGTATAATAGCTTCAAATTATATATATAGTAAAGATTTATTCATGCTACACCGATATCTTTCAAATTTTATACACTTCATTGCATTTTTAGAGTATAATGAATCATAAAATTGTGAAGACCTACTGTCAGCAAATTGTCGCCAAGTGGAAATCTTATCATATATAATAATTATGTAAACATAAGTTAAAATGGTAAATAAATGGAAATACATTTATCATAAAAGCTAATAAAGGATAATAAATGATCAAATAGGATTTTTAACGAAAAACTGATAGAATTTATGTCCGAATGACACAAATTTTCTTTGGAACGGCACGAATATTTTCATCGCCAAGTCGACGATTGGCGCCATTCATTCGATGGCTCTCTAGTTTTCCAGTTTAGAAGATCTCCTCAATATTATTATTTAAGCTACATCAATTATTTTGTAGTAGGAATAGAAAACATATCGTTTACAATACAGATTTATATAATTTATTATTACTAAGATTTTAAATATTGTATTTATCTAATCTACACATCCACAGATTTATAACAAAATTGCACCTCTTTGAAATTTAGTACCTTTAAAATTAAATACACAATTTTATCTTAAAGTGACTCCTCCCCCCCCCCCAGGTAATTCACACACTACTATGTATCATCATAAATATATATTTCGATAATATAAAACAACTTTTCATTATTTAGTACAGATATTAAATAAAAAAATACAAAGTATTTCATGAATTTTAATAAGATCGGATTTTTGCCAAAAAGATTAATAGGAAGAAAAATGTCCATTTATTTGTTAATCTGTTTATAGAGTGAGAACCATATTTTTGATTCTTGTTAGTAAGTGTCGCGTAATTACAAGCGTTACTCCAATCCATGTCACATTTCTATAAATATAACTCAATTGAAAATTTGTTAATGTTATTAAATATGTCTAAAAACCAATATTTGGAGCACGTATTAAACCGCCAAATATGGTAGCCCATGTAATTTGCAGAAACCTTACTGGGCTTCAATATGCTTGATAAGTCAGCCGGTATTATAGGAGTTCTATGTTAATCAGTCGATTGACAGAAATGTTTGTCAACACTCATTTACGAAAACGCTGCATCCTTGAAATTGCGTGTTGTTGGCTAGTTTCTTAGAATTTTTTGGTAGACGTCCTTCCTTGACTAATACTGAGAATATTGTAGTGTCCTATATCGAGTTTCACGATATATATCGATTAATTTTAGCAGTACTAAAATTCTCTGTTTGTCAATGTTGCTGGTAAGACGGCTGACATACTGTAGAGGCAGGAAATTTGCAGTAAGGTGTACAGAAATATTATTTGTCACGTTATCACATTTTTAAAAAGCAGCTTCACTGACATTTAGAAAAGCAAATAATGCTGCTCCTAAGCTTCCTAAACAAAATATACATCTGTAAACATAAAAATGTTTTTACTGGAATGGGATCTTTAAAAATTATTTAAGATAACATTGCGCTAGAATGCTGGCTCCTAATGGAGGAAGCTTTCAGCATATAGCGTCATAAGAGTGAATTTCATCATATCTTCGTCCCGTGATATAACGTTATGTGATGCGAAGAACTTTATTATAAAGCCATCGAAAGCCAAAATATATTGAGATACCAGATATAACATTGCAAAAGCGCAGAATGATTTGATATTATTTACGGGATAAAAACTATTTGTTTATTTGCCAAACAATTAAAATATAAGGGATTTAGTTATATTACTACCGTGATAATATTATATCTTGCATTTTCAACGAATAAAAGGAAAAATATTCAATTTATTAACCAAACTTGCGTAGATAATGAATAACCTTATTTCGAATTTTCTTCAAGCACAGGAGAGCGCAATGCATAATATGAATATTCACTTATGATTACATACTTTTTACACTTTACTTATTTTCACTAAAAAACAACCTTGAGTTGGCACTATCTAAACGTTGACAACTTTCACAAAGGTTAATTGAATTATATTGTGGACCACTCAATTGCCCCCATGCCTCGTATGCACAAAACGCGAAATAAAACAAACGTCAAACGCGCTCTATCTTAACTCCTCTCTATCGTTAGCAATGCATGTGCTCACAGAAATTAATCCTCAGGGATAAAACTCTAGCTTAGTGAAAAAGTAATCTTTTTTGTGTTTCTTCTCCACTAGTTTTCTAATCAAACGTTTCCCTTTCTGTGAGAAATTTGAACCTTTCTTACACAGAAGCACCAATGCTGTGTATCCTTCTCTGTAAGAGTCCAAGCAAAGTTCCTCCAGCTTAAAAACTATCCGCCTGATCATCATCATCATAGCCCATATATTAAATAAATATTTTAATAATTGATTCATCAATTTGACGTTGTTTTCGTAAAATTGCCGTGATTTTTGCAATTTTAAGGCTATATTCATTTATCTTGGGGGAAATATTGCCAAATTGCTGAGTCGCCAAATTTACCAAATATATCGTCAAGCATTACAAGCAAACGGAGGCTTTTCTTATACATAAATGACAATTGACGATTTGTTAGGCGTCAAAATACAAAACTATTACCCAAATCATCTCCTTGTGAATGGAACGAGCTAGATCCACAAGAATGATGGTAACAAATTTATCACATAATATTGGATATACAAAGTGAACATATTTTTCAATAGTTAATACGTGATTTTAATTCATGTGATTCGTTTGATAAATTTATTTAAAAAATGGGCATTACTTCAAGACCGGTTCATGCTAGCATTCTAAAGTATTTGTTATTCGCTTTCTAAAGAAAAATTACATAAGAAATGATCATTTACGTAACATTATTGGAGGTTCTGATTTTTTCAAATTTTTATTCGCAAATTGAAGAGTCTTACGAACATTTGATGCATTTAAAATCAATAGTTTTCCAGTATTTACTGATTGTTATATTTGTACAAAATTTTGTTCAACGCGTTCCATTTGTTCGTGAGATATGGCCTCCCCTGTCTCACACACACATATATCAACTAAAAACATTCCATTCGAGTTCAGGGATGCTTGAAACGTTCTTTTCCGCAGAGAACTGGAATTCGAATTTTCAACAGCGTCACAATATTTTTCCTATATACATTATACTATGTATATATGGGCAGTAAAAGGAAATAACATCTGTCATATGATGACGGATAATAATTCGAGAGAAACAACAGACTTTTTTGACTTTTTCTCCCACTGCTCACCTAAGAAATTAACCTCAGAACCTTTTTATTAGTCCTAAAAGGTCGTTTCAGTGTATTTCCTTCATTAAGAAGTACTTCCTGATGAAAATTATGTGCCTTCCTGGACGAAATTAAGCACCTCGCTCAAGTTCCTGGATTGGGTAAGTGCCAAATTGTTAGGCATATCATAGCTGGAATATAAACGCTTTAAGTGGACAAGAGATTTTGTGAGAAAAGTTTGAATATGAGCTTGTTGAAACGAGAAAGTTTGAAGTTCCACTCGTTACAAGTTAGATGCAGGTAATATAGTCTTATATTTGTTTTTAAACTTGTTTTTACTGATAAAAGCAGGATACAGTATCAAAACTGAATGTGTTAAGATGTGAGGAGTCTTATCCTTAAGAGAAATCGTGACATTGTAAATTCCTTTTAGATAATTTTAACGTATACCAAACTGCAAAATATTTTGGCTAATAAATATAGTTAAAATATGATATATGGTAAGGACGACGAATTTACTTTCTGAGGATCTTCATTTTAGAAGCATTCAAATTGGTAAGTTATGTAATGACATTGTTAATTGCTCATTGTAATGAAGATCCAAATTTATTATTCGTCAGTATGCATCACCTGAAAATATACATTTTACACAGATTTATTTTTTTCTTATATTTTAGTGATTTTTGAGTATTTTCAATCCTATGTGCATCCATGATTTTAAAAATAAAAATAATTATCCAAATTTAAATATTTTCCTTATACACTGCATGAAAAAATATCAACGCACGCCTAAACATTTTGTCGAAGAACAGCTGAATTCGGTATGTACATACCTCTCAGCAAGGTATGTAATTACTTAAAAATTCGTCGAGAAAAAGAGAACAGAGTTCCAGACAACAGTATATTCTAGGGAGTATATAAGGAACATTGCTCTCCCACTGGAACATATCTGATCATATCTTGAATCTGACCATATCTGAACATATTTTGTGGTTCGTTGCCTTTAGTAACTGGCGTAGATGACTTGATACATACGGAGTCAGTATAAACAACTATGCGAGTTCTACATCAGACACATCGCAGATTTAAGACAGTACTAGTGGCCAATCCATACATACGTATAGGACCTTCGTCATGAAGGAGATGCTGTAGTATTACGATTTTGGTGGAAATAGGTTCAAGATGATATGCTTAAATGACGAATAATTACGAACGTCCTATAAGAAAACTGATTACTGCGATGATACTGCGATGGTGAGATCAGCAAGAAAGGCGTTTGAAGCTATTCTGTCGATATTTCAAAGACACATAGTTTCCTCTATTTACTATTTAGTGCCAGTTCGTACCATTGTGGTATCGACTGCATAAAAAAGTGGATTACTGCATTTGCAAAGAGTGAAGCGAACATTCATAAAGCAATATTAAATTTCTTGAGCTGGAGATGTCTTTAACTCAACTCTGTGATAATCGACTTCTAAGCTTTGGTGCCTGATCAAACACATGCACTGACAAGTTGGTTATTTCGCTTTCCAGCTATAAGAGGTTTTCTCTTATTTCCGTGGTTTAACGAAATTTATTTATTTCATCCACACTAACATTTACAATGAGCTTTGTATATTTCCTGCAATTTTAATCTGAAAATGACAATTACAGACAATTTTCGGGGAGAAAGAATATGCTTCTTCTTCTATTAATTTATTTCCTAATTCGCACAAAATCAGCAACTTTCTAATTTACCATAAAGCATTGTATGTTATTCTTAGAAGTGATTCCATTTTTAGTTATGGCAAAATGTACATTCATGTAGGATTATTATTTCTATATGTTAGATACGTCTAACTTCTTAAGGAAATACACTGAATCTAATGTTGTCCAGGTTTGTATGATAAATATATCTAGAGGCACATTAAACACTGGGTGCATTTGTCTTTTACCGAATCTGTTTAATGTTCTGCATTTAGACTTAATTTTTGGAGATATTTTTTCTCCGAGAATATCAGTCTGAGAGTTATATTTCTTAATATTATTACCATTAAGCATTGCATTTTTGGTTGCTTCTGTTACTCTAAGAATAGTTTCTTCAACTTCTTTCATTAGCTGTCTACTATGTATTTCCCTATTGCTTGATATTCCTTGCTTCATTGTTTGCTATTATTTCTTGTTTTTCTGCTTCACTTTTAAATTTCAAGCATTGATAAAAAATCAGTCTCTGCTTATTTTTTCATTTTTTTTTCGTTCAGCTGCTTTAGAATAAAGTTAGGGTAATTGAAAGACAAAATAAATTTAAATGCATAGCAATACTCTTTATTGTTTGAGTTCTAATTTGTACTATACTGATAATTGATTTATGTAAAATTAACAGTTTAAATAAATATTTTTAATTCAGTTCGAACTTTTTGCCATAGAAATGTATACAATGCTGTGGGACATATTTTTCCTCAGAGTCAATCAAATTACTGTCTCAAACGATTTTGGCGATTTTCAAAAATGAAAATTTAACTCCTTCCTTTAACCTTCATAGTCAAAAGATTCATCCAACTTATTTAAAATACTACTAAAACCAGCCCGCCACAACGATTCGACGTAAAAACTTCGTTATGAAAAAAAATCGATTTTTAATCATTTAAAATATTGTTTCCATGTTTCTTTACCCAAAATCACATCCTTATAATCTAAAATTACAACTTTACCAGTGATTTAGATTGTTACACAACAATTCAAACGGTAATTTATATAATATTAGCTAAGACAATATTGGTTTTGACCACATTTTTACAGACATACACAATACACATATGATTTGAAATAAAAATTCTTAAGCGCATTTCCGTTGACATATGAAAATTTTAAGCAAAAAAAAATTGTTTTTCTGGGGGGAATAAAACTGTGCTTTATCCATGAAAATGCATTCTAAAGAAATATGTCGCGTTGAAGCAGATAAATTTGCCTTCCAAATTTTTTCCTGCCTGAAATCTCCAGGAAGAACAAAACTTCCCAAGAAAGAGAAGCAGAATAAGTGCCAGGCAATTCGTTGAATCCGGAAACAGGACATGAGGAAGGAAACGAAAAACTGCAGAGCCAGCTCTAGTTTAATGGACTGAGAAAATCACATTAACACTTAACGAATCAATGTTTTTCCACGGCGTTTATAACTACTTCAGTCATAATTTGCGTGTTTCTAGTAAAAAGCCGGTGATAAAACTTCTGGACCATGAAGTTCCATTCGACTTATACCACACATCCATATTTCAGACACGATTCAGGTTCACTAACATCATAATCAGTATCAAAATGATGAAACATGTATCTTTTTATGAGTTTCCATTTCCAAGTTTTTAGTTTAGAAATTTGCGTAAAGACTTTTAAAAAAAAATATTTTTGCAAGTTAGTAACAGGTCTATCACACCGTCAAATTTAATGCATTCGCTTATTTTGTTTTATTATATATATTATTTTAATATCATTTCATTCATATTAAAGTTGAAGCAATCATTTTTCCGCATACGTTATATCATTGCTATTAATTCGTGAATTATATTTCACTATATATTATCACAAAAAGCATTTGTACTGTACGTCAAAGGTATCTGCCGCAAACCACCTATCAAATTAAAGTCAGAAACTTTATATCAACATTGTAATTTCAATTAAAATTTATTATTTATCTGTTATCACATTAAAAAGGAACTTATATTTCTTATTGTCCGATTTCAAAATTTCAGAAGATAAACAAAACAATTTTCATTGAAAATTATGAACGGAGGAGGACAATATAGAATCAGGAAAAAGAGCTACAATAATATACATATCAGGTAATGTAATCAAAAGAGGACATCAAAAGTTCACCCTACTATAACTTTGTATAGTATGCACATTGTATGTTTCACATAAATTCACCTTTTGCTAGCAGAATCTCCAAATTTCATCTTTAAATAAATTGCTTATCAATTTAAATTCTTTTAAAGATTTTTTTAGTAAGCCTTATAAATACTTCTCCAAATTATCTAAGCTTTTTCAGCAATCTCTAGAAGCGGTTAATATGCAAAATATTTTTCATTAAAAACTTTGTTATAATTATAGGCATGTGGCAAAATTAGCTTTATTAAACACTTTAGTGTTGTATTTATATTCTTGTACACGCTTTTATTTAATGGAAATGCACAATATGTCGCGTATGAAATAATGAGTATATTCATGTATTTAGTTTTTTTTTAAACTTTGCAACAAAATTCCATGAAATACAGAATACAATTTTCGATCAAAACATTCGATCAGAACATTTTGGATCACAACTTATTGCATTATAATTTATGCGTTATTATAATTACGTTTAACATTATGTATCATTATTTGTTCATATTTTTTATTTTAGTACATATGTTATCTAAGTATTATACTTGGCCGAGGGTCGTAGTTACACTCTTTTCTTCGTTAGAATACACAGCAACTAATACAATTAGATAAAGTGAGCAGGTAAATTAATTATTCATTCCTGTTTCTCAAATCTCATTTGGTAATCTCTACTCATAATAAAACAGAGTATGTATTTGACGGGTAACGCTTTCGGGGCGATCCACTCGGGAATGCTTCCCGGATAATCCACTCTTCAAACCCGGACGTGAATCTATGAGAGAATCAAAACAGAAACGTTTTATATTTGCCGCCATCTATCGGCCGAAAATATAACTAAAGTTCTCGCAAGTTGAATCGATTAGAAACTGCCTCAATAATATTTTCAAAAAAGCTTCTTTTTAATTTGTGATGCTCTTTGAAGCAATTGAAGTAGGTTTCATTTTTTCCCAAGTTCATCTTCTCAGATAATTTCCCTACCAGAGCGGACAGGATTGTAAGCAAACCCTGGATGTGACTCATTCACCTTGTTAATTGGAGATTCTTTACAGTAACGTTTTTTGATATTCTTATATATTAAGAAAGAGACAAACAGAATTGATTTAATTATAATGTTTATTTATTTTCGTATATTTAAATATACTTTATTTCCGTATATTTAAATATTTTCGTCAAAAATGAAATACTCAATACTCGAAACGATGAGTTTAGAATGTTTGATTTTGCTGATGGTAATTGGCGACTATAGTTTGTATTTTTAAAAAAAATTTTATTATTTTTTCGGTAACGTTTCTTTAACAGTAACAATTCTTCTTACAGTAACGATTCTTTACAGTAACGCTTTTTGATATTCTTATATATTAAGATAAAGACAAACATAATTGATTTAATTACGTTGCGTGTTCATGGGTTGGAAGTAAAGATAATCTTCATATCTTAGCTCAAAATGGTAGAACAGCTAATATTGTGTATCCAGAAGCTCTTCAATATTAATATTATTAACGGGGTATAAAATGATAACATAAATGATACTTAATATAAATGATTTTTAACATAAGTTATTTGATATTTTACAGAAGTTACTCTTCTCTTACTGTACATACAATTTTACATGATTTATAATTTTAATTTAGCCATTTCCACAAATATTATGTCGAAAAGGCACATATTATTCTTGATATAATTTTAAAATTTTGGCTGCAAAGAACTATGCAATGTTTTTGGGGGGGGGGAAATGCTGAAGAGGAAATATGCCTATAGCGGAACACGCCTCATTTAGCGGTGTGTAACAAAAGGAATAACGAATCCATGTACTCTATCTCGAAAAAAGTGGTTGTGGAAATGATTACAAAGGAGTAGCATTTTCTTTACTTCTACACTTCAAAACATGTGATCACAATTACAAGATTTAAACACATAATATAAATGTTTAGTTGCATTTTTCTTTTTCATATTTTATTTCTTGACCAATTATGTTCTTATGTTCATCAAAGATTTTTGATGGGTTTTTTTATTTGACTGCGCCTATTTCGCCTAACTATTCCGACCAACCATCGTCTAATACAGCTATCGATTCTCACCCTAACAGCCATCTGGTTGACCTGCAGGGCCCAACCACTTCCATTATCATGCTGAGAGATAGTTTTTAAACGAGCAGCATACCGTTATTCACCCAAGGCCCGACACACAGGGCCTCCACAACTTTGATAAAAAAATCGATATTTGCACATTTTCTGGCAGCTGTACCAGACGAAGTCTGGTCGCCGTAGACGGCTAGTATCTATATATTCTAATTGTCAAGTGTCCGTCTGTACATCCGTCTGTCTGTCATGCTTTTCTTCGACACTTCCTGAATAGATAGACTTGATGCACAGGTCGATGGCTCGATAAAACCCCATCAAAAAATCGTATTTCCCGAAAACGTTCTTCAGAGGGGGGGGGGGGGGGGGGTGCTTCACACTAAAATGTTCAAAAAGTGAAATGATAGAAAAGCATGCTTTGTGCTATACAGGACTTCAAACTTGGCGTATGGGTAAATCGTTTGAAAGGAAGAAAGAGTGGAATTTCAGATTTCCAATATTTTCTACTTAAAGGGGTGCCACACGCAAAAATGTTCGATTTGACGAATACACGAATAAATGAGAAACGACTCCTTTAAAATTTGATAAAGGTTTGAAATTTGGTATATGAGCTAATTAATCGTTTAATGAAAACACCCAAGACGAATAGAGTTTTCAAAAATTCAAAAATGTTCGTTTAAGGGGGTGACCAGACAAAAACGTTCGAAAGGTGAATTGATAAAAAAACATATATCGGGATGAGACAGCGATTTCAAATTTGGTTTACGGGTGGATAGTTTGGAAGGAAGAAAGTGAACTATTCCAGTTTTCCATTATTTTCTATTTTAGGAGGTTACGCACACCAAAATGTTCGATTTTCGGAATAAATGAGAAAAGCCTACTTTTATAAAGTAGGATTTTCAAATTTTAAAGGAGTCGTTTTTCATTTATTCGTTTATTCATCAAATCGAACAATTTTGCGCATGGCACCCCTATAAGTATAAAATATTAATATATATTCCCTGTGATAGAGGCTTGATATTTGCTATGTGGGCATCATCTAAAAAACCCAAGAAGAATAGTTTTAAAAAATTTCCTTTAAAGGGGTGAGTCCTCCACACAAATATGTTCAAAATGTTAAATTATAGAAAACGCATGCTTCGCTATGAGATAGAGAATTCAAATTTAGTCCATGGGTAGATAATTCGAAAGAAAGAAAGTGTGTAATTGGAGTTTTCCAATACTTGGAACTTTCGTCGTTCTGCACACCAAAATGTTCGATTTGCCGAATAAATGAAAAACGTCTCCTTTAAAATGTTTTAGAAGCTTGAAATTTGTGGTATCTATCATTTGATAAAAAATCTCAAGAAGTATAGAAGTTTTTAAAAATTTCAATTAAGGGGGTGGATGCACCACACATAAATGTTCAAAAAGTGAAATGATAGAAAAACACACATCGCGATGAGATAGAAACTTAAATTTGACGAAATGGCAGGTAGCTGGAAAAGAAAAAGTGTGCAATTTCAGTTCTCCATAATGTGGCTATTCAGGGTTGCTACACAATAAAGTGTTCAATTTGACGAATTAAGTGAAAAACACATTTTTTATGTGAGATTGAGTCTTGCAATTTAGTACATAAGTCAATCGTACAATAAAACCATCTGGAAAAATTTGAAGTTTTCAAAAATATTCTGTAGACAGGGATGCTCGACACCAAAACGTTCGAAAGGTGAATTGAGAGATAAAGACTTGGAATAGAATACACGGGTCAATCGATTGATAAAACCGTAGATAGGAACTATAAAATTAGATAGAAATAAGATAGAAGATAGAAACTTTAAAATTGGTGCAAGGTGAATCATTAAATAGGAATAAAGTATATAATTTTGGCTTCTTAATATTTACTAATTTAGGGATGCTGCACACTTAAATGGAGAACCATTGAAAAAATTGAATTATTCTAAACGGTACGTTATTTGGAGGTTGCTATTTGTAAGACTGTTGAATTTCAACGGGTATTCGGCTAGTTTCATACTATTCCCACTAATGAACTGTGTAAACTTTCATAACTAACTTTCATATTCTTCAAAACACTTAAGTGCTTTGGAAGAAGAGCGTTTGAAATATCTTTTTAAACATATTTATTTCAGTTTTGCCTTGACATTTTAAGCCTGTCCTGTAGTAGTGGTTGCGAACAAACTCCCACCCCCTCCTTCATCAAATTTTATAAAATATCTAGCCATTATTCTTAGCACATTAGCACTACCTAAATATCCAATAATCTCATTCTAAATCACCAATTAAATAAAACGGGCGTGGCTTAGTTACGGACGTGTCCGGACTCTCAATCTATCAAATAATTTCCTTTATGCTAATGTTGTTTCCTTTTTATAAACTAAGTAGTGTGAAAGATGAAATGTGGGATGTTTGAATTAATGCAAGATAATAACAAGAAAAATCAATCATGCATAAAGCATTAATTATAAAACACTTTCCAACTGAAATGCAATTTTAATTAAACATCTCTAAAATGTGATACATTCAGTAGTGATATTTTAAAAATTATCATAATACTACAATTATTTATTATATTTGAAAACTTCATCGACTCTCTATGTAAAATTAATAACTTCTCTATGTAGAATCAATGTATGTTTGATTCATATCAGATGTATTGCAAACTCCAAAGCTAAATAATTTTGCGTTAAAGAAATTCAGCAATTTTTATACAACTCATCTTACAGCTTGTTGTGTTTACATTCTCCGTGAAAGTTAGACTTCTTTGTAGAAATGATCAAAGTTTGATGATTATTTAAACTCCAAAATATTGTAATTGCGTTGGCGCAGTATATAGATGCACAGAAAAACAAATAAAGCGGTTTTAGGATGGATGCAACACTAAATATAAATTAAAAAGAACTTTAAAAATCACGAATTTGACACAAGATGGATGCCATATTTTATTTTGAAGTGGATCATGTGATTTTTTCATATAATATGGGTGCAATTATTATTCTAATTTTTATTTTAAAAAACTACCGAACATATATTGCTGATTTTTTATTTTATACATTTTATGGGATAATTTGAATATTTCCTAAAATTTTCGAAGCAATTTGTGAATTTTAAATTCGGTTAAAATGTATTTGAAGAAATAGGTCTCATCTATTTCATTTATTCAACCCGGGTCCAAACCAAATCTAATTAGGTGATATTATTCATTTACATTCCCATATGTCCCACAAACTGTCTAATAACGTACACTCTCGGATGCAAGAATGAATTTAAATTTCTGGATATATATATATATATATATGACACTTTTCTTTAAAAGCACTAATAATAGTAGACAGGAACAATATACAGAGAATAGCTCCATAACTATCTTACAAGATCATGCACTTGCCAATTTAGTTCAACTCATATCACGACAATTACTCCCAAACTGAACGATGACTCTTTTTATGTGCTATCCATTAAAACATTAAGAAGGGGCTAGTATCTCCCAGAGTATTTGTTATTTCGAGAAAGTTCAAGCAAATGCAAAAACTGAACAAAAGTCGCCAAGTTGGCGATAAATCACTAAATCTGGTAAGTCCCCCCCCCCCTAAAATTTAATATACTGCAACCCTGCGTACACCTAATGGGAATGACTGACTGCCTGTAAAGGTGTTTGTCCTTTCTGGGAGACTCAAAAATCTCCCAGTGAAGGCATTTTACATGTTCGTTACATTGTTCCCTCCTTAAAACTGCACTTCCCTCTCAGTATTAACCTACTGTGATTAAATGTGGGGCTAATCTGTCGATATGGATGAATTTTGTCTTGGCTTAAAACGATTTCTGAATTCGATAAACGCACTGTTTATATTTTTCATTATGACATAGGGTTGTGTTGTAGTTTTCCAGTTGTGCTGTAGTTTCGCAGAAAATCCTAGTCGTCGAAGAGGATCGAAAAGCTACTATTTGCCGTCTTTCTAGAATCGTCCTTTATTAGCTTTAACATTGTACCGGATCTTTATTCCATCGGTAGCAATGTTGATCATTTCCAGATGGTCGGTTTTCGATATCAAGTGTCTTCACCTCCTACTTGACGGTGCTCGACAAGCTCGGTTCGTAAACTCTTTCTTACCGCCTGTTATGCAGGCGTTATACGGCCGTCTCTTGATCGATGAAGCTCACCAATCCCCCCGGATCCCACTTTGCGAGCTCCTTCAACCCAGCCGACGCACATGACCTCCTTTGTGGCCCCTGTTGCTCGCCAACTTCCGGGGATTGGGTCTCCACCTCCCCTTATTGTCCACTCATTCGCCGAAGTTCGCTTCGACAGTTCTTTCGTAAGCCAGCTTTTCCTACTCACCGGAGCTCGCTTAACGAGTTCTTTCTTCACGGCTGTTACGCAGGCGTAATAGACTAGGGGGGCGCTGTCCCTTGCACACTGACGCTAAGAAAACCCAGCGAGTCAGGTGGTTTCATCCCCTTCTCGCTAGCGCTCAGCAAACTAGCTTCGCAAGCTTTTTCTTTCTGGCTGTTATGCAAGCGTAACACTCTCGTTACGGCCACCCCTAGATCGTTGACGCTTGCCAACCCCCGGGTCTCGCTTTATGAGCTATTTCAACCCAGCCTGCTCACACTCCCTTCCTTTGTATCCCCTACTCGCTGTTACTTATTGATCCCCGTGGCTTGGAATCTCTGCTCGTGCCGCCTTTGCTCCCGCTTTTTAATCACCGCAGTTTACTTCATCAGCTCTTTCGTTACGACTGCGCAGCTGGCTTAAAATCATATCGTTTCGCAAGCATTATTGTCATGAACAATTACTATTCATTATTGAGAACGCTGTTTTATTTCAAAAGAAGTAATATTTAAATGAATCTCTGAACAATTAATGTATATTTAATTGCTTAATTTAAAAAAACTAAATATTGCTACTTTTGAAATGGCAATAGCATTTTCTACAATGAAAGTTAAATCATCCAAATATTACTTCTTTTGAGATGGCAACATCGTCTTTAACAATGAAAAATTAAATTTTGAAGATACAATAAAGAAAATAAAAGTTTCATACATAAGTAGTGTAGAAAAATCTTCACCTCAAAATTGTATGCAAAATAGAAATTTCTATCCGATCGCAACCACAAAATAGGAAGTAAACACATGGAAATATATTCTAAATCATCATGTCAAATTGCAAATCATTTGATGCAGTAAGTCCGGCACTACTTTTGACAGAAATCTCAATTTTAAAATGATTTGTTCAACTGTTGCAATAAGTTTTTTCTAATATAAAGCAGCTACTTCTTTTGAAGTAAACTCATACATATATTTTTAACAATGTATAATATTAAGAAATGGCATAAGACTCCTTTAAATACAAAAGGAAAAGAAAGTAATCTCGAAATATCAAGGATATTAGAGCCATCAGGCCAACCCGGGACCAGTGGTTGGATTCCGCGCCAGTTTTCAATGTTACCCAAGCAACTTAACTCTATAGTTTAGTCAGTGGCGACTCGCGTATAGGCACTGTGGGCTGTGGCACTGTGGGAGCGACAGTGCTCTCTCTCCCACGTAGCCTCGCGTGCAGCTTCCTATGTGCGCATGCGCACAACAGTCAAACACCACGCTTCACAGTTCCAGCGGCGTGGTGTTTGACTGTTGTGCGCATGCGCACAGGCTGCGAGGGAGAGAGAGCACTGTCGCTCTAGCAGTGCCACACTGCCATTACGCGAGCCGCCATTGAATTTAGTCGCAATCGATGACTGAAGTCTGAATAATTCAAAACTGGTAATTTACAAAGTACTCGAAGACTTTGGTTAGCAATATCGATTCACAGATAAATATGATGAGCATGATGAAAGAATTAGAAATATGATGAGAATGATGAGATGATGAGCATGATGAGAAATATGATGAGAATCTATTTAAAAAAGCAGAAGAATCAAAAAGTCGTTCGGATCAAAAGTTTCATTTTGATCAAAAATCTGAAGGAATAAAACAAAGGAGTCACTAGAATTTAAAAAAGGAAAAATAACAGAGTCTATGACTATAGACAGCATCGCTTGGCCAACCAAAAAATGGTGATTCAGTTCCTCATTATGACTAATGGCGAAACGTCAGAAGAGGCAATGTCTACCCAAATACCCAAATAATTTACGATGAAGTAATTTTTATTTTAATTGCATATTAACCAAAAGTATGGGGGTAGTGTCTTTAGTATAAATCAACGACAGGATATGGGCGTGTACGAAACACCAGACGGCGTCAAATATCCGAAAAGACAGACAGAATTTTGCCCCGATTGGCGCCTGACAGTTGTGCGCCCTAGTGTCAGATATGTCTCTTCATTGAAGATATCTTTGAAATGAAACTTAAAGAGAATGCGCTTAAAGAGAACTTAAAGAGAGTGCAACTTCTATAATTTAACTGACAGCCCTGTAGCCCTGGTAGACGTGTATAAACTGCGGGATTTTTGGAGTAAAGTCCATGCAGTGGTTTTTCTTAATAATTCCGTTTCAGAAAATATAGTGTTTACTGTCTAATGACACGGAAGATTAATTTTAAAAATGAATAGCAAATTTTATTTAGGGAATTGCTAAGTTCTAGGAGATTTAACATTTTTTATACATTTTGCGCATGTTTCTATGTGAATTGTAAATTAAACATTTAACAAGTGAAAATGTAAAGCTTAGTAGTATATTTTTTCTTACTCGTTTTCCTTAATATTTTATTATATATCAAGTTAAAATAGAGTTTTTATATACTAGTTAAAATATACTTTTTATATGCTAGTTAAAATGGAGTTTTTAAATAATAGTTAAAAGAGTTTTTGTATACCAGCTTAAATAGAATTTTTATATACTAGTTGAAATAGAGTTTTATATACTAGTTAAAATAGTTTTATATACTAGTTTAAAGAGAATAATTTCCCGTGTATTGAGTTTCCCCCATATAAAGTCTTTTAATGGGTTCCACAGAGAAACGCAAAATCGGAGTTTCAATGCAATAAAATAGTATACTAGTTAAAATAGAGTTTTCCGTGTCTTGAGTTTTACCCCCATATTACGTCTTCTAATCAGTTCCACAGAGAAACGCAAAATCGGAGTTTCAATGCAATAGAATTGTAACATTTTATTAATTCAATTTTATTACGAATTAGTTAATACATTTCCCTTTATTTGTAACATTGTTAAAATATAAAACATGGAATTTTCTTTGCTGACTTTGGTCCCTGATTTTATGTTTCTCCAAATTGTTTTATCGTGTTTTTCCACTGAAGAAATCTTTCCTTATGGCTTTTCCTGCATTTCATTTTATTTATAATATTGTTAAAATATAAAGCAGGAAACTTTGTATTTGATAACTTTGGTCTCTGGTTTTATGTATCTCCAAGCTATTTTATCATGTAAAGGCTGTGAAACCAGAAATAGATCCCAAACAAAGTGCTGTGTTTGTGGTGAGACACTTTTATATACAAATTTATGGTGTCTGAAACGGCAACAATACGTCCAGTCAAAAAGACGCCAGGGTTTACAGCATGTGAACCCAAAGGTCAACTGAACCCATAAATTAGGGGACTCAAGCCAGAAGGGGTCGAACGAACTCTTAAAATAATGTAAAGAACGGCATTGGATAGAATGCTAGACAATCCAGTTGAAGCTTATTACGTTACATTCAATGCTTCGAATGAGAGCAAAGGGGGGATTGACAACCCCGACAAATGGAGGGAACCACAACTTGTGACCGAGGAAGGACACTGAGTAACGACAAGAACAGTGATGACTTAATAACGACAACAACGATGACTTGTTCTGATACTTGCCCGACATTATGACATAACCACGACTAGAAATGTAGAGTGCTCCACAGATATTCAAAAATAATGGATAGATATTGATTTGTGCAGAGTTATAGCAGTACAATATGTTCAACGAATTTACGTGTCGGAGCATTACACCAAGAGTTAATGCCGGTAAATGGATGACATATAAATAGGGATGTTGACCAAGTGCAAGACAAGTTTGAAGGTATGTGCCCATTGGAAATGATATTTTGTCATAAACACTATTTATGATTTTCCGTACTGGTCACATATGTCCCCTCCGCTGAAATAATATAATTAAATATTGTAATTGAATTATTTAAATATTTATGTTTTTTAATAAATGTTTTTGTTTAAGTTTAAAAAAAAATGTGTGAAAGAGATTATAAAGTTATACTTTTAATATTAAGTTCATTAAGATTGTGCGTTATGTTTGCAATAACCCTCCACTTATTTAACCTTTGCGTTAGTTCTGTAAAGTAATTATTAATTAATAAAATGCTAAATGGATCACACCATTTTAACTTTAACAGAAACATTTATTAAAAAACATAAATACTTAAATAATTCAATTACAATATTTAATTATATTATTTCAGCGAAGGGGACATATCTGACCAGTACAAAAAATCCTAAATAGTGGTTATGACCAGATATCATTTCCAATGGGCACATACCTTCAAACTTGTCTTGCACTTGGTCAGCATCCGTATTAATATGTCATCCATTTACCGGCATTAACTCTTGGTGTAATGCTCCGACACGTAAATTCGTTGAACATGTTGCACTGCTGTAACTCTGCAAAAATCAATATCTATCCATTATTTTTGAATATCTACGGAGCACTCTATATTTCTAGTCGTCGTTATGTCATAATGTCGGGCAAGTATCAGAACAAGTCATCGTTGTTATCGTTATTAAGTCATCACTGCTCTTGTCGTTGATCAGTGTCCTCCCTCGGTTACAAGTTGTGGTTCCCTCCATTTGTCGGGGGTGTCAATCCCCCCTTTGCTCTCATTGGAAGAATTGAATGTGACGTAACAAGCTTCATCTAAATTGTCTAGCATTGCATCCAATGACGCTCTTTACTTTATTTTAAAAGTTAGTTCGACCCCTTCTGGCTTGAGTCCCCTAATTTATGGTTTCAGTTGACCTTTGGGTTCACATGCTGTAAACCCTGGCGTCTTTTTGACTGGACGTATTGTTGCCGTTTCAGACACCATAAATTTGTACATAAAAGTGTCTCACCACAAACACAGTACTTCGTGTGAGATCTATTTCTGGTCTCACATAGCTATGTGTCTATGACCTTTGATTATTGATGAACACATACCTTCAAGTCTGTCTTGGATTTTGTCACTGCCGTGTATGTTGCGGATCATATCGCCAAAAGAACTCGCAGTATTCTTTCACCGATTCGTGATATCGACGATAACTTTGTACTCATGGCGCGCACGACCGCACTTATTGCATTCTCTTATTGTCTGCAGAAGTCATACTGTCATGTCACCCTCTAAAGTCGTAATGCTATATATCGAAGTCATCTCTGAGTGAAGTCTGTCGCACCAGTCTTTTCACAAGTCTCCACTCCCTCGGTCACAGGGTGTGGTTCCCTGGTTCCCTCCATTTGTCGGGGGTGTCATTCCCCCTTTTTGCTCTCATTCGAAGCATTGAATCTGACGTAACAAGCTTCATCTGAATTGGCTAGCATTCCATCCATTTCCGTTTTTTACATTATTTTAAGAGTTCGTTCGGCCCCTTCTGGCTTGAGTCCCCTAATTTATGGTTTCAGTTGACCTTTGGGTTCACATGCTGTAAACCCTGGCGTCTTTTTGACTGGACGTATTGTTGCCGTTTCAGACACCATAAATTTGTACATAAAAGTGTCTCACCACAAACACAGCACCTATTTCTGGTCTCACAAAGGCATTCATTCCTGGCAATGGTTTTTCCTGAATAGTTTTGGGAATAAATGCACTGCTCACAACAATTAGCCGATATAGTAGTTTCATTGTAGTACGGTAGTTTTTCATCTCGTCCAAATGATCATACGATTCATGTCATTCTACATTCGCTGTTGAAATCACGTCATTTTGAACGTCATAGAAAAAATTGCATATTCCACAGATAGAAAATTGCATTTTAGGCCTTTTCATTAAATTTGCTTATCATACTTGTTTATATTGCGATTTTATCCGAATTCGTAATACACCCTATTGTTATGGGCAGTATGCTTATGTACACACATTTCTGGATTTAAACAGAAAAATGTGTCTTTCCAAATATTTTCCCTCCTAAAATCTCCGGAAAAAAAACGAACTTCGAATGAAAAGAAGCACAATGAGTGCCAGGCAATTGGTTCATGCCGGAAACTGGCCAAAGGGAATTGAACGAAAAGTTACAGAGGCAGTTCCGACTTAACGGACTGAGAAAATTACATTAATATTTAACGTATAAATGCTCTTTAGTTATAATTTATGCATTTTTTTAAATAAACTATGATATAAAATTCATGCTATTTCCAAACACATACTTTAATGGATTTATAAAGATTACTGTATGGCAATGGTTTATATGAAGAATATTGGTATTATAATGAAAATTATAAAAAATCCAAATACAGTAAATCCTTTCAAAGAAACCACTTATATACAAAGAACACCTGTATTAAACATTAAATATCTGGAGCAAAGAAATTGAAAATTCGCCATTACATGTAGCATTAATGATTCTGTTACAAGCGAAAACTACAAAATTATCTAAAAGGTATAATTACAAGGTCATTTTAAGGATATTTTCCTGAAGATTATCAGTAAATTTCCTAACCACGTAAACTCAACTTTATGTAAACCAAGAGCCCAGCACTTAAACTGCATCACGACACAAAATAAAATGTTAATATATCTATATCCATATATAGATATGTATATTTGGGAGCAGCGAAAAGTATAGGAAAAAAATTATGTTTTTAAATTATTTTCGAGGAGAGGTTAATGCGCAAAAGTTGTAAATCGATATTACACATTTATTTGCAAAATTTCACATTTTTTCAATAATATTTTCATCTACCGCAACGGTGTTGAAACTTCATGAAAATCGAAAATTCTTGGTGGTTTCAGAATGCTGGTATAAAAGAATATTTTAATTAAATTATTTTGGACTGGTAATCTAAATAAATGTGCCAAAGAGATCTCTGTAAGACTTTGTAAAATATATTAATATTTTAACCGAAAGTCGAGATTTCGGTTAAAACCGGTTCCGAAAATCGAGATAAAGAAATGAAAATTTTAGGTGTTTTATCTATGATAATAAAGGACGATGTTGTTTTGTTTGCGTATTGGTTGCGTAGCGGAAAATTTAAGTGACTCACAGCAACGAAATTTGGTATAGGGATCCTTCAGGCCCGAAGGCGTCTTTTTTTTAATTTGGTTTATTATTTAGTTATTAAAAGAGGAAGTCCCTTTGATTTTCGCACAAATCGCTTCCCTAGCGATCAAAAATATTATCGCATGTTTTCTATCTTAACACCATCAGAAAGATCGAAGCACGATCTTTTCAACGAGTTTTAAGCTGAATCCGTAAAATAATCTCTTCCCTAGCGATCAAATATATTATCATATGGTTTCTATCTTGACACCACCAGAAAGATATTTTCAACTAGCTTTAAGCCAAATTAGTAAAATAATGTCTTTCCTAACGATCGAAAGTACTATTGCATGGAATCTATCTTGACACCATCAGAAAGATCGAAACACGATCTTTCCAACGAGTTTTAAGCTGAATCCGTAAAATAATCTCATCCCTATCGATCACAGATATCGCGTGGTTTCTATATTGACACCATCAGAAAAATATTTTCAACGAGCTTTAAGCCGAATCAGTAAAGCAATCTCTTCCCTATCGATCAAAATATTATTGCATGATTTCTATCTTGACACCATCAGAAATATCGAAGCGCGATTTTTTCAACGAGCTTTAAGCCGGATCTGTAAAATAATATCTTCATATTAAAAGTGTTTTCATGAAAGTCCATAGAAAGATGAAAACTTTATATGTATATGAAATGTATATTGTCGCAAATAAAAATTGAACAATCGCACAATTCCATTTTTGGCACAAATATTGTTGTTGTTGAAACCTAGACCGTCCGACCTACCAGAAAGGTGTAAGGTAACTGTTTGGACGGTCGGGAAGTGCCACCCAATTTAGACCGGAACCCAGTGGGGGAGGCATCCACAGGGACCGTACCCTCCTTCCCCTACCACCAACCTCTCGGAAGGACTTTCGGACCCACATGTTTAACGTGATCGTACTCCGCATGAACACGGCGGCAGTTTTGGCAGTGGCTGGAATCGAACCCGGGCCTACCGAGTGCAACTCCAGCGCGCTAACCAATGGGCTACCGCGCCCTGGCACAAATATTGTGTAACTTGAACAAAGTACATCCACTTCCCTACGTCAAAATAAGTGGTTCTTTTGTTTCGACATTGAAGAGGTTCTAGCAATCGCAGTGTCTGCGTGATTCGCTCAAAAATTGAAAGACATGCCGCGGATAAAATATTTATAATTAATTAACAAATGGTTTTAAAAAATTATTTATCTTCTAGAATAATCAGCGATATTACACGTAAATGCTTTAAAAAATGAACAATGGAAGGTGAGTCAATTTCTGTATATCGTAATACAAAAATCGAAGATATTTAAATCGAACTAGAAGTATATATTTTTTTAAAAATTCACTAAAAATCATTTAATACTCATAGAGATCCAATTCACAATTTATTTGAAAGATAACTTTTGATCTTTCCGACGGTATCAAGATAATATTTTAGGTCTCTAAGGAATCAGTTTGTGCGAATATCTCAAATTCCTTGTGAATCCAGCTAAAACATAAAATAATTAAAAAATAATAATTCGAAATTTTAAAAAAATGACACCAAACTGCCCCTAATTGGGTCCTGAAATACCTGTGCATCAAATGTCCTGGTTGTATGATGTTTCCTCTGGAGACTGCACGGATACAAGGAGAGAGACAGACATATTCCTTTATTATCTACGATATTTTTGTTTTCTAATAAAGAAACTTTTTAATTACTCGGTTAACAGTTAAAACGAAAATACGTTCAACGAAACAAATTAGTCCCTTAAACTTCAATATTTTTCAATATATGAGCTTTTTAAAGTATATTTTTCGAATGCTTTCGTAGATTTCGGCATTCCAGGAAAAAAGTCCACAGTGTCTTGCAGTTATGAAATGTTTCATTGGATTCCTATCAATACGAACATACTTTCGTAGCAATGTCGAGAATTTATCCAACATAAAATTCCTCAGTCGTTGCTCATACTTTGTTTTCTGTCAGACTGACGCGGCAATAAGAAGACATATTGAAAATCTGTTTCAAAAACAAGAAAAAAGAAACAGGATGATCTTTACTTGTAAAGATTGCAGGGAATTGAAATATGTGATATATTTATTTTTTCCGTTTTTCCCAGAACAATACTATTATTTCCAAGAACAATATTATTTAAACGAATTTGCACAGGGAGATAGCGTTGGTGTTGAGTGAGTTTTTTCAAGCTTATTTGAATATCGCGGTTCCCTTAGTCTAAATGCAAAATCTTTTGGTAGCGACGTAAAGGCTATAAGATTAGCAGCCCAACACTGCAATATTTTGAAAATGCACTTCTTGCAAATATGCAGACTCAGCAAGATTTAAAGGTTGTATACATGATCTTAATATTCTGAAATCTAGGCTATTGTGTTTCAGTGGGTCTCTTCTCACTGAGACATGTAATGAGATGGCCTATTAGCTGGCGAAGAAGGGAAAGGAAATTATTCAGCCTGTAATACACAATACCTCATTTATGTATCGTGAGAATTATTATAAATTTGACGGAAAAAACTTTAAAACTAAACAGTTGGATCAAATTAAGGATATAGATTTGAGGAATTCCCTTGATAAAATTCCCAATTTCTTAAGACGGCATTATTTTACATATTTTTCAAATGGAGACAGAGCATTCCATGGCTGCAGATTCCATGGCTGCAGATTTATTTTGATTTGATTTTCTCAGCTCCATCTGCGTGGTATGTGACACTGGAGTTATTATATACACAACCCATCTTATGAACTGCTGAGCTTTGGTGGAAAACATTTATGAACTACTCGTATATTGATGAGCAGGAGAGGTGATGCAGGCCATACTGTCTGATTACATTTTAGATATGCAGTTCACTTTTAAATTTTTTCATAGTTCTTAAATGCTATGTTCTTAGTTTTAGTGCATTTCTTCCCTTTGTAGTCTCTTCTGTAGTGTTTGCGCTGTTCTTACACACTAGTGAATGATCCCGGCCGTCCATACAGTTACCTTACACCTTTCTGGTAGGTCGGACGGTCTGGGTCTCAACAACAACACTAGTGAATGATTATTGTATCAAGTGCTACTGCTAAAAACAAAAAAACATATATTTATACAAATTCATAAAAATTTAAATAAACAGAATGTATACTGAAATTTGATAAAATTTATATCAATATAATTTTTCTATTGTACTGTAAAATTTTAATTGTCAAAGTTTAGTAGATTTTCATAAAAAAAGAGAAGACATACTTAATATATCTCGTATACTTTTGCTTATCTATGTCACACATCTTTGTGAAACTGTCTGGACTAAATGGCAAATGTATAATCCAAAGTGCTCAAAATTTGAAACTTTGCATACAGGGTGGAACTTGATCTATAAGTAGTGAAAAAATTTAACGTCTAGAAATTTTTCTCAAAAATTTTATAAGTCTAGGAACTTTTTATCCCAATATGTCTCCTGCTATAATTCGAAAATAGCTAGACACAAAAAATTCATTTTTATATCATCATACGTAGAAAAAGCTTCCTAAATTTACTCAATTAATTCTACTGATGAACATTCAAACGCTCTTCAGTTATTTTATTTTAAAGTCACAGCAGACGATTTTTAAAATATATTACATAACATTACATTTCACACAGATTTTTATTCCATTTGTAATTATAGCAATATAATCACGCTTTAAATATCAAAATAGATTGCAGACCAGTCTTCTCATCAAATTATTGGGAAAAACTATCATAGCTAATTGCTTTTAAATTAAAGTATCTGATAGCGTTAAAAACAAGACAGCCTATAGTATTCGGAGCTGAAATATTAATTTCCATACTGAAATTCCCATGGTAACAAAGCTTTATATAGTACGCCATTTTTGTTTTTAAATTTAGAACGTTTTCTGATATTCAGAACTTTTGTTAAGCATGTAGGTGTCACACTAAGAAACGATTGACCGTTTCTTACTTTCAAAACGTGGTGAATATAATGAATCCCTTCTCACTATCTGAAACCAAAAGATAAATAATTTTATATTCCACAGTGTTTATATCGAGTTAATTGCCCAAACTAGTATATTACTTATACTCAAAGTTATAAACCATTCAGAATTTCGGAAACTCCTTAGAGACCCTAATGGAATTTTGTTGTGGAAGTTACTTTAACTATTCTCTTAAGAAAGTTAATAAATACGATTAATAAATAAATACATACTTTCTCAAACTTTATACACATATACATAATTATTGTTTATTATGTTAGTAATTTTTTAAATTCTATTTTCCCGAAGATATATATGTTTTAGCTTCTTAAATAAGTTTTATCAATGTTTTTCTACGCATGTATGTATCTGCGTATGTAATGGGCAAATATAGTACACGTATATGCTCACGAGCTCATATAGAAGATAACATGCAAGCAGAGTTATCCACATGACCACGAATTTTCATATTAAATTGTATTATATCGAAGCATACAACTATATTTTATGTCTGAAATCTGCATGGTTTGATTCAAAATTATGAGGAACTAGTGTATCAACGGGGAATTGAATCACAGGTCTCAGTCTGCTCAGTGGACGTTCTTAATCACTACAACTGATCTTAATCACTGTAACTGTTCTTAATCACTGTAACAGTAGACGCTGTTAGTCAATATTTATTTCTGCTTCTAAACTGGGTTCTACATTTAACTCCTTCAGATTTCAGATTAAAATGCAACAATTTATCTGCATTTCCGCTTTATCTGTTATTTTTTTTTATCCTGTTAAGATGTAACTGTACCTGAAAATAAACAACTACCATAAATTTTGGGTATTAAGTTATAATAAAATTCCGATCAAATAAACATCAAGTATACACTGCATAAATAACAATAAAATTCCAATAAAGTATCCAGTCAAATATCAAGTATCCAATATCAAGTATCCAGTGAATAAGTACTAATAGAATTCTACTTAGAAAAAGTATTTACTATATAGTTGGTAATAAAATTCCAAACAAGCATTAAGTATAAACGACATAAATGATAATAAAATGTCAATAACATAAACATAAAAGTTTCCTCTGCATAACTAAGAATAAAATTCTAATAAAATAAACATCAAGTGTCCGCTACATAATTGAAAATAAAATTCCAAACAAATAAATACCAAGTATCCCCTGCATAAATAATAATACAAAGAAAATTGATATTAAATGGATATTAATACATTGGAATTTAATAAAATTCCAATCACATAAACTTCAAGTATCCGCTACATAAATAATAATAATATATCCAATCAAATAAACTTTAAGTATTCATACCATAATTAATAATAAAATTCCAAATGAATAAACATCAAGTATCCACTGCATACATAATAATAACATTCCTTCAAATAAATATCAAATACCTACTGTATCTTACCAGCTGGATTAATTAATTTCCTTATATACATAATATAATGTATAAAGAAAGTATTGTGATGGGGTCAAAAATTCTAGTTCGAGTTTTCGACCGAAGAGCACGTTTTAAGCATCCCTGAACACGAGTCGAACATTTTTGAGGTGATGTGTGTGTGTGTGTGTGTGTGTGTGTGTGTGTGTGTGTGTGTGTGTGTGTGTGTGTTTGTATCAGTGAGTCTGTGGAGACGATATCTGATGAACGAATGAAGCGATTCTAATGAAATTTGGTACAAAAATTACAATCCTTAAATACTGGAAGCCTATTGTTTTTAACCCCCCCCCCCCTAAGTTCAGAACCCCCTAAATTTTCGAGCAAAATTATGAAAAAAATCATCAAAAGATTAAAACCTTTGTGCAAATAGTCATTTACCAGTTATATCAGTTTTACCAGTTGTACAAATAGTCATTTCATTATGTAATTTTTCATTAGACAACGATTGATATAATCTTTTGAACGGTAGCATGAACCGTTCTCAAGATATTGTACATTTTTCATATAAATTTATCAAAAAATCACATAAAATAAAAAAATATTAATTATTGTGAAATATGTTCGCTTTTCATTTGTAATATCATGCGAGAAATTTGGTGACATCATTCTCGTGGATCGAGCATGTTCCATTTATGTTTCTCATGTTACTTTGTAATAAAAAGTTACTCTGTATTTGGACTCCAATAGTCATTTATCTGCTATAAGAATAACTTATTTCTCTGTCTATAACGCTTAGCGAGAATTTGACGACGAATTTGGCGGAATATCGCCAACTTGGCGACTTTTTTAAATGTTGCCAAATTGATTTTATTATAAAAGCCTCATATCCTAGCACGGAATAGAATCAGTAAACTCCCGGTAGTAGCTCTTAGCCATGGACCTATTAAGACAATTATTTGAAATAGGTCATTCAAGATTTATTACTCTAACAGTGCCTTCTAAATAAAAAATAGTGAGAGTTTATACTTTATTATGCGTATGGTAAAAACAAAGTTGAACATTCCAATCAATCTAACTCCATCTCATTAACCTATTTGACTGGGCTGTTGATTGACAAAAGAAGGCTTTAAATCAACTTTAAAAATTCTCCTAGATAAAGAAATCTTCAAGAAGAAAAGAGCAATATACAAAAAAGATGCAATTTTCACTACTGCTGCTTATAAAAAAATCTGATGTGGGCAACACATGACTTTCCTTATATAATGCAATGAATTTACTACTTTTGCAGTTAAAAAAATCTGATGTGGGCAACACATGACTTTCCTTATATAATGTAATGAATTTACTAATTTTACAGTAAAATATATAGGTTTTTCTTATAGTAGATGCTAATATTCTTTCCAAGATATTGAATTTTCGACAATTAGTCGTCATTTTCATCGATTTAGCGTCATTTTTATCCATTTGGCGAGATTTTCGTTAATTTGGCAACATTTCAAAAAATCGCCAAGTTGGCGACATTCCGCCAAATTCGTCGCCAAAATCTCGCCAAGCGTTATGGACGAAGAAATAAGTTATTCTTACAGCAGATAAATGACTATTGGCGTTCAAATACAAAAGTATTACTCAAAGTATATTTTTTCATGAATGGAATGAGCTAGATCCACGAGAATGATGTCACCCAATTTATCGCATGAAAATACATATGAAAAGTGAACATGTTTCTCAATAGGAATTTTTTTTTTTAATTTTATGTGACTTTTTGATAATTTTTTTGAAAAATGTGCAATATCTCGAGAACGGTTCATGTTAACGTTCTAAAATTTATGTCAATCGTTTTCTAATGAAAAATTACATAAGAAATATCTATTTGCGTAACTTTATTAGTGGTTTTGATTTTTTGACGATTTTTTCAAAATTTCATTCGAAAATTTAGGAGGGTTCTGGACATTCGATTGCACATAAAAACAATAGGCTTCCAGTGTTTATGGATTGGGATTTTTGTACCAAATTTGGGTCGAATCGGTCCATTCATTCGTTAGTTATCGTCTGCACAGACTCACTGACACACACACACACACACACACGCACACACACACACACACGCACACACACACACACACACAGACATCACTTCAAAAATGTTTGATTCGTGATCAGGGATGCTTGAAACGTGCTCTCCCGTCGAAAACTCGAATTCGAATTTTTGACCCCGTCACAATGCTTTCCTTATACATTATGTATATAAGGAAAGTAATATTACAGTTAATAGCATTATAGCGAATTGTTGTTTAAAAAGAAAAAGTATAACATGTAAAATGTTCTATATATATTATAACATCAAAGGTATAAAATAAAACTGCATAAACACTTTGCATTCATGGATAGCTGTTATTTTATGTACTAGATGGCTCATTGTAATAAATTAGAAGTGAGCAATATTCAATATCAATGCATGAAAAAATCGCGTGGAATTACACATATACAGTTTTTTCCCTTTACATAAAATATGTTTAGATATAAATAATGTTCATGTGTATCATGTGATAGTAGCAAATCTGCAATACTAGTTTATATAAAAAAAATGAAAAACATCTAGTAAAAATAAGTCAAGAGAATAAAAAATATTTCTTTGTGATTCTTTCTTGTCGTAACCAGCTGACGGCTTCATGAATAAAAATATGGGGGCGGATTTTCTTCGAGAAGAAAGCGGGTATAATCAGTACCAGGCCTTAGTGCTAAAGTAGGTTAGCTTTACATTATATTCGTCTGGATTTCATAAAAGTAAATTGATTGGCGTATATTTTAACATGCTTCGAAATGAGGTTTTTGTATTTCTATGTTGTTAGTACAGATATATATCGTCTAAAGACTTTTATACGCATGTGTACATGGAGAGAAATAGAAGATGATGAATTGAACCAACGAAAATAACGAAATTAATGTAATAAAAGAAAAAACTATATCTGTACAAGGTTGCCAAGTCAATGGTGGCAACCTTTAAGAATTTTCAAAACATAATAAATCATAATAAAATAGCATAAACCAACTTTAAGTTTAAAATTTCTTCAGGTATTGATTTATTAGCTTTCAACTCTAACGTATATTTTTCTATTTCATTATAAAAAATTCAAAATAATCAATATCAAGTGTAACACAGACATTTCAGTAGTGGACATCAAAATCACAGAAGTGGACATACTGATACCTGTAATACGAAAAAAGAAAATTATTTTACATAAATAAATTTTAAAAAAATGGCGACACGTCTGCAGTTAAATACATTAAAAATACTGAGCCAATCCGGTGGTCGAGTGGTCAGGGGCATGCATTTCCGTCTGATCGCTGGATTGCCCAGTTACGGGTTCGAATCCCGCCAGCGGGCATGGGTGTTGTTATGTCGAGGTCAAGTCAGACTTCCGCCCTTCGGGAAGCTTCTATAAAAGTGAAGCTGCAATTCTTCTCCCCTTCGCCATGGGATACCCTGGAGGGTCTTGTGGACGTGGTGCGTAGGCGCTCCTTCACCACGGGAGTATTAGTAACGACCGAATGAAAAATACTGAAAAATAAAAGTTTTATTTTCACAATGAGGAACGTAAAAATACAAGATAAAAAGACTTAGCGCTATCGAGCGCCAAACATCCTTCATCACAGGCATCAGGAAAAGCACTAGTACAGAGGAAATTTTCAATATTCTAGTGCTCTTCCTGATGCCTCTGATGAAGGGCGTTTCACTCTCCAAAGCCTCGGGACTTTATCTTGTATCTTTAGTTTCCAATGTATTGGTGCTCTTCCTAATGACTCTGACGAAGGACGTTTGACGCCCGAAAGCGCTAAGATTTTTTACCTTGTATTTTTACGTCTCTAATGGTGAAAATAATAAATTTTACTTTTCAGTACTTTTAATTCGCTTAATTTTGTTATCAAATTCTCTTTGTCTGTTTAATCCGAAATTTATAAGATTTCATACTTACTTTGTACTGTACAATTTAAGGATATTAATTCAAGTTTTTAAGATCATCTACCAATGAACAGCCTTTGCTTACAGTGAGTTTCCTCTTAAATAACAAGCATGGTTTTAAAACTGCTGAAAAAGAGAAAATTTCACAAATGATACAACATTGTGCGCGATTACCTTCATCTATTTCAACAGATCTCGATAAAAAATATTTTCAGCATCCATCCAAAAGTAAAAAATAAATTCGGTCTTCTAAAAGCTGAAGATTCAATTGATTTACTTTTAAAGGCACTTAAAGCAGATTTATAATATTTAGAGAATTTTTGAAACATGTATAAATTGGTATACATAAAGTAACATAGAGTTTTAGAAATCCTCCACAAATAACATCCCTCCGTCGATAGGTTTACTATACATTTTATATGCTTAATATGAATATTTTTAAAACTTTTTGTTAATAAAAATTAATTTCTCTGAAATTGGTAAGAATTTCGGCCACAATCTAGACTACTGAGTAAATTTAGATTCAGAAATAACGATAAATGTAGGCCTAATTAATAACATAACTCATAATAACATTTTAATTTAATTACGTACAGCCCAAACTTCTTCTAAAGCTTAAAATTCAAATACGATCGTCAAGGCACACAAGAGTTAACACTGATGAAGGAAAGCCGAGTTCGGCTTTGGTTTCGACTGATTGGAGTTTTCAAACAGAAATAAATATTTTGTTCAACAGTTTACACGACTAAAGGTTAGGTTTTCCCAGGAATATACTTAATAATGATCACATCTAAATCATGAACATTTTAAAATACTAATATATTGGCATATTCAGGTATAAAGATAACTGTCGAATAAGAAGTTATTTCAATAATATAAATTAGCATATTCGCTACATTCGATCAATTTTACCTCCAAATAGAACTTTGTATTTAACTTTGATTTGTCACTGCTATTTTAGGCACTTGCAGAGCCGTCACGACACTGGCCTTAATGTCAACTGCGTCGATCCCCTGGGGCGTTCAGCACTCCTCATGGCGATCGACAACGAGAATCTGGAAATGGTGGAGCTCCTGATAGAGCACCGTGTCGAGACTAAGGACGCCCTCCTACACGCCATCAGCGAAGAGTATGTAGAAGCTGTGGAGGTGCTCCTGGAAAATGAAGAAGCCAACCATGTGCAGGGAGAACCACATGTAAGTCATCTGCAATTAATTTAATATAATTCAGTAGGGCAACCCAAAAGTACCTCCTACTACAGGTTTTAGTACTTGAACAGATTTTGCATCCCTGACCACACTGGATGTAGTGTTTTATAGAATGGATAAAAAGACAGTAAGTCACACCAGCTAAAGCAGGAACGGTATTTCGACGTCTCCCGAAGGAGAATAGCACAAGTGGCATAAGAGAAAAAGTTTTCATATGAAATAAGGTAAAAGTAGAATCCCAGGAGGAATGTGACCTAACAGTAGAGGGGTCGAATTACTTGTTCAGACAATAACAAAATGAACTAAAGTACAAATTGATGACTCCAGTGGTTGTCACCTCAGTGTATTTATTGTGGATTCCAGTGGTTATAGAATGGAATAAGTGTTCCAAATTATCTTTAAATTATCTTACATGCTTTATTTCTTTTTTCATTTTTCTTTTCTTCTTTCAACGTTCTACTTCCTATGTCATGCATGCTACTCTTTAAGTATAACAACAAACATTATGTACAAATTAGATTTACCGAAAATTTTAGTAATATAAAATTCATGGAGGCAGAGTAACAACTGTGCCCCAACTTACAACGTAAAACAGCACCAACTGTCATTATTTCATGACACTATCTCACTAGTTTTACGTCTTTAAATTACTCAGTGAAGGACAATTGACGTAATTTTACGTTGTTTACGTTGTAAATGGCGACACATTTGCTATTGTGCCCTTTTAATTTTATTCTCAATTGTAAAATTTTAAGAAATTAAACGAAAGACGTTACTTTGTTTATTTAAAAGCAACAACTATATATAATTGAGACAGTATTTATAATAGACCAGACTCTTTTGTGCAGGACAAAAGAAAACAAGAGATAACATTCATAAAAGATAAAATAACTAATATCGATCCTGTTAGTTTTACAGTGAAAAGTAAACAAACACGACCTATTAGCTCAATTTATGAAGTTGAAGTAGAAAGTTGTGACATTAAAGTCTAACTCAGATGAAGAACTTCCTAGCTCGCGAGTCTTTGAAAATTCCTACAAATTCCATTACGTTTGGTTGATGATGTAGTACGTAGATTACGTTTGGTTGATGATGTTTGGTTACGTTTGGTTGATGATGATCCTTTTCGGATTTTTCTCATTTGTCTCTAGTGTTGTGATAAACATGCTGCATGGATCAATTTGAATAGAGTAATTAGAAAATTAATAGTAATTGCTTTAAGAGCTTAATGAAAATATTTTAAATTAATTACTTCATTCAAATCAAGATCCCTGCAACAAATTTTTCACGGGTCGGATTCTCATGTCAAAACAATTAAATCTTAATGGCCAAATAAACAATTAATTAAAATGATAAATTTCGTATAGTGGAATTACCCAAGTATTGACATGAGAACCTTAAAATAAAATAAATAATGTAAAATGAATTAGTATCATTCATAATAAGTACAATCATTGTTTAAAATATAAAATAATTATTTATTATTTATAAATGTTCATCAGGAATTCTAAGTCAGATACTTATGGTAGAAATTATTTAAAACAAAGAATTCAGATGTAAATATGCTAAATAGCTTCATCAAAATGTAACATATTGATGGATAATGCTCTTAATAATATTATAACATTAAAATATAAATGAAGGATTACTCACAGTTTGCACAACATAAAAAAAAAAATAGGAACTGATATAACCATCATCCTTGAAGTATCTTTAATGGTATTAACCATTTTTCTTAATCACACTTCAGCCTGACCTTATGTGACAGACATTATCGCTCTATCTTATTCACTCTTAACTGACACACTCGTTGAAACAAAAATTTTTACACAAAATGACATCTTGGATCTTGGCGATACTTATGTGTTATCTATGCCTTATATGCATAGACATAAAGTTGGATTCACATATTCTAGTCGATAAAACAATATTTTCAGAACTGAGCATTTTAACATTTTAGCATTTTTCTTTGTAAAAAAACCACCAACACACTATGACACTTCTCGAAAACACACTGACACTGACTTCTAAAAATTATACCTCCCCTCTTCCCAGGGAAGGGGGAGAGACCAAAAAGCTGCTTCCCAGTTCACATTAGCATGTTGCTAGGGCCCAGTAACAGAAGAACAAAATAATTAAAAAAATGACTTCTGGGTAAGAAAGAGACGTACCAATCAACCATTGGTTACTGACCAGTGATGTCACTTTGATCCACGAATTGTAGAAAGGGGAGAAAAAGTTCTTTCTTCGCATGCTCAATGTATTCCCAGAAAAAACCTCTGCTCACAGGGAAATCGGAATTGATGATCTTGCATATCTGTCAAGAATGATAATTGAATGCACTTGGTGTTAATGGCTGCAAATACATGCCAGATTGTAGATAATATGAGAGGTCTCGTTTAGCTTTCAAAATTCTGTTTTTCCACACCTTAAAATGTCACTTAAGGTTTTAAGTGATCTTGCTAAATGCTTTTTAATGACTTTAGTGCCTTCTACTTCGAAGCCACTGTGGGAAAAACATTCACTACCTCCGACCACCATGAATTTAAGAAAAGTTCTCATGGGAAAGAATAACTTTTTTTTTTTGTTGTTGTAGAGTTATAAAGTGTTATGATGAGTTTAAAGTTTTTAAACACATCACAACATTCCATCCCCCGTTTGAAGCAATTGAAGTGATCATACCATCAAAATATTAATGTGTGAGGACAAAAACAACTTAAAATTCTATGAAACTGTGAGTAAAAATTTTAAAATTAAATGAACTAAATACAAAATAATAATACAATATACATATAAATTTCTGAATAAACATGATGTGCACATCAAAAGAAAATATTAACAATGTATCAAAATTAAAATTTCATGTATGTTGATGTAAAGTATTAAAAGTTGTAAATTCCTTGGTGAATTTATTTTTCACCTGCAAAACACTTTCATATTCACTGCAATCATATTCAATGATATTCGAAAGTTCAATAAAGTTCAACAGTGACTACTTGAGCTGTATGTCCATTGATTATTCATTTGTAAATTGATTGTTCATTTGTAAAGTTTATCATATCTTTGAACTTTATGTCCATATAATTAACATAAATTTGCTGGAAATGTAAAATTTGTGTCTGCATCACAAAAAAAAATTTTTTTTTTAAACAGTATGAATTAATAAAAAGTTGTACATGTAAATCAACATAAAATATTCATATCCATATATTAAATACATAAAATTAAAATAATTTGATAGCAATAATATCATTCGTATTTTTTTTTTAAATCATTGTATCAATGATGTTTACCATTGTAACATCATACACTTATTTCTACATTTGTAAATTTCATCAATTTTTTTTACTATTTGAATAGATAAATATATACTAATTAATAATAATGAATACATAAAAAAAATCACATTCTAATATCAATTACAATATTTACATTAGTTTTCATTTTCAAAAATGTAGCCAATTTTCAATGTGAGCTGCACATGTTTACATATTATATATAGACAATTGTCTATTACTACATTCAATGAACTACATAACCTTTGAATGAATGTATTCAAAATTTGATAAATGCAAAATGAATTCTATTAGTAATTCAAAAAAAAAAAATGATTAAATGTTTATTTTGTGAAGTAAAAATAAAATGTTTAAAATCCTAAAATGTGTCATAGAAATGAATGAAGTGTAATTTAATTTTAGTAAACCAAACTTGATAATCTCAATACTGATTAAGATTTTACTACAAATGCATGTGTGAAACGAAGCTATATATAAGCTTTTAAAATGACTTTAATTGCAGATAAAATTTAAGTTGCTGATTGGACAAAAAAAAATAAACAAATTGATGACTGAATGAATTCGACAAAGTACAAACAACAGAAAATTCACATGATCAGAATGGAGAAGGAAATGAGAACAAAATTGTTTTTCCTCTCCTGCGACATTATAAAACCTTGAAAAAATTTTTGAAATACAATATGAGAGAATCGAAAAGTTCTTCTCAAAATTGTTAAAAGTTTGACAAACAATATGCTGACATAGATACTTGACAAGAAATCAGAAGGGGCCCATAAAGGGTCGGAAGAAATGAATCATTGTCTGACCAGCAGACTAAAGATCCAAAAAAAAAATCATATGCATATTAAATTGAAAGAGGTGATTTCTCAACAAGAACATCCCAACATAAATTTATCAACAAAATTTAGAATAATATGGAAGCTAAAAATGAAATTTATAAGAATTAAAGCTAATAAGTAATACATTATATTTTAGAATGAAATTATAATGAAAACCTATAAATTTAGTGAAATAATAAATGAAAATAATAATTCATGATGTTTAAATGAAATTATTATTTATAAAATTTAAGAAAATTTTAAATTTATTTTATTTGAAATATTTAATTTTACCATTACAAGATTATTATAAATGTGATCTTAAGGGTGGGATTCTAAACAATTTGTTAAAGTGAATTTTCATTTCTTTAAGTGATTCGAGATGTTTAATCACTGCATTGTCATTCCGAAGAATTCGAATAATTTCAAAAGGACCCTGATATTTTGGTCTTAATGAACCTGTATGTGTTAATGCCTTCATGTAAACTTTGTCACCTAAATTTAATTTCTGTCCTTTGCAATTCTTTAATCTTTCCAATATTTTGTCATTTGCATTATCTTGATTTTGGAAAACCTGATTTTTGATTTCCTCTTTTAATTTATTATTCTCCTTAATAAATTGTTCAATAGATTTAGATGTCTCCCTGATTTCGGAGAACATATCCAATGGTAACCTTAATTCTCTATTGAAAAAGAGCATGTTTGGAGAAAATTTAGTTATTGAGTGTTCTGACTGATTATAAAATAATTTGAATTTTAGAATTTGGTTATGCCAATCAAAATGTTCATTACATAAGCAAGCAAGAGTTGATTTCATAATACCATGAGAGCGTTCTAAAAGACCATTACTGCTCGGATGAAAAATAGAAGATTTGTGATGATCAATATTTAAATCAGAAATAAATTTTGAGAATTCCTTAGATGTAAATTGAGTGCCGTTATCTGTGTAAATCACTTTGCAAAATCCAAACCGAGAGAAATATTGATTTAAAACATCTATAATAGTTTGCGAAGAAATATTTTTAACTGGAAAAACCTCAAGATATCTGCTAAAATGATCTATTATGGTAATAATGAAATTATGTTGTTTAGTTGAGCGTACAAGTTTTCCAACAATATCAATAGAAATAACTTCTGATGGACAAAATCTCTTCGCCTGAAGTTTCACAGGTAGTTTAGCTAATTTCTTAGATTTAAATTTAAGACATTGAGAACAATTCAAAACAAAGTTTTTTGTATCAGCAAACATGCCATGCCAATAATAAAATTTTCCTACAAAATTGTATGTCTTACTGACACCAAAGTGTGCGGCATGTGCTGAATAAATAGCAGCTTTCTGCAATGACTGTGGTAAAACAATTTTGAAAGGATTTGCATGATGCTTTTTAGATCTCATCTTCATCATTAATATATTGTTTGAAGAATCAATTTTGAATTTTTTGAATTTATTTTTATTTGAATTGTCAATTACTTCTTGTCTTACTTTTGAAATTTTATCATCCTTCAACTGTTCAGCTAAAATATTTTCATTAGATAAACTTTTATCAGATTGAAAAATGTTGTTCATTAAAAATTTTACATTATTATTGGAAAAAATCACTCTACTAAAATAATCAGAAGGATTTGAAACACCTTGAATATGTGAAATAGAAAATTTAAATTGCTGTAAATATAATAGCCATCTACATGTAATGTCACTCTGAGATTCTAAATTCAGATGGTAAGAAAGTGCCTTAGCATCACTCAAAATTTTAAACTCTGCACCAATCAGATAATCTTTGAAATGTCTAACTGACTCATAAATTGCTAAAAGTTCAAGTTTTAAACTGGGGTATCTAGTTTCAGAGTCTTTCAATTTTCTCGAAAAGTATTGTATTGGATGTAATTGATTGTCATATTCTTGTGCCAAAATTCCACTTAAAGCTACTTTACTCGCATCAGTTATAAGAAAAAAAGGTTTGCTGAAATTAGCATTTTTGACCACTGGTTGACCTAAAATCGCTTGTTGCAATTTTAAAAATGAATTCTGACATTCTTCAGTCCATTTAAATTTAGCATTTTTTTTGGTTAAATTTACAAGAGGTTCAACAATTTCTGCATAATCTTTGATTAAAATTCTAAAATAATTTGTCATCCCTAAAAATGTTTTAATATGCTTATTGTTTTTGGGAGTGGGAAAAGACTCAATTTTTTGAATATTCTTATCCGAAGGAGAATAACCATGTTTGTCCACCTTAAAGCCAAGATATTCAATTTCAGATTTAAATAATTGAAGTTTATGTGGATCCAGCGTTAAGTTAAATTTGTTTAACCTGTCAAAAATTAATTGCAATTTGTCTAAAACTTCAGAGAATGAATTGCCTCCTACAATGATGTCATCAAGAAAAAATTGAATACCTAAATGTTTAATATCTCCCAAACATTTTTGAATAAGTTGAGCAAAATAACTAGTACTATTTGCAGTACCCTGGGGTAATGTAGTAGGTTGAAAATTCCCTGATTCTGTGGAGAAGGCCAATTTCGGTTTATCTTCATTTCTCAATTTAATTTGAAAAAAAGCACTTTTTAAATCCAATATACAGTATAAATTTTGACCAGCTACTTCTTGCAAAATATCATGAATATTAGGTACAGAATATTTAAAATGTGTTAATATACTATTTAAAATTCTATAATCAATCACAGGTCTATATTTAATGTCTTCAGGTTTTGTCGATTTATTGATTTGTTTCTTTTTCACCATAATTAAAGGAAATGCATAATTTGAATTAGTATTCTCAATAATACCTGCCTCAAGAAGTTGTTGAATTTCTTTCTGAGCAATAGGTTTTACTAAATGTGGAAGCTTATATGGTTTACATTGCACTGGATAATCATGTATTAAGTTAAATTCAGGAGTTACTTCAGTCGTTACACCAAGAGTTTTGTAATTTTTTGAAAAAACTGCAAAATTTTTCAAAAGCATTTCTTGAACCTGTATTTTTTGATCAGAATTCAAGTGATCAAGTTTAAAATCATCTTTACTAAGTTCTGATTTTCTAAGTTCTAAAATTTTAGAATTTATGTTATTAATTTTTGCAATGTTTTGTTTTGCCTGTGGCTTAATGTCAAAATTAGGGTTAAGAAACATTAATTTAGAATTTTTCTTAATATTTACATTTTGATTTGTATTATTTGAAATTAGTATCATTATTTTGTCAACATTATATACTGAACAGATTCCACTTTCAATTTGAATGTTAATTTTATTATTGGTTGGAATAGCCCAAAATTCAGAGTTTAAATCAGGTTTATCAACTTTAAGTTCCGCCAATATGGTTTGCATAGGTGCAACATTTAAATTATTAATTGTTCTAGCAAAATTATTTGATTTCTCATCATTGTTTACATTATTTTTAACATTACAATTTTGTATGGTTGCATTTAAATTTGAAATATTGCTGGTTCCTGAAGAATTAATTTTTGAATTTGAAGTTTCATTTACATTTAATATTAATTTTTGATCAATATATTCATTGTTTACTTGATTCATTTCAATTTGAACATTACTGTTGTATAAAATTAATTTGTTTTGTGACATATCTAAAATAAGCTTGTTTCTTTTTATAAAATCAAAACCAATTATCATTTGATAATCACTAGACCAAGTGTCATTTGTCACAAAGAAAACATTTTTGAAATATTTATTATTTATTTTAAAACCAAATTCAACAGTATGCTTAAAAGGAATGATGGATTGATTTAAGGTTTGAATAGTCACATTTCTCGATAAATAATTTATTTTTGTTTTTTCTCTAATTTGTTCAAAAAGTTGATATGAAATAAGAGATAAAGAAGCACCTGAATCAATTAAGGTTAAAACTTGAAAATCATTAACAGAAATTTGTAATAATGGAAGATCAGAGCCTAAAATATCACCATCTTCAACTAAATTGCATGAAGCAATGATTTGAGAATGATTAAAACCTGAATTCGAAGAATTAGTAGAATTTTGTGAATGTTCAATATCATTTTTATACACAATGTTGTCATTAGAAACATGAGTGCGGGGAATTTCAATGGGTACATGGGAAGCTACACCCGCTTTTGTAGTTAAATCAGTATTGATATTAAAAGTAGATTCCCTTTTTAGTTTAAATTTGCTGTGTTTTGATTATGTTCCTGTGCAACTACTTGTTGGTCATAATTGTTTTGTGTAACAGGCTGCATTTGAGGATATATTTGAGAAGGATAGGCCCAATTCTGCACTTGTGGAAAAAATGGAACTGCATTTTGCATATTAAAATTTTGTGGAAATCTAGGTTGCTGTTGATAATTAATGTTCCTTGGTCTCCACTGTCTAAATTTTTGTCCCTGTTGTCTATAATTTCTATGATAATTGTTGTTAAAATTACCTCTTGGTCTAAATTCCCTTTTGGTTTCATTTTTTTGATTAAATTTCCAATAATGTTTACAATTTGAATTTAAATGTGGTTCTCCACAAATCAAACAACACAATTTTTGTTTAGCATTATCTTCGTTTCCAATATTTACATTGTTTAATTGTCCTAAAACTTCATGTAATACAGCTTCAGTTGCTAACTGTTTGGATTTAATATCCTCGATTTCAGAATTTGAGCTTGTAATATTTAAAATCTCATTTGCCTCCTCACTTAAAGCTCTATCAATTGTTTTGGCTATTTCTAATGCCTCATTAAATGTTTTGGGTCCTCTCTTTTTTACCTCAATTCTTATATCAGATCTCAAAGCTTCAAAAAATTTAGTTAATTTTAAATTATCTACAAAATCTTTAATTTCTTTTTTAGATTTATCTAAATTAGCAGTGTATTTATTGGCTGCTTTTTCAATTTCTTCACCCAATGTAGAAATAGACTGATTAACTTTTTGTTTTATTGTGGCAAAGTCTGCCTGTAGCTCTATAAAAGATTTAGTTTTAGTGAATTTTGTTTTTAATTTTTGCACAAAATCTTCAAAATTAATTTCATTTGCTACTTCTTCATTGTTAGTTAGGAATTCCAAAGCTTTTCCTCTCATCAAAGATTTTAAAATAATTAGTTTTTTATTTTCATCCCAACTAGTTAAGTTTACTAAATTTTGAAATTGAGATATAAAAAAATTAAAATTTTCATTTTCGAGTCCAGAAAATGTTTGCATTAATTGTAGAACAGGTAGTGTAATTGCATTATCATTTTGGTCTTGAATTGTAGCGTTTAAAGAGTTTATACTTTTTCTAAGATTTATGTTAGCTTTTATTTTATCTTTGCAATTATCCATGTTAATTAAACTTTTTGTTTGTAAATATCAATAATAAAATATGTATACACAGTTAGAACATCATATAAAACAGATTATACAGATAAAGTGTATAAAAAATATTTTTTTTGATAACTTGACATTAATAATTTTCATATCTTTGATAATTTGACATTAAGTGTCTTATATAATAGTTGCAAATTATTTTAAATGAATTTTTTATCAAATTTCAATTCAAAAATAAATTTTTATTTTGCTAATGCAATTTTTAAATTGGCTGCAAACTTAATTTTAGTTTATTTTTTAACTGTTATTCTTATTTTATGTTACTATAAAGATATTTATTTTCATCAATTGGTTGTTAATTTTAACCATAATTTAAATATTAATTAAATTATTCATATTATATTTTGCTTCAATTAATAAATGCAATACATAAAATACAGTGTTTAAAAGAAATATCAATTGCATGCTATAGAAGTGGATCACACACCATAAAACTTAGTTAACCATTATAAAAAAAATCTATCCAGAAGGAGTGGTCACGCACCATAAAACTTAAATTATATGTTGTGATAAACATGCTGCATGGATCAATTTGAATAGAGTAATTAGAAAATTAATAGTAATTGCTTTAAGAGCTTAATGAAAATATTTTAAATTAATTACTTCATTCAAATCAAGATCCCTGCAACAAATTTTTCACGGGTCGGATTCTCATGTCAAAACAATTAAATCTTAATGGCCAAATAAACAATTAATTAAAATGATAAATTTCGTATAGTGGAATTACCCAAGTATTGACATGAGAACCTTAAAATAAAATAAATAATGTAAAATGAATTAGTATCATTCATAATAAGTACAATCATTGTTTAAAATATAAAATAATTATTTATTATTTATAAATGTTCATCAGGAATTCTAAGTCAGATACTTATGGTAGAAATTATTTAAAACAAAGAATTCAGATGTAAATATGCTAAATAGCTTCATCAAAATGTAACATATTGATGGATAATGCTCTTAATAATATTATAACATTAAAATATAAATGAAGGATTACTCACAGTTTGCACAACATAAAAAAAAAAATAGGAACTGATATAACCATCATCCTTGAAGTATCTTTAATGGTATTAACCATTTTTCTTAATCACACTTCAGCCTGACCTTATGTGACAGACATTATCGCTCTATCTTATTCACTCTTAACTGACACACTCGTTGAAACAAAAATTTTTACACAAAATGACATCTTGGATCTTGGCGATACTTATGTGTTATCTATGCCTTATATGCATAGACATAAAGTTGGATTCACATATTCTAGTCGATAAAACAATATTTTCAGAACTGAGCATTTTAACATTTTAGCATTTTTCTTTGTAAAAAAACCACCAACACACTATGACACTTCTCGAAAACACACTGACACTGACTTCTAAAAATTATACCTCCCCTCTTCCCAGGGAAGGGGGAGAGACCAAAAAGCTGCTTCCCAGTTCACATTAGCATGTTGCTAGGGCCCAGTAACAGAAGAACAAAATAATTAAAAAAATGACTTCTGGGTAAGAAAGAGACGTACCAATCAACCATTGGTTACTGACCAGTGATGTCACTTTGATCCACGAATTGTAGAAAGGGGAGAAAAAGTTCTTTCTTCGCATGATCAATGTATTCCCAGAAAAAACCTCTGCTCACAGGGAAATCGGAATTGATGATCTTGCATATCTGTCAAGAATGATAATTGAATGCACTTGGTGTTAATGGCTGCAAATACATGCCAGATTGTAGATAATATGAGAGGTCTCGTTTAGCTTTCAAAATTCTGTTTTTCCACACCTTAAAATGTCACTTAAGGTTTTAAGTGATCTTGCTAAATGCTTTTTAATGACTTTAGTGCCTTCTACTTCGAAGCCACTGTGGGAAAAACATTCACTACCTCCGACCACCATGAATTTAAGAAAAGTTCTCATGGGAAAGAATAACTTTTTTTTTTGTTGTTGTAGAGTTATAAAGTGTTATGATGAGTTTAAAGTTTTTAAACACATCACAACATCTAGCTGTTTATTAAACTTTCGTCGGTTCTTATACTAGTATTTTCCTTAGATATTTGTGGCATGTAGTACCATTTTCGTAACCAATTTTTTTATCTAAAAACTAAATGAATATTAAATCCACTTTATTTCAGTTTATTAAATGCTTTCGTTTAATTTGACTTTCCGTTACGGAATGCGAGGCTGAGATCATCGCCATTATTATCTATTCGCTAGTTAGTCTATTCGCTAGTTCAACCTTAAAGGGCGTGCGGTAAAACAAACTCACGCAAAATTTGGCCTGAATTTGTAACACAACTGTATCGAAGAGTTAAGGTAAAAGTTAAACTTACTTTCTAATCAATGGAATTCCAAAACCTATCTACTGATGTATTATTTATGACTCTACGATTAGTAGTTTTAAAGATGTAAGTTTTCGAATTGTGACATATTTTTGTTCTATCCATGCTTCCAATAGTACCTCCTATCCAAACGTTGTCACGGATTTCAACGTTTATTATTTTTTTAATTTTTATAAATAATAGCGCGATGGTATTTTTATTAGTACTTGAACATAGCAGTTCAAAATTGAGCGATAACTAATCCCGATCTTGTTAGTCCTACAGAGAGTAAGTAGCTAGGAGCGAATGAGAAAAATCCGAAAAGGTCCGTTAAGTTCGCAGACCCCAATTCCTTTGAACAAATTACACGGAACATAAACCCATGAATACACATGATTTTAAATTATTTTCAAAAATACCTACGGATTTTACTTGTCTTACTGTAATGACAATAAAAAGGAATCCCAAATAATCGAGGATAAATTATGGAAAAGTATTCATAATTAATAACAATAGCAGGATGCGGATAAAATGTTTGTCTCCCAAATGAAACATTGAGTGAATGCATCCATATATCTCAGTAAAGCATGTCAACCTTTATTCACAATATATTTATTTTTCAGAGCTGGGAAGCAGTTGACAGAGATGCCTCAACCTTCACCCCAGACATCACCCCCTTGATCCTTGCTGCCCACAGAGACAACTACGAAATCCTTAAAATTCTCCTGGACCGGGGCGCCACCCTTCCTGCTCCCCATGACATACGATGTGCTTGTGCAGAGTGTGTCCGTTCCTGCAGCCAGGACTCGCTCAACCACTCTAGATCCCGAATCAACGCCTACCGGGCCCTCGCATCGCCTAGTCTCATAGCACTCTCCTCAAAGGATCCAATACTGACGGCGTTCGAACTCAGTTTTGAGCTCAGGCGGCTCAGTTTCCTAGAGCATGAGTACAAATGCGAGTATATGGTACGTTCTATTTAACTCTTTATTTGTGTAGATATCATTTGAAAATATTTTTTTTCTGATAGAAATAAATGGATGACACTACATCTGCTTATGCACGGTGAAATCTGCTTGAATTGTGAAGTTTTTGAAAATATTTTAAACAGTCAGTTGCTCGGAAAACGAAAGAATTTTTCATTTTCTTTGCATATGCTTTCATATTTTATTCTTTCACGTTCAGGTATCAAGCAGTAACTTTCAATTTTTATCGATACAGTAAAAACTTCGTTGAACCCAGCATGAGATTTTAATAATGGTATTAACCTGATGCATAAGCAAGATAGAGCTTATTCGTAAGAACCAGTACTATGGAGTACCAGGACCAATAAAGTCAAGAACGCGTCTGTGGTATCATTAGGTGTCTTGGATTATACTAATGCTCTGTCTCAATTATTCTAGCGAAGAAGACTATTTTTTACCTTTGAAACAGTTTGATATATCTATTCAACCTTATACTGTGTGTCTACAGCAGTTTTCATTTTTCAGATTTATTTAGACAGTAATCTGGGCGAATTTTTATGCTTCAATGTTTCATTACGTATGAATAAAATATATTTGCTTCCTGTCTATAAAATTTATGAATATTTAATTTTGTAATTTTCTTCAATAATTATTATATTATCTAATAAAATTAGTATTTTAAACAAACTTCTTAAATTTCAAATATTTGCATGCATATATGAATAAAAAAATTGGTATTTTGACTGCCCACATTTCGTAGAATCGAATCGGCATCCAGATCTTGGAAGCTTTGTAGCTTCATGTTTAAAATTAATTACCGATCCAGTAATAAACAGTTTCATAAAGAAGATCTTACTTTCAGTGATTTTAACAGTGTATGCACATACATAGTTATAATCACTGGCATATAGATAAGTCTTCCAATCACAATAAAATAAACAAATTATGTAATATTAAATTCACGACCATTGGTATTTTTATCTGAAATCCATTGTAGCAATCCCATCCCTTCGGCATCCATAGGGCTTTTCATTCTCACCAGATCATATCGCATAAATAAAATTACTAACAAATGGATGCTTTACCTCAATTTAAATATTACGGTATCCAACCTGTTATAAGTCAAATCCTCGTTGATTTACAGCAGTCGGATCACATTCCCGGAAGCCAAGACATTACCTGCAGACTTCTATGTGTTTTTAAAGTTAAACTTAAATTTTCAGGGACATATATTTTCATTTCACAGAAATCTCAAAGATGTGATTCATTACCATTTCAAAAACTAAACTTTTAAAAACCGAAAGTATTATCAAATTAACAACCAAATGAAGAAAATGCTCTGTTAAATAACAAGTGATATATCGCTAAATAATACATGAGTTTTCTATTACGCCAGACATATTTATATCAGTATTTATTGCCATAATTATAAAATGTTAATACAGGTTTTCCAAAGACGTTATAGGTTCCATTTTGATGAGAAGAAGTTGGATTCTTGCCCCAATAGCTGAATGTCTGGAGTATGGAGATAAAAGTAAGGAGTTAAATCTTCATATTAAGAAAACGCCAATATCGTTTGAGACAATAATTCAGGTGGCGCTGGGATAAGATAAGTAGTCCTGTATTGTATGCATTTCCATGACGAAAGACCTAAAATATTTGTTTAAACTGTCAATTTTGTAAAAATTAATTATTAGTGCAACGCAAAGAATAACTGAAGCAATAAAGAATATTCCTACGTATTCAAAATTATTTTACTTTCCAATTCATTTTTATCTACGCATATTCTGTATTCTATCCTGCAACTATGAAAAAATACTGGTTAATTATACTCATAATTAAGGAATCAGTAATTTAAAAATTATTAAAAATACATATGCTAAATATTGCGTCTTTCTATAGTGTCAACTAACAATAGCAACTACTTTACAAGCACTAGCGACACCTAGATATAATTCTCAAAGCATTATGGCATTTTCAAGCGTTTCATCCATAGGAGTTTTATTTCCTCCTTCCTAACTCCATGGTCTAGAGTATAGACTGGCCAGTTTCAAAATCTGCAGTTCCATCTGGCACTGGGACAGTTAAACCTCTACAGTGGCACCATAACGAATCAACCCGGCGGGTTCGTTGCATTGATAAGAGGGGTAAAACGTATCCACTTACGAATTTTCAATAGATACTGCGGATTATAGTGCAAGTTTCAAAGACACGACCACACAGGATTCTAATCCGGATAAAAAGATAAATAAAAACGACAGAGAACACGAAGATGGTCGCTCAGTTCGGCAGTTATATGCTTACATGCCAATATGGCAGCAGAGAAAGGAATCTATAGCGTCTACTTCGACAAGAGATTGAAATATTGTCCCCATAGCTCAATGGTTAGAGTAATGGCTAACCAGTTCGAAGTTTGAAGGTTAAGCCTCAATCCCGGGCTGAGACAGGGAAACCATTACAGCGTGAGCTACTTAATATTCATGCTCTGCTAATATTAACATACGATCTCGAAAGTTCAGTTATCTGGAAATGGTTTTAATTGAGACGTCAACTGTATTTTTTAAATTGCTCAAAAGAGAAGCTCTGGTCCCTCCTCTCAATTCTGCTTCACTGGCCAATTAAAACACTGGCGGTATACCTAAAGCAAATCGCTAACTTCAAAAAAATGTGTAAACAACATAAGCAGTGTTATAAAACATGAAAATGTTAAGAAACTAAGTTGCCATAAAAGTTCAACATAATGCACTCTATGTATTAGGCTGAAAGCATCGTATTCTGCTAAAAGCATCAAATTTGGCTGAAAGCAACTTGGATGAAAACACCTTGGTCGAAAGCATTTACTTGGTCGATCTTCGAAAACCAGTTGGGGAAGATGATAACCGGCATTGTCCATCAATATTTATTTTACATTGTGATACATATTACATTGGAATAGAGTGTGATAGTACAGTTTACACAGACAGAGATGGCATACATAAATAAGTGATGTTGATTCCAGAACGATAATGCAATACAATAATGGTTTAAACAGGGAGATCAATAGGCAGTAGAAACACCTCTTGCGGCGATACAAGCAACAATCCTTTGAGAAACAGATGCAATGAGCATGCGGATAGTTTTTTGAGGGATGAATGACTATATGCCTTTAACTATCCTCCACAGGTCGTCCTCTGTTTGAGGCGGGGACAAAGCAGTCAAACAACGACCAATCATGTCCCATACATGCTCGATAGGTGAGAGATCTGGAGACAGTGGAGACTAAGGAAACACACTTATACCTTACGAGGCTTATCTTCTGATAGTTTCAATGGGAAATCGCGCATTATCTTGCTGGAAAACAGCATTTTGCAACCGCTGAAGGTAGGGAAATCAATCAATCAATCACCGTGAGCGAGGGACCGACCCATTGGGTTTACAACCTGACTATACCTGGCCACGGAATTTGAAATTCGAAGATAATAAATAAAAACTTATCTTTTGAAAAAGTCAGATACTGTAAGAAAGTTGACAATTATATCAATTAATTATCTTGCATCTGTTCACAGTACAATATACAATAACATACAAAGCATATATCTACTCATAAGTTGGATCTCTCAAAAAAATACACACACACACACACACACACACACATATATATATATGTTAAATATTTTTAAATGGCATATGTCTGCACAAACTTATTTCTAGAGGTAAATATAATTATATACATATTTACATAAACATGATTAAACTTATACATCACTTATTCTCAGAGCATCCTATATACATAATACACACAAGAACTTAACATTACACATATAAAAGAACTCTGAAGTGAGTTATACTCCCTAGTGGTGACATATTAAATATATACATAAATAAAATTATATCACACACATTAAAATTAAATCATATGATGCGTATTGCAATTAATACCTGTTATCCTAATGAAGAATTGTCTGGGCAATACAGGATGTATATACAGTCAAATAAAACGTTCATTTTCTTCTAAATATCTAAACATCTGTCGAATGCATCTTCGCGCCCAATTATTTGTGGTGATATTATTCGCCCATTTTTCGAAGAGCACTGTCGATGGTCTGGCGAGATGCCATTTCTTCGCTAATGGACAATCGAATACGTAATGCGGATTAGTCCCTTATCCACACACGCACAAATCCGTATCTCTTTTTCCAATCTTTTGGAGAAACTTCGGTAATGGACAGTGTCCCGAGAAGGATTGAGTGACATGTCTATTAGAACTCCTCATCGCAAATGAAACGTTTGGGAAGAAATCATATGTGATTCTTCCTTTAGACGAATAGTCCCAAGTGTCTTGCCATTGTTGAAGTAGTCTCATTTTCAAATTTTTTTTAAGGAAGAGCTGGGAACTAGAAGTTCTAAGGTTTGAACTGAATTATCAGATGTGGCCTTGAGCACTAATGAATCAGCAAGCTCATTTCCAATTATCCCTGAGTGACCTTTGATCCATATCATCTGTATTAATCTATTGGAGTATTTTTGGATTAATGGGTGGATTTTTTGAGCTAAAATATTTCTATTTGAAAGCTGCTAGAGTAATTTAATGCTGGACTGTCTGTCAGTTAAGATTGTTACTGAGCTAAAACTTTGAAAACCAAACCATATAAGAACTTGATAAATAGTGAAAAGTTCTGCTTGAAATACGCTTTTTTTTTTGTAATTCATTTTCCTGGACCGCCTGTATATACAGTAGTTGTTGTGAAATGCAAAAAATGCTGATGCTGTACCTGTTGACGTTTTAAATCCATCTGTATAAGTACAGGTATATATCATTGCATTTTGCATGGTTGACTTTTTTTTTACATTCTAAATTTCTTGCTTGAATTGATGGGTGTTTAAACCAAGTAAACCATTGTTTCTCAAAATCTCATTATATGAACATTTTTTCTGCTTTGAATACATCTGTGTTCATTCGTAGAACTAGGGATAGTATGGCCACTTTTTCTAGCGTTAGCTCTATGGGAGGAATTCCGGTTAGCTGACAAAGAGCTAGAAATGATAATGATCTATACACTCTAACTATGAGTAGCAAAGCAATCCCCTGAGCCGAAATCAATAGGGCAGTGAAACAGGCCGTAGCACGTTATTCACATAACGTCGTGCCGTCATTGTGCCCCTGATACGAACCAGAGGTGACCGGCTATCAAAGTCGGATGCAGCGTTGATGATGCAGCGTTGTCGAGCAGTATGGATTGGATCTGTTTCCACATCGCCTCCAGATTCTCACACGGCGACTGTCATTCTACAAACAGAAGCACAGAAGCGAGACTCATCGCTGATCACTATCCTATCCCATTCAGTCGGCCAAGAGGCTTAGTCCCGATACCATTACAATCTCTCACGTCGGTGTCTTGTGGTTAATGGCAGTCTTCGTAAAGGACGGTGTGAGTGCAAGCCGCTTTCTATAAATCGTCGAGAAACTGTTCTCGCGGATATTGAAACGTCCAATGTACCCTGCAAATTCTGCAAAATGTCGACAGTCGTCGCTTGTGGGGCCGCCACTGCATGCCTTCGTATGTGTCGATCAAAGCTTGCTGATGTACATCTGGATAAACGTGCGCTTCCTCAATCCATCTTCTCCAATCCCTTGCACAGTGGACGCATCTACCCGTGTTTCAGCGGTGATATACCGTTACGACCACCCAGCCGTATGTAGGCCTAAAATAAATCCCTTCACACGTTCGTCTAAATGCTGAAACGGACTTCGGCGTCTTCGGCCAGGTATCTCTTCAGCAACACATGCCTTCTGAAACGAAAACTAGTTTAGAAAACGGGTTTTCGAAGGCGACAGGCAGTAACAACTATTGGCTCATCGGCCAGGTATCTCTTCAACAACACATGCCTTCTGAAACGAAAACTAGTTTAGAAAACGGGTTTTCGAAGGCGACAGGCAGTAACAACTATTGGCTCATCGGCCAGGTATCTCTTCAACAACACATGCCTTCTGAAACGAAAACTAGTTTAGAAAACGGGTTTTCGAAGGCGACAGGCAGTAACAACTATTGGCTCATCGGCCAGGTATCTCTTCAACAACACATGCCTTCTGAAACGAAAACTAGTTTAGAAAACGGGTTTTCGAAGGCGACAGGCAGTAACAACTATTGGCTCATCGGCCAGGTATCTCTTCAACAACACATGCCTTCTGAAACGAAAACTAGTTTAGATAACGGGTTTTCGAAGGCGACAGGCAGTAACAACTATTGGCTCATCGGCCAGGTATCTCTTCAACAACACATGCCTTCTGAAACGAAAACTAGTTTAGAAAACGGGTTTTCGAAGGCGACAGGCAGTAACAACTATTGGCTCATCGGCCAGGTATCTCTTCAACAACACATGCCTTCTGAAACGAAAACTAGTTTAGAAAACGGGTTTTCGAAGGCGACAGGCAGTAACAACTATTGGCTCATCGGCCAGGTTTCTCTTCAACAACACATGCCTTCTGAAACGAAAACTAGTTTAGAAAACGGGTTTTCGAAGGCGACAGGCAGTAACAACTATTGGCTCATATGTCGTATCCATCCTAATCACGTGACCTACTTGCATTTTAAATTATCTGCATACGTCGGCCAGCTGCGTTTGTTTTGCAATTCATATAATTATAGGGCCAAAGCTTCATGGTCTTGCATTTCTATGTCGGATAGTATATATATATATATATGTGTGTGTGTGTGTGCATATATATATATATATATAAGTATATATAATAAATATTTAAAATATATAAATACATTTCCAACTGACATTATATAAATACATAAATATGAGCATTTGTATATATTTTTTAATATCATAAAATAACTTCATACACATATCAGTTTTTCCTTCAGCATTTAATAGCCTTTAACAGTATTTTTCCTTCAGCCTCCTTCATCCTAGTAATAATATTTGCACCAAAAAATACTTCTAAAAGTGTAAATTTATTCAAAAAAGAAATACTTCAAATTCTTTAAGTCAACATCAGGAACTTAAGTTTTCCTCTTTGCACTTCTATGTATTTGCAAATTCTTTCGCTGAGGAAATTCAGTTACAAAAGGATTTATTGAAAGAGGTGAATATAGGATTTTTAAAATTCTTCGTTCTTACAAAACACTTTTCTGCAATCTTAGTCTCATATGCACAAGCACTTCGTAGATAGTATGAAAGCAAAAGTATGAAAGCTTTTAACTGTGCATTTTTGTTACATCCAATTCGAATCAGAAACTGTAATATACATGAAAAATGTAAATGGGATCTTTATAAAATTCGATTAGGTTTTCGATTAACCCTTAGTTATTAAATCGATTTTTCTAGATAGTCACTTTTTGGACAGCCTGTAAAACTAGTGAATTTCGATGTTATTATCGCAAAAGATTTATATTTTCCTTAGACGTAATTTGCGAAAATAGATTCTTGTTTAAAAAATAAATTGTGTATTTTGAAGTTTATTGTAAATACAGTTTCGTGGATCAATTATGATAAAAATATATATTAAAAAGGCATGCTAAAAAGCCTGCTGTATCAAAGCAATTCGATTTTCTTCAAAATTGCAAATTTTTAAACGTCATAGAGAAATCAAGCCATCTATTTATACTCATTGCTAAGTATCCGTTTGTCTGTCACGCATAATTTCATGCACTTCTCTAATAGATACAGACTAGCAATTTGACACACATATCAATCGCTCGTTAAAAATCCCTGCAAAAATCGAATTTTTTTTAAATTCACAGTCAAGAGAAGTGATCCACCTCAAAATGTTCGAAGGGTGAAATGATGATAAAGTATACTTCTGGATGAGATAGAGACATCAAGCTTGGTGTTTGGGAAGATAGTTCAAAAGGGGGAAAATGTGCAAATTTAGATTTTCAATATTTGCTATTTTAGGGGATGCGCAGCACCAAAAATTATCCCACCCCCCTCACGAAAAAAATCGAATTTTTATTTTTCATAAATGTTCAGTAGAAGAGGTGCTCCACTCCAAAAGGTTCTAAAGGTGAAATAATAGAAAATCATAGTTTGCGATGAGATGGAGGCTTTACTTTTGGTGAATAGATAGGTAATTTGAAAGTAAAAAAGTGTACAAATTTAGTTTTGCAATATTCGCTACATTAAGCGTGCTGCATACCAAAATATACGATTTGAGGAGAAAAAGAGGAACCCCTTCTTTTAAGACGATAGAAACTTGCAATTTGGTTTAGTTGTTAACAACTCGATAATACCCCCATTAAAAATACCATTATTACAAAAAAAACTTTTATTAGAGAGAGAGAGATGCTCCATATCAAAACGTTCGATAGGTGAAATGATAGAAAAGTATACTTTGAAATGAGATGGAGACTTTATCTAAAGAATAAACGTTATTTTATTAAAGTTGATTTACGTTATTTATATATTTTATCTAAAATATAAGCGTTAGATGGCGCTTCAATTGTTTTTGTATATCGTAATATAAAAATCGGAGAGGTTTAAAATGCATGACAAAAAAAAATATTATTTAAAAATCTACGAAAATTTGCCTATTAATCATATGCTTTCCGTTCACTGATGGTTAGAAAGAGAATTTTTCGATCTTATCGATCCGATGATATCAAGATTGAAACTCATAGATAATATTTTAGGTCACCAAGGAATTGATTTGCTTGAATATCATCCAAACCGTTGTAAATCATGCTAAAAAATAAGATATCTGAAAAACTAATTCGAAATTGAAAAAAGTAATAAAGATCAATCATGCATAAAGCATTGATTATGAAACACTTTCCAACTATAATGCAATTTTATTTAAACATCTCTAAAATGCAGTACAATCAGCGGTAATATTTTTTAAATTATCACAATACTACATTAATTTATTATATTTGAAATCTTGAATCGTCATCGAAAAAAATGAACTTTATTCAAATGACGTCATTGAAATATAAGTCGTCTGGTTTAAACATCTCTAAAATGCGATACATTCAGCGGTAATATTTTTTAAATTATCACAATAATACAATAATATATTACATTTGAAAACCTAAAACTTTATTGAAAAAAATGAACTTTATTCAAATGACGTCATTGAGATATAAATTGCCTGGCTCTCTATGTAAAAGCTGTAAATATTTCATTCATCAACTTTTATTCCATTCCTTTCATTCATCACAATACTACTATAATTTATTTTATTTAAAAACTTAAAACCATGGAGGTAAACGTAATTTAACTTCATTAAAACTTAATTAAAACTTCATCGACAAAGTCTGCCATAAAATCGCCTGTTCTCTATGTGAAATCAAAGAATGTTTCATTCATATCAGATACATTTCAGACTCAAAGAGCTAAATAATTTTGTGCTTAAGAAAATCAGCAATTCTTATACAACTCATCCTATATCTTTATGTGTTTACATTCGAGTGAAAATTAGGCTTTGTTGTAGACAAAATCAAAGTTTGATGATCATTTAAACTCAAATATATTGTAATTGCGTTGTTTCAGAATGTAGATGCAGATAAATTAAGCAAAAATAAAGCGGTTTTAGGACGCATGCAACACTAAATATAAATTAACAAGAAAGATCAATCATGCTTAAAGCATTGATTATGAAACACTTTCCAACTTCAATGCAATTTTATTTAAACATGTTTAAAATGCAATAAATTCCTTGGTAATATTTTAAAACTTATCACAATACTACATTAATTTCTTAGATTTGAAAACTAAAACCTTCATTGAAAAAAATGAACTACATTCAAATGACGGCATTGAAATATAAATTGCCTGGTTTAAACTTCTCTAAAATGTGATACATTCCTCGGTAATAATTTTAGAATTATCATAATACTACGAAAATTTATTTGAAAACTTCATCGAAAACAACTGAAATTCATTCAAATGACGTCATAGAAAAATAACACGCCTGGCTCTCTCTATAAAAGCAAAATTCATTCATAAATAATTTCTCATTCATGTCATTCATCACAATACTACAATAATTTATTTTATTTAAAAATTAAGACCATGGAGCTACAAGTAATTAAACTCTATGCGTAAAACTTCATCGAAAAAAATCGTCCTTCTCTTTTTAAAATCAGTGAATATTTCATTCATATCATCTATGCAGACTCCATGAACTAAATGATTTTGTGTTAAAGAAATATAGCAATTGTAATACAACTCATTCTACATATTTTGCTGTTTACATTTTACATAGGTGGAAAATAGGCTTCGTTGTAGAAATAATCAAATTTGAATGAGAATTTAAACTCAAATATATTGTCATTGTGTTGTTTTAGTATGTAGATGCACAGAATTTAAGCAGAAATAAAGTAGTTTTAGGATGGATACAACACTCAATATGAATTAAAAAGAACTTTAAAAAATCACGAATTTGAAACAAGATGGATGCCATATCTCATTTTGAAGTGGGTCATGTGATCGTTTCATATCATGGTCACGTGATCGTTTCATATAAGATGTGTAATTATTATTTTAATTTTTATTTAAAAAACTACTGAATATATTTTGCTGAATTTTTTTTATATATTTTATGGAACAATTTGAATATTACCAAAAATTTTCGAAGCAATTTGTGAATTTTAAATCCGCTTAAAAAATGTTTGAAAAATTAGGTCCCATAGGGCTCAATGTATTTCATTTTTTCAACCCTGGTTCAATCCAAAACTAATTGGGTGATATTATTCTTTTATATTCCCATAGGTCCTACAGACCGTCTGAACAACATACTAAAATTTCATTTTGATTAAGTCATTTTTATGGCAGTTATAGTGCTAACGGACAGACAGACAGACGGAATGAATAAAGTCATAAACACTTTTCAACTATGTTGTAAAGTGTTATTTAATGTCGAGGGTTCCCCTTTTCGGGGCCTGAAGTACATGTACACAAAATTTCATGGTTGTACAATACTTAGATTTCTTGCTACAGACTGCACAGACAACACACACATTTTTCTTTAATATATAAGAAATACGTAGTCTAATTTTATAAAATATTTTTTAAGCAGTGAGACCAACCAGATCTAGTGAATGTTTTAAATTTGATATTTTTATCCTACTACACCTCTTTGTGAAACATGGCACTTAATATAGCTATTTTGTCGGTTTGTAATGACCGCATATAAATCGAAAACGGCTGAACCGATTTACATACATTTTTGACTGGTTTATTAGGTTTAATATGGAACACATTTATGGCTAAACTATTTCAGATTTTATACCGTTAATTGTTTTTAGTAGTATACAGTACGAAACGTTGAATTTTTTTTTTCGTACCAAAAAAAAAATGACGTTGTTCTCATTTTGGTGCCTTTTAGTATTAATTGTGTTTTACAATATTTCCCATCATCTGAAGAACTCATGCACAAACGTTAAAATTATTTCAATTTTTTGGTCTGTCTGCAGCAGAGATGAATAAGATTAAATTCATTTATATATTTGCAAAAAACCCCCAAATTCACGATTATCATAATAATACCCTTCACTCTAAGTGGAAGAGCGTAAAATTAAAAATAAATGTGCTCATAAATGTATCAAAATAATATGCCCAAACAAAATACTTTGTGATAATAAAACACTGCTGCTAGAAAACTTTTTTCGTAATAATTTTGTTTTTACTTCACATTTATCATTGGTTTGCTTTTTCTTAATCGATTATTCTCTAGATACATTGTCAAGTGTTATGCCCTTATGATGCAATGCAAAATCGATTAAGTTTACAGTAAAATGGCGAAATTTGTCTTGCGTTTATATGGGAATCAATAATATCTCCGTTGTTTGTTTATCAGGGTGAAAATATTTGTCTTATAACTAACTTATCCCTAAGGAATTACTCTGAGTCGTAAATATTTATAAATGATGCATGATTTAAAGTTGTAGTAATTATTTCTTCTCGAAGCTTTGTAAAACATCTCATGATTTAACATACTGTAATCTATATATTATTTCTGTGCGCTTCTTCAACTGCACAACCGAGATTTTGAAGTATACACAGTTCAAAAATACAAACTGCATTTAAAAGGCGATGTATGTAGATTAGCGTGATACATTTATATTTTAAATTGGATCAAGGGTTTGCTTCATAAATATACTCTGTTGCAAAAAATTATATGCACCCATAAGAAATTGAGCTATAACCGCAAAACTAGGCATGTATGTATCGTTTGAGGAGATAAGCAAATGATTAAAATTTGGGAGAAAATAACGTTTTATTAAGAAATGGTGCCAACAAGAAGATGACATTTTAGGAAGTGGTAAATTTCCTCCTAGCAGGTATACAAGCCGATAATCCGTGCGATATAGGGTCAATTGAGTTGCTTATGTACCTCTGCGAGAGATTTTGCCACAAATGTCGCAAATGGTCAGCTAATTAGCGGTATTCTGAGAAATCTGCAATTGCGTTTCCAGCATATCCAAGATATATTATATTGGTGATAGGTCTGAGGACCTGGACGGCCGTGTGAGGGTATTGAATCCTCGAAGAGACACTGTTGAAAAAGTCTTTCAATGTATGGACTAGCGTTGTCTTGTTGGTAAATGGAACGTAGGCGGTTTGACAGCATGGGCAGAGTAATCAACTTCAGCATATCATCGACGTAAAAGCGAGTCGTCTTGCAGCACCATTAGAGGAGATCGGCTGGCTCCGCAAGGATGGCTTCTCAGTCTGATACACTACGTGTGATGATCATATGCCGCTCGATAAAAAATGCAGGACCGTAACTCTGTCCTGTCCTTCTCCGCATACGCGTGCTGTAGCTATCATCACTGAGAGATAAGTGGGATTCATCTCTAAAGAAGACATGCCTCTCATCGGACACTGTCCAGGCTGACCGAGCTCGAGACCAATCCAAACGACTCTGCCTATGCTGAAGGGTCAGTGGTGGGCGTCGACATGTCATTCCACCTTTTGCCAGTCGTCTCCGAATATTATTTATTGATATAGGATGCATGGAGAATGGCAATTGACTTCATCAAATGGCTGATAGCGACGCTATTGGTGTGAAAGTGGCTCCTCTCCTGACTGCTCGAATCTCTGGAACAGTTTGTTTGTCTGGGACAACCTGACCCTTTGCGGCGATTACATGTGTCTTGATCCACTATTGCCAACACCGAGCAACTACTATATCGCTCCTACCCAGATGGCGAACGATATCTGTTGGACCAAGTAGCTACCCTATGGTGCAACCTCTCTCTAAATCCTGAATTGTTCGTAGCGCCGGACACTTCTCAAAGGCATCCTTTTACACAACTTGCAGTATCAAAGTAGATAATCGAGTTCCAATTGCCCGTGAGTTAGAACACCGGTCAATTTAAATGCTGCACGATGCGTCGTTCTCATGCGCATTGCATGAGCCCTATAAAATCAATCGCTCTGACAGTTTGATCATTTGCATAACTCTTAAAGCGACATTTGCATGATCAGTTTCTCGGTTGTATCTCAATTTTTTAAGCAATGTTCTTTATTGCATATATGCTTTCTTTTAATATGTAAGCGTATACTTTTTTTACAACAGAATGGATATGACTCACAAGTCAAGCAAGTTTCCATTAAATTGATCCTTCTACGCTGCTGTTATCTGGCCTCACATATTTATTATTTTGAAATGCAAACTTTTAATTCCGGCATATGACGGGCGCTACCTTCTAGTTATTACTTTCCTTATATACATAATGTATAAGGAAAGAATTGTGACGGGGTCGAAAATTCGAATTCGAGTTTTCGACGGGAGAGCACGTTTCAAGCATCCCTGATCACGAATCAAATATTTTTGAAGTGATGTCTGTGTGTGTGTGTGTGTGTGTGCGAAAGTATATGTGTGTGTGTATGTGTGTGTGTGTGTGTGTGTGTGTGTGAGTCTGTGGAGACGATAACTGACGAACGAATGGACCGATTGTTCAAAACCCCCCTATATTTTTGAATGAAATTTTGAAAAAATCGTCAAAAAATCAAAACCACTAATAAAGTTACGCAAATAGACATGTCTTATGTAATTTTTCATTAGAAAACGATTGACATAAATTTTGAAACGCTAACATGAACCGTTCTGAAGATATTGCACATTTTTCAAAAAAATTATCAAAAAGTCATGAAAATAGAAAAAAAAAATTCCTATTGAGAAACATGTTCACTTTTCATACGTAATATCATGCGATAAATTGGGTGACATCATTCTCGTGGATCTAGCTCGTTCCATTCATGAAAAAAGATACTTTGAGTAATACTTTTGTATTTGAACGCCAATAGTCATTTATCTGCTGTAAGAATAACTTATATCTTCGTCCATAACGATTGGCGAGATTTTGGCGACGAAATTGACGGAATGTCGCCAACTTGGCGACTTTTTGAAATGTTGCCAAATTAACGAAAATCTCGCCAAATGGATAAAAATGACGCTAAATCAATGAAAATGACGACTAATTGTCGAAAATTCAATATTTTGAAAAGAATATTAGTATCTACTATAAGAAAAACCTATTTTTTTTACTGTAAAAGTAGTAAATTCATTACATTATATAAGGAAAGTAATGTGTTGCCCAGATCAGATTTTTTTGTAATAAGACTCCTATATACGAGTATATAGGAGCTTTATTGTGTCACATTGTCATGATGAAATAGTTGATGTACACGTAAGTAAATTTGTTAACATTGATGCAAGTTAATAATGAATAAATATAAGTAAACTAAATTATTGGTGTTTTAACTGCCTTTTCAAATGTTTTCTTTCCAGGGAGGAAGTCAATAGCGCATGCGTAGAAATAAAATGTGTGGGTTACTGAATGTAATAACTATATAGTCATACACGAAGCTAATTCTTCTGAAAAATAATAATATAGGCGAGATATTTGACAAAAGGAAAACTCCTAAAAAGTTTACTCAATTATATGACAGTTTTTTTTTTAAATCGGTCATCGTACGTCACTAATTATTAGAATGAGAAAAATACATCTTTTTCAGATTTATTACCAAAATTAATCATATACATTTTTTGTGAAGTTTATTTTTACTTTCCTTATATATATAATGTATAAGGAAAGTATTGTGACGGGGTCGAAAATTCGAATTCGAGTTTTCGACGGGAGAGTACGTTTCAAGCATCCTTGATCACGAATCAAACATTTTGGAAGTGATGTCTGTGTGTGTGTGTGCGTGTGAAATTGTGTGTGTGTGTGTGTGTGTGTCAGTGAGTCTGTGGAGACTATAACTGACGAACGAATGGACCGATTCGAACGAAAGTTGGTACAAAAATCACAATCCGTAAAGAATGGAAGCCTATTGTTTTTATACTCAATCGAATGTTCAGAATCCCCTTAAATTTTCAAATGAAATTTTGAAAAAATCGTCAAAAATCAAAACCGCTAATAAAGTTACACAAATGGACATTTCTTATGTAAATTTTTATTAGAAAACGATCGGTATAAATTTTAGAACGCTAACATGAACCGTTCTCGAGATATTGCACATTTTTCAAAAAAATTATCAAAAAGTTATATAAAATAAAAAATAAGATTATTTCCTATTGAGAAACATGTTCACTTTTCATATGTAATACCATGCGATAAATTTGGTGACATCACTCTCGTGGATCTAGTTCGTTCCATTCACGAAAAAAGATACATTGAGTAATACTTTTGTATTTGAACGCCAATAGTCATTTATCTGCTGTGAGGATAACTTATTTCTCCGTCCATAACGCTTGGCGAGATTTTGACGACGACTTTGGCGGAATGTCGCCAACTTGGCGACATTTTTAATTGTTGCCAAATTAACAAAAATCTCGCCAAATTGATAAAAATGTCGCTAAATCAATGAAAATGACGACTAATTGAAGAAAATGCAATATCATGGAATATAAGTATCTACTATAAGAGAGAATATAAATATCTACTATAAGAATAACGTTCCTTTTATCTGTAAAAGCAGTAAATTCATTGCATTATATAAGGAAAGTCATGTGTTGCCCACATCAGATTTTTTGAAATTGATAACAGCTTAGTGACGACTATAAATGCTTTTAGCACAGCATCGTTATTAAACTTTAATGAAGGGAGATAGATGAAAAAGTAATCGCCTTTCAGTACACTGCTACTTTCGAAGTTTAAACGTTTTATTTCTGTTGATTTTTTACAATGTCTGGGATAAATCGTCTAAGCTTTTTCAGTTCGAAAGAAAATCGAAATTCAACACTTAAAAGCATTTTTTTTTTAAGATTAAAAACAATTTGTTTTCATTCACTGAAAAGGCGCATTTTATATTACATTAAATTGTATCTTACATAGTAAAATAAAAATGTCTGTCTGTGTGCTTCTGTGTTTGTGTCATCTATAGTGAGAACTCTATGCTTTGGACAGCGGCGGAATTGGGTACAGAGGTACAGCAGAACCTATAACATGCGGCATGACGAGATTGTTTTTTAAATTCAAATTAGTTTTCACTTACTATTTATATCTCTTTCATAGTTTATAAGATATTCTGAGTAAAAGTAAGCTTAGCAATATGAAGCAAAAACTCGCTCCAATAAAACTACGTGACCTATCTCAAACAAAATTGCTTCTCTCAGTTGGTAGTCCAGTAACCAGAAGTTTAAAAACCAGAGTCGATTTCACTTAACGAATGAATACGGATTTCTAGTGAAAGGGATACTGATTCAAACCGAGGGTTATTGCTCCAATAGTTTTGATATCAGCTCGATTGGATTGGTGAATACAGAGGTAAGACAAGAGCCGCAACATTTCACCTTCGAGTACTCACAGACATTAAAATTTTCTGGCGATCACTTGCTAAATATACATACATGCATATATGATGGTATGCATATATACTGTGAGGTCTATATAACCTTTGGTTATCATCATTTCCCTCAATTTCGTCGTAATTTACGTTTGACTTTACATAACAACTTCTAACTGGTTCAGTTAAGTAGACCAATAACCGGAGCCAAGTAACATCTGTTCTGTAATGGAGACAGGATAAGTTTGGGTTCGCGAGTGAGTAATGGAAGCTGGGTAATAGAGGCTGCGTACAGTTCTGGTAATATACTGGTGGATAGTTTGGCTGAAGTCGGTTGGAAGTGAGAAGTCGGTAGGAGTCGAATCTCTGAGTGAGAAAGAAGGAAAGCGTAAGTCCATGAAATCAGCACTAGAATGGATACCACTATAATCATAAGGATCTAGTATCCCTGGTTCGCCAAAACAAGGTTTATAGGTCAAAGGAAGGAATTTGGTAAGCACCGACAATTTATAGCTTTTCCACTGATTATTTAATTATAATAATATCACCAGGCGCGTACAAGTGCATTAATGATCTGTTATATTACCTAATTGGCATGTGCAATACTGACTGTTTGGTATATGTCCCTAATGTAGTTACGCAACCAGCTGTTGCAATTTGAGTGAGTACACAATAAATATGCTTAATTTAACTTCCTGCATCTGTGTATTATTACCCCTGGCAGCGAGGTCCTGTTGGTATCCATTACTGTCAAAGTTTAGAGTCATGCCACTTTTGTTTGACATATATGTGTAATCCCGCAACAAAAGCCAATAGAGACCTAACCAACGCTCATTACGTTACAAGGCACCCGATCAGAATAGTAGCCTGGCCAACTCCTTCTGAGTTAAAGGCATATCCTTTACGATACATATAGAAATACTTAGAATTCGGATGTTTTAGATTTGCTTATAAGAAAACGTAAACAAGAGAAAATATGTCACTATGCACTAACATCAAATTGAATACAGAATGTAAAATTAACTAACTGAAATCAAACTTTGGACTCCTGCCCACAGTGAAGCAAATAATACCACATTATCGTGTCTGCGCTATCACTGAAGCCTAGCTACAAATAACTACTGTTAACTATGATAACATAGAAATAGCTGTACCTTAAAATATTATTATTAGCGTGGTTTGTCTGATTTATACAGATAACACAAACATTGGTAACTTATCAAATTATTTCAGTGCTGCCATTCGCTAAAACACCAAAGAAACGATTGTGTTGCATCACTGCGAATGTAATCTCAATCTAACAAATATCTGGTCCAGAAATATTTTCGCAGCTACAAAATAAAACTGCTCTGATTTAATATTTTCTTTATGCACTTTATATATTTTAGAAACAATTATTCTCTAATTCCCTTATTTATTTAAAAATTATGGTTATTTTTGATGCAGTTTATATAGCTAAAATTATACGGATAGTTTTTGAAATTTTTGTACCATCGGAAACAAGAAGCACACAACTATAATAGAAGGTCTTTTATTTCACTTCCTTAAGACGTACAAAACTTAAAAAGGCCAGAGCGCTTTCTAGCGTAAATACGCTCTTCATCACTGGCTACATGGAAATAGGAATGACCGTTCATATATAGACCAGAAAAGGTGACAAATTTGCATAAATACAATTATCAAGAACAGTAAAAATTTACAATTTTATTACAGAATTTTCAAATTCAATTTTTTTTTAAATGGGGGCAATCAGGTCCGATCCCCGAGAGAATGACGTCAAAGATAACTCTGAAGAGATTTGAATTGCATGGAGTCGAGAATGAGTCGCCAAGCATAACTTAAAATCTGAACGGGGTCAAAATTACAAATCGACTCGCGGTAAACATAAATAGAGACTCAAAAAGGAGAATATTCCGAGAATTATTGCAACGCATAAGAAGGAAAATTATTTCAAAAATGGGCCGGAAATTTTCTTTAACAACAAAATGAGCAAGGGCCGTAGAAAGTTTACCATCTTTGACATCCCTAGCATGTTCTGCCAAACGGATACCAATAGTACGTTTTGTACTGCCAATATAAAATTCAAAGTTACCATCGATGGACAACAGGGGAACCACATACACCCCAGCAAAGCTGGAGTGTATGTGGTTCCCCTGTATGTGATTCCCCTGTTGTCCATCGATGGTAACTTTAAATTTTATATTGGCAGTACAAAACGTACCGTTTTGGTATCCGTTTGGCAGAACATGCTAGGGATGTCAAGGGTGGTAAACTTTCCACGGCCCTTGTTTATTTTGTTGTTAAAGAAAATTTCCGGGCCATTTTTGAAAGAACTTTCCTTCTTATGCGTTTTAATAACCCTCGTAATATTCTCCTTTTTGAGTCCCTCTTTATTTATGTTTACCGCGAGTCGATTTGTAATTTTGACCCCGTTCAGATTTTAAGTTATGCTTGGCGACTAATTCTCGACTCCATGCAATTCAAGTCTCTTCATAGTTATCTTTGACGTCATCCTCTCGGGGATTGGACCTGATTGCTCCTATTTAAAAAAAAAAAAAAATTTGAATTTGAAAATTCTGTAATAAAATTGTAAATTTTTGCTGTTCTTTTCGTGATTTATGCTAGATTTTTTGAATCTGTGCAAAATGTTTTGAATTTTTGGATTCTCCTTAGATAAACGTAAGTTTATTGATATTTGTATTTATGCAAATTTGTCACCTTTTCTGGTCTATATATGAACGATCATTCCTATTTCCATGTAGCCAATGATGAAGAACCTATTTACGCTCGAAAGCGCTCTGGCCTTTTTAAGTTTTGTACGTCTTAAGGAAGTGAAATAAAATACCTTCTATTATAGTTGTGTGCTTGTTGTTTCTGCTGGTTGAAATCAGACGTGATGCCAATTTTATTTATTTATTTATTTTTTTGTACCATAATAAAACTTTATTCGGACAGGCATTTCAACAGAAAAAATTAAAATATATATTTGTCTGTTGTATGCATAGAAATGTTATCGTAAAACAAAAAAAAATTAATTCTATAATCATCCACTAAATGGTAATCATCTACCATAATCTCATTCACCAAATTTTGTGAAATTTGGTCAATTAGTTTCTCAGCTAAAGAGGAAACATAAGATTTTTGCAAGACATTTCGTTATTTTTTTTTCATTTACTTGATTGATTGCAACCCAACAACTGCTAAAAGAAGGTTGCCAAAATATATGGTTACTAAAAAGTACGATTGCTAAAATAAGTGACCACTAGCTGCGGGCACCGCGAATAGCGTTCAATTTTCTACGATTGCAATGGACCCACGCGACCATCTCACACTAAACCCTATGGCCCTTATGCATCAAGCAGAATGTCCCCCCCCCTCCCCTATGCACTATTCTGCTGTAACAATTTAGAGGTATAAAACAGCCACTTTACATGTACGTGTTTTGCTTTATTAAAATTTATATGACTATATAGCTCATTAAAGTAGTTTCCTGTGAAATTTGGATTCGATTGGTGAATAGTTTCATGAATTATACCGGATTTACTGTTATGCTCTTAGCTTTTGGAGGGCAGGGAATATTTCAACTCTCAACAGTTGTAATGGGGGACTTTACTTTTGTATAGGAGCCCAAACAAGGGCTTCAGCGCTCCCTGCCTAGCATGAGGAAATTGACGCATTTGAAATCTTTACAATTATGATCAACTAGAGGATACCCATGACAAATCATGTTAAATTTGTATTGTATCTCAAAGAGTTTAAATATATTGAAATCATACCTCAGAAAACATTCAAGTGGGATTAGGGTATTATAGTACCTAATCAGGCTACAATAGTTTCTATTTCTCTGAGAAAAAGAAAAAACATTGAGAAAAGATTAAGTGGGAAGTTTCTTTTCTAGTTCTCACCTGAGGGATACTAATCCAACTGACCTCTGGAGATATAACTCACGCTCAAAATTATATTATTTGATTACAGAAAATAATCATTGCTTAGAAAATATCTACACAATTCAATGTTGGATACCCAGGATATGATTAATCGTGTATATGACCACTCCCACATCTGTCCATTCCTATTACTTTCCTTATATACATAATGTATAAGGAAAGTATCGTGACGGGGTCAAAAATTCGAATTCGAGTTTTCGATGGGAGAGCACGTTTCAAGTATCCCTGATCACGAATCAAACATTTTTGAAGTGATGTATGTGTGTGTGTATGTGTGTGTGTGTGTGTCTGGGTGTGTGTGTGTGTGTGTGAAAGTATGTGTGTGTGTGTGTGTGTCAGTGAGTCTGTAGAGACGATAACTGATGAACGAATGGACCGATTCGAACCAAATTTGGTACAAAAATCACAATCCGTAAACACTGGAAGCCTATTGTTTTATACGCAATCGAATGTTCAGAACTCCCCTAAATTTTCGAATGAAATTTTGAAAAAATCGTCAAAAAATCAAAACCACTAATAAAGTTACACAAATAGACATTTCTTATGTAATTTTTCATTAGAAAACGATTGACATAAATTTTAGAACGCTAACATGAACCGTTCTCGAGATATTGTATATTTTTCAAAAAAATTATTAAAAAGACATATAAAATAAAAAAATATATTAACTGTTGAGAAACATGTTCACTTTTCATATGTAATATCATGCGATAAATTGGGTGACATCATTCTCGTGGATCTAGCTCGTTCCATTCATGAAAACAGATACTTTGAGTAATACTTTTTATTTGAACGCCAATAGTTATTTATCTGCTGTAAGAATAACTTATTTCTTAGTACATAACGCTTGGTGAGATTTTGGCGACGAATTTGGCGGAATGTCGCCAACTTGGCGACTTTTTTAAATGTTGCCACATTAACGAAAATCTCGCCAAATGGATAAAAATGACGCTAAATCAATGAAAATGACGATTAATTGTCGAAAATTCAATATCTTGGAAAGAATATTAATATCTACTATAAGAGAAACCTATTTTTTTTACTGTAAAAGTAGTAAATTCATTACATTATATAAGGAAAGTAATGTGTTGCCCAGATCAGATTTTTTATTTTATTTATAGCCTGACAGGTGTCGTAGGTTAATGTTTAAGGCTGCAATCATTTGAACAGCCCTTTGTTAAGCACAAAAAGGATAACATTACTCCCCGAAGTGTATGAGGTTGAAAAAAAAATATATTTTTATCTACTGTCCCATACGTATCGATAATATTTTAATAACAAATTATATATAAAATATAATTTTGCCGAAGAGATTGCACCACATATGAAGTATATGCATCCCGAAAGCTGAGCCAAAAATAAGGTTCGCAGCTAATTGAAATAGACAGAACAAATATAACTGCTGACTACGTTGTGCGGAGAACATTGGTAGGCTATGAAGAAACTTATAAACCTTGGTGTTACGCGGCATGAAAATCCAGTCGCAACGTCGCAAGAAGGATAATGCCAGCGGCATTCCTGCACTAGGGGCGTATCGATCTGGACGCGTCCTCATCCATATGACATGGAAAAAAGGGCGCAAATTTGAATTAATTCGTACCAAGCAGCAAGTAGGAATACTGCGGCACTGAGCAGTTACTTCGGTATTTAGTCAAGACCTTTAAATATTATATATGTTGGATATATTATATGTTATTATTTCTGCAGGGCTCTCCATTTACGCCATGGGCCTCATCCGAGCCGTGAAATTATTTTGCAATCCCGTTTTTAAATAAAATATTTTAAACGAATTTAATTATTTAAATTTTCTGCTATATGAATGAAGTTCGAACATAAATTAGCAACATTTGAGTTTGACTTTTGATACGAGCTTGTTGCAATGTTTTTTTATTGTAATTCATATTTATAAAATATTCGTGCAATTTATTTAAACTTTGACGTCTTGTTTAATTATTCTATAATTCGTATTTAAAACATGTTTTAATATGTGCCAGCTAAGGTGGCCACAGCTAATAGTTAATTTTTCTTTTGCTGTCCCTTTTAGGGGTGGCTTTTATAGAAACCACAGCTAACGATAAATACGCCCGTTGCGCGGGCGCAAGAAATTCTCCAACGATAGATATTCAACTAATTCACAATAGGACGATCGTATTCTCAATGGGGTTGCTTTTTTACCGTAGTCAATGTAAGCAAAGGCTGAAAGGCCCGCAATTATTAGAGTCTATTTACCTTACCTCGTCTACATTTTGTAATACGTTTAGAAGTAGCTTTTACCATTTTCTAACTCTTGGAGCTGAGAACTTAGCTTTTCAGACTTAAGTTCCTAAAAGTTATGCATTTTTACATTTCCTCAAACAAGGCTCAGCAATAGTTGATTATTTGTGCAAAAATTATAAAAGTGCAAAAAATTATAAAAGAGCAAAAATTATAAAAAAAGCAAAATTTATTATATATATATATATATATATATATATATATATATATATATATATATATAACAAAATAAAAAGTTAGAATGATTGCGTTTATGGGGGGGGTTGCAGATAGGTCAAGAGGGATTGTGATCCCTTTTCCTGGTTAGAAGCTAGCTTTGACTTCTGGAAAACACTCCCAGAAACACTGCACACCCGAAACAACAATCGAACGTGTCCGTGGGGATAAAATGACCGAATCCCAGACATCACCAATACAAGGAACAGTAAAAAATGAAAAATTTACAAACCAACCAAATGGAAAACAGGAAAAAATGCTACAAGTCAAAAAATCACCGGAGAGGAAGTCATTATGAGACACGATACAGTGAACTTTTTTAACTTTTTAAGATTGTATTTTACTATATACATATATGTGTGTCTGTGTGTGTGTGTATTGTATATATATATATATATATATATATATATATATATATATATATATATATATATATATATATATATCGTATAGAAATAATGTTTTATTAAGGGTCGATTAAAGTTCGTTAATTTTATTAAGGGGTTTTTTGAAGCGTATTTACTGCAGGCGGGCGACTGGGAGCCTTACGCATATAATTTTATGTGCCCCGTGGCATGGAGGGCTTAATATCCAGTTACATGTACTGTTCTTTTGCAGGAACTCCGGAAGCAGTGCCAAGAGTTCGCCACAGCGCTCCTCGACCATACGCGGAGTTCTTACGAACTTGAGGTTCTGCTGAACTATGACCCGTCCGGCCCAGCCTTCGAGATAGGGGATAGGATGCTCCTAAGCAGGCTAAAGCTCGCCATCAAGCACAAGCAGAAGAAAGTAAGCGGATTATTTTTCTAATCACGCTATTCCAGTTAGGGCGCGAGGCACATAAAATGTTTACTTTTTTCGAATTTTCAGATTTTGATGAAAAATAATTCAAACGGAGACGATTTAAAAAATAAATTACTTTCATAGGTTTGGAATATTTGATGATTTTTAGAAAAAATATCGGGTTGTCAGTAAGATGGCGTGGTTTATAGCCATAATATTGATAATGGTACCATTTTTAGTGTTCAATGAATTTAGGCAGCCAAGTGCATATTATATGCTAGTACGTTTCCTTTAAGCTCTACGTGTTACCAGTTCATAGAAATTAGTTTTCTTCTATCAACCAAGGTTTGAAACAACAGGGTTTTCTTTTAACAAAAACTCATGCTTTAAACAATACAAAGATGGTTTAAACAAAAAAAATTAGTTCAGACCTACAATGTGATTTAGACTAAGATTTAAACTTATGGAGTTTAAAGTAGCCAACACTGCTATCAACACAAAAACGTTCAAGTTTTTTTTTTTTATTTTAAGGTTTATCTTTAATTAATACTGCAAAATTTGTGATATCAGTTGTAATTGTTGTAAAGACATGCTGTTTTGTTTTAGAGAACTACCCCGAAGAGCTATACTCAGTAAGGCTCTTAACTCTAGATTTTAAAATTCCCGGTAAATGGCCTCTTTTTTAGTAAGCCGTCATATATATATACAAGGTAGGATCAAAAAGTTTGGAGACTATGCTGATATCTCCAACCCTGATTGGAGGAGAGGGGAACTATTTTACCGTGGCGTAGAGGCACACGTGGCTCGAGATGTCAAAAGGAAGAAGGAGGGTTTTTTCCAGACACTGCGTGTCAGCGAACTGTAGTCGTTCGCGTTCGTCGAAAATGGAAATGGCATTTGAAGAACAACGTGCTAATATAAAATTCTGGCAGCCTATGGGGAAATCGCCCACAGAAACATTGCATCTGCTCAGCAGATGCAATAAAAAAAAATATTTCCTATTGAGAAACTTGTCTACTTTTCATATGTAATATCATGCGTTAAATTTAGTGGTATCATTCTCGTGGATCTAGCTCGTTCCATTCATGAAGAATGATATTTTGAGTAATACTTTTGCATTTGAACGCCAATAGTCATTTATCTGCAATAAGAATAAATTATTTCTCCGTCCATAACGCTTGACGAAATTTTGGCGACGAATTTGGCGGAATGTCGCCAATTTAGCGACATTTTTCAATGTTACCAAATCAAAGAAAATCTCGCCAAATGGATGAAAATGACGCTAAATCAATGAAAATAACGGCTATTTGACGAAAATTCAATATCTTGGAAAAAATACAATTATCTACTATAAAAATAACCTATTTTGTTTTTACTCTAAAATTAGTAAATACATTGCATTATATAAGGAAAGTCATGTGCTGCCCACATCAGACTTTTTTGCTCAGACAGACCCCGCCATTGAAGCCACGTGATCTCTGCGTCAATTTCAGGTTATTGAATCTATAAGAATTCTGCCACTTTTCTTATAAAATTACACTGGCCAAAATCCTAACTTATACTATTATCCTCTACTAGCCTAAAAGTGTAAAACACGAGATCTTTTTTATTGTGAATTTGTGGTGGCCAGCAATTTTCAACCTTTTGCTGGTTGTAACTCCTCTTGACATTATAGGTTATCGAAAAGAATCTTTCATTAATAAATTAATAAATTACCAACACACGAATTACTTATATTTCTTTTATTTTTGTCATTGAACTAATATTATCTTCCAGCTTCACCATGGAGCTTGTTGAGAAATCGCAAGGGATGCGAATCACATGCAGGTCCACCCATAGGAAGGACTTAAACAATTCGAATGGGAAGGCGCTTAATCAAGAGGGAACCTGTATGCCCAACATTACTATTTTAAGGGAGGATAAAACATGAAAAATTCACAAAGAAAGGAAATCAGTGATAACGTTTGTACGGGGTCCTTATACGGGCAGTTATACAGTATTTACATTTTATATAGACAGTTCTGTCACAAGTTGGACGTTCTGTACCCAGGCTTGCCTTATTGCGTCTCGATTGCACAAATGCAAGGAGCAGCTTAAAATTGGAGACATGTAACCCAATTCAAATTTTCGCATTTTCAAACAAGTTTCTTTATCGTCTCTGGAGTTACAGCTCTTCCGTACTAATGAGCAATAAAATATGATAAACTGGTTCACCAATGTCGGATGAAATTGTGGCAAGGTTCCTATGCGTTTTGGTATTTGGGATATTTTGGGTCGGACAGAGAAACCCAAAGCCGGAAGTAGAACACCCCTGTCGGGGAAGCTTCTGATCGCAAAGGTAACTTTTTGGAGTAAGAACTGGCTGCTACCAAATTTAAACTTCCTATGTCCTATGGTTTTCGAGATATTTTTGGTCGAACAGACGATCCCAATTGCTAATTATATAACCCGTTGAAAAGTCTAAGGTGTAAGATAGAAGTATGTGCTTGTATCACTTTTTTCGGATAGTTTTTATACTACCACTCAGAAGCTCACTCCTCCGGGGTGGATTTTCTATAGCGGGGGAATAATCCTCCAAATTTTTCTATAGTGAGAGTCTATTTGCTTCATCTGGAAAGTGAATTATTGGTCATTAACTACGCTATTAAGCTTTTTAAATTATAATCTTTTATTTAGTATCAATCAAAGGTTATAAAAAATAACACTTATAAACAGCATTTTTTGCAAAAAAAAAATCATTGAGGCTTTCTTTCTATGAGAGAGACTAAGGACATGATACTGTGAAACCCCATTATTTCATTGACAACCGTTAATAGCTATTTGCTCGACTCATTTGTTATGTATATGAATATTTTTACAAGCATGGTTTTGATTCAGTTATTATTTATATTTTGGATATAATTCCAAATTCAATTGACAGAATTTACTATGAAAACAAACACATTTTAAAGCATAATACTGATTTTCCTTTTGGACTAAATCAAATTGTTAATAGTCACAATATAATTAAAAATGATTTATTCAATGCTTCAATTAAAACTCCAACAGTATATACTTTGATGCAAACTCATTCTCACAAAACTGCACACACTCAGAGGAGAATACACAGAAACAAGCACTCCCTTAACTTGGACTTCAAATCTCAACTAAATAACCTCAGTACATTTTTTGAATCTAACTATGATTGGAAAAAATTCAGAAACTGGGTATTTTTCTTCAAAAAGCAACATTTGAATGAACTTTATATTTCACTTATAGATATTAATAACAAAACACCCTTCGGACACCTTATTTTTGACCTTTTATTAACAAGAGCAAGACTGCTAGATGTTCACCTTACGCTTTCACACCAAAAAGAAAAAAACAACCAATCTTGTGTTATTAATTACACAAATCCTGTATTTAATCACATCAACTTTACACAAATTTTTGAAATTTTCCAATCCTGTTTACCAATTAAAAATGTTAATATAATAAAAGTACATAAATATCCAATACCATTAGGATGTAAAATATACAACTACAATCTTTTATCAAAACAGTTGAACAATTTTGTATCTTGTTCATGTAATGAATCATGCTATCTACCCTTTATTGACCAACATCATGGACATGTAATCACCGGAAATTTTGTTACTCACACTGGAAATTACTTTATTTGATGATCACGCTATCTGCTTTTTGTTCATATCATTTGTATAGTACAGGGATGGGTAAACTACGGTACACGAACCAAATACCACCTTGTATGTACAAAACGGCTCACTGCTTTCAATACAGTCTGCGAGACACGCGAATAAAACTGAATTTTTAGAAAGCTATGCCAAAATCAACAATTCCGATCTGGGTAAATCATGTCCAAAAATATATGACAATGTCTGCATGCTCATTTTCTTGCGAGCGAGTGATTCCAACCATGAAACGTAGGGAAATTGATCTTAGAGGCCGACCTACTGATCAGCATCATTCTTCCTTCTTCAGATTGTCTTCTCACAGTTTATCTCAGATTATGAAAACATTTTGTAAGCTCAATCACAGTTTCATTCATCTCGCATCCCATCATTTAAAACTTTCTGAATGAACATAAAAACAATTTAAGGGATTTTATCAATGTTTTGTATTCTAAATATTAAAACATTTTTTAAAATGATTTTTAAAGGAACAATAACGAATACAAGTTTTGTCTCGCAAAATATATTGATTTAATTAGACTCTCCTATAAATATGATTGCCCATCTCTTGAATAGCAGAATGACTTATGCACAACATTTCCATCTTAACCATTTTATGGCCAGATTTAGCAAAATTACCTTGGTATCTCTAAAGCAATAATTTACATTTCGTAATTTATTAATGTTAAATTACATTTCTAAGGTCTTTTCATATTTAATGCTTCTGTTTTCCGCTATTTAATACTCCTTAGAACCATCGTTTAAGAGCAACCAATTATAAAAGCGCTTAATTATCGTCTGCTAGCACCAGAAAACATGAAATTTTACAGTCCTTGGTGATAATTTTTCAATCATTCATACTTCCAGACAAAAGGTGTCATATTTCACACAACACATCCAAAGCTTCAAAATAGGTTCGTGTTTAGGGTTTTGGGGTCAATCGATATAAGAACGACAGGGGACATTTTCTTATTTAAAATTTATTGGAGTATGCATAATTTAAGTTTCGATAGTCTTTATTTAAATTCATATGCTATACTTTTAGACTCAATGAACTTCTCAGCTTTAAACAATTAGGAGTAAAAAAATTAAGACTTTTAAAGGAACAGGGGACTGAGATTATTGAATAACAAGTTTTCATATTAAACTATAAATTGTGGGTGAGTTCTGTGAGTATAAACTTTAGTATGGACTGTGGGTGTAATTGTTTTAAAACCCTTATTTTAGATTAAACAAAAGTGCAATATCTGGAGAACGATCGAGTGAGCGTCTTACAAATGATTAGCAGAACTATCAGCCATTGCCCGGGTGATACCTATAGATAGGACTAACAAGGTACAAAATCTGAAATATTTCTGTTATAAGCTCGCTATTGTTGGGAACGTGTAATATTCCCTTTCTTCTGAAGTCCTTCGTCTCTTCTTTCAGACCAGACGGCTCCATCGGGATGTTTTCTCTGTCTGGTTCTCAAAACTCCGGTGAGTGCATTCTTTCCCATGACGTCACTCTAGGGTTGCAACGTCAAAATTCCGTGTCCGAAGATGGATTGCCAGATTTGACGATTTTTCGCCAATTTGGCGACATTTGGCGACTTTTCGATTCATCGAGACGATCATAGTAACGATTATTCTACGTGATAGGAGCGAATTCCAGAAATTTTTATTGAGAGACTATGAAAAGAACCATCACTCCGTCGGAGTTCAGTTGACAAGATACGAGCTGCATTGGACTGTGATTTTTGTCAATGCTTCGAGAATAGTAGCGGCTATTTTGTGAAATTACTTTTTTCAATGTTTGAGAATAATATCAGTAATTTTGTGAAATTAGTGGAGCATTTAAGTGCTGTTTGGGTGTATATTGTTCCTGTTTACGTTGTGCTTGAGAATAAACGTATTATTTATCCAGAAACTTTGACTTATTCTTATATCCTGACTGCACAATCACGATTCCAGAGGATGCGGCGTAACACTACCTATTCAGTTCAACAAACCCTTGAAAAAATATAAATCCAATCATCTGTTTTCGAGTTATATCCAACCACGTAAGACAGCAAAAACCCTTTTAAATTCCTGTTTTTTCGCAAACAGATATATCAAGATAAAACTTAAATCAAAGACATTCTTCCGTCTAAGTGCCTGAAAAATTTCATCAAAATTGATTGCGAACCGTGAGGGGTAATTTTGTAACCACATGGGGTGGAATTGGATCAAACACATTTTCAAATTTAGAGACGGACAAACGTCCAACTTTTACTATGTCGGGATCTCAAGTCAAAGATTTCGCTATACAGAGTGTTTCAAAAGAATTGTACGCCTAAATACGTCTTGAACGATGGGTAGTAGACTCATTGTTTCAATTTTAGAAATTATTCAAATAAGATTGCCTTTCAGACTATGATGGATTGGGCCACATGATACGTTTTATTTAAAAAAGTGCAAAATTTAACTTTTTATACGGGTCCTCTGCAAAGGAAATTCCAATTAGAAAATTGAGTCTTATTCATTTAAAGATCTTTTAGGAAGGAAAAGCGGTTCTCTAATATACAAATTTAGCTGTGAAAAAATCATCAACGTTATGCGACTTAAACTACTTTGACCCGATCAAAAGAAACGACGAAAATATAAATTTCAGGGGTCATACCAAAATTGATTATCGTTAGACAAAATTTCCATTCGAAAATGTACAAGCGTAACTATCTTAAATAAAAATTTTATAGTCTCCAATTAACCCTTGAAAAATTTAATGGATATCTCACGTCATTTTGGTCGTATGCCAGTGACACTTTTTATGTTTGACTAATTGGGCTGACGTAAACATTTTTGTTAACAACAACACACACATGGAAAGTTTTTTCTAAGGAGCTCGTATAAAAAGCTATATTTTTTTCTTATTTACTATAAGGTTTTACATGATTAAAATTTGTTTATGATGGTAATCTATACCTTATTTGAAGCATTTCTTAAATTGGAACCATGAGTTTACGACCAATCGTTCAAGATATATTTCGTCGTGCAAACTTTCAGAAACAAACTGGATATCGAAATATTTTGAGTACTAGACGTTTGTCAACTCTTTAAAGTCGAAAGCCTTTTTGATCTAATTTAACCCCATGTGGTTTAAAGTCATCCCGGTTTGCAACACGTAAATTTTGACGTAGGGCCGCGTGTTACTCCATGTTTAGTATAAGGCGATTTACGTCCTATCGCCTGTAACCAGAAAAGTCCCACTTCAAATCGTTAAAAATATGTGCAAGACAATAACCGTGTCAGTATATTTGTAAACAGCATGGAGTCCAATTTACATACTTCGCAGTACATCGTGGATGTTGAAGGCCCAGACCACACGACCAACCTTAGGGTTTGCGGTAGCAAGATGTGTGGCCGCAATACATCGTGGGTGTGACACTCTTGGGTTTGCAGTAGCAAGATGTGTGGCCGCAGTACATCGTGGGTGTGACACTCTTCATGTAATATTTCTTGGTGTGCCTCCACGTTTGCTTAGTCTATCTTGGCAACCGTGAGACAACACGACCATGCTTGGTACCTTAAAGCTCTCGATGATATCTAGTCAAATATATGAACATTTGGAAGTGGTTTAAATTCAATGTTTCAAAAGTTGTTTTCTAGTGAACCGATGAAATCTTTTGAAAATATCGCAATTTATCTGGACAACCGAGAGAGCAAAATGACTGCGCATGTTCTCGTTTTAAGGCTGTCAGTGAGATCTATTCAAATATATAAAGAACATTTCTCAGTATCTAAACTAAAATTTTTAAAAATTGCTTTCCTGCGGGTTAACATTTTCAACAATGCCGCAGAATTCGCAGAATGAACGCAATGAAAAGTGGGCAAGTGGGCGAGAGGCAAGAACAGGTGATGAAGAATATAAGAATCCCATTGAAGACTGCAGCTCAACGAATTAAAGAGTATCAAGAATGTCTTAAAACAGTTGTCACCAAACAAAAATTCAATTCACCGATTGAATCCACACCCGAAGCATCGCAAACTCCCCCAAAGAAACATAAATCGACAGAAACAATTTCAAAGCAAAAGCAGAGAGATTCAAAGAGTTAATCTCCTGACATCTCGCCATGAATGTTGTAACGGATTCCACGTAGAGCAAGCACCACGTTAGACACTTTGTGTATCGACCTGCTTGTGTTCGCATGTATGCATTATTTGTAAAAAATATGTAAGCTGATTTTCGTAGCATAGATATATGTTGACTGGGTCTGGGTCGTAATCCCGACAGCCGAAATCCCGACAAGCCAGAATCCCGACAGCCGAAATCCCGACATGCCAAAATCCCGACAGGGTCGAAATCCCGACAAGTCAAAATCCCGACAAGGTCGAAATCCCGACAAGCCAAAATCCCGACAAGGTCGAAATCCCGACAAGCCAAAATCCCGACAGTCGAAACCCACTCTTGCACAGACTAATACAACACTAAAGCGGTCATCGCAGTGACGTCACAAGGGTTAGAATTTACTAATCAGCACTCCCTCCCCCCATCCACGCGCTGGACTCACGCTCCCTCTTGTCTCCATCCGCTTGCTACGACAATGGCCATATGCTATTTGAATATGCTATTTGAACGTATGCAGAATGTGTAAGTGCTTTTTTTTTCTTTTTTAATAAAATGAATTTCCTAAATCTTATACCGACCTGTTATATCATTTTAATCTTTGTTATTTCAATTTGCCAAAATTTATTTCAGTAATGGCATAATTGTTATGATTTAGTGATTAAAACTATTAATTTGTAAAATGTAGAGATGTAAAAACGCCGATAACTTTGATCAAGCTATACATATAGGCGTAGAGAGCCATGTGCGTGGGCCCAGCGTGAGTCCAGCGCATGTGCGTGGGGGGGGGGGGGGTGCTGATTAGTAAATTCTAACCCTAGTGACGTCACTGCGATGACCGCCTTAGTGTTGTATTAGTCTGTGCAAGAGTGGGTTTCGGTTGTCGGGATTTTGGCTTGTCGGGTTTTCGACCTTGTCGGGATTTTGACTTGTCGGGATTTCGACCCTGTCGGGATTCTGGCTTGTCGGGATTTCGGCTGTCGGGATTCTGGCTTGTCGGGATTTCGGCTGTCGGGATTATGTCCGGAACCGATGTTGACTATAACATATTATATAAACGAATTGAAACCATACTCGACTAGCTCATTTTAACTCTCCGATGTGCAAGTCGTCGTCATACACTTCTAACTGAGCGCTCAATCAAACTGAGTCTAACTGCTTTTTTTTCATTATTAGGGGAGTTCCGCCTCTACTCACTGACGCCCACTAACTTCTATAACTCGCTTCGCGAGTCCGGAGGCCTTGCCTTCTACTTGCTGTCGCGAGCTCTTTCGTTCAGGTCCCCAATAGACCTTCAATCGGGCCCTCAATCAGGCCTTCTGAATAGGCTCCCAAAGGGCATATTCCGCCTGTTATGCAAGTATAATACGTCCGTTAGGGCTGTCCCTTATTTGCTAGTACTCACTAACTCCATATTTCGCTTCGTGACCTATACGTTTTGCCCCTGCTTTTTAATACAGTGACAACATGTCGCGTTTCTTTGTTTATATCAATATGCCGACGTGGTTGTCGAGTGGTCAAGGCAAGCGTTTCCGTAGCAATCGCTCGACCGCCACGTTGTGGGTTCGAGTCCCACGTAAGGCATGGATGTTTGTGTTGTGTGCGCAATGTGATCCGCCCCCCTCTGGTGCGCCTGGGGCAACGTCAATGAACGACTAAATGGTTCACACTCTGTCCGCTGTAATAAAGGCGAATGACGAAGGTCAAAGTGCTGTGGCCATTTGAAAAAAAAAGTTTATATCAATAATTTAAATATTACTTCTTTTGAAATGGCAACATCGTTAATTTTATCAGATTGTAACCAAACTCTGTGACCTTTAACGTTCAGAGAGGCAAGTTCTCCCCTTTCCCTTCCCTATGGATTCCCAAACCACTACAATCACTTTTATTCAATCGAGCACCGAGCACGGTAACTTTATAGATAGAGTTAACGTATATATACACTCATAGATCTTTCCTTAAAAAGTTATTCTGTCCTTTGCTAGAAACCCTGTATATCATACTTTATTTCACTGTTATGTTTGTAAAGGAAAGCGCACTAACATTAAACCATTCTTTTACGATCAATATAGTCCTTCTAAAAGTCTTATCTTGGAAAAACAACGCGATATGAATGCGGTTATGAATAATTATCGTCCAATGGTAATAGAAAACAAATGAAACTAAATACTACTTGGCGATAATTATTCTATATTTCATGTTTCTAAACAAAAGGTTTCATACTTAACACGACACCTCGTGTGCATCCCAATAGATTTTCTTATGGGTTTTTTCAGGTCAATCGATATTAAGGAGAATGGCAGAGGAAACTTTCTTTTTTACATTTTCTCAAAATAGCTTTCGTTTAAGTTGCAATTTCTTTAGAGCAATGTACTCCCTCAGCAATAAACTGCTTTAATTTTCTTTAAGTTCCTTTATTTGTGAAGAATGAAGCATGGGGAACTATTTTGACGTCTTTGCGTGGTATAGAACACAGTGAAATAGTTTAGCGTATTTGCATAGTATATAGCATAGGGGAATATTTTGACGCCTTTGCATAGTATAAAGCATAGGAAAATATTTTTCTGTCTTTGCTTAGTATAAAGCAAGAAATATTTTCACGTCTAAGCGTAATATAAAGTATATGTGAATATTTTGACGTCTACGCATAGTGTAAAGTATAGAAAAATATTTTGACGTATATGCATAGTATAAAGCATAGAGAAATAATTTGATATCTATGCATAGTAAAAAACATAGAGAAATATTTTTGCGTACATGTATAGTATAAAACAGAGAGAAATATTTTAATGTCCATACATTGTATAAATCGTAGGAAAATGTCGTTACGTCGTTGAAAATTCAAAATCGAGTTTTCAGTGGATTAACTCATTTTGAACTTTCCTAAATGCAAATTCAATGTTTTTCGAAAGATGTGTGTTTGTATGTATTTAATAAACTTTTACTGTTTGCTTATGTGTGTGTGTGTGTGTGTGTGTGTGTGTGTGTGTGTGCGTTTGTCAACTCGATCTCTCAGAAACTCTATCATTCATATACTATATTGTATTTTAATCAATTCGATGTCAATTATTTTCTATTTTATACTTTTTCAAAGAAAAAAATCCATTTCATTATTTTATCACTTTATACTATATCCATTAACTTGTTTATTCACATTTGCATCTATGAAGCACAGAGAAAGTCGAACACACAGCAAAACATGTGAAAATATTCTTAAGAGATGTATTTGATTCAAAACTCGAATTCAAAAGTGTTTAGAAAGACAGTAATCTCTCTATAAATTCGCTCAAACTGCTTGTTTAAATCATGGGAAATAGAAAATACTTCTTGCGAAATAGCTTAAAGCAGTTGATTAAATGTAACAACAACTTTTGAAGGCAAAAACAGGCATTCATCAAGATGATGGAGACAAATCAGTCACTTCACAAAAGTAGAGAAAAGTCTTACTAACAGAAAAATGCCGACATACTCTGAAAGAGAGGCATTGCCAATTCGAAAAAACAATAATAAATGAAAATAGGTATGAAACAATGAAATTTATAAAAAAAAATTGTAAAGTATTAGTTCAGAATACAAAATAGTTTTTAATATATTAGACTACATAAAATATAACGATATAACAAAAATAAACTAATTTAATTTAGATTAATTTTTTCTTAATTTAATTCTTGTCGGGGAGGGGGGTGGGGGTGTTGTGGAGGATTTGTAACTCATTATTTATAAGAGTGTTTGTTTTCTTTATTTGTATGTTTTCTGTTATTTCCTTATGGTTTAGAGACTGTTTTACAAACATTTCCCCATGTTCCATATTTTAGTTTTTCTTTTAATTAATATATTTTTCGAATTGGCAATGCATATCTCTCTGGGTCATATTTCTATTGACAATACCCCCCCCCCCCTCCAGTACTCTGCAACGGTGACTACTTTGTCTCAGTAATCCTGAAGAAGATGGTTACTTTTTGTCTTTGAAATCGTTTGATTTTAATCAACTGCCTTAAGTTGTTATATTAACGAGGTGTTTAAATTTTCGTTTGTTATTTGTATGTAGCTTATAGGCATGAAAAATGGTTTTATTAAAATGTATGCAACTTAATTGCATAAAAAAAATCTGATGTGGGCAGCACATGACTTTCCTTATATAATGCAATGAATTTACTACTCTTACAGTAAAAGAAAATAAATTATTTTTACAGTAGATATTTAAATTCTTTCCAAGATATTGAATTTTCGTCAATGAGTCGTCATTTTCATTGATTTAGCGCCATTTTTATCCATTTGACGAGTTATCCATTTGACGACGCTTGGCGTTAATTTAGCAACATTTAAAAAAGTCGCCAAGTTGGCGATATTCCACCAAATTCGTCGCCAAAATCACGCCAAGCGTTATGCACGAAGAAATTAGTTATTCTTAAGCAGATAAATGACTATTGGCATTCAAATACAAAAGTATTACTTAAAGTATTTTTTTCATGAATGGAACTAGCTAGAGCCACGAGAATGATGTCACCCAATTTATCGCATGACATTACATATGAAAAGTGAACATATTTCTCAAAAGGAAATATTTTTTTTTATTTTATAAGACTTTTAGACAATTTTTTTGAAAAATGTACAATATCTCAAGAACGGTTCATGCTAGCTTTCTAAAGTTTATGCCAATCGTTTTCTGAGGAAAAATTACATAAAATATGTCTATTTGCGTAACTTTATTAGACGTTTTGATTTTTTGACGATTTTTTCAAAATTTCACTCGAAGATTTAGGGGGGTTCTGAAGATTCGAGTGCGTATAAAAACAATAAGCTTCCAGTGATTACGGATTTTATTTATTTATTTATTTATTTATTTATTTTTTTTTTTTTTTTTTACGGATTGTAATTTTTGTACCAAATTTCGTTCGAATCGATCCATTCGTTTGTCGGTTATGGTCTCCATAGACTCACTGACACACGGGCACACACACATACTTTCACACACACACACAGACATCACTTCAAAAATGTTCGATTCGTGATCAGGGGTGCTTGAAACGTGCTCTCCCGTCGAAAACTCGAGTTCGAATTTTCGACCCCGTCACAATACTTCTCTTATACATTATTGTATATAAGAAAAGTAATAATGTTATATAAAATTTGGACTTCCTAGCTGGTTCGGTTCTATCTATATTACCCGAAAAAAGAGTATATTCTTATGATGTGCCCTTGACGGGCTAGGCCAGTAAGGTTATAAAATATATATACATATACTGCGAAAGACTTCGATATTCCAAATATCAGCTATCTATCCAAATGTCGAGTTATTCTCAAAAAACGTTTACATCCGATGGGCCATGGACTAGCTAGCTTGATAAGGTTCATATGGTTCATATGCTAGCTTGATATGGTTCAAAATCCAAACAATTAACATTTACAAAAAGACAACAACACACTAAATTTTGACTTACCGCTGCTCCGGTCCTCAATTTTTTCCAAATCGAGTTTCTATTCTCAAGTTATTTCGAAAATACATTATTATGGTGGGCGCATGACCGGCTAGCCCGATAAGGTTGAAAATCCAAAGAATTATATTGTACAGCAACAGACAACAACATACCGAATTTGAACTTTCTCGCTGTTCCGGGTTTCGAGTTATTTCCGAAAAACGAGTACATTTCTGTAGCAGGCCAGTACGGGCTAGTACGATAAATATCCAAAGAATTAAAATATACCACAAAAAACAATGACATACCAAATTTGGACTTATTGCTTCGGTTCTCGAGTTATGCCAAAATAACCTTTTGCCATTACTGGTTGGACGGAATAGCTCAATGAATCTCAAAATTCAAAGAATTAAAATATACCATAAAATACAACAACATACTAAATTTGTTTTTTCTAACCGCTGCGGTTTTTTAGTTATTTTCTAAAATCGATTACATTCACATAGTGGGCCCAGGATAGGCTGCCCCGGTAAGATTTAAAATCAAAAGCATTAAAATGTACCACAAAAGATATACCAAGTTTCATGCTACTCATTAGTTTTATCTGATAAGTTAGGACCTTAAATATTTGAATCCCACCGACAAACTACCAGATCAAGTTAAATAAATATTGTAAAATTATATACATGCTTTATAACAGCATCAATATATCGTAATTAATTTAAAATGCTTATAAACAGTGATTATTGCACTATTTTTTGAGGACAGATAATAAATAAACGAATTGTTGAAATCCCTCACACAAAAGAAATTATTACAAAATGGACATATTTCTCATTTCAGATTTTAAAACGTTTTATTTAAAATGGTGACACATTTAGAACTTCCATGAACGTAAAATATCGACATTTTCCGCAGAGAATTAGAAATCAATTTGGAGTACAGAACTATTTAAGGTTTTCTGCCATCATATATTGATTTTCGATTTTTTTTTAGGCAGTAAAAGTTTATGACTTGGCATTTTCGACTGTATGAATCTGACAGTATTTATGTATATAACCACTATTCGATTCTTACTGATTTTGAATATATTATTTTGGTCAGTGCTAATAAGTTATGACGTGCTCTGCTACTACTAATTTTTATTTATTAGATGTAATATTAATCTCTGAGTTAATGTCTAGTTCATATCGAAATATAATACGAGAATATAAATCGTATCTTACATAATAAAAGATGATGTATTTCCGTGAATTCTGTGACAGAGAAACTAAACTTTAGAAGGCTACGAAATTTACTAAAATAGGTTAATAAAATTTACTAGATTAGCTAAAATCCCAGTACAACAAACCTCGCCCGGATTTTTTTTAAAATTCGAATTTGTGTTTTGGTTATTTTATTTTAAATCACGATTTTGAGCGTTATTCATACAAATCGGTTCCTTAGCAATCGAAAATGTTATCAAGAGTCTCCATTCTGACATCATCAGAAAGATCAAAAATCATTGAAAATGACAACTATTTAATAAAAATTCAATATCTTGGAAAGAATATAAGAATCTATTATAAGAATAATCCATTTCTCCGTCCTTCCGTCTGTAAATCTTAGCGAAAAATTTGGCAACGAATTTGGCGGGATATCGTCGACTAAGAAGCACTTTTAAATGTTGCCAAATTGACGAAAATTTCGTAAAAGCTATAAAAATGTCGCCAAATTGATGAAGTTGACGTTAATGGAAGGTAATGCTTTCAAATTTTGAATTCCATCATACAACGGACATACCTTCTGCTATATAAGAAAAAATTTTCTCTCCCGTTTATCTGCAACGCTTGGCGATACATTTGCCGAACTTGGTGATCAAGCTAGCAAACTATACAGTCCATGAAGGAAGCTGTGGACCATTCTGTCATTTTTCGTTTATGGTAATAATTCCATAAAGATATGTGGGACAGTTATGCGACGCCTCGTTTCAAGTCATCCTAAGGCTAATGAGCAGTACATCCCATTATTAGTCAAACGGAATAGCCAAAAGACCTCACTAGATCTCCGAGCAATGACCGCCACTACAATAGGAAAGTCGGTATCCGTCAGTACAATGAGGTGAAGGCTACATATCAAATTATTCTATCGCTATGCTCGGGCATTAATATACATAATCTGATATATATGATATGCATATCGTATTAATATACATAATCTGATGTGTTCAATACTTTAATTTTCCTACAGATAAACAAATGTTGAAACTTTTAGTTTTTATCGATTAAATTAATCACGCAATGTTCCATATAATTTGCTCGATTATTTCGAGAGATATCAAGCTCCCCGTTTAAAAGTAAATACCTAATATCTTAAGAACGGCTCGCGATAGTATGTCTATTTATTTCTGGTTAAAAGCACTTACAAAGAATTCATTTATTCGATAATAGTGAACATGTTTAAAAAAATTTAGATTTCAGATCAAAAATGCAAAATATCTTTAGAACGGTGCATGTTGCGTTTTATAAATGATGGAATACGCTTTCAAAAGAAAAATCCCATATAAGATACATATTTTTATAATATTTTTAAATGTGATTATATTTTTATAACGTTTACGATATACATATTTTTATTTATTGGACAAATTGAAGGTTTTTTCCTGTTCCGTTCACTTGGTAAATCAATAGGCCTGAGACATTAAGCGATTCAAATGATTATATATTATTTGTAGTTCGATTTTCTCAAATTGTTTGAGAGATGCCGTGGTTACAGACTTCAACGGCAAAGAGATGCATAGATAATGTAAAGAACGACTGATTAGTGTTAATATTCACTCAAAACGTGTACGCCTATCAAAATTCAAAATGTGAATTAGTGATCCTATTACATTATTCACATATACTATGTACTAAACGGTTACCTTACACCTTTCTGATGGTAGGTCAGACGGTCTGGGACTCAACAACAACAACATATACTATATACTGTAGGGAAAGTAAAAAGAGGAAATTCAACAATACGCTGCTAAGCGAGATATGTCTTCAAGTATGAGATCAATATAGATAAATTCCAATTTCGATGTATTTCACAGACTAAATCATGCATATGCATTATTAGCAAAATTTAATCAGTATGAAATTTATTTTGTAAATTTCTATTTAAACAGTAATTTAAAGCAATTTAACTTAATGCGCATTCATTCCTTTGGGTAACTAAATGAAAAGCTCTCAGAATAAGTTGCTATTTGGATATGCACAGCTTAATAAAAGTTGACTTGATCTTTGGAATTTTAATGCATTGTCATTTTACGGAACCTATCACAATTTTGTAATATATATTATGTTGCTTTGACGGTGGAAAGCAGCATTTGCGTCATTGCAACTACGAAGCAAACCCCAAATTAAACGCTCGGACCTGAAGATATCTTTTGGTCTAACCGTATAGCATAGGAACCGTACAGTATCGTCGTATAGTTTGATTTAACCCAGTAGTGCTCAACTCATTGATCGTGATTTATCAGTCGATCACCACGGATGGTCAAGATGATCGTTAGATGTTTCGGGGGGGAATGAGGCGTTTTACATTGTATTTTTTTACTGGAATAAAAATTAAATTTGACCTTAAAATTCCCATTAAGTTAACAAATGGGGTTAAATATATTTTACAGAAGGAATGGAAGGATTGTTCAGAAACCCGTCGGATTTGATTTTGAAGGAGCTTGAAAACTTTAACTTCAGATTTGCTTCAGACATTTGAAAACATGGCATTATTTGGACATAATATGATTTAAAATTTTAGTTAAATGTTTACTATGAGCAATAAAAAATATGTAAATAGAATCAAAATTAATAAAAATGCGTCAGAATAACCAAAGTAATACTTTGACCTGAGCGGCTAAGGTTATTATTTTAATTGTATATTTTTTTTTTACTATAATACATTATTATAGCGAAAAATTTATATAATTAAAATAATGATGGATGTTTAACTCTCTCTCTTTCTTTATTGAAATGTTCTTGAAATTTTTCAATTTAGAAGAAGAGGAAGAAAGACCCTTACATACGACTTCTGTGCACCAACATCTGTGCTATACTTCAATATGCATTTATCCCTTGCGGCGACCGCATGCTCAATTGTTTCGTCGATTTCGTGCTCAAATTCGGTTGAAATAAGCCATATTCAATTAATCTATCAAAACTGCAAAATTAAACAAATATTATTAAATTAAAAAATATTAAATTAATGAAAAAATAAATTTAACAAATCAAAAAAATAAAACGATAAAAATATCAAAATTTTACCCAAGATATCTTGTACTAGTACGGTCGTTACACCCAACACACATTACCTTTCTCGTAGGTCAGACGGTCTGGGTCTCAACAACAACAACAACCCAACACACAATCGAAATATGGGACGGGCATGAAGTTTCACATCAATCTTTAAAGAATTAGGGTTACTCATATTTTCTATTCACGTAGATAAAGTTAAAATCTGCTTTTGCATCAGATTTATTTAATGCAAGAGGGATTGCATTTGAATTTATAGACATGTTCATTGATATCAACTCAAAAAAGACTCTCTTGACTGTAAATATAATTTTCATAAACCGAGTTTTTAAGTGAAGTTTAAACACACTTTCCTATTCTTTCTGAAAAAAATCCGATGCGGGCAACACATGACTTTCCTTATATAATGCAATGCATTTACTACTTTTACAGTTTAAAAAAATGTTATTCTTATAGTAGATACTTATATACTTTCCAAGATATTGAATTTTCTTCAATTAGTCGTCATTTTCATTGATTTAGTGTCATTTTTATCAATTTGGCGAGATTTTTGTTAATTTAGCAACAATTAAAAATGTCGCCAAGTTGGCGACATTCCGCCAAAGTCGTCGCCAAAATCTCACCAAGCGTTATGGACGGAGAAATAAGTTATTCTTACAGCGGATAAATGACTATAGGCTTTCAAATACAAAAGTAATACTCAAAGTATCTTTTCTCGTGAATGGAATGAGTTAGATCCACGAAAATGATATCACCAAATTTATCGCATGATATTACATATGAAAAGTGAACATGTTTCTTAACAGTTAATATTTTTAATTAATTTATGGGATTTTTTAATAAATTTATTTGAAAAATGTGCAATATCTCGAGAACGGTTCATGCTAGAGTTCTAAAGTTTATGTCAATCGTTTTCTAAGGAAAAATTACAAAAGAAATGTCTATTTGCGTAACTTTATTAAAGGTTTTGATTGATTTTTGATGATTTTTTCAAAATTTCACTCGAAAATTTAGGGGGGGTTCTAAACATTCGATTGTATTTTTAAACAATAGGCTTCCAATGTTCACGGATTGTGATTTTTTGTACCAAATTTCATTCAAATCGCTCCATTCGTTCGTGAGATATCGTCTCCACAGACTCACTGACACACACACACACACACACGCAGACAGGCATAACTTCAAAAATGTTCTATTCGTGATCCGGGATGCTTGAAACGTGCTCTTCTGTCGAAAACTCGAATTCGAATTTTCGATCCCGCCACAATACTTTCCTTATACATTATATATATAAGGAAAATAAAAAGGAACCTAATGTTCAAAATAGAAAATATATTATGAAACTATAATTTCAGTTTAATTACCATTTTTCACAGTTACGGTATGGGGAAAAAATTGACACAGTTAACTTCTGAAAAAAAAATTTTTTTCATAAACTTTAAGCATTGATACAAGCATTTTATAATACATCTTACATGATTTCCTTTTTGTGTCAAACGCATTTTATTTAAAAAATCACAACCAACTCATTCAAGACTTAAAACCAGACGTGTCAGTTTTCAGTTTATCACTTTCCTTATATACATAATGTATAAGAAAAGTATTGTGAAGGGGTCGAAAATTCAAATTCGAGTTTTCGACGGGAGAGCACGTCTCAAGCATCCCTAATCGCGAATCAAACATTTTTCAGGTGATGTCTGTGTGTGTGTGTGCGCGCGTGTGTTTGAAAGTATGTGTGTGTGTGTGTGTGTTTGTGTGTGTGTCAGTGTGTCTGTGGAGACGATATCTCACGAACGAATAGAGCGATTCGAATGAAATTTAGTATAAAAATCACCATCCCGGAATACTGGACGCCTATTATTTTTAAACATAATCGAATGTTCAGAACCACCCTAAATTTTTTAATTTTCGAGTGAAATTTTGAAAAAATCATTAAAAAATCAAAACCTTTAATAAAGTTCAAATAGGCATTTCTTATGTAATTTTTCCTTAGAAAACGATTGACATAAACTTTAGAACGCTAGCATGAACCGTTCTCGAGATATTGCATATTTTTTAAATAAATTTTTCAAAAAATCACATAAATTAAAAAAATATATTAACTCTTGTGAAACATGTTCACTTTCCATATGTAATACCATGTGATAAATTTGGTGACATTATTCTCGTGGATCTAGCTCATTCCATTCATGTGAAAAGATACTTTTAGTTATGCTTTTGTATTTGAACGCCAATAATTATTTATCTGCTATAAGAATAACTTATTTCTTCGTCCATAACGCTTGGTGAGATTTTAGCGCCGAGTTTGGCGGAATATCGCCAACTTGGCGACATTTTTAAATGTTGCCAAATTAACGAAAATCTCGCCAAAATGATAAAAATGACGTTAATTCAATGAAAATGACGACTAATTGACGAAAATTCAATATCTTGGAAAGACAATAAATATCTACTATAAGAAAACCTATTTTTTTATTGTAAAAGTAGTAAATTCATTGCATTATATAAGGAAAGTCATGTGTTGCCCACATCAGATTTTTTCTTTTTCAAAACCTGAAAAATGAACAGAACATATTTTAATTTGCATTGAGAAAAATGCTCTACAGACATATTTTCGATCTTTATTGATTTTCGATTTCTCTTTATATCTTCCGAGTTTCCCAATAATTGATACTTTTGAAATTGACATATTTTATTTAAAGTAAATATACTAAGGGTGGCGACACGTCACGATTTCAAATACTAATTACTAATAAATGACAAATCTCACAGATCCGATAGCCATTTTATTTTCAAATCATCCTACAGACGTAAAAACATGTTTTTACGTCTGTAGGATGATTTGAAAATAAGATGACTTCTGTAAGATTTGTCATTTATTAGTAATTAGTAAAGTAAATATATTTACAATTTATGAATACGTTTTTGTCATGTGCAAAAAAATGTAATGCGGAACTGCATGAACTATGCGATGAGGAATTAACTTCTATAACTCATACAGACTTATAAATGAATCTATAAAGGTAAATATTTATATCTTTATACAGTACTCATAAAGAAACATGTTAATGGCAGTCTAACGTATTAAATAAATATATCTGTTTGTCTGTCCGTATATTAGACACATAGCGGAATATCTAAGTAACCCACAGCTGCGAAATTCGGTACAGTTATACTTTACCGAAAATTATTAAATCTTCATCGAAATGTGGGTAATGTATCCAATGTGCATGATATATCCAACGAGCACCACCAATACGAACATTAACCAATTTATCTAAAATATTTGTGATAGAACTTTTGTCAACCCACCTGTTTTTGAAGAACATTGCACTGCCTGAAGTAGTGACTATGGCTGCAGCCCACACAAATGGGCATGGCTAGCAAAACGAGGCTTTGTGTACCGGTATGCGAGGGATAGTGCGCAGGGGCGGGACCCTCGGGATTCTCCCTTTTCCCCTTCGCTTACTGGGCCAGGCCCTTCAGTTTTGGGCGTTTGGATAAACGATGGACTTTTCTCCCAGCCATCCTAGCGAAATGACGTTTCTCATAAAGGATTTTGTAGACATTATATTTAAAGATATATGTATAACATAATTTAAGAATAAATCTAGCGCATTAATACAGAGAAAGTATATAATACTTAAATAAAATTTTAAGAATCCTGTTTTAAACACTAATTATCACACAAGAAAATGCAATACAGCCGTAGAAAAGCTATATGGCGCATGAAAAGAATATACACAGTATGTTAAAAATTGACTTGTGTATAGAATAATCACTGACAGAGAGAGAACAATTGAACAAAAATTAACTATAAATGTAAAATGGAAAGGTTATATCGAGTTAAAAAACATTCTAGCAAATAAAATGCAATTCAATGTCTTTTAGACTTTTAAAAAATGCTTGAAAATGCAGGTATAATCAATATAAATTTTGCTTTCACAAAATTAAACAAAAAATATTTATAACAAGTTACTTGTATACAAAGTAAACGAAAAAACTTATATATAAAGAGAATATGAAAAACAGAAACCATTATAAAATATATACATTTCTAAAGAGCCATTAAAATAATATCAAACATGTAATAGTAGAATAGCATAAAATTTAAACTGCACATATAATATATAACTTTACAAATTAAACATATATATATATAGCAAATAACAGGCATTTTTATTTTTGCATTGTTCCACCCGATGTAAAAATTATGTCTTTGAATGTTCAATACAAAATTTTGTATGTAGAATAATCGCTGTCAAAGAGAAAGCAATTAATCTGAAATTGACTATAAATGTAAAATGTAAAGTAATATTGAAATTTTAGAAAAATCCTCACTGAAACGAAATGCAATTCAATGTTTGCAAATGCATGAAAATGTTCGAAATGCAATTCAATGTCGAAAAATAATTATTAAAGTGTGCATCGCAAGGAAAATTGTATCTAAAAATTAAAAAATAAATAAAAACGTATATTTAACATAATTTTTCTGCAACTCGGGGAGTTATTATTAAGTATGTCATAAGTTCCAGTTTATCATCAAATATGTAATACTATTACTGAGAAAGGAATTCCTTAAATAAATCAACTTAAATAATATATAAAATATTCAAACAAAAATTCTTTTATATTTTTAAAATTTAGAAAAAATAATAGACTCGATAAATTTGTTTTAAGTGTAAAATTTTTTTTATTGACTATATAGTTGTTTGTCTTGAATTAGAGGCAAGTACTATAAACATTAACTACCAATGCATGCCAAAACTGTATATTTTCTCACTTTCTTTATACGCTATGGAAAAATCCCACAGTTTTAAGTTACAGATTCAATAAATGTTACAATCTCAGGAACAACCAGGAGGAGAAATTATAAATTTTTATGCTATAATTTTGTAAAAAAAAAAATTAAATTTATTCTTACGTTTTATCTTATGCAGTTAATTTTTGATTACATCTATAAAAAAATAGCTATATTTGTATAACCCTAAGCTTCTGTAATTTATGTGTATGATGCCAATAAAATACTGATGGTCATTTTTTGTGAAATATAGACATATAAATAGTCAATTTATCGTTTTTAAAAACAAATCGCGTACATAATTACAGAAATTCAACATATGAGTACTTTACTCCTGAAATCCTGAGTGTTGAATATAAACTCTCATTTAAAATAAAAACTCTCTAAATTCAGTTATAAACACCTTAAACTTTATTAGAATATATGAATTGAAAGTAAATTAAATGTCACTCATAGCAATTAAAACAGGTAGCAGATTGTATATCAGTAAAATTGCTCTGTACAACTTTTGCAACTATATTTCATTATGCGAAAGATAAGATATATACATAAAATAATTAGTATAAAACTTAAGAATAAATAAAACAAAATAAAATGCCATAAATCAGAAAAAAAAATGTATAAATGTATGATCCCTGATTTTATGCATTTAAATACAGTTATTCACATTAGAACTATGAACAATAAGTATATAATTTTCTTCGTTTATATCTATATAAAGAAACTAATTTTAATATAAGCATATTGACTCCTTTACTTTTTTTTATTTAAGAATAAGAATTTGTAGATATAAATTTGCAAAACATTTAATTTACGACAAATTTTACAATATTTATTTGAGGAACAAATGAAACAAAATAAAATGTTATAAATCAGAAAAAAAAAATTAAATGTATGATCCCTGACTTTTTATATTCAAATACAGTAATTTATATTAGAACTATGAATAATAAGTAGATGACGTTCATCTTATTTATCCGTATCAAGAAACTAATTTTTATGTATTGACCCCTTCGCTTTTTTTTCTCATATAAGAATAGATATTTATAGATATAAATTTACAAAAACATTAAATCTACTGCAAATTTTACAATATATAACTGACAATATTGATATAAATGTCATTTTCTTATTTAAGAATAAGTATTTATCTATATAAATTTACAAAAACATTAAATCTACGGCAAATTTTACAGTATTTAATTGACAATTTTTAATATAAATATGAATATTAATGTGCAATAGCATATAATATATCCATTAATATATCTTAGTAATAACCAGTTTAGCCTAATACTCATTAATATAATTCGTAAAAACTACAATAAAGAAGAAATTCTTTAATTAGCTTACCCTCCTACAGCATTCAGTTTTCTATTATATCCAAGTAAGCACTACGTTGAACATCAATTTGATATATTGAAAAGCCTGGCCTTCATAATCATTTTAAAACTATATTGCTATGTAAAACTTAATCTTTAAACTTTAATAAATATCTGATTTATAATCTTAATTTACTCGTAGCATAGTAAAACTCATAATAAAATCCGCACATTGTAAAATGTAAACAACGGTCAGTGTCACTATGTCGTATTCAAACTCCCACACAAAGACAAGACAGACAAGAGGGGAACTGAGAGGATTCAAAACGCCAGCGCTTACAATGACGTCAGAGCGGACACCCCTTATCTAGGGCCAGGCCCAAGGAAGAAGAGAAGAGGAATCACGATAGCCCCGGCAGGGGGCGGTAGCTGCCTAGTATTACATAACAATTACTTTGATAAAGGACACCCTGGCAAGGGGAATCGAAGAAATATGTGGTTTTATGCTTTCACGGAAATCAATGCTTAAAAGTACACAAAAGAATTATTTTAATTTTTTTTACCTAATTATAATCAAGATATTTTTATTGAGAAAATAATAGGTAAAATAATTTCATTACTATGTGTACTTTTTGTATTATCATAGGTTTTATGAAAGGAAAATATATATTTTTTTTTTATGAAAAAATTTCTATCGGTAAATTATACAAAAGCACTTGCCACCACAATGTCATGAAACTTTCGAGGTATACTAATTTATGTTTAATGTCACTATTATACCTACAATTTTTATTATAGGAGTGATAATTTTTAAATTATTCAAAAAATTACACTGTACTATAGAAATTCTCAAAATTTTGTTAGTTAAAATCAGCATAAATTATAATATTTTGACAACACGAATATAATTCTAGGTACAGAACATAGTATACTATAAGCTAATAATGCATATAAAATTTCATATCTGTATCTCTCATAGTTTTTTTAATAATTGTACCCGAAACTCAAAAAACTATATTTTGAGAGAATCGGGTTTAAAAAGTTTGTGTGGCCAGCAAAAGAAGCAGAGTGAGCTCTGTTTAAATGAAAGTTTTGCTATTTCTAATCATGGTAAATAATTAAAACTATATATCATTGTGCTTCGAATAAAGTAAGCTATAAAATGGTAATAAAATTGAAAAATCTATTTTTGGAAGATTTTCCTTGCCAGGGTATCCTTAAACCAGAATTTTTTTTATGTAAAATTATATATAAATTAACACACAATGCTAATTAAAGGCGCTTATAGACAAATAGTATACGTCACGGAAATAATCAGCTATCTCGAATTTAGATTTCTGAATAGGGTTTAAAAGCGTTTAAGTTCTACTATGCAAAGTGCAGAGGAAATTTTTGGAACAACCTTTATTTCCTGAACTATTAGTTGTAGATTTAAACATCCAATTACAAAAATGTTTCAAATAAGATTACACTTTATCTTATAACAGTTTTAAAGCGAGAAACGTATTTTTCTAAAAAATTCGAAATCTAACATTTTAAACAATCCCCCAATCCCCAAATATTTAACTACAAAAAATTTATTCATCCATTAACATACGAAATTTTAAAAAGTTCGATTCGTTTTGTTTTTTTCGAGCACAATTTACTGAGATATAAAACATTGAACTTTATGACTTAAATCACTTTCCCAAGTCTACGAATCCATCTTTTCCTGCTAACGTTAAAGGACCGTATACAATAAAATAAAATAAAAAAATATTTCAGTACTTTAGATTTCGTATTTTCGGTCAAATATATTTCTCAATTTAAAACTGTGATAAAATAAATTGTAATTTCATTTGAAAAATTTCCAACGGTTAAGGAAATAAAGGTCGTTCCAGGTTTTCCAGGACTCCATGTATTTTAGAATTTACATTAAAATACGTCTGAAGAATTTGGATCGCTATTTCCAAAGTATGGTTTATTTATACATCCTTTACCTACATTTTACTATTTACAAGAAAAATATGTGAATTAGGTTTTTCAATAGATTCGAATCTTTTGTGCTTTTTAGAACACTAATCAAGTGTCTGTTTGATTACGCTTGTGTCTGTATAATTACGCTTGTGTCTGTATGCTTACGCTTGTGTCTGTATGGCTAATCTTGTATGTGCATCTGTGTGTCAATACATCAACTCACTTTGAAATGTACGTATCCAATACAGCTCGAAAACGATGCGTCCGTCTTTTACGAGGCTTCAGTCCTGGAGCTGATTAGATTTTAAGCAGGAATATACAGCTAGTTTTATTTTTAATTGACCCCCTAAAAATCGAAATACAAACTTGCTGAATAAAAATGCTGAAAGATACCCATCAAATTATTGTTTTATATATAATGTTTGATGGCAAAACGAATAAGATACCTCATTACACTACATTAACAATATTGAAGTTTTTTGACATTTTAGCAATTTGGTGCTCTTTTAAAAAGCGACAAACCGTCAAATAAAACGTAACATAAATTATATTAAAGAATTTTGATGTAATTTAAAATAAGTATCTATTTTACATGTTTTTGTGCGATAAAATTTAAATTAATGTGTAATGTCAAAAAATTTAATTGGATTCAATAGGAAAAGTCATATATTGCATATGTCAGATTTTTACAATAACAACTCTGAAGTTTCTCAGAATAAGAGTCATTTCTTGTTTTAGAATATATTTCATTTTTGTGCTATCTCATGAAAACAATTTTTCTCCTACGTTTTTTCGTAAAGTATCACCGCAATGTCCTGTTCCATTTCTCTCCATTTGACTGGAATGGTCGTATTTAGAAATGGCAACTGTGTATCAAAGATAATAAACGAAAGCAATTTGTTCGTTTGTTCTTCTCCAGAAGGACCTTATGTCTATGTTACTTTTTGTTGCGCCGCCTCAAATGTTCCATGTGTGTAAAATATTTAGGGGAGTATACATTTACACAGTGAATATATTGCATCTTAGGATTTTCTGTTAGGATATTTAAAGAGTGCCATGTCTGTATCAATACACCATTCTTTTTCCGGAGCCCATAAAATTTTATAAAAGAAAAACTAAAACATTTCACAACAGGGAATACTTGACCGCTATCTATCCATTAAACTACTGAAACAATTGTATTTCCTACTGTTACTCTTATTTTAAATGAACCCCCATGTATTCTTCTTTCAGATTTTGAATCAAAGGCAATTTCTTTTTTGTACGACATACTTTTCTCTGTTCCTATTACTTTCCTTATATACATAATGTATAAGGAAAGTATTGTGACGGGGTCGAAAATTCGAATTCGAGTTCTGAAACATCCTATATACCTTTTATTTGCAGATAAACTTAATCGCATGATAAATATACACGCAAAATCTGCAGCATTTCTAGTTAAACTAATAGATTATTCTATTCCTTAGGTCTCTGCATGTCTATTAATTTTCAAAGTAAGACCCATTACAATTAAATAGAAAAACTGACTATGGTTAGACAACTAGACAATTTACGTGAAAGATAATTTAACTCATCATTTTAAAAAACTCGTGGCTAATTATTTTTCTAAAGGCCAATAATATTTTCTAAACTATGTGGTAAACTTTGTTTGACATATTTCATCAGGACAGTACTAAATTGCCTCATGAAACAACCAGTGATGTATCGTCATGGAACGGGACGGAGTGATCGCTCCAGATTGCCAAATGAAAAGGAGCGCGGCTCACGCAATAAAGTTATTACTTTCCTTATATACATAATGTATAAGGAAAGTATTGTGACGGGGTCGAAAATTCGAATTCGAGTTTTCGACGGGAGAGCGCGTTTCAAGCATCCCTGATCACGAATCAAGCATTTTTGAAGTGATGTCTGTGTGTGTGTGTGTGTGTGTGTGTGTGTGTGTGTCAGTGAGTCTGTGGAGACGATAACTGACGAGCGAATGGACCGATTTGAACAAAATTTGGTACAAAAATCACAATCCATAAACACTGGAAGCCTATTGTTTTTATACGCAATCGAATGTCCAGAACCCCCCTAAATTTTCGAATGAAATTTTGAAAAAATCGTTAAAAAATCAAAACCGCTAATAAAGTTACACAAATAGACATTTCTTATGTAATTTTTCATTAGAAAACGATTGACATAAATTTTAGAACGCTAACATGAACCGTTCTCAAGATATTGTCCATTTTTCAAAAAAAATTATCAAAAAGTCATATAAAATGAAAAAAAATATTTCCTATTGAGAAACATGTTCACTTTTCATATGTAATGCTATGCGATAAATTGAGTGACATCATTCTCGTGGATCTAGCTCGTTCCATTCATGGAAAAAGATACTTTAAGTAATACATTTATATTTGAACGCCAATAGTCAATTATCTGCTGTAGGAATAACTTATTTCTTCGTCCATATAACGCTTTGCGAGATTTTGACGACGAATTTGGCAGAATGTCGCCAACTTGGCGACTTTTTGGAATGTGGCCAAATTAACGAAAATCTCACCAAATGGATACAAATGACGCTAAATCAGTGAAAATGACGACTAATTGTCGAAAATTGAATATGTTGGAAAGAATATAAGTATCTACTATAAGAATAACATTTTTTTAACTGTAAACGTAGTAAATTCATTGCATTATATAAGGAAAGTCATGTGTTGCCCACATCAAACTTTTTTTTACTTAGGGACCAAAGACTATGTGTTATGGTAAAGGGAGCTCTGAAAATATTTGCGCCAGAGGGCGAGAAATCTAGTTACGCCACTGGTTCAAATTTCAGGAATAAGATACAGTGATACGTTTTATTGCCACAGCTATATAATGGCAATAAAACGTATCTTGAAAAACATGCCTGAGGAGAAAGGTGTTAAAATTTTCTCAAATAAACCAATGCTACTGAAATATTTTAATCCTCATTCTCATATCTGCTTTGTTTATTTAGATACTCCTTCAACAAGAATATTATAGCATTTACTCATTAAAAGAAGCCAAACGGTCTTGTAAAGACAAAACGTCGTATCTCGATATACATCCTTCACCTATACCCTCCCCCCAATAACAAGACCATCTAAAGTTCACTATCGGTGTATTTTGTGAAGCTATATGTTAGCTGAATTTATGTGAATAATACTCTTATTAAACATCAAGTAGAAAAAAGTTCCATACCACAAGTAAAATCAATCCTTTACCCAAAACATGCAAAGCACCTTTGATCAATTTTCCATTCTTTGTGCTTTGGGGCTACTGATTCGAGATTTTGATTCATTTCCTAAAAGAAAAAATCAGCAATTTTAGTACAGATGATCCAAAAATCAGGATAAGCGAAATACTGCTAATTATGGCCTTGCACGCAAGCAACCAAATGTTCTCACAATTCCACAAGGTTATTTGTTTCGTTAATTCCTGAAGAATTTCATTTCATTGTACGTTGTGTCACTTCTCATAGAGAAAAATTTGCAGAACACCTGTTCTATTCTACATTTGTGATTATTGTAGATTATTTCAATTTTCGCTACATTTATGTGACATTTTATGGATCGAAAGTATGCTCGAACAGACCTCACTGAAGTTCTTTCATTTGCAGTTCTGCGCCCATCCAAACGTCCAGCAACTCTTGGCGTCCATCTGGTACGAGGGCCTACCGGGATTTCGGCGAAAGAACATCCTGCTGCAGTGCCTCGACATCTGCCGAATAGGGCTCCTATTCCCCATATACTCCGTCTCTTACATCTTGGCGCCCCACTCGGAGACAGGGAGAACTCTTCGCAAGCCCTTCATCAAATTCATCTGTCACTCTGCTTCCTACGTCACTTTCCTCTGTGAGTACAACCCGTTCTTACATTAATATTGCTATAAGCAGGAAGAGAACTGGACTACGTTCTTATTATACTATAATCTCACAAAATCACTCATGATAAAAAAAAACTCCCCAACAAATACAAAAACAAAAGACACTGTTTCTAAAAAAGCTATAAAATCGCAAAATGGTTTGTGGCAAGTTTCCGCTGAATCGAAGCTGTACTTTCAGTTTTAGTTACCCTGCCGAAAAATCTTAACACTCCTTCAAACCAGACATATATTTATTTTTTTTGTCACAGACAATATTTTTTTATTGCTTTTAATCAATTTTTTTATTGTTTCACTTAGACATCTTCGATCTCGAAGTTATCTGGTACTTATCTGGTACTACCTTCCTACTACAGTTATCTGGTACTTATCTGGTACTACCTTCCTAGGAACCCTTTATACCTTTAAACAGATTGTGAAGTTGTTGAATATAGGAGATTTTTTTCTGCCAATGCAGTTAACGGTTTTCTCTACTGATTAATTCTACCTAATTAAAATCAAAACAGATCCAGTGACGATACTTACACTTATTCAATGTGTATGTATAGATAAAAAAAATTCCAAATATCAGTGAAATTATAGCAAACATCTTAATCAAGTTCTAAAATGTGACTGAGTTTTCAAATTAGTATAGTTTAATAGAAAATATGAAGAGTCCAATTCAATGATAAGAATTTCAATCCCATTCCAGCAGTTCAATTGGAAGAACATTCTGGCTACGACAGCAAGGTTCATTAACATGGCGCCCACACAAATCAACTCTGCATGTTAATATAATGATATTGGGGGTCTGAAAGTGAGTATAGTACTACTAGTACGGATTCAGTGGACTCTGGTATATTGAACACCGATTTCAAAATAAGTGGGCCAACGACCACGCCTGAAACTAACCTGGATATAAATAGTATTATGAGGCTAACCCGAGATGAAAATGGTTTGAAACGGTCAGTCAAATTGTCAAGTTGCACGTTAATCTGATATTATAGAACGGATAATACAAAGCCCACTTCAACAATAAGAGCTTGCAATACAGTTGCATTATCTCAATTGAGAGAGCGCCAACTGCCCAGTATGAAGATCAGTAGTTTGAATCCCGGCTAGGGCAGCAAGGTTCTTTACAAATATACAAAATTTAGTTGTCGGTTAAGAATGTTAGTACTTATATTTTTTCCTATAATTCTTATAACGGAATATTTAAAATAATATTTATTATATTTTTAAATCAAAATATTATAACTGCACAAATTCTAAAACCAGATATAACTTTCATCATCACAGAAAATACTTTGGCATATTTTTCATCTCTGAAAGTACAGTCATATTTCCGAAAAAACAAATCATAAATCACACTTTCCATCTAAAAACATGACTGTAGTGTTTCAAATTTTGCGGTGGTGGAAAAACCACGGCAATCCATCATCTCACTAAGAGAGTGGCAAAGATAACATTCTTATTTGCATAGAGGATAGGTGTCATTCATACCCCTTAGTTACTCAACAGTTTTGAAAACTAATTTATTGAAAGTTTCGGTGGGTTGTCTCAAAAATGGTCATCTGTACTTTCAGAGGATCCTCATTAATTTTTCGACAAGACAGTCACGTACATCAGTCAATGTCGGAGAACTGGTTGGTTCTATTCTATTTCAATGATGGGCAGGATTAAGGTGGATGAAGAATTTAGAATTTGAATGGTTCAACTGAATTAGAAAATTAATTATTCACCTGTTATAAGCAAAAAAAAAATTGTAATTGTGTTCATATCTTTACTTCTGGGATTAAATCTATTGCGTGTTCACACATAATTCGATATATCGTGGATCATGCGATATCTATGAAAATTAATTTTAATTTCTTTAGCAATTCCGATTAACATTGCAGCAAATTGGTTTCGAAATTAAAAATCTACTAATACCGCTATTATTTCCTGTCAATGTATTTTTGCTATTGTTAAATTCTGTATACAAAGACATGGGTTTTATATAAAATAGACCCTCTATACAGTGATCGACTTTTATGCTAAAAAAAATAGCATATAATTAATTGGAATGTGGCTCAACTCTACTTTTTCATACCAGAATTCATTTTTTTTTTCAAATTTTACAATAAAAATTTGAAAAATCGGTATTGTTGGTCCAGATGATTACAACTATAAAGTGTTGCCTTAATTTTAAAGGGCTTGAAAAAATCATTCGATTGATACCAAACTTGACAACGTATTCCTAGGGGGTAACTCCCCCCCAGAGGGCTAATGACGTCACGAACAAAAATAATTTCTATTGCTGCTATTTTTACAACAATAATTGAAATTATTAGGTCACGTGATTATTAAGCCATAAATAAACCCTTTTATGCATGAGCATGTCATTTTTCCCCCTATTCTGCCATGTTAAAATATAAAACTTCGAATAAATTTAGAAGTATTCACTCGAATTTTAAAAAAATCCTATCTAGTTCTACATTTTTTTATAACAAAGCCGGACATAAAGTTTTGTGAAAATCCATTAATACTGTGGCTGCTATGGTGTACACAAGAAATCGACCATAAATATCAGACAGACAGACAGGCATCACTCCAAAAATATTCAAAATGTATTCAGGAAGTCTTAAAACCTATATTGACATCAAAATTTCGAATTCGAAATTTTTCATGAAAACAAAACTTTCTCTATACGATATATATTGCATAATATGAGAAAGTAAAAATAGTCAGTCATGTCACCTAAATCGTAAATTGTGTGGTTCGAATAAATGTAATGTACCTAGAATATTGTATACCTGCTGTTAATATTTTACTCTTGAAATTCAATATTCTGGGTGTCCTGTAACTACTATTAAAATATGAAATTCCAACTCACAATACACGTCTAATAACAATACACTCTTTGGCTGGCGAAGACCATCACTCTTTGGCTGGTGCCGACCATCACTCTTTATACGTATAAACCAAAAAGAAATCGTAATAGTTCTGTCTTAAGTACTAATCATTATTCTCGATTTTTCTGCGTTTATTGACTCTTGCTATTTATTTCCCATTGATTGGATGCAATGACCTTGAATTTGCTCTTTAGTAACGGCATCGAAATGATTTTAATCCACATCAGTCTGTAAGTGGATAACACACCAGTTTTCACATCCCAAAAAGAACGAATTTGCTTTAAATTTTACGATACATAAAGTTGAATATAATGCGATGTACAATTATTTTTGAAAATTATGACTGGAAACAGCGGCATCACTACCATAAAAAGGATTTTATCAGGCAAGAGCGATCTAGGACCATTGTTTGTGAAACATATTTCACTAGTAACATGTTTGGTAGTGGATGTTTATTAGAAACAGTCCTTTATATACATTGCAATGTTATAAAACTACAAAACATAATATTTTCAGCCTATCACACCTAGCACGCAAACTTAAGATGCTCAGTTCATAAGTCCATCTGAATAAGGAAGTAATACAGTTATCATAAATACTTACTAAATCTCCTTAACAAAACCAAACCTATATCAGTTCGGTGGTTACAATTGTTTCAAGGGCGTTATAAACTCCCTTCCCCAGACCAATTGAACAAGTAAAACATTATGCGTCCTAACCACAGTTAAAGACGAATTGTTAACTTGGCTAACTTTGGGAAGTTCGTTAGCTGTAGTTACGGATCATACTGTTCTACCTGATCTCTTTGCCAATAAAAGGGGACTTATAACACTCTGGAAACAATTATAACCACTTAACTAATGTATGCTTGCTTTTATCAAGAAAATTATGCAATTATTTATTTTACAAGCAGCAATTTGTGGGTGCAACAGCCCAGTGATTAGCGCGCGGGGACAGCACTCTGTCTCCGTGTTCTTGCAGAGTACGGGCACATTAAATATATGGGTACGCAAATCCTTCAGAGTAGTTGGTGGTAGAGGATGGAGGGTACGGTCCCCGTGGATGCCTCCCGCACTGGGTTCCGGTCTAAATTGGGTGACACTACCCAGTCGTCCAAACAGATACCTTACACTTTCGGGTAGATCGGACAGTCTGGTTCGAAGAAGAAGAAGAAACAATTTGCAATATTTGTAACAGTTATCACCAACCCAGTAAAGTAAAAATGATTTCATTCAATAGATCATTAATTAATTATAGTCTCTCAGAAAATAATTATGCAAATCTAATTCCTAAAAATATAGGGGTTTTCAAATTGTCCAATACTAACTGATAACTGAAAGTTGATTTATGTATAATTACTTAATTACTTCTTTTAACATATATTTGTTTTTATAGACCTGTAAAATGGAGGGGGGAGATTTTTCAATCAAATTAATGATATTTTAATCCAAGTTTATTAAATCTAAGAGTATTCATATCCAAGTTTAATCGAAGATATTTTAATCTAGTTAGTGATATTTCAATCCAATTAAACGATATTTTATCTGCAATAACAAGTATCTTTCAAAACAGTTAATTATACACACAATATTTAACATTTATCCATGTTGTCTAGAATTTTAAATGCTTCAGGAGAACTCTTGCCCCATACCTTGACTTCCAAGATTTCCGATGTCTCAGCGTCGCAACAAGAGCGCAATGAATTAACGTGTTAAAGCAAGAATGTGCTCAAAATTACTAATATACACCTGTATAGTAGTAATTTAGTTTACACTATATCAGTATGCATTTCAAAATATGTTATTAATTATATTATAATCCATTTGAAAAGCGAATTTACTACATTTGAATAATTGAATTATTCGAAATTTTCCCATGAGTACTACAATATTTGCTTGCTGTTTACGATCGATCGGTTGTTGTCTACAAATCGATTGTTTACAAATCGATACGAAACTTGATTTAAAAAAACTCGCTATATAATTTAAACAAATCATGATTTTTATTTTAGTTTATTATTTATCATTTTTGTTCGTATTGTGACACTTTACATAGATAATAGTTTTATAATCTTCTATTTGCTTTAGTTGTGTATCTGTAATATTTGTGTTAAACAAAAAAAGAGTTTTCGATAAGTTCATTTTTCACCTTCAACTTTCAGTTTCAGTTTTAGCAAAGTTTAACTATGAATGTAACTACAGTATATGAATTTTAAAAGTACACGTTGTTACAAAAATCTTTTTGGCGTCGCACGATATTTAAGAAAACGTTCTTAACCGGTTTTAATCAAAATAAATCCATATTTTTGAATCGCATTCACTGCGATTTAGGTAAAAATTTATCAAACTTGTTCATATTTAAATATTTACGGAAATAAGTGAGCTATTTTGCAAACATAATTAATCCGTCTCTGATGTTTTGACACAGTGTCATATTTGCACATTTCAGTGATGCCTTATCTGGATTTTAATATTTTTAATTCAATAAATGTGATTCTAAGTTTCAGTAAGTACATCTCATTTTAAGAATTTAAATATGCCATTATTAAAAATTATACAGGCTTTATACAAGTCATTGTCCTGTTTGCCGTAATACTAGTGAATTGGAAATCGCCGTTACAAATTGTATAATCCTATTTTTTTTTAATTTTTTGTATTTTTCAAACCTCAATGAACACTGCATCTGATCTTTAGGGTTAAATTGCTCAGGTGTCATTCTAGTTCAAACTGGTTTTCGAGCTCCGGATCATCAAACTTGTCAGACGATGCTGTATCCTTTAAGCTGCTGAAACAAAATCCTTATCTCTTAATTTCAGAAAGCCTTACAAATAGTTTGCTTCATGGGTAGAGTGACGCCTGGCGAATAGAGACTTTTTATAATTAATATATTAAAACAAAATTATATTAATGATGGTAACATATATCATAAATGCAAAAATGCAAAACGCACATTTACTTTACAAAATCTTAAAAAATGCTAAATCAACACTTCGCGGAACCATTTCTTTCGTCACGTTACTACTAACAGCAGATATTACTTTCCTTATATACATAATGTATAAGTAAAGTATTGTGACGGGGTCGAAAATTCTGATTCGAGTTTTCGACGGGAGAGCACGTTTCTAGCATCCCTGATCACGAATCAAACATTTTTGAAGCGATGTCTGTGTGTGTGTGAAAGTATGTGTGTGTGTGTGTGTGAGTGTCAGTGAGTCTGTGGAGACGATAACTGACGAACGAATGGACCGATTCCAACTAAATTTGGTACAAAAATCACAATCCGTAAACACTGAAAGTCCATTGTTTTTATAAGCAATCGAATGTTCAGAACCCCCTAAATTTTCGAATAAAATTTTGAAAAAATCGTCAAAAAATCAAAACCACTAATAAAGTTACGAAAATAGACATTTCTTAAGTAATTTTTCATTAGAAAACAATTGACATAAATTTTAGAATGCTAACATGAACCGTTCTTGAGATATTGCACATGTTTCAAAAAAATTATCACAAAGTCATACAAAATGAAAAAAAAATATTTCCTATTGAGAAAAATGTTCACTTTTCATATGTAATACCATGCGATAAATTGGGTGGCATCATTCTCGTGGATCTAGCTCGTTCCATTCATGAAAAAAGATAGAGTAATACTTTTGTATTTGAACGCCAATAGTCATTTATTTGCTGTAAGAACAACTTATTAATTCGTCCATAACGCTTGGCGAGATTTTGGCGACGAATTTGGCGGAATATCGCCAACTTGGCGACTTTTTGCAATGTTGCCAAATTAACGAAAATCTCGCCAAATGGATAAAAATGACGCTAAATCGATGAAAATGACGACTCATTGTCGAAAATTCAATATCTTGGAAAGAATATTAGTAACTACTATAAGAAAAACCTATTTCTTTTACTGTAAAAGTAGTAAATTCATTACATTATATAAGGAAAGTCATGTGTTGCTCACATCATATTTTTTTCAATTGCGGCCAAACTGAATAGCTTTTAGAAAGTAAGTTGCTCGATATCCAGTGCGGTCAGACAGCATCCAGAAGCTACTCACAATTCAAGAGCCTCTGCCCTCCAATCTTGTCCCCTATCTTTTTCAATGCGATCTTACACTTATAGAGAATGCAGACACTGAACTTTTATTACGAGCCTCGCAATGGAAGTTATTATAATCAATTTTTAAGAACGTTAGCAACAGTTACAAAAACTAGAAACGCTAAAGAAAGAATTCAGCACTTCGCGGAATCAGTTCCCGTATTTTGTCCCAAACTATAGCCAATAACATAACGTTTCAATTATGGTCAACTGATTAAACTTTAGAATTCAAGCTATTTAAAGTACAGTATTTGCAAGCAGCATACGTCCACTACCCATCACCCAAGACCCTCTAGCATACTATCTTGCCCCTTGCCTTCTTCAGTGCATCCTTACCAATACTCGTGTAACGACAATAGATACTACACCTTTTTACCTAACCTCTCAATTGAATTTATTATAATTTATTCTCAACATTATCAACAGAAATTACAAAAATTGGAAACGCTAAAAAATAAATTTAGCACTTTGTGGAACCAGTTCTCTCATTGCATCCAGTAGCGAAGCGTGAAGGAAATCTGAAGTGGCAGTGTTTACCCAAACAATTCGTTATAAAGTTACTTTCTATTTAATCGTCCACCAAACTTAATAAATGCATAAAATATTTCGAATAATGTATAATTAAAATAAGACTTATTTGGTCATGAGTGGTGTAAGTAACCACTGTCCCCCAAATCCTATTTACGCTTTGCCACTGGATATGTTACAGTTGATAGTAATAGCAGAGCGTTCCAATTAAAGCCAAACTCATAAGATTTACTTATCCTTTAGAAAAGCTATCAGTGCCGTCAGACAGTATCTAGCCACTACCCACTACTTCCAATTCTCAACCTTCCAACCTTCCCATTGTTTCCTTCAGTGCTTTCTTACGCTTATTGCAGGCATAGACCATGCACTTTTCAGTTCAGACTCTCAGTAGATGTTATTAGAATTTATTTTCAACAATAATCTCTAGTTTCACAAAGATAAAGTAGTATGTCCTAAATTAAATTGAAAAGCACATTTGATTTATATCCATACGCAATACGTTCCAAAAATTTTATCTTGCATCTTTTTTTTTCAACTTACCCGTGTGTTTTCCCCGAGGGTAGTCAAGCATCCATCATGCTCTGTTTCTTTTAAGACTATAGCTGATAAAGAAAATGGCCAAGAGAATGAATGACTGCTTCCTATCGTATCACCTCCTAAAGCGATTACCGGGGTAGTACCTAAATATGTACGCCTGCAAAATTAAATCAAGACGCTTATTCCCATGGTAGATGCTTAAAAGTGTTATTTATGGCAAAATGGAGCTCAGATGGAAATGTATATATTTTCCACGACAAGCTATTAGAGCATTAAATTTAGGATGGATATTTAGAATGATAGTGAAATATATTACTTATCGTATTATCTCGAATATAACACGGCCTTGAAATAAATTTATTTTTACTTTTTCATACTACTATACAGAGGAAGTATCATTTTTAAATTCCAGAGTTTGACGGATGAACACGTTAAGGCATCCTAAACACGGGTTGAACACTTGCAAACACGGCCGTCTCTCTCTTTTTCTCTCTCTCTCCTCCCTCCCCTCTCTCTCCTCTCTCTCTCAAGCAGCTGCTTGAGTGGCCGGTGGATGAGTGGGTGTTGTTGTTGAGACCCAGACCGCCGACCTACCAGAAAGGTGTAAGGTAACTGTTTGGACGGCCGGGAAGAGCCACCCAATTTAGAGGGGGAGGCATCCCAGTAGGAGAACCCAGTGGGGGAGGCATCCACAAGGACCGTACCCTCCTTCCCCTACCACCAATCTTTCGTAAAGACTTACGGACCCACATGTTTAACGTGATCGTACTCCACGTGAACACGGCGACAGTTTTGGCAACGGAGGGAATCGACTCCAGGCCTACAGAATGCAATTCCCGCGCGCTAACCACTGGGCTACCGCGCCCACGGAAGAGTGGGTGTTGTTGTTGAAACCCAGACCGTCCGACCTACCAGAAAGGTGTAAGGTAACTGTTTGGACGGTCGGGAAGTGGATGAGTGGGTGTGAAGTATGGACACGGGAACACAAGAACGAAGAGTTATAATATTTTAGATATAGATACATTATGTAAAAAGCCTGGAAATAGACTGAACGTTTAGTCCTTCCCATGAGTGGAACTCGAAGTGTTTGAATTTTACTATTTTCATAGCATTATTTCCTATGGAAAACAATCATCAATGAACTATGATTGTACTGTGTAGTATACATAGGGTTAAATTGAAAATCGAACTGCGACATGGTTTTTACCGTTACCAAAATAGTTTATAATGACACAGATAAACGAAATGTATCCATCTGCATGACTCAGCTGTGGATAAATTTAAAATTTAAAATATTTTTTACGAAATATTTTAAAAGAATATCTTGGATACAAAATTTGAAAAATTTAAATAATTTTTTATTATGATAAAAACTATGAAATAGAACTAAACAGTTGGGAATATGAATACATGAGAAAGCTGAGTGCAGACTCACCCTCCAAATGTTTCATCGAGAAATTCAGCAATATGCAGCATAATTGCATAATGAAACGAAAATATTTGATGAAATAAAATTCATTTCTATAATACTCATCGTCTTTATTCAAAATTAATCGCATTTACACTATTTGGTCACATATCCATATTTTCGTAACTTAGTTCTCTTAAGGTTCCTATATACAGACTGACGAATCAACAATTATTTTGTCTAGTAGACGTTGTGTCAGGTTGTTGTTTGTGTTATTTTAATGGTGAGAGTGTTGCATGGCTGATAATTATTGAGTAGCTTAACTTCAAAATGGGTGTTAGTTTCACAAGAAATTCTACTTATCATTTACGGAAGAAGTTTTGTAGTGGGCGCGTTAGAGCACGTGGGTTGCACGAGGAAGACCCTAGTTCGTTACCTGGCTCTGCCCAAACTGCCCCTATGTCCACCCAGAGTACGGACATGTTAAATATGTGGGTCCCATAATTCTTCCGAGCAATTTGTGATAGAGAAAAAGTTGTATGTTCCCTGTAGATGTCGCCCCTACTGGGTTCCGGTCTAAATTGAGTGGTGCTCTCCCTGCCGTTCAAATAGATATCTTTCATTATTGGGTAGATTAGACAATCTTAGTTAAAAGAAAAAGAAAGACTTTTCGTACGTTTAAAATTCTTCGAAATCCCGAGATATTAAATATATAGGACATTATAAAAAAAGAAACCCTCATTTGGCAAACAAACACAACGATTGCCTTCAAATGAAAGCAATGCAACAGCCTGTACTGCCTTGTGATTGCAATACGTATGTATCTTGAGAAACATTATTTAAACATTATTCTGAGATAACATGTGTTAACGTTATTTTAAATAGGCCAGTGTTATTGGAGTACTTTTATTCAAATTCTCATATCCGAGTTGATTATTTAGATACGTCTTCAAGAAAAGTATCATAACGATCATTAACCCATTGAAATAAATCCAACCAGCCTCATGAAGCCAAAACGAAATCTTGTTTAACGAAGTTTCCTTAGAGCTAAAATTTATATAAACTTTGCAAATTTTAATAAGAACTTTAATCGAAAAGCATTATCTACTGAAATGGTCAAAAGAATCTAGGCTGTAAATCTAAACTCAGTTAAATCAAGTATTAATAAATCTTTCCATACTGCACATAAAAATCATCCTATCATATCAATGTGAAAATAGTGTATAATATTTTGTCGTTCTGTATCACACTATTTGAACATAAGTTGTGTCGTAAGCTAATTCGATAGTATTGATAACTGAATTTTTAAATACTGGACATTTTGCATTTTCTTTACAGTCCATCATTTGGATGCAGATAGCAACCATAGAAGTAAAGCGGAAGTAAAACTCTTTTTTGGGAAATGCCAAGATCATTTAATACAAATTCAGGTGGCGCTGGGGTAGTTCTACTGTATTTATGCGCATTTCTATGGCAAATGGATCGTATTGAATTAAATAATAGCTTTTATCTTATTAATTTTGAAAATATAAATTATCAAAACTCAAAGAATAAGGAATACTCCTATGTATTCGTTGTTTTATTACACATTTCAATTTATATCTTGTCTACATAGATTCTTTACCCTGTTTTACAACCAGGAACAAAAAACTTACTACTTCTACTCCTAATTAGGAAAATTTGATTAGGAAATAATCAAAAATGCATAAACTAGATACCACGTTATCTTATTGTGTTAAATGAGAACAGGTGAGACATAACTAACACTTGCGACAGATAGATAGAATTATCTAAGTATTATGGTATTTTCAAGCTTTTCACTCACAGAAGTTTTATCTTTTTCTTTCTAACTTCATGTGAATAACAAAGACTCTGTCAATAAGTTGTTGAAGTCAATAAGTACCATAAGAAGAAATTCTTTGTCAAACAAAAAATAAAAAAGGTGAAAGGAAAGAATGCAAGAGGAAGCAAAAAGATCAGTAGATAGATTTCGAAACCTTATCAGTGAAAACAGACTTATGTACCTTCTGATAAAATAGTAAAAGAAAAACACAATCGGATTTGGAAGCTGAATGAGAAACATCATCAACTAATTTTTAAAAATATGCTCACAAAATATAGTAAAAATATTGTAAATAAAGGATTATGAAGTTATGTAGCAGAATAAAGAAATTAAGAATAACAAAATACAGAAGACGCAGTCGGTTTTCGAATCTACGTAAGCTATTCATCAACACAAATCAAGCAACATTCAATCAACTTTAAAAATATCAATAAATATCATTGTGCAATAGAAAAGAATATAACAAACAACTAAGAACTCAACCTATTTCGGAATTTATATTAGTCAACTTCATCTACAAATTCGAACAAACTTCTTTAATAATACCAGCAAAGTAGTCTGTGGAATTAAATGTTCGTTGCTTTGTTTAAATTGATAGTGTAATATTTTATATACAAAACTGGTTGATACTTATAAATCAACTGTTTATGCTGTTGCAAAGGGAGTATTTTAATTTCAGATCATTTTAGACCAGCAGTTTGTTAGAATTTCGATGTGAAGTATAAAATGTAGAAATCAAAAGTTTGCTTCAAATAATTCGAAACAGCTGGAAATTGTTTGAAAACACTGGGATTAAATGATCAAATCTGGAACAAAAAAAATATTTTTTTTTGTAATCTTGATATACCAGCAAATGTATGGAATAAGGAATCTGACGGATTTTGTTAATCTCCTTTTCAAGAAATTTTAAGAACTTTTCTACCAGCATGATTTAGACACCAGTTTCTTCCACACGCATTGAAGCACTGATACAATCTATTTTCTTAGCTTAAAATGATAAGTCTATAAAAACAGTTTTCCCTCACGAGAAATAATTAATCTCTAAGTGTTTGCTCTGAGAATTCTCCGTTTTTCTCTGACAGCCAAATAAAAAAATAGAATTTAAGTATAACATTCAAATAACTTCGTTAAAAAGCAGCATAAAATAAAACAGTTAAAAGTGTCGACCGATTTTGAAGGTTGAAACTGTCTTTCTTCAGAACACACAAGAAGTTTAACCTTCACTCATCAGAGAAAGATTGGCGACTTGTGCAGGAATAGCAAAGCGTGGCAGCAGGAGACAAAAGGTTTTGCTAACGGCGAGAGAAGAAATTACTCTCTGACACGTGAGTTTGTTTGTTTGTTCTTACGGGTGTATGTTGCACTTATTGCGTGTCCTGACAAAGAAGGCTGCTTTTGCCTATTAAGCCGGTCGGTACTTTTAAAAGTTTTATTATATGCTGTTATTTAAGTATTTGAATCAAAGTTATTTGAAGTAGCAGTTTTATCTGTACGTAGTGTTACGTAGAGTGCATGGTAGCCGACTACATGGTAAGACCAGAGTTGAGCAAAATACATTGAAAATGTATTTTCGATACAAAATCATAGGTTTTAGGGCATAAAATACAAAATATTTTTAAATTTATAAAATTCCAAATACAAAATGCATGTATTTTCAAAATACATTCAAAATGCAAAATACGTTTTAAAAAATAAAACATTTCTGTGGATTAAACAGGGTTGAATTTTCAGTGTATAGCAACATTTGTCTATACATATTATTTGAAGTAAACAAACATATATTTGTTATATATATGAACATCGGTATTTTAAAGGGATTAGAATTTTTCAAAAAAGTATGAAGAATAAACTCTTAAGGAGGAAAAAACTATGAGTAAATACCTTAAAAGTCTAAGAGTTAAAGAAATTTAAAATCTCTTAATCTTAGTTAATAAAGTAAAACATAAATGAATCTATGGGAGAACATATTTTATATAACAGACAAAGATAGAATGAAAAACAAGGAATTTATGAAGAAACATTCATATGGAGGTAAATGGTGTGTACACTGCATTTTTGATGGAACTAATAAGCGTTTTAATCCTCTTTTGCATACATATTTCGTACAGTTGAATTTTCAGAAAAACCATAAGTGGCGTCTTCAAAACTGGAAATGAAAACTCTTAGTGAATCTCCCTACCCCCCTAGAATTCAACGCTGAATTTATATCAATCGTTATCTAGGTTCTATCTATAGCCAACACTTAGAAATAGATGTTTTAAGTACATTTTTTGAACCGAAAGTGAAAAAAAAAAACATAATTAGAAAATTTTAGTGAACCCCAAACTAGCTCCCGAATTTGCTGCTGAATTCATATGAGTCATCATCTCAGCTCTCTGTAGCTAATCTAAAGCAATAAAGTTTTAAGAAATTGTTTCAACCGGAAATGGACAAAGAACTGAAGGTGGAAATCCTCAGAGAACTTCGATCCACTCCGGAATTTGATGCGCAATCCATATTATTTAAGCTCTATCTATAGCTAATTTTGAGATATAGACGTCTTAAGTAAAATAGTGATTTTTGAACCGGAAATGTAAAACGAACCGGGAGTATAGAAATCCATAGAGAACCTCCAACCCCTCCGAATAGGATACTAACCCCAAGCCAGTCGTCATCTGAGCTCTACCGATAGCATATTCTAAGACATAGATGTTTCAAGGAACCGTTTTTCCGAAAAATATACTATGGCAATTTTTTCCACCAATAAAACTCATTATATAGTATAGCATAACTTCGATTCAATTAAAACCAAGGGACTAGCATAAAAAATCATCGTACAAATGCATCAAGTTAAAATCTTCAGATGCGTTATAAAATGTGTTGTGGCTTCAAAAGTCCCATTTATAACCGTACATTTTGGTTTGCAATAATTGGCATTCCGCCTTACTTGTCCATTATGGTAAATATATATCACTTTGAAATATTTTTCATCTAAGACTGCACACCGTTAAAGTCTTAATTCATTAATTCCCAAAATGCATTTACATTACGAGCTGCAGTATATTTTATCTTTTCTCATGTCTTTGCAATAGCTAACTGCATTGCATTTCTTTAATTTACTAAAAATTTGCTATATACAATGCAAAATAGTACTTGGACTTCCTATGCTTCTGTTTTCACAAAGAATTCAACTTCAAGCTCTCTTCTCGTGCCTTTTCTTTTCTTTACATACATAGACAGGAAGAAGCCATATACCAAACAACATCATTATATAATTCCAATATGAACGTAAAGTTTATAACAGAAACTATATTTTTCAGAGGCCGCTACAGATGCTAAACATCTCACTAATTAACATCTTTATCACACCAGGTTGTGAAAGTATGTTTAGATTTACTCCTAGACGAAATACGTAATAATCCTTTTCTCTTTTGCGAATCGTGCGCTTGCGGATTAAACACGATAGTTTGAAATCTGAAAAAATGTATTTTGAGTATTTTGAAAATGCTCAATACTCCGAAAATGTATTTTCGATACATTACCAAAATAATTCAGTTTTTCTCAGTTTAAAATACAAAATACAAGTGTATTTTGAAAATGTATTTCAAATACATGTGTTTTCGATACTGCCCAACTCTGGGTAAGACTATATTCGCCGATACATTACCAAAATACTTTAGTTTTTTCAGTTTAAAATACAAAATATAAGTGTATTTTGAAAATGTATTTTAAATACATGTGTTTTCGATACTACCCAATTCTGGGTAAGACTATATTTGCCGGTCTCCATAGTCATTTTCAAAATTGAGACAAATAACAATTTGTCTGGATGTCATTACAAGTATCAGCTATTTTTTGCTGAAGAACGAATAATAAGCGTCGCCTTATGCATTTTACCCACTGTTATAATGCTGTCCTACCACGTTTTGGACCTGGAAACAAATTTAGCACTGAAAAAGTAGTCTCAGACGCTCCCGCTACAAAGTGACCTTGGGTATCGTACACACAATTCGCGAACCTCAACCTTCACTATTTGATGACTTTTGATCTTTATATAAAGGGTGTCCCAAAAAGATTGAAACGCGCTTTAATTCTTTCCCTGTTGGAGATAAGTGGGCAACGTAAATTGCAAAATTGTTGAAAGTAAAGTAGGAAATCTAGTAAATATGAGGAAGCACACTATTCAACAATCGAACCCGTCTTTTTCTATTTTATTTCTTTGAGAGGTTAAAGGCTTCTGGGTTTGTTAGCTTGCGCTGGAGATTCTTAAGATATCCTGTGGAAATTCCCACTCCCACAAACAAAAGAATCTCCCCCAAACTCCGGTCGTAAATGATCACGTGGGTCGCCATTCGTCTTGCGATCGTATTTCACTAAAACCACCCGCGGACGGAGAGGATTTAACCATTGAGAATCGGCGATTTTTTCGTGATTGGCACTTTTGTCGTCTTTGACTTTGTAAAAGATGAGTGCTATTTTGAACAACCTTTTAATTTCTGAAGTCTTTTTTAACATCGATTGCCGTATGAATGGAATGTATTCGGGCGATAGTAGAGTAAATTTGACACCGCAGCAAAACATTACAAAATTTAGGTCGGAAATAAGACTACATTAATGAAATACTCCTCCCATTCATTTTCAAAAAGTTACACTTTTTAAATTTTTATACGAACCCTTAAACAAATTTGGTCAATCGGAAAATTTTTATTTTTAATGCAACAAGATCATTAAAAAACCGCATATCTGTATCTTTAAAATCAACTGAATTACGATAAAGGAAGAAATCTGACTTTTTTTGCCACTTTTCCGTACCATGTGAAAGGCTGTTTCATCAGTGAAAATAAGGATCATAAACAAATTGACGATGGAAATTGTTTAGATCAAAAATACATTAATATGTGTCAAAATTTTTTATCACAAATGTATCTAAATAAAGCATTACACAGACAGAGATCATATAAAGCAGTGGTACTCACTACGCGGTTGGGTATCCTATATATTATCATCCAGTTTTATCTTTTTGTGACATGTCACAAATTTACATTTCTAATTTGATATAGGGTCCCCACATTCACAATGTTCAATTTTCAATTAAATATAACTCGTTCAATTTGAAAGATACAGACATGCGGTTTTTTTAATGATCTTGTTGCACAAAAAATAAAAATTTTCTGAGTGACCAAATTTGTATAAGGGGGTCGTATAAAAATTGAAAAAGTGTAACTTTTTGAAAATGAATGGGAGAACTATTTCATTAACGTAGTCTTATTTCCTACTTTACTTTCAACATTTTTGCAATTTACATTGGTCCACTTATCTCCAACAGGTAAACAATTAATGCATGTTTCAATCATTTTGGGACACCCTGTATAGTTGTCGTATAGTTTTCGTATAGTTGTCACTATACGAAAGCAACAGCTCGGGCACCCCTGCTTTTGATCTGTTCTCGTTCAGAGCTGAGAACTTTCGTACCTCAAGGCCCGATTTTAGCCAGAGCTTTCACTGGGAAGGAGAACACTGTAGTGAATGATCACAGAGCACTATTCAATGTCTTGAGATCGAGCCATCTTCGTTCAGTTGAACGAAGATGCTCGTCTACCATGGCTTGGATCTGGTATCAAATCCGGCACTGCTAATTTTGTCTTTTGGATTCTGGCTACAAGCGCGAATCTGGTCCACACATGCTGTTGTCTGCAACAGGAGCACAATTTTAACTTCAGTTGGGAATTTCTGGCTTAAACAGAATCGTTGCTAAAAAATCAGTCACCATCGATTTTTGCAATTATTTTTAAAATAGTAGATTATTTAATTTCTACATTAACTTAACCTTAAGAAAATTGACTTATATCGAATATGTTTGTATACGTTTTAACCGTATACAGATTTCGAAAGAGAAAGATGAGTACAAGATGAGCACTACATCATATACTTTTTTAATCTTTGTAAAGCTTAACTGGGAGAACGTGATCGGGGCTTCAAGTCGCGGAAAGTAATCTAGTTTTATCGAAAAAAGGGAAAATGCACATAAAAAAGGATAATAGGGAAAATGAGCAGACCCGAAAATTTTCTTCGGTCTTAATCTCGGAGAAGTGATTGATCTGCTTGCAGATCAGACATTTTTTTTCTCCCATGACTTTAGACGTTAAAACTTAAACATAGATTTATTATTGGATTTTTAACATATATGGAACCAATATTGGATTTTTAACATAAGGATATGTTTTCATAGATATCTTTAGACTTCAAAATTTTTTATGCAACAAGATCTAATCGAAAATAAATAATGTTACATTTTGAAGCAAAGACAACGCAAATCGTTTCTAAAATAAAATCGATATAAACAAAATTGAAAATGTGTGTGTTTGTGTGAGAGAGAGAGTGTGTGTGTGTGTGTGAGAGAGTGTGTGTGCTTCTGTGTTGGTCTTTCATCACGGAAGAGTAAAAAACACGGCTACTCATAAACACGACTGGATCAGAGTTGATGAAATTTTGTGGGTAGCCTT